>OU343056.1:33338833-34538833 GCA_910593695.2 Ocypus olens
TAAATGGTAAATGGTTAAACTTATTTTTATTATTTCTGAGGTGGATTCTAGTACAAACGTAAATTAAATGGATGATACATTTACAATTTTTAATTCTCTAAAAAATATTCCTTTACGATTTTTCTCTAAAATGAATAGGGGAGCTAATAATTACACATATTTAATTTTACATGTTAAATCCCTATGTTCGCCCCTTATCCCAGACACTCGGTATAAATAAATCCAGATCGCAAATATAAACAACATTAGTGACCCCGACGAAAACACGACCCTGACACAGCCGCCGCCCAACGTAATCCTGCCAGATGTGTGTGACCCCGACAACGGTACAATCCCGACGTCCTGCCCGCCAGCCTGTTCCACATCCAGAGTGCCCCCCGAGCTACCGACAAACTCCACAAGCCCCAGCAACAACCGCTCCGGCACCTCTCCCGCACGAAAGCAGCCAGCCACCTCCGTGTTCCAGGTGATACTACCTCTGCTTTCCCCAAAACTATTCTGCTTGTTTTCTTTACTTTTTCTATCTCCTAATTCTACATGGAAGAACAAGCAGAAACTACCGTTGGCACCATATTTGGTTTTCCTTCACCCCCTTTTCCTAAATTCGATCCAACAATTTGGTTTTTACAAATTCAGTCTGCATTTCGAAATTTGCGAGTAACTAATTCACTTCGTAAATTTCATGAAGTAAAGTATCGCCGGTTTAAGAAGTCGTCTGAGGTGATTAGCTTGGACCGCCCTCGTTTGCGTGTTGGGCGGGTGCTTTATGCGTCTCGAATGCCAGAGGTTCTCAATAGGCGGACATCAAAATAAACGGCATTAACGGTAGGGTATCCATCAAAAGTACGCTAAACGCCCGCGAGAGGGGGATTAAATCAAATTGGTATGACTGTAGGCAACCCAGCTTACAGCGAGGGTAAATTAACTCAGTGCTATTTCCGTATATCTAATACATTCAAGGTTGCGCCTGCGATTCTAAAAGAGAGATGCTATTATACGTCTGCACCCCGTTACAGCGCGAGCGTGAGAACCGTATTAGAATATGTATTGTGGTTATTTTTTTTGCATGGGTGGTGGCGGGTGAGAAGTGATAAAAAAACACTTCTGCTGTAGCGTTTACACCAAACCCCACCCAACGCAACCATTTCACGGTCTAGCGAGCGTCGTCCAAACACAATTGAAAGGCGACATAATCGTAAGCAAGTAATTCCCAAGAAATAATCTCTTGGGGATTATAACTTGAAATTTTCATTATTGTCATACAACAAATCTCCAAAAGCTACTAATAGATTTTATACTGTAGTTTGAAACCATATCTGTTGTATGGGCCCATTATACAGGGTGAGTCGGGAGGAGCGCACCAAACTCTAGGAGTGTATTATACACGTGAAAATAATGTAAAAAAACTCATTTGTTCTTATCCGATTTTTATTTGTTTTCAAGTTATAGCATATTAACAAATAAACAAGTTATTATACAAAAAAAATTTCTTAATCATAGCGTTCTTTCAACAAATGTTCAAAAATACCGCCATTGACTTCTAAACATTTTCTGCTTCGTCTACGAAGAGCGTTTGTTGCTCTCCCAATTGATTCATTTCTTTCTTCTTTTATATGGGCTGCAGTATTCTCAATTCGTCTAATTAGTGATTCCCGTGTGTCCACTTTTATTTTGTAGACTTCATTTTTCATCCAGCCCCATAAACAAAAATCTAGTGGTGTGAGGTCTGGAGATCTTGCAGGCCAATTAATAGGACCTCCAAATGTTGCTTGACTTGACGAGCGACATGTGCAGGAGCTCCATCGTGCTGATAGTACATCTGCATTCTAATATTTATAGGAACATCTTCTAGCAGGCCTTGTAATTCATTTTGTAAAAAATTGAGGTAGTTGCCTCCTGTGAGACGATTCTCCAAAATGAAAGGGCCGATTAAATAACTGTCAACCATACCACACCACACGTTTACAGAAAACCGATGTTGAAAATTGCTTTCGACTGTTGCGTGGGGATTTTCATCAGACCATACATGAGAGTTACGAGTGTTGTTAATGCCATCACGGGTAAATGTAGCTTCATCCGTAAAGAGTATACTCGATACATTACGATGATTATTATTTATCCACCGACAAAATTCCGTACGGTTAGCGTAATCCCCTGGTTGTAGGTGCTGTACTCTCTGAACGTGATAAGGATATAAGCCTTGCTCGTGTAGCGTGTTCATCACTCTTTTTTGTGGAATTGCCAATTGAGTGGCAATTCTCCGTGAGCTAGTAGTTGCATCTTCTTCTACTAGATGCAGAATATTTTCTTCAAAAAATTTTCTACAAAACCTTGTCGAGCAGCGCGCTCATATGTTATGTTAGCACTGGGAAGCTTACCAGTCTCGCACAATTTGTTGAAAACTCTAATAAATATGTTTTTATCAGGATGTCTTTGGTGTGGAAAACGTTCACGATATTCTTCAACAGCAGCTGTAGCATTTCCATTACAGAAACCATATACAAACACCATATTTGCATATTCTAAATTTGAATAAGTATGTGGCATTTTGCAACACTAACAATCACATTAATTCGAACTTAAACGTTCAGTTACTGTTCACCGTACACTGACAGTTCATCAAAACGTCAGAATTATCAAATGTTTATAAGCCTCGAACATGGCTAGTGATGTGAGGCGGGTAAATACCCAGTGGGTAGGTAAATAAAAAATGGGTATTTACCCGGTATTTACCCGAGGTTATATTTACCTACCCAATTGTAAAACTACGAAACATGTCTTACAAGTTCAAAGCATGCAGCTGCAGGTTGATAAGGGGTAGTTTGCAAAAATTGTTCCGGACAATATTTGCATGCAAATGTGAACAAAATGGAAAACCATATTATTAAATGCATGAAGTAAAACAATTTTTGAAGAAAAAAAGTAAAACATCGATGGACATCTCCACGCTTAGTAGTCCTAGCTCTACTATAACTAGTGAAAGCTCATCTACTCCTACTGAACCACCTGGGTGTACATCAACACCCACATATGTGCATTCCTTGCAGTCGAAGAATTTGACCAAGATGTAGTTACACAAGAATTGAAAACTAAATTATTAGATGATGCCGGTTTTTGGACGCTATACGAAAAAATGATCAATATTTTGGAGCCAGTTATGCTTACAAAACTAGAGTCTAATCAGCCAATGACTCATATTGTGTATTCAGAAATTCACAACCTAGAGAAAAATCTGCGCGACCTGCTAACCCACTCGCAATTCCCGAAGGCAGAAGAAACAATAGTGTTCAAAAAATTATCTGAGAGGGTATCTTTTGCAATAGGGTCTATACATTTGGCAGCAACACTCCTAGACCCATCTTACCAAGGATCAAACTTAAATCCTGAAGAAATTATTGATGCAATGCAATTCATTTGTGATGTTGGTAGAAATATGGGTTTACCTATTACAGATTTAACCCTTTCAGCCCTGGATTTTGAAATTTGAAAACAATATATTTTTTTGTTAATTATTATTGATTGGGAGCTTCTTAAGACCATAAATACCAAAGTTGAACTCATTTGCTTAATTAATATAGGAATTAATTAGTGGTGGCAAATACCACCAGCAGGTCCTAAAACTAATTTATGACAAGGATTATTTGGGCAGAACATTTTACGTTCTACTTATCAAACATATCTTACAGTTCACATATCAGTAAAAGTTTAATCAATATTGGGTTTCACGCAGTAATTATTCCTACCTACCAAATAGATTGTTGAGGTTATCGGCATCCATCTCGCACGACTTATATAAAATACTTATTTACACACAACACAAGTCAATTAATAGCGTAAACTGCGTATTTTGTTTAGGAGGCTTTGTTGAAGTGATATCTAGTGATAAACAGGAAAAATATGGATTGTCACAGTAAGTAGAGACATGTAAATGTTGCGGTGGCAATTGCCACCACCAGGGCCGAAAGGGTTAAAAACAGATATAGCAAATTACAGAGACAAAGAGGGTCTATGGAATAAAAAGTTTGTTTGGGAGGATGTGGATAAAACAAGTCATCTTATATGGAGGAGAGGGTTACGAGGAACAAATACACTGGCAACTGTTGCTATTCGTAACATTTGCAGCGACTGAAAGAACGTTCAGTACAATCAGTTGGATCCATAATAAAAAAAAGAAATACATTGACAGCCGAACGCGCTGCCAAAATAACATATTTGGCCCATAATTGGAATGTAATTCATAGAAAACAAACACAACCTAAATCAACAACAATAACAACTAACTTACAACAACCGATGGAACTGGAGTCCGCAGTAATTGATATACAAGAAGAACCCAGAGCTTCTACTTCCAAAACCAAGAGGAAGTTAAATGAATCAAATTCAAGTTTCAGCAGTTCAGCTGAGACTGAAACTTGAAGCGATATGGAAGAATCCGATGACAGTGCATCACAATTGGATAAATAATAATTCATTGAATATGCAATGTACAATGAACATATACATATATAATATAAGTTTAAATAAAAAATTATTAATAATAAAATAAAAAAGTTCTTTTTGCATTTGTTTTATTTAATAAAGAAAATATATAATAATATACTGTTTATGTGACTTCAAATATCTTTAATGATATTGCAAACACATATTTTCACTCACTAAATATATACCCACCTATGGTTAAATACCCGGGTATTTACCCTGGGTATTTACCTGGAAAAATAAATACCTGGGTATCTTGCATCACTAAACATGGCATACTTTGATAATATTAAAATTCAGATAGAAGTGGAAAGCTAGATGAACATTTTTAATTACGCCATAACTTGAAAACAAATGAAAATCGGATAAGAACAAATGAGTTTTTTTACATTATTTTCACGTGTATAATACACTCCTAGAGTTTGGTGCGCTCCTCCCGACTCACCCTGTATATAAGTAATGCGCATTTTCTGGCAAAAATATATTTATTGATCGTACCGGTACAAATGCTTCCAATTCTTCAAAACATTATATTGCATTATGTGTCTTACAATATTAAGCTCTTCCAAAAAATAATTTTATTTCTAAAATACGACGTTTCGTTATTAAGATACCCACAATAATCATCATTTTTTATTTCATTTTTGAGTAGCTTTTCACCTCCCAAAATTAGTGAAATATCACACTTAACACTAAATTGTTTGCTATAGGAGTTATTTGAAGTTTAAAAAAATTGGAAAACGCGCTGAATGAAAAATGGATCATCAATTTTGTTTAAATTCATTTTGACTGTAGATTCGTAATCTGCGACCTCGAAAACCCCCATATACTAATTTTCATCACTTTTTATATCATTTCCACAAATGTTGCAGCCATATTGGATCCGCTATTTTGTTTAGAATAATTTTAACTTTAGATTTGTAATTTGCGACTTCGAAAACCCCCACATACTAATTTTCATAAATTTTTTATGTCATTTCCACACATTTTGCCGCCATATTGGATCCGCCGTTGTGTTTATAGTAATTTTGAATTAGGACTTGTAATCAGCGACGTCAAAAATCACTATATACCAATTTCCGCACGAATGTAAGTTCATTTGGGATTTTGGCCAGCTTTTTAGGGTAGCTGGACCACTGTGCTGGGGGTACCGGTATTTAATTAGCAATATAGTAGGATACCAGTGGGTAAATACTTTTTAAAAAGCAAACCTAAAAATGTTTTTTATAAAAACAAATTGTGGAATACATAATAAACAGCCGAACGTTAAACAAAAACAAACAAAACAAAAAAACAATTTCCAATTAATACTCTATAAATTATCGGACCAGTGACGGCTCGCGGGGTGACTCTGGTACGGCCGAGGTAGCAGAGATGGTAATACAGATAGATCACGCCGCCAGCCGTCTTTGCAACCGACCCTACCTATCTGTATTGCTACCTCGGCCGTACCATGAGTCACCCCGTGAGCCGTCACTGTATCGGTCTTAAATTATTTACTAATAAATATCTGGAATTCCCCGATTATTTGACTATTCTTATTAGCTTGTATACTTTTCAAGTTAGTTTTGTACTCTGCAATGATGAGGGGATCAACAACTTCTATTTATCAAAAATATACATGACGTAATTAATTTATAAATTTTATTGAACGCATTACTAGTATGTACATGTTATAAATCGTAATCGTCGCAGGTACCCTGCCCTCCGGTCCCTTGTTTATTTTTTTAGTGCAGTTGTAACTAGATACACTAATATGGGTAAGTGCCGCCGTCGCGAGTGACGCAAAAATGTGAATAACATGCGAATGCAGGTGAATATGCATATGGCATACGAAATCTAGCACGGAAGAACGATTTGAACGTCGCGCTAAATAAACTCCCCTATCATAACGTATCCCCTAAACCCCGCGCACACTACCATCACGCTCAAGTGGCCGAATGCCCGTACTAGGATGAAGAGCAATAGACTCGCTGCAAGAAATATCTACATAACTTTTTTATTTCTTTTTAATTGACTATCTCAACAAAGCCATTACTGAAAATAGGGTAAGCATTTTAAACGTGGCGTAAAATTACAGATTATATTCATTTATGATGTTCCCACAATAAAATAAATTACTCGGTTACTCGGTCACTACCTGCATATAATATAAATGGTGAATTTAACTAAGAATAAATTTAAAATTGCATGCATATTTATTTTGAAACTTATCTGTGACCTTTTAAGAACCACTG
The DNA here is from genome assembly GCA_910593695.2 of Ocypus olens. Classification (NCBI taxonomy): domain Eukaryota; kingdom Metazoa; phylum Arthropoda; class Insecta; order Coleoptera; family Staphylinidae; genus Ocypus; species Ocypus olens. Next base: position 33,345,550 of record OU343056.1, read on the forward strand.
ATTTATAAATGGAAGCCGACAGTGCACCAATAGCTAGCAAGTAAAGTGTAAACATCTGTGAGGGTAACGTGATGAAATATCCAATCACTTCTGATGAGGGCAGTCCTTCCGACCCTTCGCTAATCACCTCAGACGACTTCTTGAAACGGCCGTACCATAGTTGCCGCATTACCGCCTGAAGTGGCGATGGATGTGCGCAAGTTGCTCGTAGCGCCACCCGTCATTTTGCCTTACGAAACTCTTAAAGCCGAGATTATTAAACAGGCGACGCTTTCGGAAAAGAGACGGTTACAACAGTTTCTTTCTCGCGAATCTTTGGGCGATCAAACACCTACACAACTGCTGCGTAAATTGCAGCAGTTACTTGGGGACACGTAGTTGGATGAGAACCTGCTGAGGGAGATTTTCCTTAGCAAGCTCCCATCTGATGTGCAAAAAAAAAGTTCGCATCTTATTAAATAATTTGGACGTTGTTAAATCGTTTTTGATTGAGAAAGTTGTCCATTATTCGGCCGAATCATTTTCTCCACAGGCGAAGTCCAATCAAATGATAGCAATTTCATTGCCCAACAGGTGACGTCCAATCAAATGATAGCGGTTTCATTACCCAACAGGTGACGTCCAATCAAATGAGAGCGGTTTCATTGCCCAGCAGTTTAGTTGTTACTATGGTTACGATTCGTTTTTTGTCAGCGAACTGCCGCAACTTCCAAATAGAAAAAATATTCGTTATAATTTAATACAAACAGAAAATCTTTGGGTAATTATTTAATATGATGCGAAAAAGTATAGTATAGTATAGTACTAACGCCGTTAATGTCGAAGAAAACGATGAGCATTGCTTTGAATTTCGATTTCGACATCCTTCCTTTTTTCATTCTCGGAGATGCTGGAGTTTTCCAATGCATTGATTGCCGCCTAGTTTCAACATCATACTGAAAAATCCAAGTTTCGTCGCATGTGATGACCTTTTCCAACAATCCAGGCTCTTCCACTAACCTTTCAAGAACATCTGAGCAGATCTGGTGACGGACACGTTTTTGTTCTGGGGTCAAGTTTTTCGGTACCAACTTCGCACAGACTTTTTTCATGTTCAGTTCATGGTGTAAAATTCTTCTGACTGTTTCTTTATCGGCGTTTACAGTCTCAGCAATCATCCTAATGCTCGTTCGACGATCTGCACGCACAATTTGATTGATTTTTGCCACGGTTTCTGGAGTTGAAACAGCGACAGGTCGGCCTGGACGTTGGTCATCTTCGGTGCTCTCTCGGCCTTCAGAAAATCGTTTACACCATTCGAAAACACGTGCACGAGATAAAGTATTCTCACCGTAAGCCTGCTTCAACAATTTGTAGCATTCAGTTTTTTCAATTTTATGAGAAATTTCAGATTGATACGTTGCTCATGTTTTTCGTCACACATTTTATCCGACGTGAGAAAAAAACACGCTGGCTTCAAAACGCAATAGCATAAATACTACTCGACGCACACAAACGTTATTTCGCACTGGAATAGTAGACACTTCAAGGTTTCCAACGATGTGTTCGTTTCCCCCTCTACAGTTCTGGTACGTTCTGCGCGCGCAGTCTCGTTATTTAAGAGCCGGACCTCGTATTATTGGTTCCACAACAAATTTCAGGACAAGGCGCGCAAATGTACACCACCGTGCAGTGCGAGGGGGAATATGGCGAATGTCGCTCGTGCTATTTATTGATTCCCTTTTCTCTCGTCGCCTCGCAACTTCTCCCGCGTCACAGCCATGCCACTTGATTCCATGCTCCAGGCGACGCCACACACTTAATTAAACATTGAATATACTAAAAATAAACTGAATAATGTCGCCATGTCAATTCATCATTCATCTCCTTTATCAATTCCAGCTGTGGTCTGGGAGGTAACTCCCATTTGATTACTTTGCTAAAATGAGTAATGTTTATGAGTGAGCAACATTTACCTTACTATATTATACTCTTCTACCATTAATTGCAGAAGTAACTGTTAAAATAAAATGTTTACCTATGTTTCTCTGTTCTTAAAGTTGACTGAGCTAATCATTTAGATATAGATTCGGCAATCTCAGTGTCTGTGGTCTGTCCAAAACTTGGATTTAAACGGACTGCTGCTATAAAATAAAATTTTTACTCCTCATTTTGATAATATATTCTTCCAAATGTCATATTTGTCATTTCATTTTGAGATTATTTGGTAAATTACAGATCAGATATAATAAAATACTATGTTATCTCTTCATATCACAAGGGCATATAACATTTCACTGCAGTCTGTTGCAAAAATATGTTGTGATGATGAAAAGAAATGTGTACACCCAGCATCCTGCATATCTGTTCAACAAGAAACTTACGCATAATAATCTTTGCAAGATGTAAAGTTTTAAAAATGTCTTTTCCTTTCTTGCCAGCCCAGCTATTTTTTTTAGCAAGCGAGTTGGCCATAATTTTTTTCATTATATGGTTCACCATTATGTTCATGGTATTTCCTCCCACCTGTTTTAATGTATTTGTAGGGTTACTTGGAGCAAGGAAAGTTTGAGAATCAAGGCAGTTGTAAAGGAAAACCAGTTTTCGTTACCCAGGATATGGATATTTAAAAAATAATAATAACGATTTTTTTACGTCGGTACACATACATTAAACGTGAATAAAATTCCTGTTCTCCCTTTGAAGAATTCTTCTTATTAGAATTAAGTTTTTTAACACCCAGACGTTAAATAAATTGGTGACCCTGACGCAGCATGCGGCCAAACGCAGAGGACTCACAACGATCAGCCCTCGCACGGAGGACCACCCTACCAACGTCTCACAACGATCAGCCCTCGCACGGAGGAGCAACCTACCAACGTTATTTGACTGGACAACACCGTGACTGAACGTAACTTTGGAAGCAATCTGTCGGAAGCACTCTGCTGGAACCAACGTCTCCTCACACATCATCACAGTTCCTTGTTCCAGGTAATTCGATGTAATCCTCTTGCTTCTTTCATTCTCTTCTTTTACTTCATCCTTTTACTTCTCATACACCATACACTATGAAGGAACAAATTGATACCACAGTCAATACTTTTAGTTATAAATTTCCGCCATTTTCAAAATTCGAGCCCACAATTTGGTTTATACAAATCGGGTCTGTTTTTCGGAACGCCAGAAATTCTGTGATGAAATTTCACGATGTGGTAGCTGCGTTACCAACAGAGGTTGCGATGGATGTGCGCGATATAAAACCGAGTTCATTAAGCGGACGTCAAGTCGTTTCCCGATCGGCGTACAACGAATTTTAATTTCGGCCCAAACTACAAATTTAAGTAATTTGGCAGATATGGCAGATCAAATTCTTGAAATCTTAAATTCCAATTCGCATCCTATTTGTGTGACAGTCTCTCGTACAAATTTAACACCTGTGTCGGATGGGAATGAACAGATATTACAACTTCAAAATCAGATCACCGTTTTGACACAACAAGTGAATAAAAAAAAACGCAGAACACACGCTGTTTGACAAATTGTTACATCTCGGCTTCGTTCGACCTTCCTCCAGTCCTTGGGCAACGCCACTACATCTGGTCGCTAAGCCAGATGGTTCTTGGCGCCCATGTGGAGATTATAGAGGTCTCAACCGAATCACGATTCCAGACCGGTATCCTTTGCCACTTCTTCACGATTTCGCGTATAACTGTTGTAGTTGTACGATATTTTCCAAAATTGATCTGGTCAAGGCATACCACCGAATTCCTATTTATCCTGCAGATATTCCTAAAACGGCAATCACAACACCTGTCGGCTTATTCGAACATACTATACCTCATTTAATAACCAGGCGGACTAAATCAAATTCTACCCGCGAAAATACGTTGTTGTGATTGGCTAAACGGGCACTGTTTTTACACAGGCCCAAATTGCTTAAAATGGAAATGGCCGCTGTTATGATCAGCTGATCTCTCGCCGTTCCTTGTGTCACCGGTTCTACGTGTTTCGCCTCAGTATTTGTGTTTTTGACATTATTTCTCCCGTTACTAGTATAAAATTGGTTTTAAGAACTCATCCTGCGATTTCCCTAGAAATAGTTATATTGTTTTTAACTATGGATATACACCCTGCACAAGTTCGGTGTAACTTTCGCCCCCCCAGAAACGGAAAAGGTTGGATTTAAGAGCATTGACGCTTGTGGCAAAACAATCCAAAATGATCTTATATAAAGTTTTAATAGTAGAGGCTTTAAAACCTACTGTCGTCGTACTCAAAATTGTCGACTCATTATGTAAGTGTGGCCCAAGTTATTGCAATATGGAATCAAATCATAAACGTGCATTATATTTAGGATTGGCTGGAAGTGCAGAGTTTTGCACAATTAGGGAGTATAAGGAGATTGGGTCTGTAACAAGTCCTAAATGTCTTGAAGGACGTCCGGCAACCAAAGATATCTACAAGGAAGCAGATTTTTGCTTGAAACTCATCAGTTAAAATCAGTCTACTTGAATGCCCGAATATGCCATAATGGTTTAGAATTTTGACTCAAAAATTTAAATTTAGGGGGTTTATAAGTGTTGCGAACAAGAATCCGTTATTATTATTTTTTTTAAACTGACTTTATTTTTACCCGATTTTCGACCCGCTTGGCCACATTTATCGCGTTTCCGGACACTGTGCGCCGCGGCGCGCCGTTAAAGGAGACACCTTCCTCTTATCGCACCGAGCGCACGGCATTTCGTTAGGATATTACGGCTCCCGCGGCAAGACGCGCGGTTGGAGGGGTTCGGGAGAGGTCGCGCTCTGAAGATGCATTTTGTGCTGAACCAGGTCTGGCACATCACGGGCGCGCGATGATGACGCGCACTTATTAGACGTATTTTGTGCCAACATATAACCTAACATTTATTTGCAATAATTTTAAGTTTTGTAAATTCAAATAGACAAACATCAGTACACAATTTTCTAGTAGAGCTAGATATTTTTTACTTTCTTCATTACGTAGTACGAGAAAGTATTGTGATCGTGAAATTACGGAAATATTCGTTTTGAGGTCACTGGATGCCATTTCAACAATTTTCATTACTTTTTTTTTCATTTTTGGTTTATATGAAAGTTATATGAAATTTATATTCATAATAATTGTAGAGAACGCCAAAATGGACCAAATCAGAGAAAGTAACATCACCATTTTTTTAAATTCTGAAAGTGACTAATCATTTATATTTTACTAACAATTCAAATGTAACTATAAATAGTTTAGTTTTCTTAACAAGTGGAGGACACATTATTTTTCAATTATACTTGGGCTCTACTACTCAAAAAGTTCACGAGCCGCCACTGGCTGACACACTATCGAGAGTCGAAATTAATGCTTTAGACCTCAATCTCCTGGCAAAATTACAATCTGAGGATTTGGAATTACAATCTCTTCTTGGTAGCACTACTACAGCACTCAAACCAGAAAGGTTCATCCCTGATGGCACAAGCACAAACATCTACGTAGAAACATCACTTGCACAACGGCGACCTTATGTCCCTCCTGTACTAAGGCACGACGTTTTGTGTTCTTTGCATGGGCTCACGCACCCTGGCGTTCGTGCAATGAAACGTCTCGTAGCAGCACGTTACGTGTGGCCAAGGATGAACTACGACATTGCACATTTCGTCAAATCCTGTTTGAGGTACCAGAAAATCAAAATTTATCGACATACAGTGTCACCCGTTGCAAAATTTCCGGACCCAGATGGCCGTTTCACTGACGTCCACATCGACATCATTGGCCCTTTGCCCGTTTGTCACAACTTCAGATACCTTCTGGTCTGTATTGATCGCTTTACACGTTGGCCAGAAGTTTTACCCCTTTCCGAAATTACTGCAGTTTCCGTTTCTTATGCCTTTTTGAACTGTTGGATTGCACGCTTTGGAAAGCCGTTGACGATCATCACTGACCGAGGTCGGCAGTTCCAATCCAACATCTGGAAGGTATTCTCCAGGACTTTCGGAATTTCACACAAGTCCACAAACGCCTACTATCCGCAAAGTAACGGTTTGGTAGATCGACAAATTAAAGACTCGATCCGAATGAGCAACGGTCCGAAGAACTCAACTCCTACTAATTCTTTTAGGCATTCGGACGACTTTCAAGTCATCTCTTTCGGCCACGACTGCAGAGTTCGTCTACGGACGATTTTCTCTTTTCAAATCCCGCAGTCAAAAACATACCTTCTGGCTCAAAATTTCTTGATGACTTGAGGGACAATCTACGCGTCCTTAGTCCTGCAACTGTTCGTCACACCAACCGTAAAGTTTTTGTTCACCCTGACTTGTCCACTTGTACGCATGTTTTTGTTCGTCGCGATAGTGTAAGGGTGGATATATACTAGAGCAGTGGTGGGGAAACTTTTTTTAAGACGGGCCATTTGTAATAACTAGACAATCGTAGCGGGCCAAAGAATAATGCTTAATCGTTAACTAATTTATGTGTTCTATAAACATATACATATATTATTACATACACTTATTATTTTAATAGTAAAAAAGCAAAAGGTAACAAAATTATAAGCACAAAATATAAAATGAATTTAGTGTAGTTCTTGATGTGAAGTATTATCACTTTATTTTCTGGTGTCATTACTGGTTGATGGTGCATGAGAAAAATGAAATTGAGACTGTTTTATCAAAATTTCATCATAGTCCGGTTCCATTTGCGAAGCAGAAATTCTTAAAACTGATGAAAGGTGCTCATCTGTAATTCTGTTTCTTAAAGAAGTTTTCCTAAGCTTCATTGTTGAAAAGATTTGTTCGCATATATAAGATGAGCCGAACATTGTCATTATCTTCATTGCATGAGTAATTAGATTTGGGAAATTATCTGGACTTAAATTTTTATAAAATTCTAGTAATGGTACTGTATGAAAAGTTTGTTTCAGGAGAGTATTACAGTTCAGTTCTATTAACTCAAGTTGAAATTTTGCATCAACTTCTTCGTAATTAACATTGAATGGGGTCGCAAAAATACTAAACTCTGGTTCCATTTTTCTAAAGTCCTGAAATCTCCTTTCAAATTCTGTAGATAGTTTTCTCAAATTAATTTCGTATTTTTTTAATCTTATTGTTTGATAAAGTGAATTTCAAAGATTGTATTCTTGGAAAATGAGAAAAATCCGATTTAGAGATCTGATTAGCAAATAATAATAACTGTAATTTGAAACTTTTCAGGTATTGCCAAATATCGTGAAGAAACTGATTTTTTCCTTGCAATTTGAGATTAAGTTTATTCATGTGTACGAGGAGGTCTGTGAAAAACCCGAAATCAGAAAGCCACGTTTCGTTTTCTAAGACGTCAAATTGATTATAAATGTCTTTATCAAGAAGAAAATTCACAATATCGTCTTTTAAATCCCAAATTCTTTCAAATATTTTTCCAGTACTTAACCAACGAACTTTTGAATAATACAGGATATCGGAATGCTCAGCATGTACGGACTCCAAAAACTGTTGAAACTGGCGACGTAGTAATCCTCTGAAACTAATCATATTTACTAGTTTTACAACAATATTAAGTATATGGTCAATATCTAAAGCCGATTTACAGAGAGCATCCTGATGTATAAGGCAATGCAAAAAAACAACATCATTTTCCGGATACTTAGAATTAAATTTCCCAACAAATCCTTGATTGATTCCAACCATATTAGGAGCACCATCTGTAGTTACATTACATAGCTTGTCAATAGGTAAACGAAGTTTATCGATGCAATTTTCAAATTCACAAAATATATCGGCACCAGTCGTTGTTCCTTTCATTGACTGCAGCCCTGCAAGTTTTTCTGTAATTTTAAAGTGGGCGTTGATTCCTCTGACAAATATGAGTATCAGCGCAGTATCGCTGATATCTGTACTTTCATCCATGGTAATTGAATAAAAAATAAATTTTTGAGTTTTTGTAGTCAGTTGTGAAATTAGATTTTTATCAATATTTTCAATTCTCTCGGTGATTGTTCTTCTTGAGAGAGACAGTGACTGAAAATCCTTTTTCTTGTCAGGGCACATAATATCGCACACATCTATCATGCACTGCTTTATAAATTCACCATCTGAAAATGCTTTATTAGATTTAGCAATATTATAAGCCAACACATAACTGGCTTTCGTAGCGCATCTTTGAGAATGATTAGCTCTCTGAAATAATTGTTGCTGACTTGATAAATTTTTTATTAAACTTTCGATTTAATTTTTTTCACCTCTTCACTTTTCTTTTTTTAACATCAATTTTAGGCGTTACCTACTACGGAGAACAACACACAGAAACGCAACTGACGAAAGCTTACTGCTAACTAATGCTCTTACGCGGGAGTTTGGGGGATTACACAAACAATTACTCGAGTCACAGCGGGTCGTTGCAGATGACTGACTAAGTCGCTAACTAACTGATCTTCGGGCGGCCTCGCTTGTATTTATACCTACCTGCGAGAGTGTCTGGAAGTTTCGAGCGAAGATGAGTCATCTGTTTAGGTCGGATGGATTTGTCCAGAATACTATTGTGTTTTGAATATTGCCGCAGGTAGTTTTTATGCGGGTCGTCACATTACGAAGTAAGAACGCGTTTAAACATTCTCACCACGGCACTCTTAAACGGGCCGGATTAAACCTTTCCGCGGGCCGGACTTTTGGCCCGCGGGCCGTAGTTTCCCCATCACTGTACTAGAGCATTTTCTCGAGCATTTTTATGTAATGTAACGTTCTAACGAATGGTACAATACAGGAAAATGCTCAGTTTCAAAAGCTGTCGTCAAAAGACGTCTGGTTCGTGAGGGTGATACACTAAAACATATCATAGAGCGGCTCGTTGTTCTGTTACTAGTAAATGCTCTAGTCTATACTCACCTTAAGAAACATATCACATCCTTCCTATGGTAGTCCTTTCAAAATCATACAACGAAATTAAAAAAATGTTTGTCATCAGTATTGGCGGTAAACGAGAGAGCGTTTCCATTGACCGTTTAAAACCCAATGTTTTGGTCAGTGGCATAGAAAATTACACTCGGACCATACTTCTCCTCCTTTTCTTCGTTCCATACTTAAGAAAAATCTATCCCCTAAAATTCCTTCTAAACGTGTTTCTTTTTCTTGTATCGTTTCTACTCGTAGCCTCTTTTAAGTGGGGGGTTATGTAGGGTTACTTGGAGCAAGGAAAGTCTGAGGATCAAGGTAGTTGTAACCGAGGCGCTAAGCGCCAAGGTTTGCAATTGCGCGAAGCTGGAATCGTGTTCCCGCGAGGTATGTATCCCACCGAAATCATGGGCAAGCGCATCTGCGTCAAGTCGGACGGCTCCCACCATATCAAGGTTAACCTAGACAAAATCGACAAACAGCAATTGAACATAAGGGGGATACTTTCATGTTTGTTTACAAAAGTTTGTGTATTTATAGGTGTTATTATTTAATTGCGTTGAATATATTTTGGTAAAGTGCACCATTATTTTATTATCACACATATTTATTATCACAGTGAAGACACTTCAAAGTTTTTCACCCTCAAAGATCATCAAAATCGATTGAAAATACGCCGAGTTATGGCGGTTTGAAAATGGTCGAAATTTCACGAATTTCAAGTGTTTCATTTTTCTTTTCCTTCAGTAAATTTCACCCGAAGGGAACCAGTTAGAAAACATTGCAAGTGCAATTCTGGCTCCCCGCAATGCACACAAGCTTACCTCCTTTGACCCGTAACCCGCCGATTGCAACGCCATTACTTATCGGTGGCCTTGGGGCTGAACGAAAAATGCTATAAATATTGTGTGCGTCAAAATTATGAAAGATGGAAATGACAAATTACACTTCAAATTCTAATAGTCAGTTTAGTCAAAAGCCAAAGAGATAAAAAAATACATTTCTCGAAAAACAAACACATTTCACCAAATCACATATCGCTCATTCCCATACACCAGAAAATAAACGTACATTCACACAATCGACTGTGGAGCGCGGTGGAACCATCGATCATCACTTAAGAAACATGCACTTCAATGCATCACAAAACATCATTGTTTCGCACACATCACAAAACATCAAACATTCACATTTACAAAATATCATTGTTAAACACACATATCGTCAAATCAGGCAACATCAGTCATTCTTATGCTCCAAAGACTAATCACACATTAACACAATCGACGGTGGAGCGTAGAACATTAGTTCCTAACACGATATCAAAGTTACCGAATGAACATCGAGCAGCAAGGTACCTGAAACAAGACAAGAACGGCTGTTAGAAATTCAAAAATGTTTTTTTATTGAATATAAAATTTCTATATTAGAACAAATTCAACGTGTGCGATGCTCAGGCTGGTACTCGAACCCGCGACCTTTGGAAAACTGGTGCAATGCTCTTTTCCAAAGGTAGCAGGTTCGAGTCCCAGCCTGAGCATAGGACACGTTGCATTTTTTTCTAGTATAGAAATTTTATCTTTCATAAATAAAAGTATTGTGAATGCTAAAAAACAATAATAAAAAATGTTTTTTTTTTATGTTTCAGCTTCTTAGTTGCAGCGTAAATGGAAGAGTCTCCGGGATTGTTTCAAAAGAGAACACGTAAAGCAAACCAATACCAAAAGTGGATCAGCATCATCAAGCCGCAAGCCATATATCTACTATCTTTTTTAATAAGTGTAGCTGACATACACCTATGTCTAGTCCATTGACGAATGAAGGACAAGATGCGACAGTGCAAAAAAGAACAAGACAAACAATGAAGAAAGTCGAGCAGAAACTGATATACTTCATAGTATTTTAGAACAATTACAATCTCGCAATTCTAACATGCACGAAGAGGACTCCGATCGTAATTTTGCTTTGTCTTTAGTGTCGCACTTTAAACAAATACCCAATGATTTCAAATTGGATGCTCAAGCGGATGTACTGATGGTACTAAAAAAATATAAACAGTACATGTGAACACCGCAGAATCAACACCATGGATATTTTACACCATCATTTCAGGAACCACGCTCATACCATACTCAATATCAATCAACTTATCAGAATGAATTTAGCGAAAACTCGCCATCTGCTGGTACCAATCCTGTTTTGTCAGAAAATAGTAATTCTATAATTGAGAATCTCTATGAGAATTAAGTAAAAATTAAAACTAAGAAAACATATTTACAATTTAAAATTCTGAGTAAATAAATAATTTTCATTACAAACTTGAATTATGATTCCATTCCTTCAGATATACATTCAAGTAAACATGCGTCATAAATAACTTACCTTAAAGTAATAGCCAGCCTTTCTGTCGGAGAGATACTTTTTCTCAATTGTGTATCTTGATGTTTGAGGCCATCGTGCAGCACACAGTGGTTCATCGAATGAGTCCACGCTCATTCTAAAATAGTTAAAGAACTTATCTGGATGACATTTTAATTCTTCAAAAAGCAGTTGGTGTTGTCCACGTTCTGTGCGAGAAGTTAGAATTGGATGAACCCAGTAACAACGATAAATTGTGCGTGGATGGTTTTGAATTCGACGTCGTTTTCTACGCCTTAGTATAATAATCAACAATAACGAAATCAAGAGTGTTTCCATTTCACAAACGCGTTCGACCCCTGCCAGCTCTTGAAGGAAATGAACGGAATTCAGCCAAAAGTAGCGACTGCGATTGGTGGCCGCGTCTATTGGCTTGACTGAGCCACTGAGCGTCTAGTGGCCGCGACTAGTGGCCGTGACTAGTGGCTCAATGTGCGCCCGCACTTAATATAAATGGACCACGCACGGACGACGGCGCAGCGCAGCGGAGCCGTCGGCCTTCACCAGTAACTTTTCTTAATTTTACATTTCACAATTTCACATAAAGAACACAATTTCTCCTAATTTCACTTTAGCTTGGAAAAACTAGTTATTATTATATTATAGATGTATACTAATTGAATCAGCCCTCAAATGAAATAAAACGCCATATTTTGACCTTCCGGTAAACGTAGGATGTTGTAATTTTCACCAAAAATTTAAAAAAAAATAAAAATGAGAGTATTAAAATTTCAACCCATACAATCAACCCCTAATATAAGAGTGCCCCACCCCCTCATTTTTCCCAAAATTGCCAATTTTTTACGGGACCGGGTAGACGCCCGCATCTTTTTGGTGCCCGTTTAGGAAGCGATGCTTCGCCCTCGGGAATTTTTGAAAATTGCTGCAGAGGTGTGCGCCACATTCTATTTCGTCGGCGATATCGAACCGATCCCAGCGAGAGTCGGCTCAAAAAATCGCCATTGAACGCGGCCACAATATACAGGGTTGGGCAAATGTGTCGGAATACCTGATTTCTGGCGAAACGTCTATTTTTTCTTATTACTTTTAGAATAAATATTTATAGTTTAATTTATTCTATTCAGTGACGTATTTTGATTTTCTACAGCTACTCTATTTTTCGAGATATGACGTCTCGGCAGTTTTTTTTTTAAATGGATAGATATTTATATTCCATTCAGTGACGTATTTTGATTTTCTACAGCTACCCTATTTTTCGAGATATGACTTTACGGCAGTTTTTTTAAATGGATCACCCTGTATATTTTTACATTTTTAAATAGACACTTTTTCAGCAATTACAATGATATAGGCTTTGGTGGGTGTGCGACTTGTGGTTTTTGACATATTAAATAAAATAATTCTACATCTACTTGGCTTTTTACACAATTTTACACTATTTTCTGATACAACAATTTCGTGTTTTTATGTTTTCTGTCACTGACAGATACTAACCATGTAAAATTTTAACATTGCTGTTCAATTATGGGTGAACTAAATTAAATAAAGAATTACGTTGTTAATTATGGTTAGTTTTGGAGATTGGTAGAGATCTCTACAAGATTCATGCAATATTTTTAATGCAACATTCCCTGATAGAAATTCTAATATTTCTAAATCAAATTTTTCAAGGGTTGCGCAAAAGTTTTACGAAATTCACAAATTTATTTTTTCATTATTTTATGTATTATTCAATAAACCACAAGTCGCACACCCATCAAACCCTATATCATTGCAATTGCTAAAAACGTGTCTATTCGAAAATGGAAAAATATACAGGGTAGATCCATTAAAAAAACTGCCGATGACGTCATATCTCGAAAAATAGGATAGCTGTTGAAAATCAAAGTACGTCACTGAATAATATAAATAAAACTATAAAAATTTCTTTTAAAAGTAATAAGAAAAAAACAGACGTTTAGCCAGAAATCAAGTGTTCCGACACATTGACCCAACCCTGTATACTAAATTATATTGCCGCCGACCCCTCCGTTTTCGAATTGTGACGTATTTTCCGCGGGGGTGACTTTCTAAACGCTTCAAGTAAAAGGACTCGCTCACCCTTATCAGTCACAACGCCTATTATGTATGCGTTTTGTAGAATGTATTCTTTTTGACGTTTTATGTTTCATCGCTTTTTGGATAGCTTTAACCCCTGGGGTGTTATTCAAATCAAACTACCCCCGATTTAAAATAAAAAATGGTGATGTGGCCATCATGTTACTTTCTCCGACTTGATGGTATCATTTATATTTACGCTTCCATGGTTTATTTCCAATTTAAATCATATTTTAAGTGTGCATCGAACGTTTCGTGGACTCGGATAAAACTGACGTTTAAAACGTCAAAATTATGAAAGATGGAAAAATGTACTTCAAATTCAAAAACTCAGTTTACTCAAAAACTAAAGAGATTTCGAAAAAAAACTTATTCTTCATAAATTGTTCATTTTGGCATTCTCTACAATTATTATTAACATAAATTTGCTGTAACTATTAGCGTTTCATAATTGTATACCAAAAATGAAAACAAAATAAATATTTTTTTTTCTCGAATAACAATGATTTTATGAAAAATGTTTTCAAGCAAAAGATGTTCATTTCTTTATTGTCTTCAAAGTGTGTTTAAATGTTTTTGTGATATTTCTCATATTTAAGAAAATATTGGCAAAAAACAAAAAACAGTTAAGGTAAACACCCACTTCCGGTGTACGAAATTTTACCAAAAGCTTTTCAGTTCTTCGGATTATCAAATAAAACTTATGTTCAAAGTTGCATATCAATTGGTCTATTAGTTTTTGAGATACAGCGCGCACAGACACACACACACACACACACACACACACACACACACACACACACACACACACACACACACACACACAGACACAAAAAAAATCCAGAAATTGTTGAAATGGCATCTAGGGACCCCAAAACGGATATTTCCGTAAAAAAAATTTTTGAAAAAAAATCACGATCACAATACTTTCTCGTACTTCGTAACGGAGAAAGTGAAAATTATACAGCGGTCGTTCTTAACACCAGCAAAAAATTTAAAAAAAATTGTTATCTAGAATTGTATTTTGTGGCAAATCGATAACGGCTATTTTTTTCGTAGAGCGCACTGTTTAAGATCTAGGGCCGATTTTCGATTGTTGTTTGAGGATGTTTTGAAGATTTTTCAATTTTTTTCCTCGATAATTCAACTCATGTATAAAAAGGTGCAAGTGTTTAAAAATTTATTTACCTTCACCATGGCAACGATCTCTATATTAACAATTTTAGTAATGAGAGAAATTCAGTTGAACAATGGCAGCTCGTGCCAGTTTGGAATACCTCTGCGGTGAAATAAAATTGAAATCCGTTTCGGACACGCATCCACGTGAAAATTTTTTCACGATTTTCATTCCGATCCATGTATCAGTATAGTAAGTCTTGTTTTGTTCTATCATGTTCTAATTGTATGAAATAAACATTTATTTATTAGTCTACTTGATGTCTTCTCTTTTATGTGTGTCGGAAATAACACCGGTGATTAAACGATCAGTTATTGGTCTGCTAACTTCATGCCGCTTGTAATGTGTGTGTGCGTGTGTGTTAAAGTTATAACCTATGATATAATATAAGAAACGCCAGAAATGTATGGAATGTATATTAAATGTAAGTAATAATATATATTTACACAAAGCAATCATTATAAATATCATTTTTTCTACTCCCACCACTAAAATCCCAGTTAACACAGTAACATAACATATACATCTCAGCAACATGTCATTGTTTGTATGTAATGTTACACAGAAGTTACAATAAGACTCTCACACTTTTACCAATGCCGGCAAACTTAACCTTCAGTTATTACATTTTTGATACCTTTATTTGTTATGTATCGGGTACAGAAGATAGCATACCAGTTACAACAAAAGCACACGCTTGTACCAACGTCAGCTTACTTGTTCTTTAATTGTAGCATATGAGGTATAGCATTATATAATTATCTGATATACTATACATATATTTACATCGCAGAAAATAGTGGTTCTCTGGGTATCATACATTTTTTACTTTCTCCGTTACGAAGTACGAGAAAGTATTGTGATCGTGATTTGTTTTTCAAATTTTTTTTTTACGGAAATATCCGTTTTGGGGCCCCTAGATGCCATTTCAACAATTTCTGGAATTTTTTTTGTGTCTGTGTGCGTGTGTGTGTGTCTGTGCGCGCTGTATCTCAAAAACTAATAGAGCAATGGATATGAAACTTTGGAAATCCGTCTTATTTGATAATCTGAAGAACTGAAAAGCTTTTGGTAAAATTTCGTACACCGAAAGTGGGCGTTTACCTAAACTGTTTTTTGTTTTTTGCCAATATTTTCATAAATATGAAAAATATCACAAAAACATTTAAACAAACTTTAAAGACAACAAAGAAATGAACAACTTTTGCTTGAAAACATTTTTCATAAAATCATTTTTATTCGAGAAAAAAAATTATTATTTTTTTTTAAATTTTAGGTTTATAATTATAAAACGATAATAGTTACAGCAAATTTATGTGAATAGTAATTGTAGAGAATGCTAAAATGAACAACTTATAAAGAATAAGTTTTTTTCGAAATCCCTTTAGTTTTTGAGTAAATTGAGTTTTTGAATTTGAAGTATAATTTTTCCATCTTTCATAATTTTGACGTTTTAAACGTCAGTTTCGCCGAGTTCACACAACGCTCGATGTACATTTAAAATATGATTTCAATTGAATATAAACCATGAAAACGTAAATATAAATGATACCATCAAGTCGGAGAAAGTAACATGATGGCCACATCACCATTTTTAGTATAAATAACATACCCAGAGTACCACTATTTTCTGTGACGTGCATATAATATACGTGTATTGTAGCGCATATTGTAAAATATCGGATAATTATTAGTATATTATTAAACTAGTGAGAAAGTTGGCCATTGCCACGAGGGTGAAGTTTGCAACACGAGCCGTAGGCGAGTGTTGCAATTCACCCGAGTGGCAATGGCCAACTTGTTCACGAGTTTAATACTATACTTTTTCGCATCATATTAAATAATTACCTAAAGAGTTTTCTGTTTGTATTAAATTATAACGAATAATTTTTCTATTTGGAAATTGCGGCAGTTCGCTGACAAAAAACGAATCGTAACCATGGTAACAACTAAACTGTTGGGCAATGAAACCGCTATCATTTGATTGGACGTCACCTGTTGAATAATGAAACCGCTATCATTTGATTGGACGTCACCTGTGGAGAAAATGATTCGGCCGAATAATGGACAACTTTCTCAATCAAAAACGATTTAACAACGTTTATATTATTTAATAAGATGCGAAAAAGGTATAATATTGTACTAAATATGTTACAATTAAAGAATAAGTTAGCTGGCGTTAGTTCAAATGGTGTATTGCGCGTAATATAAGGAACAAAACAGAAACAACGAGACTATTAATAAAACTTGAAGGTTATACTTCCATGATGTACACAATTAAAGCATATATATTATATTATATATACTAATTAAGTAAGAAAAGTTTGACAGCCCAGAAAAAATTTTCAAACGCAGATTTTCGATTTTTGCACGTTTCCAAAAAAAAAAAAACTACTCCTCCGTAACCGCCGGAGCTGGACGATCCCAGTGTGTCTTAAAATAATCTTAAAGAAAATATCTAAAATTGATCGAGCCACTTTTTTGAATTTTTGCCCCGTTTCCGAGCATGATTTTTTAAAAACCGGGTAAAAAAAAATTTTGTTTTTTTATTTGAAGGACGTATTTTTTTCATTTTAAGTGGAAAAGCTGAAACCTTCAGGGATAGCAGAAGGGATAACTGGCTTTCATTGGGAATTTTTTCAAAATTTTTGGAACCACCCCTACGCGCTAACCAACGCCACCAACCCAGGTAGTGGTTCGGTTTTCTTCCTTTAAGGACGTATTTCTTTCTTTTAAAGTCGAGAAGCTGAAACTTTCAGGCTGGCAGAAGATATTTTTTCAAAAATTTTGAAACTACCCTTACGCACCATTTGCACCCCGGGTTCGTTTTTCTTCTTTTAAGGACGAATTTCTTTCTTTTAAAGTCGAGAAGCTGAAACTTTCAGGGATGGCAGAAGATATTTTTTTCAAAATTTTTGAAACTACCCCTACGCACCATTTGCACCCCGGGTTCGTTTTTCTTCTTTTAAGGACGAATTTCTTTCTTTTAAAGTCGAGAAGCTGAAACTTTCAGGGATGGCAGAAGATATTTTTTTCAAAATTTTTGAAACTACCCCTACGCACCATTTGCACCCCGGGTTCGTTTTTCTTCTTTTAAGGTCGATTTTTTTTCTTTTCAAGTCGGAAAGCCGGAATTTTCAGGGATCGCAGAGGATATAAATAAAAAATAAAAATGAAACATAAAAAATGAAAAATGAAAATGAAAAATTGAAAATTAAAACTTAAAGATGAAAAATGAAAAATTGAAAATGAAAAAAGAAAAATAAAAAACGAAAAATTAAAATTAATCTAGAAAAAAAATATGTTTTTTATTGATGGCACAGCGCAGCGGAGTTGTCGATCTTCAACAATTACTTTGCCTAATTCATTATAATAGGTGCTATTAGACGCAAATCAACTCAGTAGGCGGCCAAAACGTGATTTGAATGGGCCACGCTGTGCCGTTGTCCGTTACCAATTTAATTACTTAATTTTAACGGGCCCCGCACGGACGACGGCGCAGCACAGCGGAACCGTTCTTCGTCACCCGTTACCGTGCTCAATTTTAATGGGCCACGGTCGGACGACAGCGCAGCGCAGCGGAGCCGTCGTCCGTCACCAATTTAATCGCTTAATTTTGATAGGCCCCGCATGGACGACGGCGCAGCGCAGCGTCACCAGTTACTTTTCTTACATTTTTACATTTCACAATTTCACATAAAGAACACAATTTCACATACATCAAACTTTAGCCTAGGAAAAACTGTTTTTTTTTCTATTTTGCGTCTAAAACGTTGTCATTAACGCATTCATGTGGGTTCGTTAAGGGCTCGCTTAGATCATTTTTCAACTTCCTTTTTATACTGTTATATAACAGTATGTACCGACTATGCAGATAAATTACATGTTTTTTCTACTCCCACCTCTAAAATGCCATTTATCGCATATGTTTCCATGACGCTAAGTGATTCTTTAAATACACCTTGACAAACTGTGACTTTGTGCATTTCAGTCATGGACTGAAGTTAGCTCCAGATTTTTAAATCGCTAAAATTAATTGAAACTCAAAATCAAGTTAGTTGTCACTTATCAACAATCTGTCAAAATAAAAAATAAATAAATGAAACAAGGAATACTTACAACTTAAATCAAATAAATGATACACAACATCAAAGAAATTTAGGAGAATCAATGATTTCCTTTAGCAATTGCCACAATGTCTCTAACGTAACTGTTAATGTATATTTACTCAATTAGACTAATTTAACAATAATGTACTATTACCATGTTTATTTAAGATAATAAAATAAATTCAAAATTTTACCAATTTAGTCGTAGAAAAAATATAGTATGCAATTCGTGTTATAAACTTCTCTAGACACTCGTTACACTCGCTCCGCTGCGCTTCGCTGGTGCCTAATTAACTCGTGACTAAAGTGCCGTTTATAACACTTGTTGCATAATATACTATTTTATATGTACATTCTCTTTATTGCACGCCTAACCCCAGGGAGGAATTAAAACCCCATTTACCCCTTTTTACAGTTTTTGCGCATGTTCCTGATAACTTTGATTTTTGAATTCTAAGAGTCTGCAAATGTATCGGAACGTTTATAAGCATCTAAAATGAATTCAACAAAAAAGGCCTCTTTCGTTTACCTTACGTGCAAATTAAGAAACTTGTATTGGAAATGCATTGCATTTACGTCAAATTTGACATACTATGTCAACTTCCGACAGTGGGGTTAACAATGCCTAAAGAGGCGGTAATTTTTGTTATTTGATGAATGCAAGCAATTAAGCCTCTTCCCGTCCATGCTTTCAACACAGCAAATTAAGAAAGTTGCATTCGAAATACACTGATGGCACGACAGATGTGGCAAGTTATGCCAGTTTCAGAAAGAGGGGTTAGCAATGTATGCAAAGTCTTTCCATGTGGATATTCTTTCAGGGTATAATTTCAGCAAGTGTTGGAGAAGTGGTTTTGTGCAGGTAGCCTGGTCGATGACGCAGAGCAGCGGATCCGTCGTCTGTCACCTATTACTTTGCTTAATTCATTATTAGAATATCTATTTTGTTTAGTTAGTATTAGATTCATATTCAGTATACCGACGCACAGTGGTTCAGAATTCGAAAAAGCTGGCCAAAAGTCTAAATCTTGATAAATTTTGACATAAATAGGTACTAATCGCGGATTATGAATTTGATGTCAAAATTAAAAAATTAAAAATGGCGGATCCAATATGGCGGACATAAGCGATAAAATTATTATTGTCCGCACTGGAGAAATCCAATATTTTAGAATAACAATGATCCCAGCTCTCTGGTGATTATGTTAGTCAGGGTGTGTAGAAGATCTTTCTTTTACCAAATAAATTTTGAGTAAATTTTGAAAATTTTAAGTTGGTAGCAATTGTTTTAATATTTTTTGGCAGCACTGAAGTAATGCGCAATCTCAATATTACAATTAACTCGGGTTCTCGGGTGATTATTTTGAAATTTAGTAAAGATGATATTATTTTTTAACCATAAAAAACAATCAATTTTTAGTAAATTTTGAAAATTTCAAGTTTGTATCATTTGTTTTTACATTTATTTGGCTACACTGGGGAAATTCCCAACTTCAGTATAACAATTTACTCGGTTAATCACATGATTATTTCAAAAGTTAGTTAGATTTTTCTTAAATCATAAAGCAGAATCAATTTTGAGCACATTTTAAAAATTTTAAGTTGGTTACAATTGTTTTTACATTTATTTGGCCACACTGAAGAAATTCGCAACTTTAAGAACAATTTAATGATTATTTTGAAAATTAGTGAAAAACTTCCGTTCTTATTTAAAAAAAAGTATGTCTGCTTTTGTGTCTATCTGTCATATTGATTTTTTACTTTCTCCGTAAAACTACGGGAAAGTGTTCTGATTGTAAAAAAAATTCCAAACATTATTTTTTGCGGAAATATCCATTTCGTTGATTTCGATAATTTTTGTTAAAAAAAATGTGTGTCTGTCTGTCATATTGATTTTTACTTTCTCCGTACAACCTACGGAAAAGTGTTGTGATTGTAAAAAAATTCCTAATATGTTTTTTGCGGAAATATTTTTTAACAGTTTTTGTAAAAGATATATGTGTATGCCTTTGTGTCTGTCGGTTTGTCATATTTAGTTTCTACTTTCTCCGTACAAATTACGGGAAAATATAGTGTTTGTAAAAAATTTCCAATTTTTTTGCGGAACAGCCGTTTCGTTGATTCTGACAATTTTTGTAAAAACGAAAGTGTCTGTGTGTCCGCCTTTGTGTCTGTCTGTCTGTCATATTTATTTTTTATTTTCTTCTTACAAACCAAGGGAAAATATTGTGATCGTAACAAATTTCCAAATATTTTTTTGCGGAAATATCTATTTCGTTGATTCCGACAATTTTTGTGAAAAAAATGTGTCTGTGTGTCTGCCTTTCATATTGATTTTTACTTTCTCCGTACAAACTACGGGAAAGTGTGTGATTGTAAAAAAATTCCTAATATTTTTTTTGCGGAAATGTTTTTTTTTCGATTCTAACAATTTTTGTAAAAGATATATGTGTCTGCCTTTGTCTCTGTCGGTCTGTCATATTTAGTTTCTAGTTTCTCCGTACAAATTACGGGAAAATATAGTGTTTGTAAAAAATTTCCAATTTTTTTGCGGAACCGCCGTTTCGTTGATTCTGACAATTTTTGTAAAAACAAAAGTGTCTGTGTGTCCGCCTTTGTGTCTGTCTGTCTGTCATATTTATTTTTTATTTTCTTCTTACAAACTAAGGGAAAATATTGTGATCGTAATAAATTTCCAAATATTTTTTTGCGGAAATATCTATTTCGTCGATTCAAACAATTTTTGTAGAAAATAAGTGTGTCTTTATGTGTGTCTGTCTGTCATATTTATTTTCTACTTTCTCCGTACAAACACGGGAAAGTATTGTGATCGTAAATAATTTCTAAATATTTTTTTTGCGGAAATATCTATTTCGTTGATTCCGACAATTTTTGTGAAAAAAATATGTCTGTGTGTCTGCCTGTCATATTTATTTTTACTTTCTCCTTACAAACTAAGGGAAAATATTGTGATCGTAGAAAAATCCAAACATTTTTTTTGTGGCAAAATCCAATTCCGTCGATTCCGACAATGTTTGCAAAAAATGTGTGTCTGCCTTTATTTCCGCCTGTCTGGCATATTAATTCTTACTTTCTCCGTGCAAACTACGAGAAAGTATGGTGATTGAAAAGAATTTCCAAACATTTTTTTTGCGGAAATATCCATTTCGTCGATTCCGACAATTTTTGTTAAAAAAAGTCTGTATGATCTATGTCTATCTATCTGTCATTTTATGTTTTACTTTCTCCGTACAAACTTCTTTCAAATTGCTTATTTGTTCTTTTTTTATTAATTTGACTAGGATATCTTTCTTCTAAAATGATCAGGGAAGATCATATTCCGATAATAACAAATTAACATTGGAAATCCGTTTTGTTCATCTACACCCTGTATACATATGCACATCATAAATACAAGATATTCAATAAAATATAAAGTCGAATTTTTCAACGATATTGCACATCAGCAATAAAAATCATCCTACACTGAGGAATGCAAGTGAATACAGCTAATTGTTGTTTATCACGTTAAAGGACACTATAATAAGTATTTATATTGCTATAGGAACACAGGCATACACAGGCAAAAAAATATTTCCACAAATGTTTAAAATCTATCCACCTATTTTTAACGCAAATTGCTATAATTGCTAACAAAAATTTTGTATGCATATTAAATGTAATAACCATTAATTTACCTTCGAGAAGATCCATAATAACAAGGAAAAAAATCCCAGCACATAAAGATTAGTATTTATATTAAAAAACCGACGCCAAATTTCACTTCGTCCGAACGTCTCCCATGTGTCTAACAAAGTAACAAGTTTGAACGCGGATTACGAGGCATTTTGCGGTAGATACAATAATATTTTTACCTACGACAACTTGGATATATGCTCATTACATGCTTGGTAATGATTAGTATATGTAGTGCATTGCTCACGCATT
Source organism: Ocypus olens (assembly GCA_910593695.2). Lineage (NCBI taxonomy): Eukaryota > Metazoa > Arthropoda > Insecta > Coleoptera > Staphylinidae > Ocypus > Ocypus olens. Next base: position 33,368,137 of record OU343056.1, read on the forward strand.
TCATTCTCGCATCGATTATCTGTGCTAGAATATATTCCAACACTGTACTGTTATACGTGAAGCCTAACCTTCAATGTGTCAAAATGACGGAGTAGATTTAAAGATGTTTGCTTCGCCGCTTCTACATACATGGGGCGTTAGTTGTAGTACCTTGGCAAATTTGTTGTTTTCGATGTTTGTCTCCATACTATTTATATATACTTTTATCTACGACCACTACTGTAAATGCCCATTATCGTACAATGCGCGTACTGCGTAAATACACCAAAACACCCACGTATGTTAGAGCCCGCTTGTAAATTAAAGGTACTAGTGAGTTTCGTTTACGAACTTTTGATTGGTTGAGAGTTGCGCGTTTGTTCGTTTTTATTAAATATAGTAGTCCGCGATTGTTAAACGTCACATCACGCACCCCGAAGCTGTCACTTCGCTATTCCGCACATTCTCATTCAAATGCAATGATATCCAGAAGTAAGTACCAAATAATGAGGTATGTAACCATTGTTAATGAAACTCTTTTCAATTCTTGCAAGATAAATAATGTCCAGTAACAGCAACAACGAAAATGATTAAATAAGCGGCCAACAAGTTTCTCCCTGCTACGCCTCGCGATACAAAAATGTTTAAGGAACATTTATGGACTGGAGAATCAAATATAAATTAAGGTGAGAGTGGTCGTAGATAAAGTATACTACATAACGCGAGTTGTAAAGCAATTACGCGCTCGTGAAATTGCGTTACTCGCCGCTACGCGGCTCGTACGCAATTTTTTCACTTGCGCGTAATTTGCTATTTACAACTCTTGTTACGTAATATACTATTAAACACTAAGAATGTATAAACTCGAGAAATGATATGAACCATAAATTATATTGCGGTTGGCGGCTTGGTTTTTGACCGACGTTTGTTTCCGCGGTAACGGTAAGCAGGTGCCTCTGATAAAAGTTATCGCGTACGAATTGTCCGCGTTCGGTTTGTAATTATCTTAACTATCACAATGAAGCTCAACAAAGTTGTCGTAGGTAAAGCATAGTGTACAACTCGCATGGAATGACTATTTCTCGCTCTTATGAATTGCAGCATTCGCCTTTCGGCTCATGCTGCAAACTTCATACTCGCGAGAAATGTATGTCATTCCATGCTCGTTATACAATATACTAATTCCATTGTGGCATCCAGTGGAGCCTTCTGAACACGACTATATTGTACTAAACTCAAAATATTGACTTTAATTTTTCGACTTTTGGCCAGCTTTTTCGAATTCTGAACCACTGTGCGACGTAGCGGTCAGTGGACACCCAAGAAATGGTTTCAACGGGCTACCGACGGACGACGGCGCAGCGCACCATTTCACATAAAAACACTATTTCACATACGTAAACTTTAGCCTTGTACACTAGTTAATTATGCTAATATGAATGTTTCTATTTGTGGTTTTTAGTGTTATACGATTTATAATAAAATCGTCTTTGTACGTCCTATTACCGTTTCGCAAAATTCCATTTGGCGGTAGCAGTCTTATTAGGGAATATTTCCTGATGGGTTTGGTATTTTTAGCAATGATGTTTATGTTTCTTTTTTTAGAATCGTGTAAAATTTATACCTACACTAATATTCGTTTCTGCTGAAATTTTAGGAATGGAAATTTGAATCTGCTTCAAACCATAATTTCTTCATTGATTGTGTATTTTTTGTGGCATTTTCAATGCACCCTTTCGTTATAAATTTTCAAATACAGCCGATATTGTTGACGCGGAAGATATCAGGCTATCGGAGTATTTTACCATAAAAACATTTCTTCTCTGGCGCAGAGAATGAAAAGAAATCAATCACCCCATTTTTTTCTTCTAGATTGTACGTTATTATATAATTTAGAATGCTAAACGATGTGCGACGTTAACCTTGCGAAATCCCAAGCTTGTGGCACCTGGTATTCGAGCAGCCGAGCCAGTGGGACTGCCACTCCCCTTCCGAGTTACTCTGACTGCGTCTCCTGTGTTCCCTATGTTCTTAGAATTATTGAAAGCAAGTAGATTTACCGCTGTAATGCTGATCTATTCTACCTTTGTTAACACAAATTATTAGTAAGAGAATAATAATAGTTATCACTATGTTTGAATACAGTATGTTGTAAAAGGAGTGGGACACAAGGTGATTGAAATAAGAAAATATAGAAAATAATATAATAATAAAATTTTAATTTAATCATTAAATATCATTTGACTTTTTATTGGCCTGCATCAAACTAACTAATTCATATGAAGCTTAATTAAGTGCAGCTTCGGGAAGTCTCACATGAACCATTTGTATTCTTGTCTAACATTTAAATATCTGAATTATGTTTCCCTTTATAATCATCGATTCATTAAACAAGAAACTGCAGAAATAATAATCAACAAAAATTTAAACTCAATCCTTAGTAGGAACATATTCAGGATCGTCAGAATCATCATCAACATCAATACTGGTTTTAACACCGTCAGGTAAATTAATATCTGCCGTTTTGTAACTTAAAGTATTTTTTTCACTACTAGGAATAAAATTAGGTTTTGTAATAGCCGTCGCTACTAACTCATTTTCCAAATCGATATCCATCCGTACTGGGCTGGGTTCGTCTTTTACACTGGGAAAAATACTAATTTTTGCACCTACTCCTCCAGCCTTTTTTATTTCCTCGCCCGACGGTGCCTTTGATAGGATAATCTTTGCGTATTTAATTGGATTCGTTTTTTGCACATTCACTGGAGGTCGTTTTAATACATTGTGTTTTAGCACAGGTTGTTTATTCAAAAACACTAGTTTACTGCTTGCTGCTGATTTTATCTGCGTTGATTGAAGGATGTGTGCTGGAGGTGTGTCACTTGGTTGGATGGTGTTGTTGGCTAACATCTGGTTATCATCGGCGAAGATTATCGGTAGGTCCATTATGTCTTGTGATGTTAGATTTGTCGGAGGTGGTAGATTTGATGTTCCGCTTCCTGGAGGTGCGGAGATGTAAGGCATTTTCTTGACAACTTTGTTTCGATTAGCTAGGAGCTGTTTCTTAGAAGTTATGTATTTTGTTAGATCTGAAAAATAAATAATTATATTATTACAACGTAACTTCATAGAAACGCATGGAAAAATAGTGAAACGTAGATTCTGTGAATTAAAATTCTTTTTTCTGCGGCCGTTAAAAAAAATAAGCTTAAAATGGTTTTCCATGAAGCTCATACGTTTGAAAATTTGGCAATTTCCGTTCTAGTCGCCGTGGTAGCCGAGTGGTAAAGTAGTTTTCAACCACAACAAGTTTGTGGTTCGATTCCACGGTCAAGATCATTTTTTCTTTCTTATGAAATCTCAATTAATTAATTCATAATTGTTACAGGTCAGTTGTAACTGATTTCATTTTATATGGTATACTATGCCATTTTTATAACAAATATGTCATTTTTATTAAATATTTATTTGAAATTTAAATACAATACGTGCATAAATGGTAAGATAAAATAATGAATATTAAATAATATTTGCCATGTTCTATTGTCTTCCTGCAATCACGTTTTAAGTAACAGTCACAGTTTATGTAGCAATCACTGTTTAGGTAAAGTTGTGATTTTAAGGAGCTGTCACGTTTTAAGCAGCAATCACAGTTTAAATAGCAGTGATTTTAAGTAGCAATCACAGTATGTAGCAGTGAAATTCGCCTGTTAGTAACAGTAGCAACCCGTGATTTTTCAATACCAGTGAAAAATCACAGATACGTATATCACCTATCCCTAGTAGGCAGCTAGCCCATCGACATGTAGCAATTTTATTCATAATGTGAAAGCATGCAGGCACGATACGATGCACGAATGGATGGCATATTGGTTTTTTACTTTTTTTTACTGTGTATAGATATAATAATGATTAAGCATTGAAGCCCAATTTTCATGAATAAATTTTAGAAAAAAGACACGTAGTAATTTTGTCCATAATTGTACATTTCATGTTACAGATACAAATTGCCCGTTCGTGCTTTGTGAAAATAACCCGAACCCCCAATATCGTTTACACTTTACAAAATTATTGAGCTTGCTTATTTGGCACCAAATGCACGTTCAGCGAGCGACCTCTCTTGAATCCCTCCAACCAAGGCGGTAGCCTATATCCTAACGAAAGGCTGTGCCAAATGGAAGCTGGCAGCGTTAAATGCGCGCCGTGGTGCACAGTGTATATAAACTGATAAGACAATGAGTAGTGTTCACGAGATAGAGCATATATAGGGTGGTAGTATTTTAAGTAAATTAAAAGTAATTCACTTTTATCCACAAGTATAATGTAAATTATCAATGAATTATACTAATATTTCGTGACGCGTGAGGGAAAGAAAATGACCATGACCGAAGGGGGATCGACCTGAATATAAATTGGGCATGGCAAGATGGAGGATACTTGGGGCCATCAATTGGTATAGGTTTTAACGTGGAACTTTTTGATTTAATAAATTGCAGCCCTTCCAAAGTCAGAAATGAAATTTAAATTCAATTTTCGCTTGAAATTCATCAGTTAAAAACAGTTGACTTCAAAGCCCAATTACGCCATAATTGTTTAGAAGTATGACTCAATAATTTAGATTTACAGGTTTTCAAGTTTTGGGAATAAGAATAGGTCATTATTTAAAAAAAAATAAGCAACTTTATTTTTGGCTTCCCCTACTCACGCTTGGCCACTTTTATCACGATTCCATACACTGTGCTGCGTTGCGTTGGGAAACAAATGCATAACGATTTTTCTCGATTCATTGAAGTTATGCAGGCGTTGTTTAACATTTAAACTGGCGAAAAAGTGTTTTAAGAATCAATTAAATCTTACATTATTCATAATTATGCAGGTTACTTAATTGTGAAGTTGTGTATGTTTCCAAATGAATTATATTAACATAATATATTGATATTTACTACACCTCATTTAATAACCAGGCGGACTAAAGGTAAAAGTCACATTTACCCTATAAAAAGTAAGCAGAAATAGAAACACTGAATAATAATTGTTCCAGAAATGTTTCGGCGGTAAAATTTAAATTATTTAAAATTCGTTTACACATAGGTCATAATATTAAAATAATGATTAAAATAAGTATGGGATCCTCTTAAGAATTTGGGGCACACTGAAAAAGTCATGTTGTACATATTTTATTTACATATAAAGTGGATTGAAGTATTAGGGTGGATATACACTAGAGCATTTTCTCGAGCATTCCTATGTAATGTAACGTTCTAACGAATGGTACAATACAGGAAAATGCTCAGTTTCAAAAGCTGTCGTCAAAAGACGTCTGGTTCGTGAGGGTGATACACTAGAACATATCATAGAGCGGCTCGTTGTTCTGTTACTACTAAATGCTCTAGTCTATACTCACCTTTAGGTATATTTTAAAAATACTTATAATTCTGTATAAAGGTTTGAAATATAAATACTAGATTATCGTGAAATAGAATTTTATTAAATTAAATAAATTTGCTATTTAAAAACATATAATAACTTACTTAAAATTAATCTCTTTCATTAAAGTATATAATGTTCAACGGGACTTTCAAAGGTCTTTATCAGGTCATCTCTAGCCTATAATTCAATTATATTTTAATTTCATTATTAAAGAAAAAGCTATGTTCAATTTTTCGCACACCAAAAAATTTCTTAATCATAAGATTAATGAAAAACAGGACAGCCCGTGAATGCGATGTTGCCCAATGTACATTTCTTTTAAATGGCTCCTGATGGTATGAGGCATATATTCAGAATTTTATGTAGAATGTCGCCACGTGTAGATTATCCACCAATTTATGCACACTCAATATGAGGCATTCTTTTACAAATCAAACGGATGTTGTAAAAAATATTAGGTTTATTTATTCAAATCTCGGAAAATAATGGCGTTAAAAATTTTCTGAATTTATTTTATTAAGCTGCGTAAAGTGATCTACAACTTTGTCCTTTGCATCTGTCATAATAACCGAGATATATTCTGAATAGAAAAAGTCGATGAAAAAATGTTCTACCATGCCCCATAGGCCATCAGGAGCCATTTAAAAGAAATGTACATTTGGCAACACAGCATTCACGAGCTGTCGTGTTTATCAATAATCTCATGGTTCAGGGTAGAAGGTAATAGATAGATAGAGCGGGGTTTATTTACAGATGCAAGGTAAAACAGATTATGAGTAAATACTAAAATCCATTGTAATTGAACAAAACAAAACGAAAATGACACAGAAACACAAATACACTGACACCCGCAAACTAATAATAATGAGAAAAGCAGAATTGGCACAAACTTGGAACTAGCAAGTTTGAATGAATTACTTCTGTCAAAAGTGACATAAGCGGGTGTCATGTTGCCGAACGTATTTTTCATGAAAATAAGCTGATCAAGAAAATACAAGTTTGAGATAGAAAGACAGCACACACTGACAAATAATTTTCAAACTAGTCATACTACCGAAATTGCAGGATTTTTTGTAAATTAATATCGAATAATAACGCATATTTAACTACTGGATGTTCAAACTCCGAGGACCTAATGAAGGCCCAGGAATCATGGTACAACATTTTAGAATTAAGAGAAGCTACTTAAAATATCGTCACGTGTAGATTATCCGCCAATTTATACACACCCGATATATGAGGCATTCTGAATGGATGTGTCTTTGTTTGTCTCGTATGCGTTCCTATACCATTTATCCGATTGCGATGAAACTTTGGCAAGTTGTTGTGCGCACGCCCCTGAATATTTCTGAATAAGTACATATCACCTATTATAAAATAGATGGCGCGCGAATCATTTCAACGAATTAGTGTATTTCATATGCTGTGTCTGTTTTCGGTGTATGAATGCGTATGCCTGGCAGATTTGAATTGAATCAAATACAAACAGCGACATTTCAATCCGCATATGACATAACAAGTGGTGTTGATTGTGAAATTCGAATTGCCGGTCGACATTAAATAATAGATACCACACTCATTTTCTTTGCTTCTTCAAAGTGAATTTGCCGGGTCGGGCCGGGCTGGCAGCACATTTTCTTGTCATTGGGCTGGGCCGGGTTTAAAATTTTCATTATCGGGCGGGCTTTCAAAAACCCGCTCCTGCAGGGCTATGGCGAGAATTACATACCAACATACAAAATGCAAGGGCAAGGTTATCATCGTGCAGGATCGCAGCCACCAATGCCGAATGCAGATCACAAATTTCTTCAAATTTATTTCATGGGAAACACTGAGGAACAAATTGATCACGTTGTCGATTTAATATGGCCACTAAACCAGAAATTGTCCCTGCATTACAAACAGTACAAACTTTAAACGAATTAATTCGATTGTTCAGAACTGCCCTTGAATAAATAACAGCTGATTACTACAAATTTGTACTTAGAGCAGACAAAATACCTGTCGGCCAGCACGAATAAAGAGGATAAAAACATAAACACTGTCTTTCTTTGAGTGACATTGCAACGCATGCCAGGTACTCGCTGCACTATATACAGGGTTGGAAAAATGTGTCGGAACGCCTGATTTATGTAAGTAAAAAATTTATTAAAAATTATATATTTATTCACTAATTTTCCAGACCTTCTCAACCACTCCCAAACAATCCTAAGTAATAAAAATATATAGGAACAATATAAAGCAACACTAATTAAAATATACAGCTGCAATAAATAGCAACAATAATAATAATAATATATAGGGTGTCCCATTTTAAATTGCCACCCCAAATATGTATCTCGAAACCTTAGCAACATGGCAAAAAATGTTTCAGATGAAAGTTATAGGGTTTGGAGGGGACATATGCTGGTGACCTTGAAAATGACTTTGATGTCAATTTTCAAGGTCAAACGAAGATCAACTTTGATTTTTCAAACGGAACCACCTATTTTTATTGAGGAATCGTATTCGACGGGAAAAAAATACAAACTTTTTGTAGGAAACGTTCTTTTTAAATGCTGTTTTTTTAAAGTTTTTTTTACCAATTTTGTCCAGCCATTACCCTTGACATTAGTCACCCAATGAGCCAACCAAACGGATGTTGTAAAAAATATTTGGTTCAAAAAAATGTTACGTTCTTTTCAAATGCTGTTTTTTTTAAGTTTTTTTTACCAATTTTGTCCAGATATTACCCTTGACATTAGTCACCCAATGAGCCAACCACGTGGAGGTTGCTGATGGGATTTTGCACATCATTGGCTCCGAAAAGGGCCGATGGTTTCAGTGGCTGGAGGTTCCATCTCGTTCTTAGATCAAATGCTCGATCAAGTGCCCATCCTCGTCAATGCACTTCTGTACCCGCTGGCAAAAATTTACTTGAACATTTCGAAGGGTTTGGATGGAAATTTCTCGAAATGCAGCCCTAATCCTCTCCTTCATGTTCTGCACTGTTGTTGGAGCTTCAGTAAATACTATCTTCTTGACTATTCCCTAGAGGAAAAAGTCAAGGGGTGTAAGATCAGGGGATCTTGCTCCCGCACCTTTGATGCTAATGACGAGGGTAATGCATGAATCACAGTCTGGATTGCCGGGCCGGGCCGTATTTTTGAATCTCCGGGCCGAGCCGTATTTTTCAATCTCCGAGCCCGGCCTACCGATAGATAATTTAGATCGGGCCTGGCTTGGAAAAAAATTGGATTTGTTTTTCAATTCACAAAAATAATAAATATTGAAAGAATGTGATTTGATCTGGTTATTAAACTTTTTTTTAAATGGTATATAAAATGGCATGTGAGTTGATCTGGTTATTAAACTTTTTTTCGAAATGTTATATAAAATGGTATAATAACTTGATGTAATATTAATATGTTAAAATAATGATGATAAAAATGGAAGCTTACTTGATTTTGCAACAGAAGTTGTCGGTACTGACGTGGATGAAGCTATTGAAGTTTTTCCTTTTGGAAATATAACTGGCGAGCCACCCATTCCACGCATAACTGGATTCCCACCACTGTGTCCTATACCACCGGGCTTCAGCTTGCCATCAGACATAAGCACAACGTTTCCAAATGTATTGTTTAAACCGATTTTTGGTGTATTCGATGAATTAAGAACCGTCATCTTGGACATGTCAATAGTGCGTCCAGGCATTGTCATCATCTTGTTTGTTCCACCTGATATTGTCAAATTTTCCAACACTAAAAATTAAAAAATAGCGTTGATTAAACTTTCAAAGCATGAGCATGTGTAACAATTAAAATAGTATTTGCGATAATTAAAATAATTTTAAATAAGGCGTATAATATCGGTTGTGTAAAAATTGGCGGATAATCAAGATGTGGTGACATTCTACATAAAATTCTTAATGGAAAATGTTATATCATCAGGAACCATTTAAAAGAAATGTACATTTGGCAACATCGGCACTTTCATCGGCGGCCCTGTTATTTTAATAATCTCATGAATAATTATGTGTATTGGCTCATAGTAGAAAAGTAATACTGGTAGAGAGGTATTTATTTACAGACGTAGATGCAACGTCCAGATTGTCGTTGTTGAGTAACCTGCCTTACAAGGGAGCATCGAAGTCGAATGTCCTGGCCAAACGTCAAAGTTCACACAACGGAATAGCTAATTGTGGGGTACTGACGGTGGGATCTTTTTTTAATGCACTTAGAACATGCTTTTCAAGTTGTACTATGTTCCTCTGCCGTAGCCGACCACTGTTCGCATTTTTAGGGACAAACATACCTGTTCCACGTAGTCGTTGATTTAGCCTTCGATAAACATTTGTCCAGGGATCCCGTCAATTTTGAAAACGTACTCTATACTATAGTTTGCCATATGTGCTTTTCCATTACAGAAACCGTACATCATGTACATGTCGGTGTTCTCATTAAACGTAAATCAATTATAATTGAACAAAACAAAACGAAAATAACACAGAAATACAAAAACCCTGAAATGCGGGAACTGATAACGAGGAAAGCAGAATTGGTTACTGTGTTAAAATTTGACAGTGATATAAGCGGAGGTCGACGTTGCTGGTTGTACTTTTTATGAAAATTAGCTCATTAAGAAGTGTTAAAAATATGCGCTTCAGATACAAAGATAGCACACTGATAAATAATCTTCAAACTAGTCATACTACGGAAATTGTGGAGTTTTTTTTTTGTAAATTAATATCGAATAATAACGCACGTTAAACAACTGGACGTTCAAACTTTGAGGACCTCGTCAAGGCTCAGGAAGCATGGCATATTTTAGAATTAAGATATGCTGCTTAAAATTTCAAGAAGAATATACGTATAGATTATCCGCCAATTTATACACACCCGATATATAAATATAGAAATAATTATGATTGTGACTGTTACTACTACAAAAAAACTTTTATTGGCATATCTAGAAAAACTATTTCCAATCTCCAAAAAACAACTCAAAACAAAACACTATACTATTACCCCTCTCCCTCCCACCCCCTCTTCTGTTTCCCCTCTCCCTCCCCAGCTTCTCCACGCCTTCCTAGCCTCACTCTGCACCCATCTCACATAAACCCTAAATACTTAAAACTTCTAACCCTCTCAGTAACTAGCCCCTACCACTCCAATTCTTTCACCTTCCCCTCCCTTCTTTTATTTCTGAACCACACCCACTTCGTTTTTCCCACATTCACACTCATCTTCCACTTATCCATGAACCTCTCCGCTCTCTTCAACATGTCTTTCATCCCCCCCCCCCCGTCTCCTCATACTCCTCACCCACTCAACCATCCCCTCACTCACCCCTCTCCTCCTCAAACACTTTATAAAGCTCACCCTCGGTACCGAATCATATGTTTTCAGATCTACAAACTCCGCATACACACATCCTTTCTCTTCCATCACTTTCTCCACCATTCGCGCTAGGGTAAAGCAGATCTTTACCCTGGCGTCCCCCTCCCCCTTCTGAAGCCCTCTGTGTTTCTGATAGGAGCCCCTGTTCCTCCACCTCCACCCGGTTCCTTACTATGATCATTGGCAGCTTGTATCCGATGTTCGTTGTTACTACTAATCCAACCCCTTTGTTAAATATAAATGTGAAATAGATTTACGATATTTAAGTACATAAAATGGGTTTACTTAATTTCATCTTCACAAAACAATATCGCATTCTTAGGTATATGAAAGCAGCCGTACGCATCTATATGCAAGTTCTAATTCTGCAGCATACTCGTTCAGCTTTTAAAAAGTCATATGCTGCAGTAAAAGGGTTAAATGATCGAGAAGAGCTTTCATTTTCTCTTTTAACATGAATTAAATTTATCATAATGTTTTCTTTTGTAAAAATTCATACTCCCTCTGTGCCATAATACTTAATGGTTTTCGTTTCGTGGCCGCGGCTTTTCAAAATATACAGGGTGTTGAATTGCTAAGAGGGCCATAGGGATTTACATGTAAAAGGAGAATGTTAAAAACTCTCGTTTTTTTACCTAACGCCGCAACGGGAAAACCCTATTTAAAATATGTATGTATGTATTTATTGTTTATTTTTCGTATTTACATAACATGGCAAATCATTATTGTACAAAAAAATCTACTAAAATTCTGATCACACGTGGAAAAGGCAGAGTTCAATCCATTTATGATCTTCCACTCGTACCTATAGTTACCTTCATGGTGTACTTTATATTTAACATAATATTTGCAACATTTTGCTTCTTCTTACCTTATTTGGAGGCATTTTTTTGTCCCAAGGGAAATTTATTTATTTTATGTATGCATGCCTATGGATGATGAAAACATATGTCAGACCGCGGAAGGTGACGTAATGTCGTAAGGTCAAGCCAAGGTCACTATGTCTCTACCGCATGTTCCCCTCCAAACCGTTCAACTTTTATCTGAAACATTTTTTTGTATCATTGATAGTTTCAGAGAAAATCGATATAATCCGTCCTAAATGTTTGATCTTTGATAGAACCTCAAAAGTTTTCCCCAGACTTTCCCGCGGTCCAACCAACATTTTCATCATCTATAGGCCTTACAGATACATATTAAATAGGTTTTTCCTGTTGCGGCGTTAGGTAAAAAAAACGGTTTTCTTTTTACATTTTCCTTTGAAATGTGGTAATATTGGCTCCCCTAATTATTTGACAGCATCGGTCTTCTTACATTATTTTCAAAGGTTTTTAAGCTGAATGAGTTAGTACCTTACTCAATAGTTTCTGCCGAGTATTTGCCGAGATATTTACAAAAAAACTTTACAATTATTTCGAATTAAAAACAAAGGTTTGCCATGAAATCATAATGGCGGATATTTCATTTTGTTCTACAAAGTGTCGTTTGCTGTCGCATTACGATTTACAACCGGCTGTGTATTCTACACAAGATAAAGTATTTTTGATTAAATGGTATTAGTCAGGTACTATTTATAAAGGGAACGTGATACGTGTGATAAGTGTTAAATTTCCGGAGAAGGAAATGCCCAACAAAAATAGTATTCAACGAGTATTAAAAATAATGTAAGTGGACCGATAATTAAGGGAACCCAATTGTAACACATTTCAAATTTAGAAAGCAAAGTAGTAATTATTTATTGGATAGTACTTTTGCTGGATATTGCCTTCTCTGGAAATTCACATAAAGTTCTTAAATAGTACCTGCGTGGAACCATTTAATAATAAATCGTATTGCGACAGCAAACATCACTTTTTAGAACAAAATTAAATTTCCGCCATTATGATTTCATGGCAAACCTTCGTTTTTAATTTAAAATAATTGCAAAGTTTTTTTCTGCAGCCGTCCCGAGAATAAAACTTTCGGTATGATTTATTAAATCGAAAGTACCACTTTACATAAATCGTACCGAAAGTAGTTATTTTCGGGACGATTTTGTTTCACTTTCGGAACGATTTCTTTACTTTCGGGACGCTTTTTGTTACTTTCGGGACGATTTTGCGTATAAATGTAGGCGGCCTTGACAAAAACATGAACTTCGGATTTAATTATGACAGCCTTGTCATATAACATTCGCGTGTGTGTTTGCTTTTTTAACATAAAAAACGGCTGCAGAAAAAATATCGTACGTAACTCGTTCCAAAAGTGATTTTACGGGACTCGCAGGATTCCAGGACTCGCCTACGGCTCTTCCTGGAAACTTCCTACTCATCCCGTAAAATATCACTTTCGGAACTTGTTACGTAAATTACTATTGTAAATATCTCGGTAAATACTCTGCAGAAACTATTGAGTAAGGTACCAAATAATTCAGCTTAAAAAGCTTTAAAAATAATGCCAGAAGACCGCTACTGTCAAAATAATTAGGGGAGCCAATATTAAGGCATTTCAAATTTAACATGTAAATCCCTATGGCCCGCTTTGCAATTTAATATATTTTTCATTTTGATCATACTTCTTTATAAAAATAGTAATTTACGTAACAAGTTCCGAAAGTGATATTTTAAGGGATGAGTAGGAAGTGCGAGTCCCGTAAAATCACTTTTGGAACGAATTACGTACAATGTTTTTTCTGCAGCCGTTTTTTTATGTTAAAAAAGCAAAAACACACACGAATGTTATAATTAAATACAAAGTTGATGTTATTGTCACGGCCGCCTAGATAGATAACTAAATTCGTCCCGAAAGTAACAAAAATCGTTCCGGAAATAACTACTTTCGGTACGATTTATTTAAAGTGGTACTTTCGATTTAATCAATCATACCGAAATTTTTATTTTCGGGACGGTTGCAGAAAAACATCATTTACCATAAATGTAACCTTATCTTCTTGCTTTATTTCATCATTATTTCATAAAAGGTCAAAAAATCCGAAAATTGTTGTCCCACATTACTGTATAGTTTACTCAGAAAAGTTAAAATGCTCTAAAAGGGTCAAAACATAGTGGAGCATCGGCTTTCGCCACGCACCATGCCAGGCATGGCGATATGCGCAGCCGATTTGCGCATTACTATTGTCATTGCATTCGTGTATTCCTATATACAGGGTCCTGCAAAGGTGGGAGAGGAGATATCAGAGGTTTAGGACGTGGAAGGGTTTGAGACAGGGGTGCCCTCTGAGCCCGGTACTGTTCAATCTATACATTAGTGAGCTCGAAGAGGTGCTGAGGAAGGGACAGGAAGGGGAGGGTGGTGATTGGAAAGGAGAAGGTATGGATGTTGGCGTATGCGGATGATATAGTGTTGATAACGAGAGATTGGGAGGGAATTAAAGGCATGTTGAAAAGGGTGGAGAGATATATGGACAAGAGAGGACTGTGTGTGAATGTGGAGAAAACGAAATGGAAAGGAATAAAGGGAGAGAGGGGAGAGTGAAGGAGCTAGAATGGAAGGGGGTGGTGATTGAGAGGGTGAAAAGTTTTAGGTATTTGGGATTTATTTTTAAAGGGACGGGTGGGTACGAAGAACATCTGAGATGGGTTCAGGGAAAGGCGAGGAGAGCATGGGAAAAGTGGGGGAAGTGGATGGAGAATAATATTAGAGTGACATGCAAGGTGTGGGATGCATGTGTAAAGCCGGTATTAATGTATGGTGTGGAAGCGTGGGGGACGAGAACGTATGAATGTATAGGGAGGGAACAGTTATGGTTCCTGAAGCGGATGTTGGGACTAGAAAAGTCGACGCCGGGATACATTCTGTTGCAGGAGACGAACAGGGAGAGATTGGCATGTGAGGCGGTAGAGAATGGTGAAGTATGAAATGAAGCAATGTGGGTTGGGAGAGGAGAGCTTGGTGAGAACGGTGTGGGAGACGTGTATGAGTGTAGAAGGGGGTGGTGAAGAGAAGAGAGAAATAGAATGTTTGAAAGGGGAGGACTGGCTGAGGTGAAGGTGCAAGAATGGTTTGGTAGAAGTGTGAAAGTGGCGGCATGGATGAAAGAGAAGATGAAGGAAGTGGAATCACAGGAGAGGCAGGGACGAATAGATAAGAGCAACTATAATGATATGTTTGGAAGATGGCAAGTGTATGGGAGGGTACCAAGATACATGAGTGAGGGTGGGTGGAGCAGGGAGGAAAGGATGATAATGGCGAGGGCTAGGTGTGGGTCGGGAGAGGGGGGGAGGAAGAAATGGATGGGGGGATTATATGAGATGTAGGTTATGTGAATGGGGGAAGGATAAGTGGAGACACCTGGCAGAAGAATGTGAGGGGTGAGGAATGGGTGGGAGTGAAAGGGAACAGAAGGGTGACGGAATGGATGAGGGAGGATGGGGCTGGGGTAAAGACACTGGAGAAAGTGGGACGCGAGAAGGAGGACAGGAGGTGAAGGGAAAGGAGAGAATAGTATTTGTATATAGATAAATTTGTTTAATTACGCCAATAAGGTTTTTTTTACAGGGTCCTGCATTTCACCTCCCGTCTTCAATAGCTCATTTACTAATTAATTAATTACTAATTAATGTTTGATATGGTTCACATTGATGAAAAATGGTTTTATGTAACTGAGGAACAAAGCCGTTATTACCTTGAACCAGACGAGGTTTAACCGCATCGCCAGGTGAAATCAAAAAGATTCATAACAAGTGATGTTTCTTGCAGCTGTTCCTAGACCTTGATTTGATTCACATAACGATGAATGGTTTGATGGAAAAATTGGAATTTGGCCATTCATTAAAATGGAACCTGCAAAAAGGAATAGCAGAAATCGTAGTAGAGGCACTTTCATTTCCACACTGATTGTTGTTGATAAAAATGAGTACCGCAAATTGACAATTTAAAAAGAACTTCCAGCTATTAAGTCTAAGTGGCCTGGAAATCGTATAGAATGAAGTAAAATTATTTTTATTCAACAAGACAAAGCTAGACCTCATTTTTCACCAAACGATTCAGAGTTTGTCCAACATGCCACAAAGGATGAATTTGATATTCACTTCATCTGTCAGCCGCCTAATAGCCCCGATATGAATATCTTGGATTTGGGATATTTTCGAGTTATCCAAAGTGCCTATTATTCAACTGATCCGTCTACTATTGATGACATCAAACTTTTTACACAATCTTTTAATGACATGCCTCGTGCTACATTAAATAAACTCTTTTTATATCTTCAAGATTGTATGATTGAAACCATCAAAGTCAATGGAGGAAATAATTACAAGCAACCACAGATGACCAAGGATCGTGAAGTCAGCAATGGCATGTTATCTGTATTTTTAGAAGTAAAAGCAGAAGTTTTAGCAAACTTTTTTTTATTTAAAACAGAAAGAGCATTCTGTTTTAAATAAATAAAAAGTTTCATTTTCACAAATACTTTTTATTCATTTACTTATGTAGAAGCACTATCATAAAAATAAACTACTTTTAAATAAAAATATACTAATATACTTTGTCAAAAAATTAATTTTAAAGATATCCAGTAATATGGGACAAGAAAAAAGGAGAAAACCATTAAGTATTATGGGGCAGAGGGGGTATTAAATATTCACTGCAGGTCGGGCTATGATCACTTTCAAACTTCATCGAGCTGGGAATGTTCCGGGCAGAAACTTTAAAAAGTGGTACGTGTAGGGCTCTGATCCGAAGCAAATCAAACATAATCTAACGTTAACTAGCAGTCCTTGCAATAATATCCCCTACGAGTCTGAACCTTAGAGACCTACATGAATAGGATCATTATTTACATTTTAGATAGATTAAATTAAAATTTACAAACAATAGTGCATGATCTTTATGTGCTTATGGTTAGTTGCTAGTATAGAGAGCCTTCCTTAAATTATTGAGAAAAATATAACATCCATAATAAAGCATGAAAAATGTCATTCACACACAATTAATGACCCCCAGGGTTCTAGATGACACACAAAAACACAATTTTTTTGTATATTATTGAGAATATTACTGATTTGAAATAATACAACTCAAATCTGGGACGCTGATTGGCTGGCACTAAAATTACAACTCAAATCTGGGACGCTGATTGCCTGGCACTGAGAATACAACTCATGGCTAACTAGAGCTAGCGCTCGTTGAATCTGCAGCTCGGTTTCAACTCCAAAATATCATCGGTAATAATCATACCACTTGTTGTATTACGGCTGAAAATACAACTGATCCTTGAAAATACAACTCGAATGTAGGACGCTGATTGGCTAGCGCTAATACAAACTTCGCAGTCGTTGCATTTTCATCCGAGATTGTAACTCGTGATTTCATTGAAAAAAAATTGCAATCGTATAATCTCCCCACTTGTTATATTATAACTGATTATATCCCGCCAAGCATTCCGAAATGCGAATGAATTAGAACCAATCAGGTTCTATATAACTTATGTTTTCAGGAAACATATCATGTAGAGTTCGAATGCGGCTTTGTGATTGGTTCTCCATTCGCATTATGTTTCAGAACATGATTGGTTTAAATTAAATAAATGTTAAACGTCAAACGTCACTTTGCGGCTAGAAAGCTATTAAAATTAGTGAAAACTCCGCATTGGAAGTGTTTCTCTTGAAGTAATTCAAGAGAAAGTGAAAGAGGCCCAACCAAAAAGTTTGAGCGGAGTCACTAACATGAACTGCACTCGGGAAGACATGTCTACAATATTGAAAAACAAGGCACATAAAGTGCGAAACGCGAACAGTACGTACTGTAAAGAAAATGTATAGTCCATATGGAATACAAATAAGTTAGTGCAAGAGAAGTACGTTTCTAATTTTCAAATTTTGTTTGATCCGTTTAAAAATGTAATATTCAAATCGGCACTACATGCCCGCGATGCCAATAAATGTCATTAAATTTTGTTGTAATATTTTTGATGGGATATAGTCTGATAAATTATCGCAAGTTTGCACTCTGTCGACAAACTCAGTCGCACTGTTTTAGGAAACAGCCCCTCGCCCTTGCGGGTTCAGGACTGTTGCCAAACAATACGACTTCGTTTGTCGAAATCGCACAAACTTGATACCGATAATTTCCAATGCACTTGTGCAATTACTGTTGATCATATGTTAGGTAATATCTGTATAACTTATTACTCTTACCTTTGATTTGTTTTGCTTGTGGATTTGGTGGTAAAGTCCTCACGCCTCCTTGGAGTAAATTGGAAAGTGTACTTCCATGGTATATACTGCGTCCTGGTGGTATTCCCATGGCTTGTAGCTTGGCTGATAATTAAGTAAAGCTATGAACAACCGGTAAAATTGTTGGCTTTGTTGCAATAATAAATTGGGAAAGTAAATTTGAGTGTATGTGTAACAACTTTTATGATAATTGTGAATGTCATGCAGTCATGCTGCAAAATTAAATTCTTGCATAGCCAAGCTCAACCCACTATAGATAAATACTAATTTAATAGAGTAAATTGAAGATATGCGATCATGCAATAATTGTGGTGGTATGGTCACCATCAAGAGATATTTTTGCAGAAATTCATGAATACACGATGCCCAAGAAAAGGGCAGTTAACTATTTGATATGGTCAGCTTCAAATTACATGGAAGCACATTTACCACAGTTCCTTTGTGCTAATTAGTTTTCACTGCTCACAAAATCAAGAGAAATAGGACAATAACATTTCAAAAACTGGTTGAATATTCTTTCCTAAAAACTTTCGATCACCCAAGAACTGTGTGGGATGGATTTTGAATATTGAGTAAATTTTTGTAATTTTGTCCTGAGAACTTTAGAAGACAATCCAAATTTTATTCTAGGATACAAGTAATTTTAAGTAATGATGACGTAAATCGTCACAATATGCATCAATAGGCTAACAAAAATCCACATAGGGTGAATCATATAGACAACAAGGAATCTGGTCACTGAATCTTTGGGGGGCATTATTAAAAATTCAATTATAGGGCCTTATTTTTTGATATCACACCTAGGGATTTCTACCTATTTTTTTTTTAGGAAATGATTTGATAATCCCTTTGGACAATATTCCTCTAAATTTGAAACACGATATGATCTCTATACACTATTATGCATGACAAGTTAGGGAATTTTAAATTTAAACCACGATTCATTGATTAAGGACACAAAAATCCCTAACTAACAACATGTGATACATATTAGTGGGGCTTTTAGAAAATATAAAGCAAAGATAATAGAAGTATTTGCAGAAGTTACTCCTCAAATCTTAGTAAACTTATGGGCAAATTATTTGGAAAGAAACAATGCCCATCTGCACCTTGCCTGGAGCATCACTGTAGTAGTACCTTAATGATAGTAGAATTCTAAGGTAAACGGTTGTCTGCACAAAACCTGAACCAGAACTGATTGAATATGACAGCACTGGGGACATTCAAGAACCAATTGATGGTTTTTTGAACAACACAAACCGCCAACACATACATAGTTCTCAGGCTTCAAAAATTAGGAAAACATTTCCTCTTGTCAATCAAAAAACCTTTAATGACATTGTGCCATATTTTTCGAAAATCAGAAATTGATTTACTGAAGCTAGATAGATTTAGATGAAGTTAGATACTCTCTTGGAACCAAATAGTGTAGTGGTAAGATTATTCAGAATTCTAAAAACACCTCCCGCACTTCAATAATTCTATGTAATAGATCGACCAGATCACAGCTACCATTATTTGTTGTGTAAGGAAATTATCATTGCAATGACTGGTAACACAACATTAATGGATCTAAATACAAAGAGTAATAATAGATTGTGTGAGAAAACTGTCTAGCGGTAATAATCCATGATGATGTATCCATATATGCCAAATATTAAGCAAGAAAACCAAATCCGACTAAAGACTAAAAAAACTCTAAAATGATATACTCTATCTTTCGGGACCTTTGATAACATCTAATAGAAATGATTTTATCTATTGTTGAAGTTTATTCGAATTTGTTAGTACTTGTAAGTGGGTGTTATCAAATAGTATGAAATCTGTTTAAATTAATGATCAAAAAGATATTGGTAACGATTACATGTAACTCGTTGGTGTGTGCATACACTGACCTGAACCCAGTGGTGACTTTGGTGTAGCAGTGTTTGTGAAACCTTTAACAGAAGTTGTTTTTTTACTACCCTCTCCACAAACCACGGTCTCATTAGAGTCAGTAGTCATACTGTCTTCGATCTGAATGGTCGGCAGAGGCGGTGAAGGGACGCTATTGGTACCGCAAGAAGTGGAGGGAGGAGCGGGAGTGACCAGATTTTGTAGGGGAGCGGTACCTTGTTGCATCGCATGCCACTTCGCCTCAATCTTCGATTTGGACTTTGATCCTGGAGGTCTACCAACTACATTTAAAAAAATAAAAAAAATAATAACAATCGATAATAATAAACTAAAAAGAAAAGAAAAACTATCTTACATACATCAAGCATTTACAATAATAATAATACTATTTAAAACAACCTATACAACGAAAAATTGACAATTGATTTTACTAGGGTTAATTGAAGGGTACGCAGGATAAACCATAATACATGCGATTTTATAGCAAAATTAAGAAATTAATATGGGTGTAAAGTTAGCACTAGATTCCAGCAATGGATTTTGAATTAAGTTTTTCCATTAAAATAGGCTACATATCTAAATGTTTCTATGATTATTAACAAATATATGAACAATGTATACCCAAAATAACTTATTTGCTATTTGAGATATCGACTTCAATTTTTCGTAAAATATGTATGCTTTTGTACAGGGTGTCCCAGTATAAATAACAGAACAAAGTTATGTTTTATTTTATACTTTATTTTTAACCCTCTTGAGAAGCAGAAAAATAGTATAATATACTATGGGTCTATTATGGATGGTTGGTAAGTTATAAGCAATTTTATGGCCAAAATTGAAAAAAAGTCTTCCTAGCAAAGATAACATCATGTTTTATACACCAGGGAATTTTCCGCATCATGAAGAATAATATACATCGGCATTGGTCCATTTTTGTTCATACTGCTATACAGGGTGTCAAAATACGCAAAACAATGGATAACTATTTTTTTTTCAAATGGAACACCCCAAGTACGTTGCCACCAATGGATGGCAATTTTGATAAGCTTTCCAATGATATACAGTTTGTATAATGAAATATTAAAGACTCTTGAGATTTATATCAATAAATAGTATATTGTATAACGAGCATGGAATGACATACATTTCTAGCGAGTATGAAGTTTCGCATGAGCCGAAAGGCGAATGCTGCAATTCATAAGAGCGAGAAATAGTCATTCCATGCGAGTTGTACACTATGCTTTACCTACGACAACTTTGTTGAGCTTCATTGCGATAGTTAAGATAATTAAAAACCGAGACCGGATCATTCGTACGCGATAACTTTTATCAGAGGCACCTGCTTAACGTTACCGCGGAAACAAATGTCAGTCAAAAACCAAGCCGTCAACCGCAACATTCTTTATGGTTCATATCATTTCTCGAGTTTATACATTCTTAGTGTTTAAAAGTATACATAAATAGTATGGAGACAAACATCGAAGACAACAAATTTGCCGAGGTACTACAACTAACGCCCCATGTATGTAGAAGCGGCGAAGCTTCTACATACATGACTCCGTCATTTTGACACATTGAAGGTTATGCTTCACGCGTGACAGTACAGTGTTGGAATATATTCTGGCACAGATAATCGATGCGAGAATGAAATGCGTGAGCAATGCACTACATATACTAATCATTAACAAGCATGTAATGAGCATATATCCAAGTTGTCGTAGGTAAAAACATTTTTCTTTCGAAATTTATTAGTCGGTTTTCAACTTATTCTTGCGGGACTAATTACGTACATTCCACACACGTATAATAAACAACTATTATCATAATTTCATAAATTATTTCAAAGATATCTGTGAGGCCGTTGCTAGGCAATATGACTATTTTGTTGAATCTGATAGATTATTTTGCTATTTGCAGCATTTTTAATAATCGTGTGAATAAAATAAAGTGATAAAGTGAATTTGAATGTACTCCATCAGAACTCCGAGAAACTGCAGAAAAAGGTATTGAAGGTGAGATTCCAGAAAAAAAGCAATGGTGCGTAGCTAAGGGTGTACAGTATACCTCTGAAACGGCAAGCCTTGCTTATTTTTCGGAATTAACTAAACAATATAAAGCCTCCATATTATGGTCAATATATTCTATATTGCGGGCAGTAGTAAATATTAGTAATTATGCCAAATTGCAAGCAAATTTTGCCAAATTGCAAGCAAATTTTGCCAAATTGCAAGCAAATTTTGCCAAATTGCAAGCAAATTTTGCCAAATTGCAAGCATACTTGAAAAAGCAGAATGCGTGTTTAGATTTACCTAAATTACAGTGACACATGCTAGCCGGGAATAAGTCGCTTTCCGATTGTTTTGAAGGGTACAAACGCATAAATTATTAACCCTATTAACCTATAGGTCAGACGTAGTCTCGTTTATCTCTCACTGGTGAGAGATAAATCTCGAAACGCATCTGCAGATGGCTATTTACTTAAGTTTTACATATTTTGGGGTTCATTTTTGTTGTTTAAAGTTTTCAAATTCAATTTAGTTTAATTTTTAAGTTAATCCTGTGGGTAGAAATAAACGATCTTAAACCAACTTTAACTCATTGAAACAACTACTTCCCTGGCTAGTGCCACGCTGGATATTGAATGATACAAAAGAAATTTGCATGTTATTACTAGTATTACTATATAAATAACATTGGTTTAAGATAGTTTATTTCTGCGCACAGGACCAACTTGAAAATTAAACTAAATTTAATTTGAAAACATTAAAACTGAACCATAAAATATATAAAAATTAAGTGACGAAGAGCTCTTATAATCTAAAATAATGAATTACCCCCCTAAGAATTTTTCGTTTATCAATTTTTCTAGTTAAAAATCACCTATTCCATATTCCAAACAAATATAAGCGGTAAATTTTTCCAACGCTTTAAAACGTTGGGAAAGGATAGGGAGATTTCATGGAACAGGTGCATGAGAGCGGAAGCACCAGTTTATTTACCTTTTTTTTTTAATTACCTCCCCCTAATTGGCTGGAAGCGCCCTTGTCATCTCCTGGTTTTTATTTCGTCATGGAATTTTTTGATAGTGAAACAATAATTATGCAGAAGCACCTTTGTCTTTATGATTTAAAACATATAGTTTATGAAAACAGGGATTTGAAGACGGATTGCTGAATTTCTGTTGGATAAATCCAGTATTTTCTTTGACATCGACGATGTAAACGACAAATAATAACAGCAGTACAAAGTGGAACAACTGCATTTTTATTTAAAGAAATTCGGTTCATTTTTCATTTTTCACAAATCTTCCAAGGACTCCGATGCTCGTGTGGTCACGGCAGAAGGGGATTTCGTTTGCGTCAAAAGACGGTAATGTGGAATACTAGAGCGGGAATTTCGGCCAGCGTGAAAAAACGCGAAATAAAGAGCGTGAATTTACGCCCGTGTGGCTGTAGCCTTACTCATAATCCTGCAAGAAACATTTACAAAACTGATAACATTGTTGCATTCTGATAACATCTGGTAATTTACCATCAGATCTCGCAATCAAATGGTTCGAGGATGTTTACTTACCTAATGCTAGTGAAAGATTTGTCCCGTGTTTGGATTTGTGGACAGGACAAACAGAAAAAAAGTTTGACAACATGCACAAAGGTGGTAAGGACGTAAAAATTATGACCATCCCTGCTGGAGCAACTAGCATTATTTAGCCTTGACGTTTACACATTTAGACTGTGGACGATTTTTCTAAAACATCTCTCTGACTTAATCCTACTATACCATTAAATAATTAAACACAGTTATATTCCTTACTTCACTCGTTTATTTATAACACTAAGGGCCGTATTCATAAAGATTCATATAACGCTTGATTACGTAACGGGCTGTTAAAATATAACTATCGTTAAAAATAAAATCGTATTCATAAATATAACAGAAGATATTTAACGGATGATTTCGTAACATGAGATGTAGGGAATTTCATTAAAAATTTCTGGCGATTAACAAACGTCAGGTGACATTTTCTCCATAATCGCAAGTCATATTCATAAAAATAGAGCAAAATAAACGTACCAAAGGGAAAAATTTCACCGAAAGAGAAATGGGTCTACTATTAGACACAGTAGAAAGTTATTTAACAATATTAGAAAACAAAAAAAAAAACTGATGCCGTCAATGGTAAAGAGAAGGCAGCTACCAGAAGCGTGCAATCTTAAAGAAATTAATAGGTACTTGATTATTGACTGTAACCGCTTTATTTCTTCTGGTACGTCTACCTAACTTCTATCATTTCGTGTGCAGTCGCCTTATCAGAACGATATTGGATTTTAACATCATAATCTAAAAATTCAAATGGATTTTGTCGACATAGATAGATTTTTAGACATAGCATCCAATATTTCCTCCACAAACTCTATATCCTTTTCACTGGATGACATGTTACTATAATATCAAATATGCACATTACACACCACCTAAATAATTAGGGAATGTTCTAAATAAATTTTAATTAGAAAAATTTTCGGCGCTGTTGTGCAAAGGCGACCTACTTCTCGATTTTCCCTAAAGTACATCCTTACCTCCTATCGGCTTGCTTTATCGCGAAACATAACCTGCAAAAATGACTATTTGACGTCTCATTAAATTTTAATTACTCGTAAACGGCCCGTTAAATTTACGGACGATTTAACCAGAGATTTAACATTACAATCGTTTGTGAATACCAAATTGATACTTTTAACGGTCCGTTACGTGTAATCAATCGTTAAATAATTTGACAGACGTTTATGAATACGGGCCTAAATGTACATTTCGAACACGATGTGTTTATTTTCAATAGTTAACTGATGGGTTTACAAATTGGTCGGTTAAATATAGAGGGTCTTCATTTCAAAAGGAGCTACCCTGAATAACTTTCGATCTGAAGTAGTTACAGTTTTAAGAAAAAATACGTCAATTTTGTTTTTGAGGAGGAACTTAAAAAACACTGTTTTTAAAATTTTACCTTTCACCCCCAGCCACCCCTTCTTTATAATTCCAAATGG
This sequence comes from Ocypus olens, assembly GCA_910593695.2. Taxonomy (NCBI): domain Eukaryota; kingdom Metazoa; phylum Arthropoda; class Insecta; order Coleoptera; family Staphylinidae; genus Ocypus; species Ocypus olens. The sequence continues at coordinate 33,393,040 of OU343056.1, forward strand.
CACCCCCTTTTACCTCATTTTAAAGAGCATAAAAAATACTATGCAGCAAAGCAAAAATAATTGAAATCGGTTCATTTGTTTTAGAGAGAGAGAGTATTCATTTCAAAATAAGCCACCCTGAATAACCCTGGTTCTGAAGTAGTCACGGTTACAGGAAAAACTATGTCAATTTTGTTTTTGAGGTAGAACTTGAAAACACCGTTTTTAGAATTTTATCTTTTACCCCCTCACCCCCAGCCATCCCATCTTTATAATTTCAAATGGCACCACCTATTGTGTGATACCTTATTTTAAAGAGCTTAAAAAATACTATCCAGAAATGCAAAAATAATTGGAATCAGTTCATTTGTTTTAGAGAGAGAGGGTATTCATTTCAAAATACGCCACCCTGAATAACTCTGGTTCTGAAGTAGTCACGGTTTAAAAAAAAACGTTAATTTTGTTTTCTTGCGATACCTCATTTTAAAGGCCATACAAAATATTATCCATCCAGCAAATGAAAAATATTTGTAATCAGTGTATGTTGGGAGTGGAGAGGTCGACACCGAGTTATATACTTAGGCAGGAGACGAACAGGGACAAAATGGTGTGTGAAACGATGAGGAGGGTGGTGAAATACGAAGAGAAATTGTGGGGTTTAGGGGAGGAGAGATTGGTAAAGGCAGTATGGTGGGGGTGTGTGAATGGGGAAGAGGGGAAATGGAGAAGGGAGAGAAGGAAGATGTATGAGAGGGTGGGGTTATCGGAGGCAAAGGTGATAGAGTGGATGGGGAGGGGGGTGAAGGTGGCGGGATGGGTGAAGGAAAAAATGAGAGAGGTGGATATGCAGGAGAGACAGGGGCGGATAGAAAGGAGTGAATATAATGATATGTATGGGAGGTGGCAGGTGTACGGGAGAATACCAGAGTATTGGGGGGAAGAAGGATGGAGTAGGGAGGAGAGGGTGAGGTTGGCGAGGGCGAGATGTGGGTCAGGAGAGAAAGGGAGGAAGAGGTGGATGGGGGAGGATTATATGAGATGTGGGCTGTGCGAGTGGGGGAAGGATACATGGAAGCACTTGGCGGAAGAATGTGAGGGGGTGAAAGAAGAATGGGTAGGAGTGAGAGGGAATAGAAGGGTGACGGAATGGATGAGAGAGGATGGGGCAGGAGTGAAGACGCTGGAGAAGGTGGGATGGGAGAAAGAGGGGAGAGGGAGGGAGGGGAGGGGTGGAAGGGGGGGTGAGGGATGTAAGGAATTAATTTGTTTTTTGTTTTGTATATATGGTTATGCCAATAAAGGTTCTTTTTTTTTTTTTTTTTTTTTTTTTTTTGTAATCAGTGCATTTGTATTAGAGAGAGAGAGGGTCTTTGTTTCAAAACAAGCCACCCTGAATAACTTTGGATCTGAAGTAGTTACGGTTTTAAGCAAAAATACGTCAATTTTATTTTAGAAAGAAATAATTCTAAAAACGGTGTTTTTTAAGTTCCCCCTTGAAAACAAAATTGACGTATTTTTTCTTAAAACGTAACTACTTCAGATCCAAAGTTATTTAGGGTGACGTATTTTTTCTTAAAACGTAACTACTTCGGATCCAAAGTTATTTAGGGTGGCTCCTTTTGAAATGAAGACCCTGTATATATACAAAGGTGGTATGGCGCGATTAATAAACGTAATACTAGGAACAGAATACTTAAGGTAAGTTGGGAATTACGGGAAAGACCGAGAAGTAATAAACAACAAATTGCCATTTAAGGTCGGAGATTTCCTGGATTAGTATTAACCGGGATGGGAATTAAATCTAAGAATGTGTTATTTAAGGGGGGAAGATCAAAATTAAGAAGGTTATACATGTGTTTTTTCATTTCTATTGCCTCTAATAAATTTAGATTATGGGAGTTGGAGCATTTTAATAATTTTACATTATTGATATTATATTTGTGTCCTGTTTCTAAAATGTGATGTGCGACTTATCTGAGTTCATGTTCTTAATATGATAACAATGTTCTTTAAATCTAATATTAAAATTTCTTTGGGTTTGCCCGATATACATTTTTTCGCAATTCGAACATTTTAATGAATAAATGCCAGAGTTAAGTAATTTATTTTAATTTGTAAAGGTGTTGCCTAAAAATTTTGTGACTTTTGTGTTTGAGTAGTATGCAGGCGTAAGGTTAAAATGATTGAGGATTTTATTGATATGTAGGTTGGCTTCAGGCATATGGATGATTTTTACGTATGTAGGTTTATCTGATGAATTAGAGATTGGTTCTAGTGTATGTAATGTTTTCTCATGTGTCTGTTAATGAGCTTATCTATAGTTTTTGGATTATATTTTAAGGAAACAGCTATTTCACGTATAAGGTTAAATTCAAACTCTCGGTTTTGTTTAGTGATAGGAAGATTGATGGCTCTGTATATCATACTGTTGAATGCCGAAAGTTTATGTTTAAATGGAGAATGTGAGCTTGAACAAATATAATTAAATGTGTGATTGGATTTCCAGTAAATTAATAATTATATTATTATTAATTATGTAAATTGTTAGATGACAGATGTCATCACAGAAACAAAAACTATGATTGTTTGTTTCAACAAAAGAGTATGAAAGTAAACTTGATCATTTTCATTACTTAGGATATCAAATTGAAATTGTTCATTTTCATTACTTTCAATAAACTTTACTTTACTTTCAATGAACAACAAAACTTTTTTTTTATTCAAGCAATCAGTTAGTAAACTGTTACAACCGAAAAAACACGTAAAAAACTAAAAAAGAAATTTAAAAAATTCAAATTACGGATTGACCCTTGTTTTATGCTCGGCAGTGTATATCAGACAAAACAGTTGAGAGTTTATTGCCAACCGTTGGGGTATTTTCTGATGAACACACTGTTGATCGTGAACAAGTTCGTCCAGCGGTCGACATTTTCCCAAGCACACAAATTAGACCGATTGATGTTGGAATTAATGGAATTAAATGTTGGAGTTGAAGCCAAGAAGATTATCAAGTCTTATGAATATAAAAATATAATTGATCACGTACTTAACTGAAAGTGAGAAAATGCACGAATGGCTGATAGGTAAGAAAGTAAATGCTTTTATGTAAATAGCTTAATCAGCATAAAATTCTGCAAAAGTGCTATACCCTCTATCTCTTCAGTGTATTATAATAAGCCGTGCATGTCTAAAGTGCTCCAATAAATAAGTAAAGAATACCCTTATTGAGTAAATTAAAACCGAAGGAATAGTAAGAAGAAAAGCAAAGCTATCGAGCGCAGTAGAAAGAGTGAACGAAGGATCAAAGAACAGAGGGAAGAAATAAATAACGAAGAAAAGTGAGGTTACGGAAAATTAATTAATTAATTAATTAATTAAACTACGGCTGTGGAAAGGAGAAGTAAGGAGTGAAGGAGAGGCCGTGATGGGAGGAAAGGACAGACAGAAGGAGAAAAGGGAGGTAGCGGAATGGGATAAACGGGAGGAGGAGAACAGAAGGAAGACGGTGTTTGGGGGTGGGAAAGGGTTGGCAAGGTCACCACAGAGGCATGTGGAGGAGTTGCGGGCCGCGGAGAAAAGGAAGGTGGGGGACACGTCATTCGGAGAAGTAGGAGAACAGGGTGGGGAAAAAAAAAAGACGGGGGAGGTAACAGAGAAAGGATGTAGTGGAGGGTGCAGGGAGATAGTGGAGCTGATCGCAGAAATGATAAGGAAGGAGAGAGAAGTGTGGAAAGAGGAGATGAGGGAGGCGAGAGAAATGTGGAAGGAGGAGATGAGGGAGATGAAGGAAATGTGGAGGCAGGAAAGGGAGAGGTTGAGGCAGAGGATAGCTGGATTTGGAGGAACAGGCGGAGAAGAGGGAAAGGCAGGAGAGAAGGAGTGACATAATGATAAGGGGGAAGGACATGCAAGAGAAGAGAGAAGTAGAGAAGTTTTTGAAGGAGGCACTGGGGGTGGAAGTAAAGGTGCAGGATAGCTATGTGGTGGACAGGAGTGGGAAGATGGTAGTGGTGAAATTGGATACGATGGAGGATAAAATCAAGATAATGAGGAGTAAGAGCAAATTGAGGGGAGGACAAGAGAGGATCTTCATAGAAGACGACATGACGAAGGAGGAGAGGAGAATACAGAAAATAATAAGGGAGAGAGCGAGCGAGGAGAGAGAAAAGGGAAAGGTGACAAGGACGGGGTACCAAAAGATGATAGTGAATGGGGAAGTATGGAGGTGGAATAGAGGAAAGGGAAGTCTGGAGAGGCAGGAGGAGCCAAAAAAGTAAGAAGGGTAGGGACAGTAGGAGACAGGAGAAAAGAGGATGTGGAGCTAGGTCATAAACGAGGAGTTGGGGGGAGAGGCAAGACGGTGAAGATAGGGGTATGGAATGTAGCGGGGATAAGAACGAAAACTAAAGAAGGAAAATGGGGGAAGGTGTTTGAAGAATGGGTGGGGGGGAAGGACATAGTGGGGCTGGTGGAAACATGGGCAAAGAAGGAGGATTGGGAGGAACTAAAAGGAGGGTTACCGGAGGGGTTTAAATGGGAGATGAAGGGGGCAGTGAGGGGAGGGGAGAGAGGAAGAGCAAAAGGGGGCATGGTAGTGGGGATGAGAGAGAGGAAGGGGGAAGAAATGAAGTGCACGGAGGGGGGAGAAGGACTCATGTGGGTAGAGTATAGACTCGGAAAATATCAGGTGGAGGTGGGAGTAGTGTATGTAAATAAGAACTGGAGCGAGGTGAGAAGAGAAATTGAGGAGAGGACAGGAGAGACAGGAAGAAGGATGATAATGGGGGACTTTAACGCGATGATAGGAGAAGTGGGGGGAGGGGTGGGAGAGGATGGTTTGGAACGAGAAAGAAGATCACAAGATAAAGTGATAAACGGGGAGGGGAGAAGGATAATGGAGTGGGTGAGAGAGGAGGGATGGGAGATATTAAATGGATGCACGGAGGGGGATTGGACGGGAAAGAGAACGTATATTGGCCAACAACGATCGTCGGTAATAGACTATGCAATAGTGAAAGGGGTGGCGAGAGAGGAGATAAGGAAGATGGAGGTAGAAGAGATAATGGGGTCGGATCATTTGCCGGTGAATGTGGAAATATGGATAGGCAAGGGTGAAGACGAGGAGAGAGAACAAGAGGAAGAGAGGTTGGAGAGCGGAGTAGGGGCGATAGGAAGTATGAAGAAGAAGTTGGAGAGAGTGAAGTGGAGCGAGATAGAGTCCATGGAAGAGATGCAGAAGATAATAATAGGATGTGGAAGGACGGTGAAGGGGCCAAAGGTGAAAGGAAGAGAGTGGTTTGATGAGGAATGCAGAGTGGTGAAGGGAGAATTGAGGAGGGCGATGAGGGAATGCATAAGGAACGGAGGAGGAGAGAGAAGAGTGGTAGAGGCAAGAAAGAAATATGAGAGGATATGAGAAAGGAAGAAGCTGCAGGTGGTGGAAAGGGCAGCGGAGGAGATAAGGAGGTGCAGAAATGAGAGGGAGATGTGGGACGTGTTAAGGAAAGGACAGGAGTGTCGTTGGAGGAATGGACGAGGAAGTGCAAGGAAGGTGGAGGAGAGCCGGAGCAAGTAGGGGAAGAAAGGAGAGAAACGATAGAAGAGGAGTTCACGAAGGAGGAGGTGGAGAGAGCCTTTGATGAGGTAAAATGAGGAAAGGCGCCAGGAAGAGACGGGCTAAGGGCAGAAATGTGGAAGGAGATAGGAGAGGATGGGAAGAGGAGATTCAGGGAAATAGTGAATAAGATGTGGGCGGGGAGGGAGAGGATTCCGGAGGGATGGAGGGTGGGCAGGGTGTGCCCGGTGCACAAGGGGGGGGGGAGGTAGGGAGGATATAGATAATTACAAAGGGGTGACGCTCATGGGCACGGGGTATAAAATAACAATGATAATGGTCAAAAACAGAATGGAGGCGGAGGTAGAGGAAAAGGGTTTGTTGCCAGAGTCGCAAGGGGGATTCAGGAGAGGTGGGGGGACGATAGACCAGGTCTTCACTCTGGCAAGGATGATTGAAAGAGAGATGGAAGGGAAAGGTGGTATGTTTGCGGTGTTCCTGGACCTGAAAGCGGCATATGATGTAGTACCAAGGAAGGGGATGATAGAGTGCTTGAGGAGGAGAGGTGTGAGCGAGGGGATGATAGGATGGGTGAGAGAGGTGTATGAGGAGACATGGGTGGAGGCGAAAGTAGGGGAGAAAGTGGCAGAGAAGTTTAGGACATGGGTGGGCCTGAGACAAGGATGCCCGTTAATGTTTAACTTGTATATGAGTGAATTAGAGGGGGTATTAGAGAGAGGGCAAGAGGGAGGGGTGGTAATTGGGGCGAGAAAGGTATGGACGTTGGCGTATGCGGATGACATGGTGTTGGTGGCGAAGGACTGGATGGGGATGAAAGGGATGAGTAGAGAGGTATATGGATAAAAGAGGTATGTGTTTGAATGTAAGAAAAACGAAATGGATGAGATTCAGGAACAGAGGGAGAGAGGGGGGTGTGAAAGAGTTAGAATGGAAGGGAGAGGCGATAGAAAGGGTGAAGAAGTTTAAGTATTTAGGGTTTGTGTTTAAGGAAACGGGTGGATATGAGGAACATATAAGATGGGGGGGAAGTATAATATTATTTAGAGAAAATGTACAAAGTAAGATGCCAATAAAGGTTTTTTTTTTTTTTTTGTCTAAACTGGTTGATCGACCCCAAGATGAAGATGAAATAATTAAGAAATAGAATACTTTTCCTCATCATAGGTGCATTAATTATCGGTAAGCATTCCAAAAGTAAAGATCATATATCGTCAAAATATAAATTTCATATTTTAGGTAAACAAAATATAGTTCAAGTTTTAAGTATGGCTTGGCAAATTGAAATCGAAACAAAAAGATGTGTAGATAATATTAAATCCGTGCCTCACCAAACCAAAAATGGACAAGCCGCGACTGTTAATAGAGCACTTTTTAATAGAGGAACTAAATATGTTATTAGATTTATTGCAGCTTTCAAGATAGCGGAAAAACAATAGACTTTTTTTTTTTTTTTCTTACGGCTGGGCTGCCATATTAGATTTTTACATTTTCTGAGGCAAGATTTTTTTTTTACAGTGATGGATCACACATTATGGTTTAATTTTACATTTAAGCCAATATTTTAAATTTTTTAGTTTTGATTATAAGAGCTCTTTGTCACTTAATTTTTATATATTTTATGGTTCAGTTTTATAGTTTTCAAATTCAATTTAGTTTAATTTTCAAGTTAGTCCTGTACGTAGAAATAAACGATTTTAAACCAATGTTATTTATCTAGTAGTACTAGGATAGAATCTGCTGCCACAATTATCTAAGCTTTTTTGCTCTTGATCATAAGATCATATTGCACTAAATAGTATGGACACTTTCAAATTCACTAAATAACTTACTTAAAATATAAATGAGTAATACCCTAGGCACACGGAGCTATTTAACGATCATTAAGTCCTAATGATCATTAACTTTACCGTGTGTCACATCAACATAATACTAATGATCATTAATAACGTCATATAAACTTATGATCATAAAATCGGCGACGACGTTTAAACAGGTCATCGCCGGTAATCGTGTAACATCGCCAGTCATTTGAAAAATATCGCTGTCATGAGTGACAGTTCGCGATCAGCTGATATTACTTTACTTTTAGAAATATGTGAACGTGGAAACGTTTTCTTTGCTGTATATTGTACCCGTGAGTTCCTCGTAGTTTTCCTCCACTTTGTCTTTCCTTATAACTCTTTGTTGTGAAATCACATACATTTGGGCGAATACAATTGGTTGATATAAAAATCAGCACGGGTTAGGGGGCGTTGTTTAATGTAACCCATCAATTAAATCCAACCTTTTAAATGATTATGAAATTTTTTATATAAAACCAAACATAAACACCTGTATTTAGGTACGTATACTGCGCAGGCGTGCTTTATCCCGTGTGTCACCTACATTTGTAAATTGCCAATTTTCTTAATGATCATAAATTACCTCCGTGTGCCTAGGGTATAAGACAGCTTCAAAAGATAGCATTCAACCGATTTGCAATAAGGTACAAAGCAAATACACATCTAAGGCTGTTATACTACTGATTGTAGTAACATACACGCGCCATTTCTAACCACATACTTGTATTCAGTAACAGTGGGCAAACCAGTGATTTTGTATAAGTAGATACACCTATGAAGCAAACATGTACAATGTGCCGTTTTCTACCCTCGTCGTTCTATTGTACATTAGTTCCTAGCACAATATCTCTCTCGCGATCATGAAGCGAGCATGCAAGCCTACGACGTACGTTAGGCGGGTACCCACACGTAACCTCACATAACCTGGATCATCTGTCAGTGCTGTCATTCCAGTACTTTCGTTTATTGGAACTTTCAAATTTAGCGCCTTATTTCGTTTGATTTGAGAAGGGGTATCCCGGTACTGCTATTGGTTCATGGATTCGTGATCGCGAGAAAGACAGATTTATGCCCAAGTACATTGTCTGAGTGAAATGGTGAATAAAAGTACCACTCATTTCATATGATGAGATGTTGGCATCCTAACTAATTCAAAACTTGGTATCTACTAGATATGAAATCACTTGGGCAAACAAAAATTTTTCCACGTAGGCCACATGTATCCAAATAAATGATGTAATCTAATTACTAGTTAAGAATGGATCAAAAATTTCAATTTTTCTTAATTCATTTTTTTAACTGGCTTCTTTAATAAATTTTCCCTTCAACCAATATTGATAATAGCCGCTGTTTGTTAATTATACTACCAAATAGAAAATTTTATGTTCTAGCTATAAGCGAGCAAATAGACTGTATAAACTTTGAAGCAACAATATAATTGTAGTTTGACCAAGCGGTCTTTGCGATAAGCGCTGAAGATCACGAATTAATGGCAACGCAATTAAACCATTCAACAACTTACCGCGAATTCCTCTTTCTCCTTTTGGTCCTCGCTAGCTAGCCAGTCCTAGGGGGTGGTGATGTATGGTGGATGACGATAAATAATTTACGACGACACAATTAAAAATAATACAAGTGTTCTAGACGCCACGGTTGTAATGTCTCTCTTCTTTTTCGCGCACGATGAGACCGAGAGCGCGACTGTCGCGAAATATGTCCAAAAAACGCTGCCATTAATAACGCGAAAAGAAACAATTGAATTAAATATTCGATTGTGTTATTTGATCCTCGCAACCGAAACTAAACAACGATATCAATTAATTAATACTAAACAAGCTATAATCAAGACTGCAAACTTTTAAAAAGCACTAGTTTGAAGCTCAAGAATAAATAAATTAATGGTGTACCTTTAAAAGTGGCAATGCACTAAACATACAAGCAAACAAAACTTACAAACTGGTGACATTGTTTGACCTGGTCTGCTGATCCTTGGGGTCGGTGATGGTGGTTCACTGTCCAATGAGCTGCCATTTGAGTTGTTCCTCTTGCGTTCCACTTTTGGTCTTTTCATTATATCAATGGGAATGTGTGCAGGGGATTGCCTAATCTGAGGAGGGTATGGTGACAAGATGAGGCCACTGACAAATTCGCCAACTTCATCCTAAAATTGGATAAATGTATTTTTACTATGATATAATTTTTGAATTGTTTACTAGCCTATACCCTATTCGAGAAATAGGAAGAGCTATGGAATGCGCGTGGAATGTGCCGATGGTCGTTACCAGTGGCGCAGCATAAATTCAGTAATATTATCATTTTAATTGTTAATAAAATATCTTTAAGTATTAGTTTAAAAATCACAATATAGGTATAATTAAACTTCAAACATATTTAAATATGTTTATGGTTTAAATTATTTGTAAATAATGGGCATAAACGACAAACTTTATAATTCCCGTTTCGAAAGACATCTACGTTCATGGACAAGCGGAGCAATAACTTTTGGTTGAGTGGTACAGCGGCCGGGCCATGTGTTCATCGAGATATGAACGAACTATCACAAAAAATATATTGGTCCACAGCTTATACCCTCGAACACACGGTGAACAGAGCGGCCCATTGAAAATAACAAAAAACAAAAAAAAAATATGTGGATAATCTACACGATGCTAAAATGTTACATCAAGCCTCATATGCCATCAGGAGCCATTTAAAAGAAATGTACATTTGGCCACATCGTATTCATGGGCAGTGAATGTTTTTCATTAGTCTCATAATTAGTTGTGTAGGTTGGCTCAGAGTAGAAGAGTAGCAATGGTAGAGCGGTGTTTATTTACAGACGTAGATGCAAAGTCTGGATTGTCGTAGTTGAGTGTCCTGCCTCACAATAGAGCAGCAACGTCCGATTTGTTCTATGTGGTCAAACGTCATATCCTAAAGAAAGAAGCAAGGGAATAGCTAATTGTAGGGTACTAATGGAGAAATCTTCTTTCATTGCACTTAGAACTTCCTCTTCAAGTAGCTGACCACTGTCCGCATTTTTGGGGACAAACATACCTGTTTCACATAGTCGTTGATTTAGCCTTCGATAAACATTTATAAAAGGATGCCTTCTAAGAGGGACACCTGGAGGCTTTTCTGCACAGGGATAGAGAATGCCTCCGAAGCTTCGCGACTGAAATCCATCTCTCTAAAAATCCATTACCAAGACTAATCAACAGGGGTATGTACACGGACTCCACTGAAAATATGGACAAACTACTACTGAGAAACCATTTCCTAGACTGCTCTTTTGTCAGTGATGGGTACCCCGCGGATATAACCACAGAGTCCCAAACCAAAACAGATTAGGAACTGGCGGGCTCCATGGTCACTGATGAGAGGGCAGCATGGGCAAAAGAAAGCTTCTCACCATATAAATCCCCAGGGATGGATGGGATATATCCTGCTCTTCTGCAGTGGGGCAGGGATGTGGGCGTGTATAGAGCATGCATTGCATACAGTTACACACCCCACACATGGAGGAAAACAAAGGTGATATTCACACCAAAACCAGGCCGATTGGATTACACCACGTACATAGACGACAGCACTATACTACTACCCGGTAGCTTGGAAAGCATGTTAGTAAAACTTATGACGAACACTCTTGACATAGTCAAAAATTGGTGCCCAGACCAAGCTCTATCCGCAAATCCAGCTAAAACGGAACTGGTTCTGTTCACAAGAAAAAGAAACATTGAGAAATTTAAACCACTATGCTTCCATGGAAAAGAATTCGCTCTAAAAAAGGAGTTAAATATCTGGGGGTATTTCTGGATGACAAACTGAAATGGACTACCCACCTAAAAGAGATCTAAAAAAGCATGCATAGCCCTCTGGCAGTGCAAACGAGCTGTGGGGAAAACATGGGGACTATCTCCCAAGGTAGTCAGTCCTATGGATCTACATGGCCATTGTGCGATCAATGCTGGCATATGAGCGATTCTTTTACAAATCGAACGGAAATATCTATTTTTCTATTTGCCTCAAATTTTTTTAAGCGTTTCCTATACAAAATAAGCCGACCTATATTTTCGCATTTATTTTTGAAAATACAGACAGTAAAAGTTTTGAAAATTCGCTAATTATGCACGTCTTTAGATCGTTATAACTCCATTTCAGAAAAATAATGTCTAATGTAAAAAAAATAAAATATTATATGCTGCTATTTATGTTTGTTTATTATGTAACGCATTGGAGCATTCCAATTGTCCTATGAATTATCATTAACGGCAATTTTACATTTTGATGTTGACACCTGTTATGTTCCAAGTACTGCCAATCGCAGCAGATAAAATTTCACCAAAAACACTAATGCTCACTGTTAAACTGTTTTTGATATAACAATAAATCCATTATTAAATCAAAGTAGAAAAACAATGTTTTTACTTTCTACTCTTTTATTAAAAGAAAGTAATAACTTACCACTATACATCTATCAACAACACTTTGGGTAATTCCTTCACTGCGCTTTTTTTTCTTGGTAACTCGCAGATAATCATCTGCTGAACCAATAACTAATAACCCAGTTTCAACACGCATCCTTTCCCTTACATCTTCCATCCGCTCCTTTCTAAAATAAATAAAAACACAATATTTTATTCCTACTATTAATCTCATTTGAGTAAGCTGAAAAACACACAGACAAACTTACAGATTGGTAAATAATCAACTAATTCAGAGGCAATTTTTATGAAATTTACATTCAGAAGTAAAAATGCTTTTGTATCTGTCATCGTTTTTTGAGGTTATGCCAATGAGTGGCAACATAATGGACTGATTTTGAACACCGATGCTATATAACGGGTGGGGCAGAAGTCCCGCTACCAATTTGATTGCGCGCCATCTGGGTTCTGTGACATTTAGCTCAGTTTCGCTTTAACCATTGTGTTGTGTAGACATCAAACTCTTATTATGGAGAAATGTACGCCACAAGAACGAGCAGAAATAGTGACAATATTTATTGAAAATAATCGTTCCATTATTGCCACTCAGCGGAAATTGCGTCAAAAATATCCTGATCGTCCAGTGCCTCACAAAACCACAATTTATCGTTTACATGCGAATTTTCAACAGTACGGTACGACAGCAGACAGGCATCGTTCTGAAACACTACGGACGTCTCGTAACGCTGAAAATGTGGCTCTGGTGCGCGAAAGTGTTGCAGAGTCTCCAGAAACATCAAGTTGGAGACGTGGTTCCCAGTTACACATTTCTGCATGCAGTTTAAGGCGAATTTTAAAAACTGATTTAAAAATGTTCCAGTACAAAATTCAATTAGTCCAAAAATTGCTGATCCTGATCAACGAGTTGAGTACAGTAATGCAATCCTAAGGCTGTCTGGTGAAATTGAAGATTTTTCATCTAAATTGATAATGAGCGATGAAGCCCATTTTCTTCTCAGTGGCCATGTCAATAAACAGAACAGTCGGTATTGGGGAACACAGAATCCTCAATTAATTCATGAAACATCATTGCATCCACTAAAAAACAACTGTATGGTGTGGTATTCATGGTGGAAACATCATTGATCCCTATTTTTTTTTTAAATGACCAAGGTGTTGGAGTTACTGTTAATGCTGAACGATACCAAGACATGATTCGAAATTTTCTTGTGCCTAAAATGGAAGAGCAAGGACTAGAGGACATGTGATTTCAGCAAGATGGGGCCACAGCACACACAGCTCGTTCAACAATTTAATTATTGAATGACGTTTTTCCACGAAGATTAATTTCGCAAAGTGGCGATTTAGCATGGCCAGCCAGATCTCCGGATTTAACAGCACCAGACTTTTTCTTATGGGGTTTTTTAAAATCAAATGTTTATGTGAATAAGCCCCAAACGATTCAACATCTTAAAGACAATATTCGTCACAAAATTGAAGAAATTCAGCCTGAGATGTTGCAGGATGTCATGAAAAATACCTTAAAAAGAGCCGAAAGTTGCATAGCAAATCGCGGTCACCATTTAGTCGATATATTTTCCAATCATAACGAAAAAAAATAGACCAAATAAAGTTTTTATAAAAAGTTTTTATGAAAACCAAACTTACTTATCTTTTCTTTGAGCAAAGTTATAGGTAATCAAAATGGTAGCGGGACTTTTGCCCTACCTATTCTCCGTCGCCCCATCCGTGATTGGTGAACTGATTCATCAAGTGTAAAGAAAGAGAAAGGCCACGCTTGTACTAGTCGCTTCGAACGCAATAGTAATTAAGGTATCTAGGGCGTAATGAGTACAATAACGCTCCAGATACAGCCCGAGGGTTTTGCTCATAACTTGTAGTTCAAATTTATCGAAGATTTTTTTATATGTACTATTTTCTGACAGATTGTCGCGTCGAAAGCCGCGCCGCGCGGATGTCTACGGCGTTCGTACGCTTGATTTGCGTTTGGCGAATTGTTGACAGTCGATCTGTTGCTGGTCGGGTTTTCCTCGTCGGAACAAAGATAGCGTGCGGATATGCGCGTTGTCACGTTGCACTGGTTTGGACGGTGGCAAGGCGTCTAAACATACAAACATGCAACTTTCATCGCAGTGGAGTGTGCGCAGGAATTAATGGGGACGGCTGGGTTCGTTACTATAAGCGGGTGTTATAGAAATAACGCCCTGGAGCAGTGGTTCCTAACCGGTGGTTCGCGAGAACTAAAATATAGTCCGCGAAATATTTACACCAACCAGGCATGGGCACGTAGATATTATATTACCAAACACAAGTCGGTGCTTTCGCGACAAACATCCAAAAATAGATTTTTAAAAAATTGGTGATCGACCGTGTTATACTGCATGAAAGCGGACATAATAGCTAGTAATTAGTTGTAAAGGGGGCGGCGCGGCGAGTAGGACATCGGGTGGGGGCAAACGATCGTAGCAGTCGCACATATTTCTTCGCTTACTCGGCTATGTCAGAAATCTTGTTTAGTGATTCGACGGCTCCAGTAGTGTTACTGAGCGTGTGTTAAGTTAAAACTCTCGTTCATCTATCTTATCGCATTGCAATAAATAAATGGCAACTCCGCCATGAAGCTGATAAAATACAAATGAAGAGCAAAAGGTTATTCAATCCAGCTTGAGGAAAATGTAAGGCCTCTTAGTTGATATTTCAAAACAAGGGTACGTTTTTGTAACATATTGGCAGAAATTGCGGGGTTGAATGAAAATGTAATAAAACGCTTGCAAATCATACTGAAACTATTTCATCTAGGCACGCAGTAAATGTGAAAGCATTTCACAAATATGCGATAGTTGCTGTACCCATGGTTTTACATGCCTGCGAGTGTCTATAAAATTTCGATTCACCGGAGAAGACATAACAAAAACAGTAATTTTACAATTGGCATTTTTTATAAGGAAGTGTTAGCTCTTAACAAGGATCTGAGAAGATATCGAAAACACCAGTAGGGGAAGTATTCTCGCCTACAAACAATAACTGACCTTTTCATTGTACTTTTCTGATCCATATATATCAACACTTTCGGATAACGCGAATATTACTAAAATTTATAACATTGGGAGTTTAGACGAAGAAGTATTAACATTATTGGATGAGAATGTACCAGGGGAAGCAATGGATAAATTTGTAAAGATAAACAATCTGACAATGAAAGTGAATAAAGAGCAAATTTAGTAAAAATAAAGTACCACATAGTAACGGTCACCTCCATCCTGTTTCTCAAAGGGTACCTAGGGTTAAGAGAGTCAAAATTCCCTATCCCTAGATTTTTTAATTTACCCAATAAGAGGGTGTTTTGGGGTGCAAAAATAAGGTTCCCATAGTCAGTGGGCCAACAACCCCTCCGCCCTCTCAGGGGGTTAAAAATGTTTTTTCATAAAGGCATTAAGTCTATGGGAATAACAAGAGGAGAAATAAGGTGTATGGAGATAGAAGAGGTGTTGGGATCAGCACATACTGTTAAAGGTGGAGATGTGGGTAGAGAATGGAATTTGGAGTGTAAGGGGACAGGAAAGCGATGTGTTGGAGTGCGGGGTTTGAAGTTGGAGAGGATTAAATAGGAGGAGGTCATTACGATGAAGGAAATGGAAGGGATAATAGTGGGGTGTGGAAGAAAGAGGAAGGGTGAGAGAAGAGATGGTGACACATGGTTTGATGAGGAATGCAGGCAGGCAAAGAAGGATATGAGGAAGGCGGTAAGAGTGTGTAGGAGGTGGAGGAGGAAGGAGAGTGACGAACGCAAGAAGGAGATATGAGGAGATATATGAGAAGAAAACGATACAGGCAGTGGAAAGAGCGAGTGCGGAGCTGAGAGGATGTAAGAACGAGGCGGAAATGTTGAGGGTGCTGAGGAGAGGGGAAAGGAAGAGAAAGGTAGGGGTTTCACTGAAGGAATGGACAAGGAAATGTAGAGAAGGGAGTGGAGAGCCTGGTGGGATTGGAGAAGAGAGATGTGGAGACAGAGGGGAAGAGTTTACGGAGGAGGTGGAGAGGGCTTTTATCGAAGTGAAGAGTGGAAAGGCTGCAGGGAGGGATGGCCTCAAGGCGGAAATGTGGAAGTAGATCGGGGAAAAGGGGAAGAAGAGGTTCAGAGAACTACTGAATCAGATGTGGAGGAGGAGGTGATCTTGCTGAAGGCGTGGAGGGTGTGAATTATGTGCCTGGTGTATAAAGGAGGGGACGAGAAAGAGTCAAAAAACTATAGAGGAGTAACTATAACAAATATTGGATACAAGCTGGCAATGATCATAGTAAGGAACCGAATGGAGGTGGAGGAAAAGGGGCTCCTGCCAGAAACACAGGGGAGATGCAGAAGGGGGAGGGGGACAAGGGAACAGGTCTGGAGATGGAGAGGAGGAAAGTGTGTTAGCGTGTGCAGATGACATGTTGAAAAAAACGGAGAGGTTCATGGATAAGAGAAGGATGAGTGTGAATGTTGAAAAAAAAGTGGGTGAGGTTCCGAAATAAAAGGAGGGAGGGGAAGGTGAAAGAATTAGAGTGGAAGGAGGTGGTTACTAAGTGGATTGGAAGTTTTAAGTACTAAGGGTTTATGTTTAAAGGGACGGGAGGGTATGAGGAGCGTGTGAGGTGGGTGCAGTGTAAGGCTAGGGAGGCGTGGGGGATGGCGTGGGAAAAGTGGATGATGAACAATGTGAGAGTGGCGTGTAAGATATGGAATGCCTGTGTGAGATCGGTGCTAATGTATGGAGTGGAAGTGTGGGGGACGAGAGGTTATGAGTGCATAGAGAAGGAACAGATGTGGTTCCTGAAGCGCATGTTGGGGGTGGAAAGATCCACGCCCAGCTACATAGTGCTTCAGGAGATGAATAGAGAGAGGTTAGAGTGCGAGGCAATGGTGAGAGTGGTGAGCTATGAGATGAGAGTATGGGAATTGGAGGAAGAGAGATTCGTGAAGGCTGTATGGGTGGAGAGCGTGTGTGGTAGTGAGGGGAGGTGGAAGAGTGAGAGGAGGAAAATGTATGAGACGGTAGGGCTGTCGGTGGCGAAAGTAATGGAATGGTTAGGGACAAGGTGATGGTGGATGAAGGGGAAAGGGAAGGAGGTGGAAGGGCAGGAGAGGCAAGGGTGTATAGAGAGAAGTGAATATAATGATGGGTATTGAATGTGGCAGGTGTATAAAAGAGTACCGGAATACTTGATAGAGAGGGGATGGAGTAGAGAGGATAGGGTGATTGTGGCAAAGGCGAGGTGTGGATCGGATGAGAGAGGAAGGAAGGTATGGATGGGGGAAGAATATGGAAGGTGTGTATTGTGTGTGAATGGGAAGGATACATGGGGCCACTTGGCGGAGGAGTGTGACGGGGTAAAGGAGGAATGGATGGGAGCGAAAGGGAGTAGAAGGTTTATGGAGTGGATGAAGGAGGATTTGGCAAGGGTAAAGACGCTGGAGAAGCTGGGGAGGGAGAGAGGAAACAGAAGAGGAAGGAGGGGGTGGGAGGGAGAAGGGTTTTCTGGATATGCCAATAAATGTCTTTCTTTTTTTTTGTGGAGTACTGAGTGTGAGAAATAATTTACGCGAAATGGATTTTGTTCCCAATTGTTTGTTAATATTTAAATCGGATAGTAAAAGTGGCGATTAACATAACGAAATGAATTCGGAAAATTACTGCAAATGGTTACGAGAAATGTTAATCCCAATTTACCCCCTAATGCGGTCATTGTAACAGATAATGCCCCTTATCACAATGTACAATCTAATCCTGCACCAAACTCAAACATGCAGACATGGTTAATTGATTAGTGGAGAAAAATATTGCTTTTGACCCTAATATGTTAAAACCTCAATTATATGAGATAATACGATACATTATTACACGAAAACGGTCACAGTGTATTGAGGTTACCAATATTTCCAGTATTTCTCTTTAGTGTATTTCCTGAAACAATTTTTGGATTTCAAATACAAATCAATTTGAAGTTTGATTATTTCCAATTCTATCAATACTGATTTCCATCAACTATTATAGAGATTTGACTTACAATTCCTTCTATGTTCATATGGTATTGAAACACATCTGAAAAAGATTGTGCAATATTTTCAATCTTACCAAAATCTTCAAATTTTCTCTTGAATTTTTCTCTTCTCAGCAACTTCAATTTCAAGAATTTTGCTTGGGTTAAAGCAAATCATTGTTTGTTTGTCTGGATTTATTTTTTCAATGCTTGGGAAATGCTCGAGTTTTGTATCCCTTAAATTCGCTTTTAACAGTATGATAAGTTGCAGATGAACACAATATAAACATTGCTGAGTATACGGTGCTAATTTTAACTTCTGTCAAAGCCAAGACTATTTTAAACTGATTCCAAAACAAAAAATTAGGACTTTTTAGCAGGGGTAATTCGCTGATCAACTATCATTTTGGCAAACGTATTTTCGTCAAAGCATTGCGACATTATTATATTACATCTGTTACATTAATTTAAAATTGTGGGATAGTCTTTCGAATATCCCGCATGCTGGATAATTTTTTGCTCGTGCATTTTTACGATTGTAATAGGTTCTTGCCTTCGTCTTGTGCCTCGTGATCATGAATGCAAAGCACTCGCAAAAAATGATCCAAAGCACTCGCAAAAAATGATCAGTAATATTTGATGCACTAGGGATGTTATATGTGATAATGTCCTAATTCAGTCGAATTGATTACAGATTCCAATTTACATTAATAAGATTGAAAAACAGTATTCACGAGGCTGTGCAAAACTTTGATGTTTTGATTATTACTCGAGAAATATTCAATTAATCGATCAATCGATAATTTGATTTTTGATTAATCGATAATTTTATTTTGATTAATCGATTATTTTGATTAATCGATCATTTCGATTAATCGATCATTTCGATTATCGATAATTTCGATTATCGATTAATCGATAAATTCGATTAATCGACATAATCGATTATTAAAAATAATCAAAAATCGATTATTCATTTCCATAATCGAACACCCCTACTGCCGAGCATCAGAAGAACATCGAGAAACAGTGTATGGTGGACCAGCTTTATATGTGCATAAGGATACAATACATTGTGAGGACTGACTTAAACTCCTTAGGAACTGATGTTAATCTTGTTAATTTTAAAGGTCACCATGCCCCCCTCCGAACCCTACAACTTTCATCTGAAACATTTTTTGCCATGTTGCTTGGGTTTTGAGATATTTGGGGTGGCAATTTAAAATGGGACACCCTGTATATGAGATATAAAACACCCTGTATATATACGACACATATAATATACACGACCCAAAACGACAATTTCGCCTGATCATGGTATAATACACCGAAACCGTTCGCGATATAAATCATAAATAAAAAACTCAAGAAAGTACAACTATCTCATATACCGGGTGTCCGAAAAGTATGGAATATCCTGTATAGCTCAGTAAATATCCACTTTAGAGAAAAAAGTTTTAAATAGAAGTTATTTAACACTTAGTTATTATTGGTAGGTAACTAACGGTTAAATAACTTCTATTTAAAACTTTTTTCTCTAAGTGGATACTTACACAGCTATACGGGATATTCCATACTTTTCGGACACCCTGTATACACTGACACATTAATACACTACACAACATGAACAGATATGAAGTGTTCTTTGGTGTATCAAGGTAAATGCCAGAACTCATAAATCAAATGAATAAATGCCCATTCATTTAATAAATGAATGACTTCACGATAATAATTAAGGGTTATACTCCATCTACTCATAGATTACACTTTTTTGATATCTTTAGTGAAAAACAAAATGATGTATTCTTATGATTAGAAGGGTGGGGTGTTTATACCACAAAGGAGAAATTCTGATCATAATGTAGGATCACAGTAAATCCAGTAAAATAAGTGTAAGAAAAATGCTTTAGAATGCGAGATAGCAAATCTGCTATCCATAGAATTTAAAAAGGTTGTACTTATCGACCTTATAAAAACTAAAATCATGAAGAACTATTAGCAGTTAATTCCGATTCGAGTTTTATATCTTGTGAAATTGTAATAGAAAAGTGTAATGAGGACAAGAGGTTGATAAATCGTGCGTATTTTATAGATGTCTTCATAGCAACTACTCTTTTAAGGATTTTATTTTCGAATGTTTGTTCACTATTTTAAGCTATATTTCCTATTAAACTAAAGATAAAACAAAAATACAACCTCCAAAATAAAGCTAGTAGCTAAAGGAATCATTCTAATTTCCTTCTGACCATTTAAATTCAATAATAAGGATACAAACTGAAATTGAAAATTTTATATGGGAATTCCCTATGATGTGTCTTGAAACGGGACACACGGTATATAAATTTATATAATACAAAAATATACTCACAGCACAGCATTTGCACACTGCCCTATTATAAATAAAACAGGACACTGTAATTCTAACAGGTTGTCGTCTGGTTCTCCACGATTGCCTTCTGCAGTGTGTAAAGAAAATCCAAGGCATAAAATACAAGTTACAGATTCAACTTGAGCAACTTGAAGAGCCAATCCAGCGCCGGCATTGAAACCAGCTAAAATTATAGGCCTAGTTGGATACTCTCCTCTAACTTCTTGTATTTTAGCCCTTGTAGCAGCAAACATTTGGTCCACACAATTCATCATTGTTAGTTTATGACCATTTGCACCTATAAAATGAAACAAAGAAGATAATGTATTAATCATTTCTGTGTATCTGAAAACAAGTCAAAGTGACCAGGGGAAATATTATATTAAATATGTTGGCTTTGTTGTCTAATACTGAATCACTAATTACAGTAAACTTTTGAGGCTAGTTTTGGTTCTGTACCTAATACATACAATTCTAGAACTCTGGGACTTTTAAAACTATTTGCAACATAATAAAGATGATAAAAGATAGTTGGGTCGGCCAGTGGTAATAAAGACATTGCGCTCCACCAGAAAAAAAAAATGTTTTTGTGGGGGTGTTTGTGTTTGTTTTTCAGCGATAGGTTTTTGCAGTATATGCCAACTCCGGCCCCCGTTTTCGTTAACGATCATATACGGATGGATCAGGGTGTTTCAGAACTCTGGGAATCGTCAATCACGTGCTTAATTTTCAAAATTTCGAAAAAAACACGTAGACAAAAGTTGTGCAGAATAGTAAGCTGCACGCCCTAAAAATATTTAAATTTATACAGGGTGTCTCATAACAAAGTTACAGACTAACTTATGTTTTTTTTAAATGGAACACACTGTATATTTTAGCTTTTTTGGATTCCTTGTTACCTGGAGATTAAAATGACCTAGGTTGTAGGAATTGAAACCAGGCCACTTTCGTGTTATTCAGTTGATTATGCAAAAATTTGAACAAAATTGTTAAAGTGCTCCCCTGCAACTAATAATAGTTATTTAAGCAACAAGGAACGTAAGGACGTATTAACATTTGAGGTAGGCGATTACGAACCGAGGCTCGTCGCCTGCTGAAAATGTTAATTGTCATTACGTTCCGTGTTGCTTATTATTTTTTTTCCGCTACCGTAAATATAATACTTGAAAAAGATCTGAAAATATTCTAAAATATGGCTTGTAACATTTGGGATTAAAATTTTTATAGTCACCTATGCATCCTATGGCAACCCAGTAACCGAGAAAACAATGTCGAATTTTGTTTGTTTGTGTCAATCCAGTGACAGTTTTTGCGGGCATGGATGCAAACGAATCCGCGAATATTGCGTGTTAGAACTGTTACCGACAAAATCGAAAAAGGTATGTGCCCTGTTACTACTCTTTTAAGCAGTGGTTAAATAAAAAGTATGCCGATGCTATAGGTATAGACGAACATGTGTTGCTCGCCTATATGTTGGAGCGTTACGTTTCTGTTTATTATTTTCCTAGGTCCGTAAGTAAAAATTAAGTTCCGTCGCCAAGGACAATAAACATCACGAATGTTATCAGCCACTTACGGTACATGTAACTATGGATGCAATGCTTATTTACGATATCGGTAGCGGAAAAAGATAATTCATTCTAATTTAGTGGTAAGGTTTAGTTGAACTTTAGTCTTCAAAATTACTCCATCAACCAAAACATAACTCAGCGTATTATACAGGGTGATATCCATACGCAAACTGCACAAATTCTATATTTTTTCAAATGGAACACCCTATACAGGGTCTTTTTTTAAACTCAGAACATATGATTGTTAATGTCTATGTTCTATGTCATAATAATCACCTCACACATTGCAATGTAGGCAACCATACTTACACCCAGTTTTATTTAATTGTCAAAATTGTGTTATTAATAAAAATGTATTACATCACCGAAGAAAGAATACAGATTATTAATTGGTACAAGAGTGGGAACAGCATTCGACGTGTTAGAGATTTGTTTTCGGTTGAGTATCCGAGCAGACAAGTTCCATCCATCACAACAATTTGTAATATTGTCCATCATTTTGACAATACTGGCTGCGTAAGTAATTTTCACATTAAAAGGGCTAAAGGAAATCACATTTTAACGGAAGAGATGAAACTCAACATTTTTTGTTACGTAGAGCAGAACCCCATATCATCGTTAAGAGTTATCGCAGCACAGTTTCAAATAAGTTCAGCTTCCGTATACAAGACGTTAAAGAATTTAAATACAATGCTTACAAGTTTTCAAATCATCAGCAACTATCAAATGAGGACAAAGGCAAACGAACAGAATTCTGTGAAACCGTATTCAATTTAATTAATAATGATCAAGAAATTTTACACAGAAAAATATTTACTGATGAGGCATCATTTTCCTTAAATGGTGAAGTTAATCCACAAAATTATAGGTTAGTATTCTTCATTCCTTATCGATACCCATTCCTTCACCTTTTAGATTTTGGGCGTGCAATAATCCTCGCTTACAAAATTTGACGCACACACAATACAAGGCGAGAGTTAATGTGTGGGCTGGACTAATTAATGATACCCTTATTGGTCCTTTTTTCATTCATGGAAATCTAAAGTAATGTTTACTTAGATCTTCTGCGAACTCGTATAATGCCAGGAATTCATACACTAAACATTGCTGCTCTTTATTATCAGATAGATGGAGCGCCTCCACATTCTACAGCTGTCATTAATAATTATTTAAGTGAATTACTTCCTGATCGCTGGATAGGTAGATTTGGTCCAATACCTTGGCCACCCTGGTCGCCTGATTTGTCTCCAAACGACTTTCTTTTGTGGGGGTATCTAAAAAGCAATGTTTATAATAACATTAGATATACGTCGTTTGAGGAAGCAGGAGAGCAGGGTGGTGGAAAAAAAAAGATAACAGAGGAAGCGCAGAAAGGGTGTGATGGGGGGTGCAGGGAGGTAGTACAACTTATATCGGAAATGATAAGGGAGGAGAGAGAAGTGTGGAAAGAAGAGATGAGGGAGGCTAGAGAGATGTGGAAGGTGGAGATGAGGGAGATGAAGGAAATGTGGAGACAAGAAAGGGAGAGGTTAAAGCAGAGGATAGTGGACTTGGAGGAGCAGGCGGAGAAGAGAGAGAGGCAAGAGAGGAGAAAGAATATATTGATAAAGGGGAAGGACATAAAAGAGAGGAGTGAAGTGGAGAGGTTTATGAAGGACGCACTGGAGGTGGAGGTGAAGGTAGAGGATATGTACGTGGTAGACACAGTGGGGAAGATGGTGGTGGCACGATTGGGGACGTTGGAGGAGAAGATCAAAGTAATGAGGAGTAAGAATAAATTGAGAGGAGAGAGGATATTCATAGAGGATGACCTAACGAAGGAGGAGAGGAGGATCCAAAAGATAATCAGGGAGAGAGCGTACGAGGAGAGAGAGAAGGGGAAAACAACGAGGACGGGGTACCAAAAGATGGTAGTGAATGGGGAGCTGTGGAGGTGGAATAGGGGAAAGGGGAGTTTGGAGAGACAGGAAGAGCCAAAAAAGTAAAAAGAAAGGGGACAGTGGGAGAAAGGAGGAAGGAAGAGGAAGAGCTAGGACATAATCGGGGTGCTGGGGGGAGTGACAAGACGATGAGGATAGGGGTATGGAATGTGGCGGGGGTAAAGTCGAAAATCAAGGGAGGAAGATGGGAGAAGGAATTGGAGCAATGGGTGGGGGGGAAGGACATAGTGGGGCTAGTAGAAACATGGGCAAAGAAGGAGGAATGGGAGGAGCTAAAAGGGGGGCTGCCAGAAGGGTTTAAGTGGGAAATGAAAGGGGCAGTGAAGGGAGGGGAGAGAGGAAGAGCAAAAGGAGGGATGATAGTGGGGATGAGAGAGAGGAGGAAGGGAGAGGAAATGAGGTGCGAGGAGGGGGGAGAAGGTCTCATGTGGGTAGAATATAAACGGAGAAAGTATAAGGTGGAGGTGGGAGTAGCGTACGTAAATAAGAACTGGGGCGAGGTGAGAAAAGAAATAGAGGAGAGGAAAGAAGAGACAGGAAGACGGATGATAGTGGGGGACTTGAATGCGAGGATAGGGGAAATGGGAGGAGGGGTGGGGGAGAATGGAGTGGAACGAGAAAGAAGATCACAGGATAAAGTGGTGAACGGGGAGGGGAGAAGGATGAGGGAATGGGTGAGAGAGGAGGGATGGGAAATTCTTAACGGATGCACAGAGGGGGATTGGACGGGAAAGAGAACGTATATTGGACCACGAGGCTCATCAGTAATAGACTACGCAATAGTGAAAGGGGTGGCGAGAGAGGAGATAAGAAAAATGGAGGTGGAAGAGATAATGGGGTCAGATCATTTACCGGTGAGTGTAGAGATATGGATAGGCAAGGGGGAAGACGAGGAGAGAGAACAAGAGGAAGAGAGGTTGGAGAGCGGAGTAGGGGCGATAGACAGGATGAAGAAGAAGTTGAAGGAAGTGGAAGGAGATAAGGTCAATGGAGGAGATGGAGAAGGCCATAATAGGATGTGGAAGGAAGGTGAAGGGAACAAAGGGGAAAGGTAGAGAGTGGTTTGATGAAGAATGCAGAGTAGCGAAGGGTGAAGTGAGGAGGGCGGTGAAGGAATGCATAAGGAATGGTGGAGGAGAGAGAAGAGTGGTGGAGGCCAGAAGGAAATATGAGAGGATATGTGAGTGGAAGAAGATACAGGTGGCGGAACGGGCTGCAGAGGAGATAAGGGGGTGCAGAAATGAGAGAGAGATGTGGGACGTGTTAAGGAGAGGACAGGAGAGGGAGAGGATAGGAGTGTCTTTGGAGGAATGGGTGAGGAAGTGCAAAGAAGGTGGAGGAGAGCCGGAGCAAGTAGGGGAAGAGAGGAGAGGAGTGATAGAGGAGGAGTTCACAGAGGAGGAGGTGGAGAGAGCATTTGAAGAGATTAAACGAGGGAAGGCGCCGGGTAGAGATGGTCTGAGGTCGGAGATGTGGAAGGAGATAGGAGAGGAGGGGAAGAAGAAGTTTAGGGAGCTAATAAATAAAATGTGGACGGGGAGTGAGAGGATGCCGGAGACATGGAGGGTGGGCAGGATGTGCCCGGTGCACAAGGGTGGGAAGAGGGAGGAGATAAAGAATTATAGGGGGGTAACAGTTATGAGTACAGGGTATAAAATAATGATGGTGATGGTGAAAAATAGAATGGAAGCAGAGGTGGAGGATAAAGGGTTACTACCGGAGTCACAAGGAGGATTTAGGAGAGGAAGGGGGACGATGGACCAGGTCTTCACTCTGGCGAGGATGATAGAGAGAGAGATGGAAGGGAAAGGTGGTATGTTTGCGGTGTTCCTGGATCTAAAAGCAGCGTATGATGTGGTGCCAAGGAAGGGGATGATAGAATGTTTGAGGAGGAGAGGGTTGAGTGAGGGGATGATAGGATGGGTGAGAGAGGTGTATGAGGAGACATGGGTGGAGGCGAAAGTGGGGGGGAAGATAGCGGAGAAATTTAGGACATGGGTAGGACTGAGACAGGGGTGCCCGTTGAGTCCGCTATTATTTAACCTGTATATGAGCGAGTTAGAGGGGGTGTTGGAAAAAGGTCAAGAGGGAGGGGTGGTAAGTGGGTCGAGAAAGGTATGGATGTTGGCATATGCGGACGATATGGTTTTGGTGGCGAAGGACTGGATGGGTATGAAAGGAATGATGAGGAGGGTAGAGAAGTATATGGATAAAAGAGGTATGTGTGTGAATGTAGAAAAAACGAAATGGATGAGATTCAGGAACAGAGGGAGAGTGGGAGGAGTGAAAGAATTAGAGTGGAAGGGAGAGTTGATAGAACGGGTGAAGAGTTTTAAGTATTTGGGGTTTGTGTTTAAGGAAACGGGTGGATATGAGGAGCATGTAAGATGGGTGCAAGGCAAAGCGAGGAGAGCATGGGGGATAGCATGGGGGAAATGGGGAAGATGGATAGAGAATAATATGAGAGTGATGTGTAAGGTATGGGATGCGTGTGTGGGATCGGTGATGATGTATGGCGTGGAGGTATGGGGGACGAGGGAGTATGAATGGGTGGAGAGGGAGCAGGGTTGGTTTATAAAATGTATGTTGGGAGTGGAGAGGTCGACACCGAGTTATATACTTAGGCAGGAGACGAACAGGGATAAAATGGTGTGTGAAACGATGAGGAGGGTGGTGAAATACGAAGAGAAATTGTGGGGTCTAGGGGAGGAGAGATTGGTAAAGGCAGTATGGTGGGGGTGTGTGAATGGGGAAGAGGGGAAATGGAGAAGGGAGAGAAGGAGGATGTATGAGAGGGTGGGGTTATCGGAGGCAAAGGTGATAGAGTGGATTTTGTTTTCTCATGGCACACTTGGGAACGGAAAACGTTTCCCGACATTTGCGATGAAATTCCTTTTTTCTCCGAAATTTTGTTATGCAATGTGTAATTTTTTTTACACCAATGAAAAATTTAGAGTTTTGGCTGTACAACGCCGTAATTTTTTTAGGGGGGTGCCATTTGAAATTTTCGGAAAAAATGACAACATACGAAGATCAATTAAAAATTATTTTTTTTCCATAAATTACCCGAAAAAAAATAATGTGAAGGTATACGAGGTCTTAACCTGTACCTCAATTCAAAATTTAGGCGCCGGCGTCAATTAGTTTCTCTACAAAAAAATCTCAAAAATGGGGCGCAATTTTGAAAGAAGGGGTTATAACAGCGAAACCGCTAAAGTGAAGGGTATAACATGTTAGATAAAAAAATAAGTACTCGTCGAGCACTTTCCAAATCTGCAATAAAAAATAGGGCATTCCATTTAAAAAAACATAAGTTTGGTACGCCACTGGAGTACGGCACGCCACTGATGATTAGAAATATTTTTAAAACATAGCGACGGTAACTATGCACCACTTTGTTCTTAGATTTTTTTCGATAGCTTTTATCGTAAAGGAGCTATGGTCCGAGGCATCTTAAGTGCCACACCCGGTATATATATATATATATATATATATATATATATTAGTGTAATTATAAGGTATAAAGAGATTGAATCATGATAATCATGATTTTAACGAGTGCTTTGTAACTCATATTTCAGAAGCAAATGAACTCTACTGACAATTGCCCTCATTTACTTACTAACCAATGAAATCGAATAATATTGATGAGATGATCCAATAAAATTCTAATTACGATGCGTAACAGACCACGCTCCATGTTATGCATGGCAATTAACCCTGGGTGGTATCTAATCAGATAATCCCTCATGTTGGTATTGCCTAGCAACGCGTTAGTACATGTTCTATTACATATAAAACGTCAGTTGTTGCCGGACTTTTAAGCAGTTTGCTCCTGAATTCGATCTGTTTGTATTTTCGGCTGAAGTGTTAGTGGTTTCATCAGTGATGGTATTCATAGGCATTTCTGAAAATCTTGGTAAGCTCATTCTTACTACAATTATTGTGGCGCAGATTAATACACGTCTGACACTTGTTGTCACTAAATTTATTTTTTCAAATTATGAAATGTGAACTTTCTGTTCGGCCAATTGTCTTCTCGAATCTAACTCGTGACTGATTTTTCCTAGGCAATTATTAGCATCTGATCACTCTTGCTTGTTGCTTCTAGAAAATTTTCGTCGCAACAAGCAATCGTGATCCTCCCGCTAATAATTGCCGGCAAAATCATAGGCACTCGTTATATTACTGTTGATAATCAAATAACAAGCTATGCTTCTTTTATATTTTTATAATATAATATAATTTCAATAGAATATTTAATATCACTCGAATATACACTAAAAATCTGAATTAGCCAGATATTTTTAATAAAACGGATTACCACGTTTAGTTTTCTGCGATCCGCATAAACCAATTCGTTGAAAAAAAAGTATTAAATATGTCGAATAACACAAACAGTCTTTATTTAATGATTCTGCAACAAATAAGGGTTTTTTATTGCAATCAATATTTGTTGAATTTTAACAATATAGGATTGTTGAAATGAGGCACTTGGTTGGTTTTTAATCATTTTAGCTTTAGCTACCTCCATTACTTAGTTATTCAATAATTTTTATGCCTACTCCAAACAAATCGGGATTTCAGAATGTTTTATGGCGAATTGGTAGCTGGAGTTAAAAAGTTTTCTAATCAAATATTTGTATGATTCAATTATCAACAAAACAGCATTATATGTAGAATTGTAGCTATTTCAATCACTTAATTATTTATTTGTTTTTTAACATTACTCCAAACAAATTGGTATTATTGATAGTGCGATTTTTATGGAAAAATTGTGATTGAAATAAAAATATGCATTAGGAAATTACAAAATGGACATGAATTCTAAGAATGTGTCAGTCTGTGGGAACTATCGATATAAATGTTACATTTTATGAAAAATTGATTAATGGATTAAAGAAGTTTAAATAAAACGTTTGTTTAAATAAATTATCAATAAAACAATAGTACTGGTATAATTTTAGCTGTTGTTATCTTCAATTATATTTATCGTTAGCATAAACAAATCGGTGTTTGCGATAATGTAAACTTTTTTTAATGAAAATTTTAT
This sequence comes from Ocypus olens, assembly GCA_910593695.2. Lineage (NCBI taxonomy): Eukaryota > Metazoa > Arthropoda > Insecta > Coleoptera > Staphylinidae > Ocypus > Ocypus olens. The sequence continues at coordinate 33,421,836 of OU343056.1, forward strand.
CCATTATTTAACAGAGGATTCTCAAAAGATTTTGATCCTTGCATCGAACAAATAGTTGGTGCAACTTTGAACATCTATAAATTAAGCAGAACAAATCTACTGCCGACACCAGCCAAATCACATTATCTCTTTAATCTGAGAGACTTTTCCCGAGTTATTCAGGTGAGTAAAACTATTTTTCTCTATTTAATTGTTGTTGTCTATTGATTTTTTTATTAACATTAAAATCAAACAATCATCTGATGCCGTCCGGCCTCTAGATCCTCTTGGTTGGAAGTTCGAGTCCAGTCCAAGTATCATTTTTCTAACCAGGAATGAAACAAATATTCAATTATCACCAATAATTATTTTTATAAAAAATATACAAATTTTAAAATTTCAATTATTAATTTTATAGGGTGTGCTATTGTCGGTGCCAGAAACCATGGAGGATTTGGTTGCCATCAAAAGATTATGGGTGCACGAAGTTCTGCGTGTATATTGTGATAGATTAGTAGATGATGCTGACAGAAATTGGCTTTATGGGTCGCTTCACGCTGTTTCGACGCAGATGCTGGATGAGGATATGAACAAAATGTTCGCCAGGTTATTCACACCGGCTACAAACACGGTAAAAGCATTTGACGCATTGTCATTAAAATCATTTGTGCGTTAATACTGAGAAAAACAAATTGTAAGCAATTGAATTACTCGTAGATTGGTGAAGCGGAGCTGCGAAATTTGCTGTATTGCGATTTTGCAAATCCTAAAGCTGATCAAAGATATTACATCGAGGTTTGGGATTTAGAGTCGCTGAGAGACATCGTAGAAGGTTATTTACGAGAATTTAATAATATGACCAAGAAACCAATGAATTTAGTTTTGTTCAAGTAAGTAAAATTTTCGTATTTTGAAATTCGATTATTATAGTTAAAGTTACAAAAAATACATAGAAAATGTAAATTATTTACAATAAATGAAAAATAATCAAAGTGATCTCCATCACCATGTCAAGAATTAATTCAAATTCAAAAATTCAATTCAGAGCAAGGTACTTCTCCTTTAGTTACATATAACTACCGAATTCAGTAGTCAGATATCAATTCACGCAATGAATAGTAATGTAATTACTATGAACAATAACGTTGGGCTCGTTGCTAAGTGTGAACTAACATTCATCTGCAAAAAGTTTCGGTCTGTATTTGATTGATCCTGTATTATTTCACAAAATACACGCCTAGTTTCATCATCCACTAGCAGTATCTCCTCATGGCATTGATGCTTGTAGGAATGATAACCATGCTTCTTCGGAATTTTCTGTACAGAGAATTTAGACACGTTGTACTCACGAGTAATGCATCGTATGCTAGTTGTTGATTTAGTTATGAAACCCAAAACTGTTTCTTCCAATTCATCGTTGTTTCTTCTGTTCCGTTTACATGTAATGTTAATGTTTTATTTATTTATTTATTTAGTAAATATGTAGTGAGATTCCCAGAGGAATATTACATTGTTTGAAATAATTACAGAAATTAAATACGATATGGAATATCACAGTCAATTAAATATTATAAACTATTACAATAATTTTTAGAATTAGATATACATAAGTAGATCAAATATCAAGATATTATTAAGATTGACAGACAACGTAAAATATTACATGAGATTACTAATAGAAGAATTCTTGAACACTATAAAACGGGTTACTTGCGAAAAAGTTCTTTAGCTTTGTTTTGAAATTGCTTTTTGTTTTAATATTGCAATAAAAATGTGACAATTTATTGTATATTAATATTCCCATGTAGTTTGTGCTGTTTCTATACAACATTGTTTTATGTGATGGTATTGCCAGATTGGAGGAGTGACGAGTTTGCATTGTATTAATAGTTATATCACTATTTCTCTTGAATTTTTCAATGTTATCATACATAAAAACTGCCATATTACAGAGATACAGAGAATATACGGTCATTATTTTCAGATCTTTAAAAAGAGGTTTACAGTGCTCTAACCAAGGTTTATCAGCCAGTAGCCTAATTATTTTTTTCTGTACCATAAAAAGTTCATTCACGTTACTTGATGAACCCCAGATGATGATAACATATTCTAAGTGTGTTTTTACGTGTGCATTATAATATTTTAAAAGACAGTCTTTACTTACACACTTTTTTAGTTGCAACAGAGAATAATGAGCTGAATTAAGTTTTTTTGTGATATATACCGAGTGACCCAGGGATCTGTAAAAGTCCCATAACTTATTTGCTATTTGAGATATCGACTTCTAGTTTTCTTGAACTGGTACCCACACTTATTCTACATATTTTAAAAATATATATGTTTTTATACAGGGTGTCCCAATATACATAACAGAACAAAGTTATGTTTTTTAAATGGAACACCCTATATTTTATACTTTATTTTCAACCCTCTTGAGAAGCTGATAAAAATAGTATAAGATAGTATGGGTCTATTATGGACGGTTGCTTAGTTATGGGCAAATTTGTGGCAAAAACATGTACACATTGAAAACATTGCAGAAGCGTTCCTAGCAAAGATAGCATCATTATTTATACACTTGAAAATTTCCCACATCATAAAGAATAATACACATCGGCTTTGGTTCTCGTTTAGTGCTATACAGGGTGTCACCATACGCAAAACAATGGATAACTATTTTTTTTTCAAATGGAACACCCTATATAAGTTTGCACCAATCTATGGCATTTTTAATAAGCTTTCCAATGATATACAGTTTGTATAACAAAATATTAAGGATTCTTGAGATTTATCAATAAAAACCTATTTGTTTCGTCACCTTCTGCTGATTTTTGGATTTTCAGCCAAAACTGTGCATTTTCAGGAAAAATTATAAGAGACCAAAGTTGTAGAGCGAAACATTTCCGATCAACATAGGTCTTTTAACCGCCAGAGCGCGCAAAATCGTGATCGTATATGCATTTTAGCGTTTTCTTTTCAAATTTTTTATTAATAAATTGCACTATACTTTATTTTCCGCACCTTCTAGCGGAAAAACGGGAAATTATAGGGAAATTAAAATGGCCCATATCGATTGAAAATGTTCCGCTCTACAACTCTTAATAGAAGCAATTTTTGCCAAAAATGCATAGTTTTTCCTAAAAATGCAAATTGAAAATGTATATATCAATTTTTGCGTTTTTCAATGGTTTTTTGCAGTTTTAGCGAAAACTATGCATTTTGGGCAAAAATTGCCCGTTTTTCTGCTAGAGGACGTGGAAAATAAAGTATAGTGCAATTAATTAACAAAAAATTTGAGAAAAACGCTAAAATATATACCGGGTGTGGCACTTAAGACGCCTCGGACCATAACTCCTTTACGATAAAAGCTATCGAAAAAAATCTAAGATCAAAGTGGTGCATAGTTACCGTCGCTATGTTTCAAAAATATTTCTAATCATCAGTGGCGTGCCGTACTCCAGTGGCGTACCAAACTTATGTTTTTTTAAATGGAATGCCCTATTTTTTATCGGAGATTTGGAAAGTGCTCGACGAGTACTTATTTTTTTATCTAACATGTTATACCCTTCACTTTAGCGGTTTCGCTGTTATAACCCCTTCTTTCAAAATTGCGCCCCATTTTTGAGATTTTTTTGTAGAGAAACTAATTGACGCCGGCGCCTAAATTTTGAATTGAGATACAGGTTAAGACCTCGTATACCTTCACATAATTTTTTTTCGGGTAATTTATGGAAAAAAAATAATTTTTGATTGATCTTCGCATGTTGTCATTTTTTCCGAAAATTTCAAATGGCACCCCCCTAAAAAAATGACCGCGTTGTACAGCCAAAACTCTAAATTTTTCATTGGTGTAAAAAAAATTACACATTGCATAACAAAATTTCGGAGAAAAAAGGAATTTCATCGCAAATGTCGGGAAACGTTTTCCGTTTCCAAGTGTGCCATGAGAAAACAAAAGATTGGTAATTGTCAAAGTAAATTATTAGACGTCAGTAGCAGCCATAAGTCATTTTTGATAAACGTTCTAAAAATGTTCCGAACTCAAGAGGAAATGGTTGACATGATATTTATTCTTGGAGAATGTAACAAGAATTATTTCTTGGCATCACGAGTGTACGCTGCGAGATATCCGCACAGGGCACATCCAAATGAACGTGCGTTTCAAAAAGTGTTGGAGAGATTTACTACTACGGGAAGTGTGAAACGGCAAAGGAGAGTTAGAAAGAAGGCAGTTATTACCGAAAATAATGAACTGCAGGTTCTGGAGGCAGTTATTGAAGATCCTCATACCAGTATCCGTGATATTAGTAGGAATCACGATATTTCAACGCGATCCGTACATCGTGTTCTTAAAAAGTACAAATTCCATCCATTTAAGATTCAACTGCACCAAGAATTGCAACCTCAAGATTTTCATGCGTGGCAAGATTTCTGCATGTGGGCTATCAACAAAATTGAGCAGGAGGAATCATTTCTTATGCGCGTATTATTTTCTGATGAAGCAACGTTCCATAGAAATGGGCATGTCAATCGCCACAACTACCATTATTACGCCGATGAAAACCCACAAGCCATGCGAATGATAAAGCACCAGCAAAGATGGTCGCTGAATGCTTGGGGAGGCATACTTGGAGAACACCTTTTGGGTCCTTATTTCATCGAGGGGCACCTGAACGGCAACAGTTATTTGAGGTTCCTTCGCGACGACTTGGATGATCTCTTGGAAAATGTCCCTCTAGCCGCTCTTCGACAGATAGTTTTCCAGCACGATGGAGCTCCTGCACATAATAGCTGTGTCGTTCGGGAATTTCTCGATGAAACGTTTCCGGACTCCTGGATTGGTCGTGGGGGTCCTGTGAGGTGGCCGCCAAGATCACCAGACCTCACTCCCCTTGACTTCTTCCTTTGGGGCCATATCAAAGACGAGGTTTACAGGACGGTACCAACTACTGTCGAGGATATGAGGGAGAGAATCCGCGCGGCTTTCCGCGGTATATCACCAGAAGTCCTTAGGGCAGTGTCTAGAGCCTGTGAGTCGAAGTTGCGGTTATGCCTCCAGCAGGAAGGTCGTCATTTCGAACATTTAGTTTAAGTTGTTAATTTTTCTTTATCTGCATTTTTCATATCATGTTGAATAAATAGGTACATACTATTATGTTGACCGTATTTGTGTATTTGTTTTCTCATGGCACACTTGGGAACGGAAAACGTTTCCCGACATTTGCGATGAAATTCCTTTTTTCTCCGAAATTTTGTTATGCAATGTGTAATTTTTTTTACACCAATGAAAAATTTAGAGTTTTGGCTGTACAACGCCGTAATTTTTTTAGGGGGGTGCCATTTGAAATTTTCGGAAAAAATGACAACATGCGAAGATCAATCAAAAATTATTTTTTTCCCATAAATTACCCGAAAAAAAATTATGTGAAGGTATACGAGGTCTTAACCTGTATCTGAATTCAAAATTTAGGCGCCGGCGTCAATTAGTTTCTCTACAAAAAAATCTCAAAAATGGGGCGCAATTTTGAAAGAAGGGGTTATAACAGCGAAACCGCTAAAGTGAAGGGTATAACATGTTAGATAAAAAAATAAGTACTCGTCGAGCACTTTCCAAATCTGCAATAAAAAATAGGGCATTCCATTTAAAAAAAACATAAGTTTGGTACGCCACTGGAGTACGGCACGCCACTGATGATTAGAAATATTTTTGAAACATAGCGACGGTAACTATGCACCACTTTGATCTTAGATTTTTTTCGATAGCTTTTATCGTAAAGGAGCTATGGTCCGAGGCGTCTTAAGTGCCACACCCGGTATACGGTATATACGGTCACGATTTTGTGCACTCTGGCGGGCAATGCACGCATTGTCGAAAAAGTCGAAAGACCCATATCGATCTAAAATTTTCCGCTCTACAACTTTGGTCTCTTATTATTTTTTCAGAAAATGCATAGTTTTGGCTGAAAATTCAAAAATGAGCAGGAGGTGACAAAAGAAAAATGTTTTTATGGATAAATCTTAAGAATCATTAATATTTCATTATACAAATTGTACATCATTGGAAAGCTTATTAAAAATTCCATGTATTGGTGGCAAGATATATAGGGTGTTCCATTTGAAAAAAAAATAGTTATCCATTATTTTGCGTATGTTGACACCCTGTGTAGCAGTATGAACAAAAAAGAACCAAAGCCGATTTGTATTATTCTTCATGATGTGTAAAATTCTTTAGTATATAAAAAACGACGATAGCATTGCTAGGAGCGCTTCTGCAACTTTTTTAATGTGTCCTTGTTTTTGCCAGAAATTTGCCCGTAACTAACCAATCATCCATAATAGACCCATACTATCTTATACTATTTTTATCAGCTTCTTAAGAGGGTTGAAAATAAAGTATAAAATATAGGGTGTTCCATTTTAAAAAACATAACTTTGGTCTGTTATGTATATTGGGACACCCTGTACAAAAACATACATATTTTTAAAATATGTAGAATAAGTGTCGGTACCAGTTCAGGAAAACCAGAAGTCGATATCTCAAATAGCAAATAAGTTATGGGGCTTTTACAGATCCCTGGGTCACCCGGTATATACCGGGTGTGGCACTTAAGACGCCTCGGACCATAGCTCCTTTACGATAAAAGCTATCGAAAAAAATCTAAGAACAAAGTGGTGCATAGTTACCGTCGCTATGTTTTAAAAATATTTCTAATCATCAGTGGCGTGCCGTACTCCAGTGGCGTACCAAACTTATGTTTTTTTAAATGGAATGCCCTATTTTTTATTGCAGATTTGGAAAGTGCTCGACGAGTACTTATTTTTTTATCTAACATGTTATACCCTTCACTTTAGCGGTTTCGCTGTTATAACCCCTTCTTTCAAAATTTCGCCCCATTTTTGAGATTGTTTTGTAGAGAAACTAATTGACGCCGGCGCCTAAATTTTGAATTGAGGTACAGGTTAAGACCTCGTATACCTTCACATAATTTTTTTTCGGGTAATTTATGGAAAAAAAATAATTTTTGATTGATCTTCGCATGTTGTCATTTTTTCCGAAAATTTCAAATGGCACCCCCCTAAAAAAATTACGGCGTTGTACAGCCAAAACTCTAAATGTTTCATTGGTGTAAAAAAAATTACACATTGCATAACAAAATTTCGGAGAAAAAAGGAATTTCATCGCAAATGTCGGGAAACGTTTTCCGTTCCCAAGTGTGCCATGAGAAAACAAAAGATTGGTAATTGTCAAAGTACCAAAACAAATACACAAATACGGTCAACATAATAGTATGTACCTATTTATTCAACATGATATGAAAAATGCAGATTAAGAAAATTTAACAACTTAAACTAAATGTTCGAAATGACGACCTTCCTGCTGGAGGCATAACCGCATAACTTCTGGTGATATACCGCAGTTCATTATTTTCGGTAATAACTGCCTTCTTTTTAACTCTCCTTGGCCGTTTCACACTTCCCGTAGTAGTAAATCTCTCCAACACTTTTTGAAACGCACGTTCATTTGGATGTGCCCTGTGCGGATATCTCGCAGCGTACACTCGTGATGCCAAGAAACAATTCTTGTTACATTCTCCAAGAATAAATATCATGTCAACCATTTCCTCTTGACTTCGGAACATTTTTAGAACGTTTATCAAAAATGACTTATGGCTGCTACTGACGTCTAATAATTTACTTTGACAATTACCAATCTTTTGTTTTCTCATGGCACACTTGGGAACGGAAAACGTTTCCCGACATTTGCGATGAAATTCCTTTTTTCTCCGAAATTTTGTTATGCAATGTGTATTTTTTTTTACACCAATGAAAAATTTAGAGTTTTGGCTGTACAACGCCGTAATTTTTTTAGGGGGGTGCCATTTGAAATTTTCGGAAAAAATGACAACATGCGAAGATCAATCAAAAATTATTTTTTTGCCATAAATTACCCGAAAAAAAATTATGTGAAGGTATACGAGGTCTTAACCTGTACCTCAATTCAAAATTTAGGCGCCGGCGTCAATTAGTTTCTCTATAAAAAAATCTCAAAAATGGGGCGCAATTTTGAAAGAAGGGGTTATAACAGCGAAACCGCTAAAGTGAAGGGTATAACATGTTAGATAAAAAAATAAGTACTCGTCGAGCACTTTCCAAATCTGCAATAAAAAATAGGGCATTCCATTTAAAAAAACATAAGTTTGGTACGCCACTGGAGTACGGCACGCCACTGATGATTAGAAATATTTTTAAAACATAGCGACGGTAACTATGCACCACTTTGTTCTTAGATTTTTTTCGATAGCTTTTATCGTAAAGGAGCTATGGTCCGAGGCGTCTTAAGTGCCACACCCGGTATGTTCGGTCCATTTTAAGTTATTGTTAAGTATAGTTCCAAGATATTTAGTTTCATTTACTACTGGTATTGATATATTTTCATACTTTACTAATATACTTTCTACACTTAGGTGGTTAGTTTTCAATGAGAATTGCATGACTACTGATTTTCTCGGGTTGAGGGCGAGTTTGTTTTCACTATACCAATTCTGCATATTATTTGCAGTTAAATTGCATTATGATATTTGATTTGTGTCGTCAGCATATTGTCCTAGTTTTGCATTTTGTATGGTATCAATTATGTTAAATACATCGTTGCAGAATATTATAAATAGTAGTGACAATAGAATTCCTCCTTGAGGAACACCAAGTTTAATTGGATTCAATTTTGATCTAAAGCATTATTTGCCTTTAGCGTTATTGTTCTTAATTTCGGTGTATTGATTCCGAGAGGATAGATATGATATAATCCATTCTTTAACGGGGCCATTTAACCCATATTTTACTAGCTTATGCAACAAGATATCATGGTCTATTATATCAAAGGCCTTCGTTAGATCGAACAAAATACCTGCTACGTATTTTCCACGATCTAATGCCTCTGTTATAAATGTAGTCAGTTCATATAATGCAGATGTTGTATTTTTTCCTCTAATAAATCCGTGTTGCGTGGGAGATAACAATTTATTATCGGTTAAGAACTTAACGAGTCGGATGTACATAGTCTTACATTAGAGACGGCTCTATAGTCAACAGTAATATAACGAGTGCCTATGATTTTGCCGGCAATTATTAGCGGCAGGATCACGATTGCTTGTTGCGACGAAAATCGGCACGACTGCGAAGCAGGAGTGCCGATTTTCTAGAAGCAACAAGCAAGAGTGATCCAGACGCTAATAATTGCCTAGGAAAAATCAGTCACGAGTTAGATTCGGGAAGACAATTGGCCGAACAGAAAGTTCACACTTCTTAATTTGAAAAATTAAATTTAGTGACACCAAGTGTCAGACGTGTATTTATCTGCGCCACAATAATTGTAGAAAAAATGAGCTTACCAAGATTTTGAGAAATGCCTATGAATACTATTACTGATGAAAGCACTAACACTTCACACGAAAATACAAACAGATCGAATTCAGGAGCAAACTGCTTAAAAGTCCGGTAATAACTGACGTTTTATACGCTATAGAAAATGAACCAACGCGTTGTTAGGCAATACCAACATGAGAGATTATCTGATTAGATACGACCCAGGGTAAATTGCCATGCATAACATAGAGCGTGGTCTGTTACGCATCGTAATTACAATTTTATTGGATCATCTCATCAACGTTCTTCGATTTCATTGGTTAGTAAGTAAATGAGGGCAATTGTCATTTAAATTCACTGGATCTCCCTTGTTTGGAATTGGAACCACCCTTGCAAGTTTTACAGTTTCCGGATATTTTCTTTGCCGAAATGATTCATTTATTAGGTGTGTCAATGGAATTGCGAGTATGCTCGCAACATTGTGAGTAATAAAATTTGGAATTCCATCAGGACCTTCTGACATTTTATTTGAAATTGATAATATTATTTCTTTTACCTCAGTTTCATTTACTTTTTGTAAGAACATGGAAAAGTTTAAAGTGTTTTGCATACTGTTACATTTATGTTCCGCATTACGGGTTATATTAGAGGAGATCTTTTCTGCGCTGTTTATGAAAATTATTTAAAATAATATTTGTTGAAATTGGACTATTAAAATACGCTTTGAATCAACTGCCACTATATTTGCTGTATTTTCAAACTTATTCACAAACTTGGTAATTGTTGATAAACGTAATTGGTCGACTGTTAAATTTAACCGAAAATGTCACGAACTCTGATTAAACTGAAGCCACTGCAAAATGTTTTGATTATTAATATGCTCTCTTCATATGAATAACTCAGATTATTGTTCATAGTAATTACAATGTATGAATTGATATTTGACTAGCAAAATTATTCTCACCATAACATGACATTTGTCAAAGTATGGCAAGGGTTTTTATTAAATGGTAAGTGGTTAAGCTATTTTTATTATTTCTGAGGTGGATTCTAGTACAAACGTAAATTAAATGGATGATGCATTTACAATTTTTAATTCTCTAAAAAATATTCCTTTACGATTTTTCTCTAAAATGAATAGGGGAGCTAATAATTACACATATTTAATTTTACATATTAAATCCCTATGTTCGCCCCTTATCCCAGACACTCGGTATAATATAGCGAGGTATATAAGTGGTAATAGTACATGTTACACATTTATGTACAACATTTAACATTTATATATGGTCTATATATTTGTAATGGGTCGCTTACGATTGGTGAAAACAGTTCGGTAATCCATCAATTACAAAGTGGGAGTAGGTAATAGTATATTACATAACTAGAGTTGTAAGTAGCAAGTGAAAGATATTGCGTACGAGCCGCGTAGCGGCGAGTAACGTAATTTCACGAGCGCGTAATTGCGTTACAACTCGCGTTATGTACTATACTTTACCTTCGACCTTACATTTATTTGCTTAAACTAAAGACATATTGAAACTGAATCTTGTCAAGTGACGTTTAAATTTGTATTAAATTAGCCGGAAATGGCAATGTAGAACGACTACCAACTAAACAAACAAATTACCCCTCGAACAATACGGATCGTTGTACTCAGTCTGAAGTGTTAATCTACTAAGATACCATTGCGATGGAAGTACCAATAAGGCATATCGTGCAGTTTATTGTGTCGGTTATTCTTTTAACCAATAAGTTGCAATCTGACGTTTAAATGTCACTGTCACTTTTAATATTTAAAGACGAACAGACGAATGCAGGGGATTCGGCGCATGTTAATTGTAATTGGCTAATAAGTATATAATATAGCGAGGTACATAAGTGATAATAGTACATGTTACACATTTATGTACAACATTTAACATTTATATATGCTCTATATATTCGTAATGGGCCGCTTACGATTGGTGAAAGCAGTTTGGTAATTCATCAATTACAAAGTGGGAGTAGGTAAAAGCATTTACTTATTTTTAAGCATATGAGTCATGCGGTTTGACGTTTCATGCACATACAGCAAACACGTTTTAACCGGGCCCGGCGCCGCGCATACGGGTAGGGGGAAACGGCAGGTACATAGGCGTGCGAAAATTATTTAAATTTAAGAAATAATTACTTTTTTTAAATTAATTTATTATGATATTATATACAAACAATACAGACAATATAGAAGCTACTAGTCACTATCAAATCCCAAAAAATCACTCTCATCGTCACTGTCATCGTTGTTAATATTAATAATCAGAGTTTCTGTGTGCATATCTGTAACAACTTCATTCTCCAAATATTGATTCTCCAGTTTAACAACATGCTGGCACCTTTTCACCCATTCTTCCTTAACGATGGAATTGAATTCCTTTACCGCTAGTGCTTTTACGTCCTCCAATTTAAAGCTGATATTTCTTTTAGCGACGTTATTTTTGACAGTAGCCCATATTAATTCGATTGGATTTAGATCCGGATGGTAAGGAGGTAACCTCAATACACTGTGACCTTTTTCGTGTAATAATGTATCGAATTTGAAAACTCTATGTCTTGATTTATTATTTTTTATTATCTCATATAATTGAGGTTTCAACATATAGGGGTCAAAAGAAATATTTTTCTCCACTAACCAATTAACCATGTCTGCTTTTTTGGTGTTTGAGTTTGGTGCAGGATTAGATTGTACATTGTGATAAGGGGCATTATCTGTTACAATGACCGCATTAGGGGGTAAATTGGGGATTAACATTTCTCGTAACCATTTGCCGTAATTTTCCGAATTCATTTCGTTATGGTAATCGCCACTTTTACTACCCGACTTAAATATTAACAAACAATTGGGAACAAAACCCATTTCGCCCCCCGCGTGTACTATAATTAGCCTTGGGCCCTTTGAAATGTTTTTAAATAAGCCTTTCGTGCTTTCGTCGCTCCAATTCTTGGAAGACGTGTGACCACTATGTAAATAAGTTTCGTCTAGATACACAATTGGCCTCTGCTGATCTCTGTAATATTTAATTTTCTGCAAATAAGATATTCTCAATGCCCTAATATCCATTCTTTCAATTAACAATTTCCTGTTATTTTGAGTGTTTCGCCATTTAAAGCCCATCCTCTTTAAAATTACACCTAGAGATGTATTACAGCCATCCCAATCTATATCCATTTTCAATTTTTCGCGTAAATTATTTATCGTTAGCCGCATACCTTCAGTCCGATGAAACGAATAAATTGTGTTTCTGACGTCCACCATTTTATATTCCGGCAAACTTGTAACTGAACTCGTACGTACGCGTTTTTTTGGACTTCTAAACTTACGCTCTCCTTCTTGTACGTCTGCAGAACCTTCTTGAATAATTCTACTAATTGTTCTTATGGATACACCTGTAGCTTCTGATGTACGGGTTTTAATGTCCGTTGCAGAGTCACCCACACTTTTCAAATTTAATATGTAATTGTAAACATTGAACACAATTTCACGCGCTTGGCTATGCAGAGCTTTGCCACCACCGATTGTCGACATTTTGCAAAAAAAAATCACTACGCTCGTTTCAATTTTACAGTGTTCGCGGTGCGCCACTGCAACTTGTTTTGAGGCGAAGGCGCGACCATTTTGCACGAGATTACGCTTACTGCGCACCCTCCCCCGGGCCAGGTTAAAACGTGTTTGCAGTAACAAGAAAAATGCTGCTAAAGCCATTAAAATTATTTGAGCTGCAAATGAAAGAACGCTGTGTCATGCTACATGTAAAAGGTGGTATACAAAATTTCGCCAAGAAGATTTTAGTCTTAAGATGAACCGTGTGCTGGACGGCCGACCCACATGTTGCTTAAGCAAGCGACTCAGGACCAAATCTTTGCGTTAGGCTAAGAACTTCTCCCACATGCGGCATATAGCCCAGACATGGCGCCTTCCAATTACTATCTATTCCGGTCGCTGCAGCATCACTTAGCTGATACATACTTCGTGACACTTGTAGAGCTACGAAAATGCATTGATGACTTTATCGCTTTGAAGCCTGTGAGCTTCTATCATCAGAGAATTTACAAGCTGCCTGAAAGATGGCAAAAGATCATAGATGCAAACTGGAAATATTTCGTTGATTAATATCTTTTTGCGTGTTTTTAAATAAATATTGAATTTTGCAAATTAAAAGCACAGAACTTTTTTGAACACCTGATACATAAAATAATTAATAATATTAATAATTAATTAATAATTAAGTTTTAGATATCAGTATATAATTTTATATTTTTAGTTATAATTTGACTTGTAAAAACCAATAAGTGGCAGCCAGACTGTACCTTATTATCAGTTATCTGTAGACACAGTTGTCAATCTTCGATTTAAATATTAATGAACTTACCTATATTATTATACACAGTACACACAGTAGCCAAATTTGAAAACAAATTAATCCATCGGTGCAACCTTTTCGAGTACATTGTTGCTGATGTGGAAGGTGCACTTGGTACTATTATTATCACAGGATTTTTGGGTAGTTTTTTCGGTTTATCTTGATTCAAACTCGAAGCAACAGGATCCCATGGTCTTTTCAATAATGAAAACAAAGAGTCATTATTTGGCAAACCAACACGATTATGACCAACTGTTCCATACATAAGTTTATCAATAAACACTGGAAGTTTATGTTTCAATGTCTGTAACAAAAAAATTAAGGCAAATAGTGATATTGTTCAAATTAAAATATTAATTCAGAAAGTATTATTCTCAACTTTAATCCAGGCAACAAGTTTTTTTCGGAAAGTACGTGTTCTCAAAAACCGTGTTTCTATTGAAAAAAACTCTGGTATTTAAATATAATCAGGAGCTCTTCAATTTCAAAACCAATTACGTCCGGTTTCTCCAACGAATTTTAAAATACGTCTCACTTAAGTATGTCTTATTTTTAAGTACTTCTTAACTTTTTGTTATGTTGCACCAAACAAATTTATACATACCGGGTGACCCAGCGATCTGTAAAAGCCCCATAACTTATTTGCTATTTGAGATATCGACTTCTAGTTTTCTTGAACTGGTAGTCACACTTATTCTGCATATTTTAAAAATATGTATGTTTTTGTACAGGGTGTCCCAATATACATAACAGACCAAAGTTATGTTTTTTTAAATGGAACACCCTATATTTTATACTTTATTTTCATCCCTCTTGAGAAGCTGATAAAAATAGTATAATATAGTATGGGTCTATTATGGACGGTTGGTTAGTTATGGGCAAATTTGTGGCAAAAACATGTACACATTTAAAACATTGCAGAAGCGTTCCTGGCAAAGATAGCATCATTATTTATATACTAGAAAATTTCCCACATCATAAAGAATAATTCACATCGGTTTTGGTTCTCCTTTATTCATAGTGCTATACAGGGTGTCAACATACGCAAAACAATGGATAACTATTTTTTTTCAAATGGAACACCCTATATAAGTTGCCATCAATCTATGGCATTTTTAATAAGCTTTCTAATGATATACAGTTTCTATAACAAAATATTAAGGATTCTTGAGATTTATCAATAAAAACATATTTCTTTTGCCACCTTCTGCTCATTTTTGGATTTTCAGCCAAAACTATGCATTTTGAGGAAAAATTATAAGAGGCCAAAGATGTAGAGCGAAAAATTTTCGATCGACATAGGTCTTTTAACTTATAAGATAATGCGTGCATTGCCAGCCAGAGCGCGCAAAATCTTGACCGTGTATGCATTTTAGCGTTTTCTTTTCAAATTTTTTATTAATAAATTGCACTATACTTTATTTTCCGCACCCTCTAGCGGAAAAACGGGAAATTATAGGGCCCATATCGATTGAAAATGTTCCGCTCTACAACTCTTAATAGAAGCAATTTTTGTCAAAAATGCATAGTTTTCCCTAAAAACGCAAATTGAAAATGTATATATCAATTTTTGCGTTTTTCAATGGTTTTTTAAATTTTTAGAGAAAGCTATGCTTTTTGGGCAAAAATTGTTTCTTTTAAGAGTTGTAGAGCGGAATATTTTCAATCGATGTAGGTCATTTAAATAATTCTATAATTACCCGTTTTTCTGCTAGAGGACGTGGAAAATAAGGTATAGTGCAATTAATTAACAAAAAATTTGAGAAAAACTCTAAAATGCGAATACGGTCGTGATTTTGCGCACTCTGGCGGGCAATGCACGCATTATTGGAAAAGTCGAAAGACCTGTATCGATCGAAAATTTTCCGCTCTACAACTTTGGTCTCATATTATTTTTTCAGAAAATGCATAGTTTTGGCTGAAAATCCAAAAATGAGCAGGAGGTGACAAAAGAAAAATGTTTTTATGGATAAATCTTAAGAATCCTTAATATTTCATTATACAAATTGTACATCATTGAAAAGCTTATTAAAAATTCCATGCATTGGTGGCAAGATATATAGGGTGTTCCATTTGAAAAAAAATAGTTATCCATTATTTTGCGTATGTTGACATCCTGTATAGCAGTATGAACAAAAAAGAACCAAAGCCGATTTTTATTATTCTTCATGATGTGGAAAATTCTTTAGTGTATAAAAAACCACGCTAGCATTGCTAGGAGCGCTTCTGCAACTTTTTCAATGTGTCTTTGTTTTGCCACAAATTTGCCCATAACTAACCAACCGTCCATAATAGACCCATACTAGCTTATACTATTTTTATCAGCTTCTCAAGAGGGTTGAAAATAAAGTATAAAATATAGGGTGTTCCATTTAAAAAAACATAACTTTGGTCTGTTATGTACATTGGGACACTCTGTACAAAAACATACATATTTTTAAAATATGCAGAATAAGTGTGGGTACCAGTTCAAGAAAACTAGAAGTCGATATCTCAAATAGCAAATAAGTTATGGGGCTTTTACAGATCGCCGGGTCACCCGGTATGTTAGGTAAGATTTTATTACAAGTGGCAACGTTGTATTTTCGCGTAAACTTGACAAGCCGTTCTATGTCAAATTAATTTTTAAGCATTTTTAACCCTCCTGTTGTCGAGTTTAGAGTGGTTTGATAATGGCGAAAGTGCAAGCGTCGTTGATATCGGTGTACAAAATAACAAATGCTGCCACAAACAAACAGAAGTATGAAGCATGGGATTTTATAATACAGAAACTAAACACATGCAGAGACAAACATGAAGCATGGAATAAGGAAGGGTTGCAGAAAGTAAAAGAGAACTGTTTAAGACTGGCGGAGGTATTAATGAATGAGAAATCGGTGGTTGGGTTGTCAAATCCTTTGGTCAGTAATGTGGATTATCTGGAATTTCTACAGCATCACATCAAATCCAAATGCATACATCACTTCTAATAAACTATTAGCCATTTCAATGAATACTTCCAATAACAGACATACTTTGTTGAAAATTGCTAATTTTATAGGTTAGAATCCGAATCTTAAGATGCCATTTTTGGCATCTTATAATGTAAGACCTTATGACTTTAAGATCTGATTTATGGTTGGTGCAACACTTTAAAAAAGACTTATTTTTAAGATAGGTTTTATCTACTTAAGATTCGTTGGAGAAACCGGGCATTAAAATCGTAGCTAACTACTAGGTGTGCAACCAAGTTTTTGGGTTTTTTTTATCAATGAAAAATGGAAAATTTCAAGAAAAATACAAAAAATTGCTTATTCAAGGTATCGTTCCTTGCTAGCTACACATGTTTACCATCTCTCTGGCAATGCATTAATACCGCGACGATAAAACGACGCGACTTTCGACCAATTTTGCACTTCTTCGAAATTGGCCAAGTGTAGCTCAGCCAAGCCATGCGCCATTGAGTGCAACAAGTGATAATCGAAAGGGCCAGGTCTGGCCACTTTGATGGTGTCTTGGATGATGGAAGTGCGATGGCTCAGAGCGTTGTCATGCTGCAATATCACAAGTTCATGTCTTGGGTCCCATTGCGGCCATTTTTCGAGCAATGCATGGTTCAAATTAATCAGTTGTTGTCGGTAGTGATGCCCATTGACAGTTTTGCCTGGTTTCAGCAGCTCATAACACATAATTCCGTTCTGGTCCCACCAAACGTAGAGCATTGCCTTCTTTCCGAAGCGATTTGGCCATGTTGATGCTTCCACCGCCAGGAAGCACAATTTTTTGTGTTTGGGATTCTCGAAATATATCCTCATCCTCATCTTCTCATCGCCAACAACAATTCGATGGAGGAAACTCTTTCTTTCGTGCCACAAAAGTAACATTTCGGAAGTGACTCTTCGATTTTCCATCCGTCTCTCAGTCAATTTATGAGGCACTAATTTTCTTGGCTTTTGAATTTTTCCCATGGCATGTAAACGTTTGGAAATACTTTGGCGAGTCATTTTTAATGCTTCCGCAAGTTGATCTTGTGTTTATTCATCCAATAAAGCTTGCAGATCGGCGCCCTCAATTGTTTTTGGTCTTCCGGAGCACTTCTTGTCCTCAGTGTTGAAATCGCCACTTCTGAAGCGTTTAAACCAATGTTCACAGTTAGTTTTCGCAAATACTATTAATTTGGCACAAGACTCAACATCATCGTTAGAAAAAATATTTTTGTGTTGCCATATTTGTTGGTATTAGGACTGGTTATTATTAACAATGTTCAAGTCAACTGCAGGTGTTGTTAGCACCATCCACAACTGAGACCCGAAAACTTAGTTGCACATCTGGTATAAGGTCTTGATATAAGAAAATCCACATTACCTTAAGAATTTAAATAATGCAACATAATAATAAACAAAATAATACATTAAATTAATATTTCGAAAATACTTAACATAAAGTATTAAAATATTAAAATATTAAATAATTATATTTTCGCATTCAAATAAATCTATTGATGCCAGGTTTTTTTTAATGGGAAAATCAATTATTTAACATTCAAATTATCGCATTTGAAAATACCAATTGTACATAATATTAACAAGCATGAAAGTATGTATCTCTGAGAAATTTATTTGATGAGCTGGAGTGTAAATAATTAATGTTATGCAGATTTTAAGCAATGAAATAATTTACATTAAAGTCTTCATATCTTTGAAAAAATACAATACCGATTTTTTAAATTATTTTTTCCATAGTCTCGAAGTAATCCTCGAGAACGTACCATTGAGTTAATCCGCCATTTTTACAGCACCCAGTATAAAGAACGGCAATGTAATGGACTGATTTTGGAACCGAGCCTCTAGTTTATTTATTCTATTTATTTATTTACTTTTAACTTTACATATCCTCTTAATATAATATGTGCAAAACAATATATTAATAAAGTTAATCACCCAACAAATTTAGGACACAGGATTTACAGGTGGAGTCACAATGTGTTCTTCCTCTCAGACCATTTAGGCATTATTTTGGCCATTTCTGGCTTACTTATAGCCATTTAATATGGAACTATTCTATTTGACAGAAAAAAAATAACAGACGGAAGTATTAATAAATCTGTCTGTGTCTGTTATTGGTGCACTAATTTCTTTCATATTTGACGGTATGTCCTCAGGATAAGGTTTCGTATTTCAGTGTAATTCGACACTTTGGTTTTCGATAATAACTGAGGCCTTTAAATATGTTGCAACATTTCTAAATAGTAATAAAATGTATCCTATTTATACAAAATTCTCCAGATTAAAAGCGGCCGTTTAGGCTTTCAAGTTTGTGATCAAAAAAGTATAAATCTAATACATATGTACCTTTACTGCGTCACCTTACGGTGCCGTCCTTGCCAACAGGGCCGGCCCAAGGCACGATGCAAGTGCACAGCATCATCGCGCCTTACAAAATTATGTTTCTTAAATAAAATGTATGCTGCTTATTATGAGGAATTTTGCAACTAAATAAATTGGGACTCAAATGATTTGTCGGATCGATACATATCACATATGACCCATGACGACCTGGTACTGTGATAGTAGATGCTTACAGTATTTTCTTTGTGCATGGCAGTAGTTATAGTTTGTGTATAAACACAAATAGCCTTAAATCGGATGACAAAATTACGAATGTTGAAAATGACAAATTATACTTCAAATCTAATAATTAAAGTATTAATTAAATATTAAATTAAATCTTTACTGTAAGTTCACAAAAAAAAAAGAGATTTTGAAAAAACATTTTCTTTATAAGTTGTTCATTTCTGCATTCTCTATAATTATTATTAATACAAATTTGATATAATTATTATCGTTTCATAATTATAAACCAAAAATGATAAACATTTTTTATTTTTTTAACAATGATTTTATGAAAAATATTTTCAAACAATAGATGTTGATTTCTTAATTGCCTTCAATATCTGTTTATATGTTTTTGTACCAATTATTGGTAAAAAACAAAAAACTGTTAAGGTAAACACCCACTTCTAGTGTACGAAATTTTACCAAAAGCTTTTCAGTTCTTCAGATTGTCAAACAAGACTTATGTTCAAAGTTTCATGCCAATTGACATACTAAAAGAGACAAAAAAAAAATTCCTAGAAATCATTGCAATAGCCTCTAGGGACCCCAAAACGAATATTTTTAAAACGGAAACTATTATTCGCATTAAATAAATCAATGAATAATAGCGAGGTAGTGAATTTTTATTTCCACATGTAAATAAATATTTTTTTTTCAAAAAAGTTTCCTTAGTACATTTATTTTGAATAAAATGCTTGAAGATTTAATTTTGTGTTAGAATGGATTTTATCATCTTACTACCATTTAAAATTCGTTCGGTCTATACAAATAATGTTTCAAACAACTTGGTCTGGTCTTCAAAAAACAAACAACAAACAGTATCAAATTACACTTAACTGAACGTGAAATAACTATTTATGCTAGAAGTGACTAAAACAACTGTCGCATTTATTTTTCTGTGCCCGTGAATGAATCAGTTCACCATTCATGGATGGAGCAACGGAGAAGAATAATTGAAATAAATTTAATATTGGTGTTCAAAATCAGTCCATTACATTGCCATTCTTTATACACAGTGGGCCAAAAAAATTAAAAAAAAAACCTTTATTGGCATCTTACTTTCTACATTTTCTCTAAATACTATACTTCCCCTCCCTATCCCCCCCTTCCACCCCTCCCCTCCCGCCCTCTACCCTCCTTCTCCCAACCCACCTTCTCCAGCATCTTCATTCCTGCCCCATCCTCTCTCATCCATTCCGTCACCCTTCTATTCCCTCCCACTCCTACCCATTCTTCTTTTACCCCTTCGCATTCCTCTGCCAGATGTTTCCACGTATCCTTCCCCCACTCACACAACCCACATCTCACATACTCCTCCCCCATCCATCTCTTCCTCCCTTTCTCTCCCGACCCGCACCTCGCCCTTGCCAACCTCACCCTCTCCTCCCTACTCCATTAGCCTCCCCCCCCCCAATACTCCGGTATTCTTCCGTACACCTGCCACCTCCCATACATATCATTATATTCACTCCTTTCAATCCTTCCCTGTCTCTCCTGCGCATCCACCACTCTCATTTTTTCCTTCACCCACGCTGCCACCTTCACTCCCCTCCCAAACCACTCTATCACCTTCGCCTCCGATAACCCCACCCTCTCATACATCTTCCTTCTCCCTCTTCTCCATTTCCCCTCATCCCCATTCATGCACCCCCACCACACTGCCTTCACCAATCTCTCCTCCTCTAACCCCCACAATTTCTCCTCATACTTCACTACCCTCTTCATCGTCTCACACACCACTCTATCCATATTCGTCTCCTGCCGCAGTATATAACTCGGTGTCGACCTCTCCACTCCTAACATCCGTTTCATGAACCAATCTTGCTCCCTTTCCACCCATTCATATTCCTTCATCCCCCACACCTCCACTCCATACATCAAAAATTAAACATTTGTTTTAATATGCACGAAATATTGTGAACAAATACCCACAAGAGGGTTGGTCGGTTACAAGTACCAAGGGTTTAACTAAGAGATGGCGCATTTTTGAACTAAACAACTAATAGAAAAACACGTACGTCATTTTGTTCAACATGAAACTACAAACACAGACAAGGAACATTTGCGGCACGCTTTGTTTTTCTTATTTAATCAAAAGAAAAAGGCTGCTGAAAGTCAAAGTTTGCTCCATCGATTAGAACATGTGAGACATGGTTTCGACATTTTAAAAGTGGTGATTTTAATGTGAAAGACAGTGAGCACTCTGGTGGACCACAAATATGCGAAAACAAACAATTGCAGGAGTTATTGGATGATGACCCAACTCAAACTCAACGGCAATTAGGAGAAGCATTACATGTGTCACAAGAAACAATCAACAGACTTTAAGAGCAATGGGGAAGATCAATAAGCTCAGTAAATGGGTCCCACACGATTTGAATGAACGTCAAATGGAAAATTGCAGTCACTTGTGAAGTGCTGCTTCAACGAAAGGAAATCATTTTTGCAACGAATTGTGACGGGTGACAAAAAATGGATTTATTTTGAAAACCCGAAGCAGAGAAAATCGTGGTTTTCACTTGGCGAAGCCGGTCCTTCAACACCAAGGCCAAATCGCTTCGGCAAAAAGATCATGATGTGTGTCTGGTGGGACCATAGCGGTATTGTGTATTATGAACTCTTGAAGCCCGGTGAAACCGTTAATACACAACGCTATCGGCAACAAATGATTAATTCAAAGCACGCATTAATCGAAAGACGGCCGGAATGGGCCAGAAGACATGGCAAAGAGATTTTGTTACACGACAATGCGCCATCTCACACAGCAAATCCAGCGAAAAAAACCTTGAAATTGCTTGGATGGGTCATCCTTCCGCACCCACCGTTATTAAGCTTATTTTTTCTACCAAAAAACCGGAAAAAACGTATGTGTTCACCTGGTATTCAGTGATTAATAATTAAACTCAGAACTTACGGTAACAATACTTGTAAACAAATAAGTGGAAGACCACGTACAATACGAATTCCCGAAAGGATAGAAGAAGTTCATGCAAGAAGATGCTCCGGGCACAAGTTTAGGTACTATTTCTTCAGAGCAAAAGTACTTCGTCTTATCTATAACAGTTGGGCTTTTCAGTGTTGTATAAATTATTTTAAAATATTAATAACTCACGAAGATATACGAGTACAAAACTATATGTACCGTTTTTTTTTGGCCCACGGTGTATAATCCTCTTTGAATTTAGATATAGCAGGGTAATAGTAATTTTAACTGATCCTACAAAATTAAATCCAATCATATGAGGGTTTCATTTAAAAAATCAAGTTTTGCACATTACAATTTCAAAAGGTTGTACCATTATAAGAAATATTTAACTTTTAAATAGCTGAAGGAGAATTCATGTCATCAATAATTTACTGTAAAAATTTGCTGTCTCTTAAAAAATTACACTTGTGTAGACTTATCAATGACGTTTCAATTTTGTTGAAAAATGTTTGTAAGTTTGCAATGCTCGGCAACAACAAAAATACAGTCAGTACGGCAATTGTAAGATAAATTAAAAATATATAAAATGTTTGAAATAAAAATTATACTAAATAATAGTTATTTATTATACAAGTGTGGAATGTACGTAATTAGTCTCGCAAGAAAAAGTTTTAAGTAATTTTTTTAAGGGACTAATGAGTAATTCCACATAAGTGTAATATGACATTTTATCCAAAATTATATGTAATTCTATTAAATATTGAAATAATGTTAAAAAAAAATTGACTAGAAACTTTGACGTACTCAGTGGGGAATGAAGAACATTACATCCCTGATGAACACAGTAGTTCGCTTATTACACCCGATTTTGGATAAATAATATGAGTATTATATATTGTATTATTATATATTATTATAAATATATAAAATGTTTGAAACAACAATTATATTATAAAAACAGAAGGAGTAGAACATTCTGAATATGTGATACATGCAAAGAATAAATACATTTATAATTTAAATTTATAATTCAATATGCATGTAGCATTATGTAAGATTGTATTGTGAAGTAAAGTATGTTCATTAAAAAAAAAACCTCAAGTGTGCCATGATTTTTTATTTTTTTAAATTTACGTTGGTAACACATAGTGAGGTTATGTTACTTGCGGCATGTTCCTACCGATAAATTAATTTTCTGTGATAAACGACGCAGAGAAGACATAGGTTCACCTTTCAAAATTCCTTGGGCTGTGTTAATGGCATCCTAAGTACGGTTTACCACTTCCTGGTTTACGGAGAATACTACCCGTTTCGTGATAATGTGAATGTTAGGAAATTCTTCCTGAAACTCTGCCAAAGGTGCGTCGAAAGAATACACCCAATTTCCGTCCACTTTAGTCCCATTTCGGAAATAACTTTCAACTAGAAACGTTTTTGCTGGTTGCGTAAACCTTTGTGAACACAGAATATTTGTGACTTTTAGAACGATCTGACGTTTCGTATGTCAATTCCTGACATGTGTGCCAACTTAAATTTTTAAAAATAAAAAATCATGGCACACTTGAGGTTTTTTTTAAGTAAGTATTTTTAGTAAATTTAATATCAATAAAGAATTATAATAACAAATACATATTTTTTAAATAAAAAAAAATTGTTTTACCTGTAACATATCAAAATACGCTGCTAAATAAGGCATTGTTAGATTATCTAGAAGTAATTGGTGTAGCCATTGTGATAGTTTCATGTCCCATGAATATTTAGCCATCAATTGTCTGAATCTTTTAACAGATTTCTCAATCACAGTTCTTCTCAAGATGGGTTCGTTGTGGACACCTGTGTATGCCAAACGGGACATACGGTCACTGTTTAAGATGTTTACCATTATGTTGAAGAGATGATTTTGGCTTGGAGTCCAGTTAGTCCTTTAACAAAACAGTTAGATATAGTAGAAAAGGTATTAAGGTTTACATCATATACAAATAGTAGCAGAAAGGAATTAGGTGTTAATACTCAATTTTTATTTTCAGAATAAAATAGAGGCGAAAGTAATCATAGGGTTCCCTGCTATTTACAACGGCAGGATGATGATAATTGGATATTCATCTAGCAATATTGGGGAGATTGTACGTACGTTAATTAAAAATAATGAATACAGGTTTTGGGGTTGTTGGGATTCGGTTTATTTGGTGATCAAATAGAGTTTTAAGTCGTTCTATTTCAATTTATTTACAAGTGTATTTACGTTTAATACGGGGTGAGGGTCTTCCCTCTTGTGCGCGGCGATATTGTCTCCGAACTGAATGTCTTCTGGGGTCATCGACGCGAACCCTCCAAGGATTCAGTCCGATGCAGAGTGACGCGGTCGATGCGATGCGATGTAGGCGAGGATATGGTTTCCTCTGGGCGTCGGAGGCAGTGGTGACACTGGGACTGGAGTCGAGTGGTCCTGGTCCGGTCTGAAGAGGGGCCGGGGCGTCGTTCGTTGCTGGTAGTCTGTCGTCTGCCTCGGCGGCGTTGTCAGCGGGTCTGACCGAATCCTCCTCTTGGGTGTCGAGATCGGTGATAAAGCTGCTGCGACTTTTCTAAATCGTCGCACTCGGCGTTTTAGATTTAGATGAAAGCTCGACGCTTTCCGCATTACTGTACTAGCTAATGCGAGTGTCCTAGCTGTGGTACCTCCTGACGGTTTGTCGGAGGAGAGCTTGCCTCTGCTTCGTCCGCAGCGCGTTATGAAGGGTCACGTCCTCTCTCGTCGGCGGGTGGTATTTTAGCCCTTGCTGGTGGCGCGCCCATCCCTTGCCGGGGTGGCGCGTCGGCTGGTTTGCTGGTCTCGCGTTTGCTCGTGGTCGCTAGGTGGTGTGTATGCGTATATATGGTTGTCTAGCGTCGGTCCCCACACACCCCCTTCCTTGTGACGGAGTCATGGTTTTCGTTTCTTCTACCGGGTTTTTGTTCGTGTCTTCGAGCTCCTTCTCTACAAACGCTGGCTTAAATCGTTCCATGGAGAATGTCGTTGATTGTCCGTCCTCCCTTATTACGATTGTGTTCGTGTTCCGTAAGATCACTGGGTATTAACCTTCGTACGGTGGTTGGAGTGATTTTCGCATGGTGTCTCTCCGTACGAATACGTGCGTAGCTTTCGCTAGGTCTCTAAAGATGAACGGTTTTGTCTTGCTGTGGTTCGATGTTGGTGTTGGTTTAATTGCTTTCATGATGTTCCGCATTCGTGTCGCGTAATTCTCCGGTTCTATCCGTGGCCTCTGTGGAACCGTGGATAGTAGTTCTCCTGGGAGTCGTAGTGTCTCTCCGTATACCATTTCTGCTGTCGTTGACTTGATATCCTCTTTCCATGCCGTTCGAAGTCCTAAAAGTATTATCGGTAATGCGTCCGTCCAGGGTTCGTCCTTGTGGCACATTAGTGATGCTTTTAGCTGTCTGTGGAACCTTTCTACCAAGCCGATCGCTTGAGGATGGTATGCTGTCGTCCTCGTTCGCTTGAAACCAAGAATTTCTTTTAACTGCTGGAAAAGCTGCGACTCGAATTGTCGGCCTTGGTCCGTCGTTATTTGTAGTGGCTATCCAATGCGTGACAAGTGGTTTAGCTACAGTGGTTGCTTCTATGTTCGCCATTGGTATAGCTTCAGGCCATCTCGTGAATCGGTCGATACATGTGAGTATGTATTTCTTTCCGTTTGATTCTTGTAGTGGGCCAACGATGTCCATGTGTATGTGGTTAAATTTCTGTGTGGGCAATCGAAATTCTCCTGGGGTTGGTATGTTGTGTCTGGTCACTTTCGCTTGCTGGCAGGTACAGCATTCTCTGCTCCATTTCTTGCAGTCGGCTCGGATTTTAGGCCACACAAACCTTTGCGTCACTAGCTTGGTTGTGGCTCTTGCTCCGGGGTGTGACAATTGATGCATGCTGTTGAATGCTTGTCTCCTTTGCCTGCTCGGGATGTATGGTCGGACTGTGTTGGTGGTGACGTCACAGTATATGTCCGTTTTATACTCTGAGAAGTATACTTTTTTTAGCTTCAGGTTCGAATTTTTGTCGTCCAGGATATTTTTTAGTTCGGTATCCTTGTTTTGTTCGTCACCCATCGTTGCGAATTCAATTCCCGTTGTTATTTGTTCGACTCTGCTTAGTGCATCGGCGACTACGTTTTCTTTTCCTTTGATATGTTGAATGTTGGTGGAAAATTGTCCTATGTAGTCGAGGTATCTGAATTGTCTTGATGAGCATTTCTCTAACTTCTGTGCGAACGCGTATATAATTGGCTTGTGGTCTGTGAAGATGGTGAAATTTCGTCCTTCCAAGATGTGCTGGTAATGTTTGATCGTCGCGTATATCGCCAGCAATCCCCTATCGTACGCTGCGTACTTTTGCTCAGCTGTCGATAGCTTTCTTGATAGAAATGCTAGTGGTTTCCAACCATCTTCTTGCCTTTGCTAAATTACTCCGCCTATCGCTTGGTCTGAGGCGTCTGTTGTGACTGCTAATTTGACGTCGGCTCTTGGGCGTGACAACAGTGCTGTGGTGCTGATTTCTTCCTTGCATCTTTTGAATGCTTCCCGCGCCTCTTCGGCCCAAATGATGGGGGCTGGTTACCTTTTTCTTGCCTTTCAGCAACTCGTTTAGCGGTGCTTGTGTCTTTGCTGCGTTTGGGATGAAACGTATGTAGTAGTTAATCATTCCAAGCATTTGTCGTAGCTTCTTCGCTGTTTGTGGCAGTGGATATTCCTGTATGGCCTTGACTTTTTCGTCAAGTGGTTCCGTTCCCTTCTCGGATACCGTATATCGTAAGAATGAAATTTCATGTACTTCGAATCGGCATTTCGCTGGATTAATAACGATTCTATTTTCCTCCAGTCGTTGGAATAGTTGGATGAGATGCCTGTCGTGGTCGTCTTTCGTTTTCGATGCGACTAGTATCTCGTCGATGTAAACATAACAAAAATCAAGGTCTCGTAAAATTCCGTCCATGAACCTTTGAAACGTTTGTGCTGCGTTGCGTAGTCCAAATGTCATGTACAAGAATTCGAATAATCCAAACGGTGTGATGATAGCGGTTTTTGGAATATGCTCTCTCGCTATTGGTATTTGGTGGTACGCTCTCACTAGATCGATGGTTGAAAAAATCTTACATCCATGCAACTGTTGTGCGAAATCTTCTATGTGTGGAACTGGGTATTTGTCGGGTACCGCTCTTGCGTTTAGTGCTCTGTAGTCCCCACATGGTCGCTATTCGGTATTCTTCTTCGCTACCAAATGCAATGGTGCGGCCCAAGAGCTTTTTGAAGGTCTTGCGATCCCCATCTGGCACATTGTTTTAACTCGTAGAATGATAACAAATCGGCGCCTATGATTGCTTTATGTACTTCCGTAATGACGAATCTCCACGGGAAATTTATTCTCAGTTTTAAATTCACGTTGAGGTTGATTGTGCCATATGTGTGTATAGTCGATCCATTCGCTGCGTACAAATTGTAGATGGTTTTCTGCAATTTTTGTGCAACAAGTCGTCGTGAAAAAACGCACACATCTGCTCCAGTGTCAATTAGGTACTGTATTTTCGTCTGTGGATCTGTGATGTATAGGCGGTGCGATGGGCTGGGCATGCAGTCGGTGGCCGCCTCTACTGACTGCCTTTCCCGTTTCCCGTTTTGCCGAATGTACGTGGTGGTTGGCAGTTCCTGGCGTTTTCTCCAAATTTATAGTGAAACGAACATGTGTCATATGTGTGTTTTTTTTATTTTCTCCTGTTCTGCTGCGCGTCTCAAAATCGGCTCCGGTCTCGGAATGGTGTTGCGGTCAGGTGTTCCCTTTTTCCAGCAGCTGTATTTTTATTTGTTCGATTTTGGTCAGTAGTGTTTTCATTAGCTCGCTCTCTGTTACTACGTTTACTACTGGTGTGGCGGTGGCGTTCACTATTGAGTCGGCAAGCTCTGCTACGTCGTTTAGGCTGGCCTTTTTTTGCCTGCACATTATTCGGGAGTCTTTCCATCCATAGTGAACTTAGCAGCATGTCCGGTACTGTCGTTCCTGCTAAATGTTTTAGGTGTCGCAGGAATTGCGATGGCTTCCTGTCACCTAGATCTTCGCGTTCTAGTAACTGCCGTATTCGGTTTTCCTGGCTCACGTTGAGACGTGTGATGAGTTCGGTTTTGATTGTGTCGTATTTTCCTGTGGCTGGCGGTGCTGTTAGGATGTCCCGTATCTCCTTGGAGTAACGGGGTTCCAGGCTTCCAACCACGTAGCTATATTTCGTGTCATCTGTGGATATTTTTGCGAGTTCGAATTGGCTCTCCACTTGTGCAAACCAAACTTCCGGGTCGTCGTCCCAGAATGGCGGAATCCGTACTTGAATCCTGCTTACTTCTTTATCCGCCATTTTATGTTCGTAAGTTTCCACTTTTGCTTGTTCTACCTGACCTCTGTTTTTTATCACGTCGGGATCACCAATTTGGGGTTGTTTGTGTTCGGTTTATTTGGTGATCAAATAGAGATGGTCTTTAAGCCGTTTTATTTCAATTTATTTACAAGTGTATTTACATTTAATACGAGGTGAGGACCTTCCCTCTTGTGAGCGGTGATATTGTCTCCGAACCGAATGTCTTCTGGGGTCGTCGAGGCCAACCCTCCAAGGATTCAGTCCGGTGCAGAGTGTCGCGGTCGATGCGATGCAATGATAAGTTTTGTATTAACAATTGTCAACCAAACATTAACCTACTTAAATATTATTGTTTAAATTCATGGCAATTTAATAATTATATACTTTTGGGGTTGTTTGTGTTCGGTTTATTTGGTGATCAAATAGAGGTGGTCTTTAAGTCGTTTTATTTCAATTTATTTACAAGTGTATTTACATTTAGCGGCGATATTGTCTCCGCACTGAATGTCTTCTGGGGTCGTCGAGGCGATCCCTCCAAGAATTCAGTCCGGCGTTGAGTGTCGCGGTCGATGCGATGCGATGTAGGCGAGGATATGGTTTAGCTGTCCGTTTCCTTCTGGGCGTCGGAGGCAGTGGTGACACTGGGACTGGAGTCGAGTGGTCCTGGTCCGGTCTGAAGAGGGCCCGGGGCGTCATTCGTTGCTGGTAGTCTGTCGTCTGCCTCGGCGGCGTTGTCAGCGGGTCTGACCGAATCCTCCTCTTGGGTGTCGAGATCGGTGATAAAGCTACTGCGACTTTTCTAAAAAATCGTCGCACTCGGCGTTTTAAATTTAGATGAAAGCTCGCGCTTTCCGCATTACTGTACTAGCTAATGCGAGTGTCCTAGCTGTGGTACCTCCTGACGGTTTGTCGGAGGAGAGCTTGCCTCAGCTTCGTCCGCAGCGCGTTATGAAGGGTCGTCGCGTCTTTGCCCTAGGAATACTCTAGGTGCGTCCTCTCTCGTCGGCGGGTGGTACGTTAGCCCTTGCTGGTGGCGCGCCCATCCCTTGCCGAGGTGGCGCGTCGGCTCGTTCGCTGGTCTCGCGTTTGCTCGTGGTCGCTAGATGGTGTGTATGCGTATATATGGTTGTCTAGCGTCGGTCCCCACACAACTCAACATAATACTTTAAACATTTTATACCTTTTGTAATTGATTATGTTATGTTTATGTAGTATTTATTGCAGTGACATCTCGTGATCTAAGGAAGTGGGTCGGCCAAGGCAAGCTGCAGTTAGTCAAGTTATGTTTTTGCTAGTTACAGCAAATGAAACACTAGGTATATTTTTGCGTTTTTATCCATAGTTTTTAATACCAATTAAACTGATAATTTACCTAATAATAATAGGTGCGATAACAGAAAAACGATAATTAATGGGGTAGCTTGACATTACAACAATGTTTTGCATTGTCATAATCGATAACAGAAAAACGGTAATTAGGTGAGTAGCTTTTAAGGTTATAAAAACATGATGTTCATGACGTAACGTCACTGTCATTAAGTTTTAATTTTTACAATAACTCTTGTAGCAAACCAAACTATTCAGCTTGTAATAAACCATAACTTTTCCTCATCCTTATTATTATTTCATTCGATAAATTATCTACCCAAATATACCGCGAGCTTGGATGAATTATCAAAAACACATTTTTTTTGTACTTGTTACCTTTTATTAATTCATCTCGACATAACATTTGTTGTCAACTGGTTATTAACCTCGAGCTGAAGCTCTCGGTTAATAACCAGACAACAAATGTTATTGTCTCGTTAAATTACTAGGTAACAAGGTACTCAAAAAACTATTTTTTGATAATTAACCTCGATCTAGGTATATTACTACCGATAATAAATTGTATTAGGATAAATTTAACTGTTATGAGTTATTCTGGTTTTTATGAATTAAGTGACCTTTGCTAAATGTAAAAAAAACTTTTTTTTAATGGAACACCCAGTATATTCTAAGAGTCCTTTTTCTTGCCTTTCTAAAAATACCTAGATTCCTAGGTTTATAAACAATAATAATAACTTTCAAATTACAGTGGAACCTTGATTATCCGGTCTAATGACCGGTTGAGGGTTGCTGGATAATTGAAATGCATGGATAATTGAAAAACATATATTAATGCTCAAAAGTTTATAAAGACAAATGGAAATGTTTGTACATATGTATGGATTACATAGATAAATTGAAAAACAAGTTACAAATGTATTTATTGGTTGAAAAAATCAGTTATTCGCATTTGTTTCTTCTTATTGTACAGTTTCATACATACGCTGGAACGAATTTTTCGCAAGTTCAGAATATCTATGTGATGTTTCATTTTGTTGATCTAAGAAACTCAATAGGCCGTCTACATATGAGAGTGTAGCTTCAGGTGGGATTTTCTTTTCTGGTGTAGAAACGTTTTCTTCTTGGACCTCTTCATCGGTATCATCAGATGCTGTAGTTTCTGAGATTGATGCAATCTGCGTATCATTTAAGACTTCATAACCTGGTTCTTTTTATCAGAATCCAACCATTCCTCAATGTCATTAGTGTCAACAAATTCCAATTCTACAATATTTTGAATGCCATTCAAGAGTTGCTTAGAGGTCACTGTACTCTCTTCATTTTCAGAGGAAATGAAATTCTCTCCAAGTTGTGGCCAAACTTTCAACCAAGATTGGTATGGTTAGATTTTTAACCTCACTCCAACTCTCCGCTGCCAAATATATGGCATCTTTGATGCTCCATTTCTTCCAGAACTCCTTGAGTGAGCAATCTGCTTCTAGAAGAAGCTGCAACATTATTTTCCTGAAGCGGCGCTTGCAAGCTTCTATTACACCTTGATCCATGGGCTGTAATAAAGCTGTGACATTTGGAGGCAAATACCTAACAAAAATTTGACCAACAGCTGTTTGCAACAAAACTTCTTCTGGATGTGAGGGAGCGTTATCTAATAAGAGCATTGCTCTTTCTGGTAAGTGTTTTAATTTCAAATGTCTCTTGACTGAAGGAACAAATTCATCAAAAAACCAAGCTTTGAACAAGTCTTGATTCATCCAAGCCTTTGTTTGATTTTTGTAACAAACAGGAAAATGTTTCATTTCGGTTCCCTTGAATGATCTTGGGTTTTTTGATTTGCCTATGCACAATAGTGGTAATTTATGGCTTCCGCTTGCATTGAAACAGGGCATTAATGTTATTCGTTCCTTGCTAGATTTGTGACCAGGAGCACTTTTTTCACTTTGCATCGCAAGAGTTTTGGATGGTAGTGATTTCCAAAAAAGACCAGTCTCATCAGCGTTGTACACTTGCTCCAATGTGAGCTCATATGTCTCGATTAAGTAATTACATTCAGTGAGATATGATTCTACAACGTTTTTATCGGAACTTAATTTTTCACCATGAATATTAAGCTGCCGTATTCCATGGCGTAATTTGAATCGATGTAACCATCCCTGTGATGCTTGAAAAGGTTTTTGAATGTTCATCTCTTGGTGAAACCACTGTGCTTTCTCTAATAACAGTGGCCCTGTAACTGGATGGCCCTCTGTTCGTTTTTGTTTGAACCAATGGTACACCGCATTGTCTAACTCTTCTAGTGTAGAGGCTTTTGTTGATTTGCGATGTGCTGTTCCTTTAAGTGAATCGGTCCGTGAATCTTAAAAGGTTTTTTTTTGTCGTATATCTCGAACAGTTTGCAATCCAATATTGTATTCTTTTGCCAACTTAGAAACAGTATCGCCTTTCTCGTGACGTTCAATCACCTTGAGCTTTGTTTCGATTGTCAGAACCACTTTCTTTCTTTTTGCGTCCATTTTTGGTTGTGTCTAAACGAAAACATATTCATGAGCGTCTATTTTATGTAAAACAATAGCGTCTTACCTTGTACAAATAAAACACGCACTACTATAGAAACTACAGAGTCTACATCAAATCAGCTGAACTCACGTATACACGCGGCGAAAAGAACTAATTGGTGCGGAAACGGTGCAGGTTCGTGCCGAACTGAGATCAGGGGTATGACGAGAGATATGGGAAACGGCATAAGAAATTGAGCTTTCCGTGTTGTTAGTTCCCGCAGCTCATCCCAGATGGCGCTTATCTCTTCCAACTTATCAACATGCCTTGCCGCGCCCTGTTATCCTTCCATGACTAAGTTGAGCGGCGAATTGGCAAAAGATATATGTACTAGCAGTAAGAGTGATGCGTCAGCGAATCGACCGAAAAACTGGTTAAGCACGGTTAGCCCCGCCGCATATTGACCGCAGCGCAGGGGCAGCAGAGACGTAGGAAAACCCGTGCTGCTGAGCGGGCTGTGCTGCGCCTCCGAGGCATCAGCGCATATTGAGCACAGTATCTCCGGCGCAGTGTCGCAGAGTTCAGTTTCGTTGCAATGGACATGAACGCTATGCAACTTTTGTTAGACTTCGAGTTCGAATCAGATGAAGAAAACTTACAATATATATCTTCACTATTTCTTAAAAAACGAAAGTGAGGAAAAACAAGCGCGTTTTTAAGAAAACGGGAGACGCATGGCGAATTTAATACTTTAAGTGAGATTCCCGACGATCTATTCAAATCGTCATTTCGAGTAACAAGAAAACAATTTGGTAAAATTCATACATTAATTAAAGATTACATTAGTGGGAAGGAATGTAATGCTCACAGGCCTATTACAAGTGAGGAAAAACTAGCCATATGTTTAAGGTAAGTAAGTGAATTAACACATAAAATGCATAAGACCCTTGTTTTAATTTTTTAGAAAAATGTACCTGATTTTAGTTCAAATTTAAAAAAGTTCTTTTAGTGAGAACTAGTGTTGAGATAAACAGTTACTTTTGAATAACTAATTAATTAAAACGTTAATTTATACACCCCAAATTTTTTATATTCTTTAAAAAGATATAATTAATGGTGCCTGTGCACTAATGTTATATATTTCACCTAGCAAAATTAAATTTAGTTACGTGGGTATAAAGAATTAAAAGCCAATTCTGTACTTCTAGAAACAATAAAGTCCTTACCATTTTCCATATTAAGTTCTTTTGCAATTTCTGCCCAAAGAACATCTTTTAATTTCGTCCTCATATAATCCGGGTGGCACGTATCGTACAACACCGGATGAGATTCCACTAATACAATTAAATTCTCCATACTATTTTTTTTTGAGTGCGCTGCTCTGGCGCCACTCCGTGATCTGTGAAATACACACGTGCTATGTACAGAGGACGCAGGAAACTGTGTTGCAAACACAAACGCGCGGAGGGAAGACAGAGCCTCTGTCTCGGCTGCGCCTATGCTGTGTTCAATTTGCGGCGCTGCATAAGAACGTGTGGTTTACAGATTTCTCTGTGCCTGCGCTACGTCTCTGCTGCCCCTGCGCTGCGCTCAATATGCGGCGGGGCTTAACCGGGTTCAAAATATGTACATACACATGGAAATGCACGGATATTTGAAATGAGGGCTTTGCACGGATTACCGAGAAAAACGGATAATAGAGGCACGGATTATCGAGGTTCCACTGTATTATTTAAACCTAGCAAACTAGAACACTAGATCTGATCATTTTTATTCTGGACCATACTCCGCTAGAACGATACTTTACATCAAATAATTTCGCCCGACTTTCGAATTTCATCGAGTCCCGTCGACACATGGGCATTTGCGGACATACGTTCACGCTGTAGAGGAAATGTAACGACAGAAACTGCACTGACACTCGTGACGACGTAGCGCTTTGATTAACTACGGCTGGCCGATTTTGCGGATACGAACTTAGTAAATATATATTAAATGAAAATGAATTCCCGCGTTTATCGGCCTTATACTGAGTGCTTATTACTATTACCAGCTATTAGCCTAAAATATATTCATTATCAAAAATTTCTCAGAAAATAAAAATCAATAATAATCAAATTTAACGGAACGGCCCGGCCGACCCTGTCGTCCCCGATGAGTCATCACTGATTTATTGTATAATTCAATAGGGCATCAGGGCGCAGGGCATTGTTTCAATAAAAAATATGTTTCCATTTTGTGGTCTCTTAGATTAGAAAAAGTTGTTCTTAAACTGAATGAGAAATGGATAGAAAAGGACGGATGTGCAAATTTTAGGTGTGTAAAGTTATTCATGTTGGCATTCTCTTATCCTTTCCAAAAAGGGGGTACCTTTTTTCAGGAGGTGTATTTCAAAAACTGGATCATTAAAAGAATATATAAAATTAGTCAGCATTCTTAGCAGTATTATCTACAGTCTATTAAAGAATTAAGTGTTTACATTTAATATTTGTCGAGATAATAATAAAAAAGTGTAAAAAGTTCACAATACAAAGCAAAATTTAAAATGTATGAAAATAACCCAGTGCTCACAAAAATCTGAAAAAATTACAGGACATAAATTGCACCTTTGCTTATTATGTGAGGTAGTTTATTATAGAATATTAGAAAAATATACAAATTTGATGCATTAGCATTACTATTCCGGTAACTATAAAAGATTGGATAAATTAAGGCAAAGTTGCGTATTTGAATGCAGAATGATTTGTTAAAAATAAAAAGAAACTTAAAATATTCTGATTATTTTTATTTTTTATGACTTTATTACTGGTTGTTTTGGAAAACCAAGAGCACTTTCTAAAAACACTTTTATAAGCTCTTCTAATAGTTATTTAAGCAACAAGGAACGTAAGGACGTATTAACATTTGAGGTAGGCGAATACGAACCGAGGCGGAGCCGAGGCTCGTCGCCTGCCGAAAATGTTAATTGTCATTACGTTCCGTGTTGCTTATTAATTTTTTTCCGCTACCGGAAATATAATACTTAAAAATGATCAGAAAATATTCTAAAATACGGCTTGTAACTTTTGGGATTCAAATTTTTATAGTCACCTATGCGTTCTATGCGTCCTATGGCAACCCAGCAACGGAGAAAACAATGTCGAATTTTGTTTGTTTGTGTCAATCCAGTGACAGTTTTTGCGGGCACGGATGCAAACGAAGCTGCGAATATTGCGTGTTAGAATGTGTTACCGACAAAATCTAAAAAGGTATGTGTCCTGTTACGACTCTTTTTAAGCAGTGGTTATGTAAAAAGGATGCCGATTCTGTAGGTATAGACGAAAATGTGTTGCTCGCCTATATGTTGGAGCGTTACGTTTCTGTTTATTATTTTCCTAGGTCCGTAAGTAAAAATTAAGTTCCGTCGTCAAGGACAACAAACACCACGAATGTTATCAGCCACTTACGGTACCTGTAACCATGCATGCAATGCGTATTTACGTTGTCAGTAGCGGAAAAAAAATAATTTAATTTCTCAAATACAACGTTTCGTTATTTAGATACCAACATGAACTTTATTTTTAAATACGGACCGGCTTTTTTATTTAAGTAGCTTTTTACCTCCCAAAACTTATGATGTCACACTTGTTACAAAATTGTAGGAGTTATTTATAGGTTTTTCTTTTTAATTGAGGAGTAGGCATAGACTTTCAAACATAAGAAAGTGTGCCTTGACAATAACAAAGATTTTTTTAATATTAGTTTTCTGATAAGACATTTCAATTTTTAGATATCAACATAAAAAATTTAAATCCCATATTTAAATCTGATAACTTTTATAATAAAATTTTAAAATCAGGTCCACAATCCATATTGGTTTAATTGGTTTTTAATAAACCTTTTGTATTAAATTTCCAACAAAGTAACAAAGTCTCATTCTCTAGATGTTCAAAAAGATTACCGTTGACTTTATTTACCAATATCGATTTTTTTAAATATTGATGAAAATACATTTCCGCTGCATTTTTTCTGTTTAAATGATATAAGTAAAAAAAATTAAGCATATCGCGTTTTCCTTCGTAAGAAAAGCACACTTTTAAAAGGGCACTGAATCTAATTTAGGTAATGTCAAAGCTAAGAAACACTTATTCTTCAATTTTTAAAAAAACTTTAAATAACACCTACAAACAATGTTGTCAGATCTACCGTTTTCACTAGCTATCTCCCGTTCTCCAGTTTTCGCCTCTGAATCTACCGCTTTTTATAAGATATACATTTTTGTAAAATTTTAAAACAGATTTTTTATTAAAAAGTAAAATTTTATTTGCGAGCAAGGATTTTGATCAGTATTTTTGCTAAAGCATCGATTTGGCACAAAGCTCATCCGATCTGTTACCGTACCTTCTGAATTGTACTTATAATTATATACATTCATACCAACGATAATTAAAACAATTTTGGACTGTATCACAAAGTCGGACGTTTTAAAAAATAATGAGATTTTCAATATTGATTACAGAAACCCCAGAAATTTGTTGATTTTGAGGACATGTATTTTGGAGCTTTCATAAATGCCTCTACTCTGAAAGGACTTGATTTATATATTGTGAAAAGAAACTGTTTTCCTTTTTATACTGAAGGTGTCAGCCAAATTCTTTAAAGTTTTGCAATAAAAGATAATTTATTAGAGGATTTAAATATTTTAAATCCATAATTTGTGGATCAAAGGAATTCAAACCAATTTTGATTTTCATTTTTTACGACTCTATTATTACTGGTTATTTTGAAAAATGAAGAGCACTTTCTTGAGATGCTTTTGTAAGCTCTTCCAGAAAATAATTTTATTTTTCAAATATAACGTTTTGTTATTTACCCACATGAACAATTCATATTTGGGTAGCTTTTCACTTGGTCCTGCAGTGAATAAAAAACATGAAGAGAGTATCACTTGCACTGAATTTCTCCACACGTCACAACTAATAACTTATCGTCTGAACCATTAATTTAATTTCTTCTATATTTGAGATGGACCAAGATGAATTTTTGGTTAAATCTGTTGGTTAAGGGTAGGGTAATGGTTAAAATGTTCCACTCATTCTCGCTAGGCGGCGATAGTGCATACCGCGACTTTTCTATCCTTTTTCAGCCGCGCGGCGGAAACGCCCGAAGAGATCGAGTGAGAAGCCGCTAAAAATGACAGGACCGTAAGAATTTGTCACCAAATCCTCCGGCGCCCCACCCCAAGGGTGCTAATCACCACTTACCCAAATCAAATTTCGGGAATACCAAAAAAAAAGAATTTTATCAATGAACAAGGGTTGGGTCTGATTACCTGCAACACCATTAAACTTAAGCTTGTTAACATGAGTGCATTTTTGCATTCACAGTCAGCACTATGAATCAAAGACGACCGATTGCAATCGCAAAAATTGATGCATGTGTGATATTCGGAAGAATATCGCTCGACTTTAGAAGAATGTAATGGAAGTAATATTTATTAATAAAATAGAAAAAACCTTACTTATTGCAGAGAGTATTAAATAAATTCAAAAAAACCCTTCTATAATCTCCTCATTTGTTTACGACTCCTTCACGGTCACGGTCACCTTCACGTAAGTGTATTTTATTCTTTAACATTCAATTTAAATGCGAAGCTGCACTGATGAGAGATAAATCTCGAAACGCGTCTGCAGATGGCTATTTACTTAATTTTTACATACTTTTGGGTTCAGTTTTATAATTTAAAGTTTTCAAATTCAATTTAGTTTCATTTTTCAAGTTAGTCCTGTGGGTAGAAATAAGGGATCTTAAACCAATGTTATTTCACTAGTAGTACTAGTAATAACATGCAAATTTCTTTTGTATCATTCAATATCCGGCGTGGCATCAGCCAGGGAAGTAGTTGTTTCAATAAGTTATTTGTTTATAGTCTTAGTAAGACTTAATTTTGCTTGCAGAGTTGCGAACAGGTTGAATATTTATATATTCAGGCTATATTTCGTTTTTTTGAATTTATTTAATACTCTCTGCAATAAGTAAGGTTTTTTCTATTTTATTTATTATTCAAATCGAGTATTCGGTTTTCCAACTGAAAACAAGATCATTTATTTCTTCACATCTGTACTTTCACTAATCACCTAAATTCAGGTATAAAATCAGTCCAACCCTTCTATAATCTCCTCATTTGTTTACGACTCCTTCACGGTCACGGTCACCTTCACGTAAGTGTATTTTATTCTTTAACATTCAATTTAAATGCGAAGCTGCACTGATGAGAGATAAATCTCGAAACGCGTCTGCAGATGGCTATTTACTTAATTTTTACATACTTTTGGGTTCAGTTTTATAATTTAAAGTTTTCAAATTCAATTTAGTTTCATTTTTCAAGTTAGTCCTGTGGGTAGAAATAAGGGATCTTAAACCAATGTTATTTCACTAGTAGTACTAGTAATAACATGCAAATTTCTTTTGTATCATTCAATATCCGGCGTGGCATCAGCCAGGGAAGTAGTTGTTTCAATAAGTTATTTGTTTATAGTCTTAGTAAGACTTAATTTTGCTTGCAGAGTTGCGAACAGGTTGAATATTTATATATTCAGGCTATATTTCGTTTTTTTGAATTTATTTAATATTTATTAAATGTATAAATTCAATTTTGAAGAAGTAAGCTGTGTAACTATGACAACCACAAGGAAACGTCAAATAATTTTATACCTAATAAGCTATTATTACAATGTCGCAACGCTTTGGCAAAAAATCGGTTGCCAAAATAATAGAAGCGAGTTACACATACTAACAATAAAAAGTTGAAATTATCTGTTTAAAATAAACTAGTCTTAGCTTTGACAGAAGTGAAAATTTGCACTAGTGCTTGTACCCGGTATTTCTCATGCATCATAATTAACACTAAATAATGGGCTGATTAGATCAAACTTCAATAATTTGAGAACTGTATTGGCTTATAAATGTCTCGTGGTAAAAGAGTACCACATTCTATATAATACTGCAGAGGTAAAATGACACAAATGGTCTATTTGTAAGTCTGTCTCAATAAAATGCCATCATTCATCATCATCGTTCTATAATAAACATAAAATTACATTTGCTAAAAAAATTGAGGAACAAGAACATTTAGATAATGCAGCAAATCAAGTTATAGATGCCATGTATCGAGCTGGTATAAGCATTATTTCTTTCAACGGTGTTCCAAAATCTGCAGTAGATTTAAATCTATTCCAATATCAATATTTTACAAAAAAATACCAAAAGATGCCCATGTGCAACCAATTGAATATTTACCACCAATTGAATGGGACTGGAATTATTAGAAAGCCCTCATCCGGAGCAAATATTAAATATAATATTCTGCACATGTAAATTTAGCTGAGGAGAAAATTGTAGAAACTTTCCTGAAGCAAGCTTACTTAGAACGCAATAGAAATACTTGCACTAATTGCCCACAAAAAATTTCAAATGTTAATGAAATAGAAGAGGAAATGGCAATAGGATATATTAAAAAATATTTTGAATATGGATTTAAAAAAAACTTATATTAAAAAAGAGAATTACTTATGGTTTTTTCTTTCTAATATAATTACACCAATTTTCATATTAAACATAAAACTCTTTTTCCTGATTTGGATGATTTTTTAATACAATATATGGGTGCAAAATTCATTTACATTTACATTTTTGTAATAATTTTTTTATTTTTATTTAATTTCTTCACAGAATTATTGAAAAAATGTTTTTACTAAAAAAAATGTTTTTTTGTCTTAATAAGTCCATATGGAATAACACTGCTAGGTTGGTGCAAGAGAAGTACTTCTCTGATTTTCAAATATTGTTTTATCCATTTAAAGATTTAATATACCGGGTGTGGCACTTAAGACGCCTCGGACCATAGCTCCTTTACGATAAAAGCTATCGAAAAAAATCTAAGAACAAAGTGGTGCATAGTTACCGTCGCTATGTTTTAAAAATATTTCTAATCATCAGTGGCGTGCCGTACTCCAGTGGCGTACCAAACTTATGTTTTTTTAAATGGAATGCCCTATTTTTTATTGCGGATTTGGAAAGTGCTCGACGAGTACTTATTTTTTTATCTAACATGTTATACCCTTCACTTTAGCGGTTTCGCTGTTATAACCCCTTCTTTCAAAATTGCGCCCCATTTTTGAGATTTTTTTGTAGAGAAACTAATTGACGCCGGCGCCTAAATTTTGAATTGAGGTACAGGTTAAGACCTCGTATACCTTCACATAATTTTTTTTCGGGTAATTTATGGAAAAAAAATAATTTTTGATTGATCTTCGTATGTTGTCATTTTTTCCGAAAATTTCAAATGGCACCCCCCTAAAAAAATTACGGCGTTGTACAGCCAAAACTCTAAATTTTTCATTGGTGTAAAAAAAATTACACATTGCATAACAAAATTTCGGAGAAAAAAGGAATTTCATCGCAAATGTCGGGAAACGTTTTCCGTTCCCAAGTGTGCCATGAGAAAACAAAAGATTGGTAATTGTCAAAGTACCAAAACAAATACACAAATACGGTCAACATAATAGTATGTACCTATTTATTCAACATGATATGAAAAATGCAGATTAAGAAAATTTAACAACTTAAACTAAATGTTCGAAATGACGACCTTCCTGCTGGAGGCATAACCGCAACTTCTGGTGATATACCGCAGTTCATTATTTTCGGTAATAACTGCCTTCTTTCTAACTCTCCTTGGCCGTTTCACACTTCCCGTAGTAGTAAATCTCTCCAACACTTTTTGAAACGCACGTTCATTTGGATGTGCCCTGTGCGGATATCTCGCAGCGTACACTCGTGATGCCAAGAAACAATTCTTGTTACATTCTCCAAGAATAAATATCATGTCAACCATTTCCTCTTGAGTTCGGAACATTTTTAGAACGTTTATCAAAAATGACTTATGGCTGCTACTGACGTCTAATAATTTACTTTGACAATTACCAATCTTTTGTTTTCTCATGGCACACTTGGGAACGGAAAACGTTTCCCGACATTTGCGATGAAATTCCTTTTTTCTCCGAAATTTTGTTATGCAATGTGTATTTTTTTTTACACCAATGAAAAATTTAGAGTTTTGGCTGTACAACGCCGTAATTTTTTTAGGGGGGTGCCATTTGAAATTTTCGGAAAAAATGACAACATGCGAAGATCAATCAAAAATTATTTTTTTGCCATAAATTACCCGAAAAAAAATTATGTGAAGGTATATGAGGTCTTAACCTGTACCTCAATTCAAAATTTAGGCGCCGGCGTCAATTAGTTTCTCTA
Source organism: Ocypus olens (assembly GCA_910593695.2). Lineage (NCBI taxonomy): Eukaryota > Metazoa > Arthropoda > Insecta > Coleoptera > Staphylinidae > Ocypus > Ocypus olens. The sequence goes on from OU343056.1 coordinate 33,463,603, forward strand.
TAAAAAAATCTCAAAAATGGGGCGCAATTTTGAAAGAAGGGGTTATAACAGCGAAACCGCTAAAGTGAAGGGTATAACATGTTAGATAAAAAAATAAGTACTCGTCGAGCACTTTCCAAATATGCAATAAAAAATAGGGCATTCCATTTAAAAAAACATAAGTTTGGTACGCCACTGGAGTACGGCACGCCACTGATGATTAGAAATATTTTTAAAACATAGCGACGGTAACTATGCACCACTTTGTTCTTAGATTTTTTTCGATAGCTTTTATCGTAAAGGAGCTATGGTCCGAGGCGTCTTAAGTGCCACACCCGGTATAAACAGGCATGATATGCCAGTCATGCCAATAAATGTTATCCTATTTTGTTGTAATATTTTTGTTGCGATATAGTCTGAGCAGTATGACTTTTTAAATATTCGTAAATATTTGTTGTACATACATTTACATTACAATATATAAACTAAAATTAAATCATAATAACTGGGTCAACATAACAAATAAATAAATCTACTGTTGAAAATTTTAGTGTTGCCACCAAATATCAAACAGTGATAACTAATAACTATGTCATTAGTATTTCAAGAGATTATCTGCTATGGTTTTTGGGAAAAAAAATGGGGAAACAATATACCTATTAGTATATACGTACTATGTATAGAACTCTTATACAGTAGTGAGGGCAATAACACAGGGACGAAATAACCCAACTGAGTGCTCGCTTCCTTAGCGCTTGCTACGATTGCGATCACCGACCTATAATAAATCGGAGGAAAAAGGTTTGCACATAGCCTGGCCATGTGTTTTTCGTCCTATGGGTGAGCACTTATAGAGAGGTGATAGAGTCTGATCAATGGATCTTTGCGTGCACGTCATAGATAGCCGAACCTAGTTCCAACAAGATTTTCATGTGTTTACTCCCTCTATGATAAGTTAAATTAGACGCAATAATATGTGTACGTATGTCGTCCGAGGCAAAGACGGACAGCACTCGGTAAAACCATGTATTGAACAAAGACAAAACGTTGGTCCGTAAAACATTTCGGTATTCGTAACTGCATTGGCGGCGCTATAAGCAGTATTTTTTGTTTTGTGTTCTATTTTGCATATTTGTTCAATTTTACAACCTGTACAGTACATTTTTAGTCGTAACATAAACACGTTGTGATAAACATTTCTTCGTGATTTTTAGAACTTTTATAAAAATCAGCGAAATCGCTTGGCGTAACCTCGAAATGCCAGGTAAACGTCTAAATTCTCAGGCGCGGAATCTCGTGGACCATCTTACTGCAAAAAAGGAAAACAACGGTCCTTTAATTTTGCTGAATGCTGTCTAAGAGGTAATTTCTTTCTTTGTTGTCTAATTACCTGATTATTAATATTACATCGTTTCTTAGAGAGTTGCTGATGCTTTAAAAATAAGTTTGCGGATCTCCAGTAATGAAATTGCCAGTGATAGAAATCAGTCGCTTTCTATCTCTGGAAAATTTAGACCCCGGAAGAAATCAAAAACTTAAGACTAGACGAGGGTGCCAAAACGGGAACCAAAAGTTAAATGATTCACATGTTGACATGCACAATTAATAACTAATTTCCGGTAACTGGAACGAAAACTTAGTATATTTTCATTACCGTTCCCGGGTTGTTATGAAGCCGCCTCAGGTTTCCAAGATCATCACGTTGTAGCTTGCACTTCTCGCTACAATTCCGTAGAGATCTGTTACTCCTCGCGTACAGACCAAAATTTACCGACGTTTAAAACATCAAAATTATGAAGAAATGTTGGGCTCTCATAACGAATTTGATTTGTTTACCTTCCAGCCAAATGCTGCCCGACAGACCAAGCGTTTCCTATTCAGTCAAAGGCATATTCGAGTACACATCTCATTGCTGGTAATGGTTTACGTCGGGAGCTCAAATTTCAGTTTGTTGTTTATTTGTCCGATGCGCAATTTGTTTCCACTATGCCACTGGTGGAATCCCTAGCGTTGATTGTCCCGGACAACTATCAGTAGTGACGTGCACTCAAAGATCCATTGATCCAAGTATATAAGATAATAAAGCGCAAATTTCTAAAAAAGAAATTTGTATTTTTTTATATAACTGTTTACAAAAACAAATGCGCCAGTAGAAAACAGCTGATGGACCGTAGACTGCCATACAATCAACACATGCGCACTTATTTCTGGCACACACCTACTGGAGAGAGACAACACCTGCTTCACCTTAGGTTCAGAAGGCACCATATACACTAATACGTTTATACGGGAAATTTATTTCTGGGACATATCTCAAAGTATTGCTTCCACTAACTTTTACAATAAAAATGTAGCATTATCCCTAGACACAACATCCTCTTGCAAAATTAGAATTGACTTGGTCTAATGATTATTGCCAGAGACATTGAAGCAAATAAGGTTGAGGTATTAATTAACTACACTGACATATCCATAGAATTTGTATATCCTCCAATTGTATATTTGTTAGATTACTTTAAAATAAGCACTCACCTGGAAATCTTCTCCTCCCAATCTTCTTCCAGATTATTCTCATCCCTAGCGAAAGCGGCATGCTTTTCACATTCTTCCATCAACTTCCGTGCCTTCCCCAAGTCATAGATAACTGGGATTTCAGCCGGCATGCTTTCCACATCGATAACATCCTCCATTTGTTGCAACGGTGCCAACGGATTATTTAATTTTCTCTTTGCAGCAATTGCTTGTGGTATAAACAATGTTTTAGTGGGCCTGAGGAAGCTGCTCTCCGGCCTCCAGTTATATGGCCTGGCATAGCAATGCTCAATCATTATACCTTTCAATCCCTTTTTCTGCTGCAGCCCTTCAACCTTCAGAAGGGGCACAGTCTCTGAAAATTGAAGAGGAATTGTGTCTGAGTCGTCCACCTGGAAAAATGTACACTACTTCACTTGTTTTTTTCTCGTCTAGGATTGCTTAATTTTATTTTTAACAGAGACCAACTGCTAAAGCCTTCCTAAAAACTCAAATTTTAATCAGAATGATGCTGGGGATCTTTACTCACTACTATTCCATTAAAGAAAATACCTTTTTATTCGATTATTCTAGAACCAAGTATAATTAATTCTTTAGTCAACACCTCTACAGGTAGTAATTGTATTAGTTAGGTTTAGCTACTGATTGTATTTAAATCACAAGTTAGCGGACCATGGATTGATAAGTAATACTAATTTTTATACAAAAAATTCACACGAAATAACACGCTTGACAACGACCATTAATTCTTTAGCTAATTATGCTAAATCCAACAAATAAAATAATGTCTATATTCTCCTTAAATTAGAATTTAAATTTTATAACCTAAATATTGGCGTTTATAAACTCACCTGAACTTCTAGACGTGTTTGTACTTCCACTAACCCAGATTGTGTTTCCATTATACAATTATATTCAATACTGTTTGAATTTCGATCGGAGATAATTGATTAGTGTTGTTTATTTGGAAAAAACAATGAATATTACGATCTCCACCATAGACAACTAATGGATGCTTGCCCTGCGCACTCCTTACGAATTGAATTGTTCGCATTAAAGCTTAGGCCCAGGGCCTCAAGATGGCGCAAGTATCTTAGAATTTAAAAACAGGCGGAAAATTGTTACACAAATTGAAACTGGATGATACAACCGAAGAGGATTATAAAGTTCATCCAATAATGCAAGCAATATCTAGTTGTTTTCATTCTCATTACATCTTTAAACTCCCTAAACCCAACGTTAAATTGTAAGCGTTAAAAGAGGCGTGATGATGGTACTACCCCGCAGCGTTGCCGCTTGATCATATTATTGCCAGCTGTTCTATCGCATGTTTCGTTGCGAAGTTTAGTTACCGTTATACCCTAGGCACACGGAGCTATTTAATGATCATTAATTACTCATGATCATTAACTTCACCGTGTGTCACATCGACATAATACTAATGATCATTAATAACGTCATATAAACTTATGATCATAGGAATCGGCGACGACGTTTAAAACAGGTCATCGCTGGTAATCGTGTAACATCGCCAATCATTTGAAAAATACCGCTTTCACGAATGACAGCTAGCGATCAGCTGGTATTATTACTTTACTTTTAGAAATATACGCACGTGCAAACTTTTTCTTTGCTATTTCTGTATATTGTACATGTGAGTTCCACGTAGTTTTCCTACACTTTTTCTTCTTTTATAACTTTTGAATTGTGAAATCACATACATTTGGGCAAGTATAATTAGTTGATATAAAAATGAGCACGTGTTGGGTGGCGCTGTTTTATGTAACCCATCAATTAAATCCAACTTTTTATATGAATATGGAATATTTTATAAGAAACCAAACATTACCACCTATATTTAGGTAGGTATACTGCGCAGGCGTGATTTATTCCGTGTGTCACCTATATTTGTAAATTGCCAATTTTCTTAATGATTATTAGGGCTAATGATCATAAACTCCCTCCGTGTGCCTAGGGTATTATTGTTGTTCCACCATTTTAAAAAGAATTGACAATGATAGTTTTTAAAATAAGATGAAACATTTTTACACCCAGTTAAACGAGAATGCGGACGTTATACTCGTCTTCTATCATCTATTTATCGCGATCGAGGCGCCCCCATCGGTGTTTGGAGATTACATGTATTCTTGGCGGGGACTTTAAGCTCTTTAACATATTGGCCTCGAAACATACCGATGGGGGCGCTACGATCGCGGTGAACAACAGAAATGAGTACTCCGTTCGCTTTCCCGCTTAGTTCAGTGTACAAGTTTCTCATTTTATTTTAAAAACTGTGTTTAATAACTCTGTTTAAAGTGATGATATTCTTGCAGTGGTATATTTACTTGATATAAATCTATAATTGTATCAAAATTGCTTTAAAAACTTATTAATAATACCAGTGACGGCTCGTCGGGGACGGCATCTGTGAGAAAATAAATATTGCACATTTTTGATAATGAATATATTTTAAGCTAATAGCTGGTAATATCAATAACCACTCAGTATAAGGCCGATAAACGCGGGAATTCATTTTCATTTAATATATGTTTACTACGCAAGTTCGTAGCCGCAAAATCGGTGGTACTCGTTTTCTACAGCTGTTCATCGCGATCGTAGCGCCCCCATCGGTATGTTTCCATGGTCACACACATGGAAAATAAAATACATAACCTATAAAGTGAGTAAACGTGAAGGTTTAATATAAATTGATTTATCAGAAAGCTAGTGTCAAAAGGCCGTTTTAAGGAGTCCGTGAACCATGACTGAAATCATTTCGAAATTAATTAAAACAGACGTCACCTCCGTCAAACTTCACAAACAAAATGTAATATGTGGTAAGGCTGATTTAATTTTAATATTGATAGTAAAGTGGTATACGATATTGGTTAAACGGCATACTTGTAGATCTACTAGCAGAACCGCATTTGCTTCAATTCTGTGGCGGTGTAAATGAAGTAAATGCGCACTTTTCTGTAAATGGGAAAAAATATGTAAATGATCTACGAGTGGGTATTTGTATATTAAAGAATAGATGGATATTTAGGTCCTTAAAGCTCGATTTGGGGGCCCCGCCGCAAAAAAAATCTTGGGGCCCCCCTTCGTCAAAAAATAAAAAATATAATTTTTAAAACTTACCATCTTAGTTAATGTTTTCCAAATCGTCGGTGTTTTAGCGTGATGAATTTGGCAGCCAACTCATCCAAGTCTAATTTCCGCGTTCGTTCATGTTCTATACTAAGTAAAGCCAAAGCACTCAGTCTAAGTTCACTCATTGTACCGCGCAAGTAACTTTTGATAAGTTTGAGTTTTGAGATGGATCTCTCTGCACTAGCGGATGTAACCGGTAATGTAAGAAATAATTGAAATAATGAAAACACGTCTGGTAGACTGCTGAAGATGCACCTGTTATCTGTCGCGAAGAAATAAGTTGCTAAATCATATATGCTCGTTTGTTTTCGAATTTCCTCGGATAAGACAGTTTTGAAGCTTATTAATTGTTCAGGTAAACTCTGGGAAAAATCAGATTCGTATTTGTTTAATAACGCGGCTGCATGAATCTTAATTTCTTCATTAGATAGGCCAACGAATCGAGGAGGTACCAGAAAAGAAAAATGTTTCATTACCTCGTTCATACTAGTAAACCGTATTAAAAGTTGATTGATTAAAATATCTAAAGATTGATTAAAAATTAGTATTTGAAATCTCTTTATTAATAATAATAATAAACTTTATTTAGCACTACTGCTATAAAATACAATTGTTATAATATTTTGATAAAAATTATGCATAAAAATATAACATGGTATCAATATAATATATTTTACTTAAACTATAAAAATATGTAAATAATATTAAACCTATAACTATTCACTAATTTACACAGCCACCTTCAATACTTAAAATAACAAATCACGAAAATCAGTCTTATATACTCCTACATGCTTCGTATATGTTCTCTTAATAATAATTTAAATTTTCTAATGTTATCTTCAGTTTTTATGTTGTTAGGAAGTATGTTATACTCTACAGCTGCTCGATAGAGTATTGTATTTTGTCCCTGTCTTGTGTTCTTATGCTCGAGATAAATATTTCCTCTCCTTCGTGTATTGTGCAAATGTACATCACTAGTGTATGTAATGCAGTTTTTAAAATATGAAGGCATAATACCTTTACATATTTTATGTATGAATAAAAGTGCCTTGAATTTAATTAATTGCTCTACATTTAACCAATTTAGTTTGTTAATCATAAAATTTATACTAGTATATCTATCACAGTTTAATACTGTACGCATCCCTGTATTCTGTAATACTTGCAACCTTTTTAAATCACTGCTATTACCTAGATATAAGATTGTACCGGCAAAATGATAATGTGGTAATATTATAGTGTTATAAATAGTTTTTTTTGTATGCTGTGACATATAATAGCTGCATCGTTTCAAAACACCTAATTTTTTAGCTATTTTTTTACACGTATAATCTATATGTTCCGTAAATTTTAATTCATAGGATTGTCAATTTTGTGATGAATTGCTAATTCATCAAAAAATCTCTTTACGTGTTTCTGTCGCTTCCATGGCAGTTCTGGCTTAATATCCCAACTTTTTGCCAAAATAGAAGCTTCCTTTTCTATCTCTTCGAAATTTTTAATTAAATCGCAAGCTCGACCAATATCGAATGTTGAGCTCTGCAAGCGCTTTGAAATTAAATTAATATTGCCTAAAACTTTACTTTGGAAAACCAACAGTAGAATAAATTCATATGTACTCATTTTACGTAGAATAGAATTCGCCTCGTCTCTGTCAGCTGGTTTTACATATTAAGTTTAAAGTTGATAAACACTGCATTACAGATATATAGTTTGCATTAATTGCACTGAGGCAATCAAATCAGGAAGATCATCTTGTAGGACACAGCCTCTTTAAAGTTTTTGTCACAATGCCCACACTGGAATTGTTTTCTACCGTTCTATTCAACTCTTGCCAATGTGGCAAACTTTGTCCAAAGAACAAATAAATATGTTCTTGAAGTGCATAGAAATTCCTTATTTCTGTCAAATTCTGCACGGAATCATTTAATACGAGATTCAAATTGTGTGCAGCGCAGTGAATGTAATCAGCAGTTGGTACTTTAGCTTTAATCCTAGCTTGCAGTCCAAAATATTTCCCACTTATGTTAGCAGCTCCGTCATAACCCTGACCTCTACATTTTTCCATGTTAATTTTCATTTCTTCTAAAGAATTTAGGAGTACATTTTCAAAATTTTGTGAACTTTGGTCACTTACTTCGGTAAATCCAAGGAATGATTCCTTTATAACGCCTAAATTTGAGTTAGATGGTGTATTTTGAACCAAATTTATATAAACATATCTAATAATAAGACTCAGTTGGTCTTTTTTGGATATATCTTGTGTTGTATCAACTATTATTGTGAAGAAAGGAGCTTTAGAAACCTCAGAAACTATTTCTTCTCGGACAGTTCTTGCCATCAGATTAATCATTTCATTTTGTATATCATGGTGTAAATATTTATTTCGATTGTCTGTATTTATGAGGTGCGATTTTAGCAATGGATCATATCTGGCAAATAAATCAATAAAATTTAAATAATTACCACTTCCAGGTCCAATTTCTGCAATATTTTCACGATGTCCTCGAAATGGTAAATTGCATATTGCCAAGGTTCTTATTAAGTCCAGCAAACGGATTATTATTTGTTTCATGGTGTCTTGAGGTCCCACAAATAATATATCAACAGTAGAATTTTTTTTCCAAGCTGTGTACGTCACACATGAATCAACATGCGTTGCACTATTTTCGTGTGTTTTCATTTTTTTGGTTAATCCTTTCCAATCACGGATACTTCCATCACGCCAAGCCTGCGATGATTGTGCACCAAAAAACCAACATGGCTGGCAGTAGACTGCGTCAAAAATGTTCGAGTAGCACAACCAGTATCTGTCAATCTTCTGTCCAGTCTTAGTTATGGTACAATAGTAATAGGAACTAAATGATCGGTTTTTGTCATCTTTGGGAAATGGCTCTGTAGGCCTATTTGGTCCAAATGCAATAATTTTCCGCTTTTCCACATCAGACAGATTTTCCGAAAACAGAGCCCTGTCAGTATTAAATGTATTGATCGCGCTAACTTCACTAGTACTATTATTAATTTGTTCGCTTATTGTAGTAGTATTTTGGTTATCGTCTGACTTGAATTCACTGATTGAAGTTCGCTTTTCGTCGTTATTTAGTAAATCTTCTGAATACGCAAAGGAAGTACTGCTTTCTGCTACATCTGCATTTTGTTTATCTCTATTTACAGGTTCGGTGTTTTGTTGAAAGAAGGAACTTATTTTCGTAAGTTTGCTGGCTTTTTCTAACTTCTCTTGCTGCAATTTACGTTTTTGTGTTCCACTTAAATATTGTCTTCCTTTCCCCGACATATTTATTTATTTATTTGTTATTATGTATTCCAATATGAGTACACAGACAAATTAATATGCACTTAACACACTAGAGACGAAATAATGTAGCACCAAAGTATTTATAGATAAATAATAATACCCACACAGAGAGCACTATAATGTGTATTTATTATAACTGATGCACCAAGTTTTTTTTTAAATTTTAATTATTTTATTGTTTCCAATAAAATTGTTGGCCTAGTTACAACACAGCAATTTTACCCGTCGATCGCGAATATTAAACATTCTCCCTCAGAAAGAACTAAGAAGTAATCAAACTGAGGCATTGAGACAAACTGAAGAAAGAAAATGTAAAATTTCAAATTATTTGCAATACACACATGTAAAGTCGAGCAGCATTTCTTTTTTCAAAGACGCTTATCGCGCAAGGAAGCATTAAATCAATCACATCTAACATCATATCAAAACAGTGGCCGCCGCGCCGCACCGATAAAGCCTTTAGCAGTCCCGCCGCTATGATACAAATAAAATAAAAACAAATATTATTACTGTAACAGTAACGTCGCGCTTCGTTGTTTACAATCATCACAAAAATAAATTCATTAATACGTGATCGATTTTTAATATATAATTGCATGACCCGGGGCCCCTAGATGCTCGGGCCCCCCCCCGCGCCGCTTGGTCTGCGGGGGCCTCATCGCCGCCACTGGTTTACACATAGTATGGGCCGAAGTAAACAACAACTTCAGGTCCAATAATTACAAAGTTGCCGGATTTTTAACCATAACTACCATAATTGTAGAATCGAAATATTGGGGAATTATCTAGATATTTATGAATTAAGGGAGATATGGAATGTTTTTCTCCCGAGGTTGAGAGGGTTACAAACCGAGGGCCTCTGCCTCGAGGTTTATAAGTCAACCGAGGGTAAAGAACATGAATATCTCCCGTGGTGCATACAGTATTTTATTTTTTAGTTAAATATTAGTAATTCGTAAAAATATTCAGTATATCGATCTCTAATATGTATTTGCATCGTTGCTATGAGTTTGTTTTAAATCAAACCGCCCGCATTTCATGAACTGATGTTTATTTCATTTGATGTTATTTGACGTTAATGCTTTAACAACAAACGTACGATTTTGAATAAAATAGTGAACAAACCTGGGAGAAAAGTTTAATTACTGTCTCGCTATAAAGTTGGTCGTGAGCAGACGCAAGATGTCTATCTTCAACCATTTTCTTGAGCGGAGAATTTAGAAATTCTACATACTATTTGTCAGGTAAACACGAGCAGACCTCATAACTCCCTTGGGAGATATAACTTATATCTGCCGAGTGAGTTATGAGTACATTTTCATGTCTTGTATCTATGACGATAATAGTAAATAATTATAATATAATTAGCTTAGGTTAGGGTGAAGTTAAGGATCGTCCCTCCCTTTGGACCAGCTAGTAGTTTTACCTGCAGTAGCGTAATTTTATTTTATTTTACATGAAATAAATTGAACCCACAAAATCACCTGTTATACACGCGTGACGGCAGTTAATAAGTATTTCATGCAAAATCAAATCAAATAATACTACGGGTCACTACCCTTCTTTTAGATATTCAGGAAATAAATATTTCGCGAGTGACTCTTGAAGTTCTGAATATTTATATTTTCTCTAATGCAAGTTGTGTGACCAGTTCGACAATTGAATGCGTAATAGAATCTTCTAACTTGTAATCGGGGGTGTAGTGTCGTCACAAAAATGTAGTGACTCCGACTCTGGCTCCTTATTTTTTTCGCTTCTACTCCGACTACGGCTCTGATTCTTTAATTTTTTTGTTCGCCGACTACACCTCTCCCGACTCCGACTCCGACCGCACCTCTCCCGACTCCTACTTCACACCCCTGGTTGTGACTATAAGTTAGGGTGACGTTAAGGTTCGTTCCCCTTTGGACCTCCGTTACCCGGAGTAGCTTACTTTTATTTTATTTTGCCCTATCAATAAGACAGAATCAAATGATGACAATTCTACAAGAATATAATTTTTAAAATGAAATGAGGAATACGATGGTATTTTTTTTCAAATTTTTAAAGTGATGACCTCGTGTAGTAAAATGACTTTAAATATTTTAACTGTTCATAATCGCCCGGACAGGTCAATTTAAGGATGTTTGATTCGCCGCTTCAACAATACATGGGGCGTTAGTTGTAGTAGTTCGTCAAATTCGTTATTTTTAATGTTTGTTCTATACTATTTATATACCGGGTGACCCAGCGATCTGTAAAAGCCCCATAACTTATTTGCTATTTGAGATATCGACTTCTAGTTTTCTTGAATAGATACCCACACTTATTCTACATATTTTAAAAATATATATGTTTTTGTACAGGGTGTCCCAATATACATAACAGAACAAAGTTATGTTTTTTTAAATGGAACACCCTATATTTTATACTTTATTTTCAACCCTCTTGAAAAGCTGATAAAAATAGTATAAGATACCATGGGTCTATTATGGACGGTTGGTTAGTTATGGGCAAATTTGTGGCAAAAACAAGGACACATTGAAAAAATTGCAGAAGCGCTCCTAGCAAAGCTAGCGTAATTTTTTATACACTAAAGAATTTTCCACATCATGAAGAATAATACAAATCGGCTTTGGTTCTTTTTTGTTCATACTGCTATACAGGGTGTCAACATACGCAAAAGAATGGATAACAATTTTTTTTCAAATGGAACACCCTATATATCTTGCCACCTATGCATGGAATTTTTAATAAGCTTTCCAATGATGTACAATTTGTATAATGAAATATTAAGCATTCTTGAGATTTATCCATAGAAACATTTTTCTTTTGTCACCTCCTGCTCATTTTTGGATTTTCAGCCAAAACTATGCATTTTCTGAAAAAATAATAAGAGACCAAAGTTGTAGAGCGGAAAATTCTCGATCGATATAGGTCTTTCGACTTTTCCAATTATGTGTGCATTGCCCGCTAGAGTGCGCAAAATCGTGACCGTATATGCATTTTATCGGTTTTCTCAAATTTTTGGTAATTAATTGCACTATACTTTATTTTCCACGTCCTCTAGCAAAAAAATGGGTAATTATAGAATCATTCAAATGACCTACGTATATTAAAAATATTCCGCTCTACAACTCTTAAAAGAAGCAATTTTTGCCCAAAATGCATAGTTTTCGCTTAAAATGCAAAAAACTATTGGAAAACGCAAAAATTGATACATACATTTTCAATTTGCATTTTTAGGGAAAACTATGCATTTTTGGCAAAAATTGCTTCTATTAAGAGTTGTAGAGCGGAACATTTTTAATCGATATGGGCCATTTTAATTTCCCTATAATTTCCCGTTTTTCCGCTAGAGGGTGCGGAAAATAAAGTATAGTGCAATTTATTAATAAAAAATTTGAAAAGAAAACGCTAAACTGCATATACGGTCACGATTTGCGGACAATGCACGCATTATCTTAAAAGTTGAAAGACCTATATCGATCGGAAATTTTTCGCTCTACAACTTTGATTTCTTATAATTTTTCTTGAAAATGCATAGTTTTGGCTGAAAATCCAAAAATCAGCAGAAGGTGGCAAAAGAAATATGTTTTTATTGATAAATCTCAAGAATCCTTAATATTTTGTTATACAAACTGTATATCATTGGAAAGCTTATTAAAAATTCCAAAGATTGGTGGCAACTTATATAGGGTGTTCCATTTGAAAAAAAAAATAGTTATCCAATGTTTTGCGTATGTTGACACCCTGTATAACAGTATGAACAAAAAAGGATCAAAGCCGATGTGTATTATTCTTCATGACATGGAAAATTTTCTAGTGTATAAAAAATGATGCTATTTTTGCTAGGAACGCTTCTGCAATGTTTTCAATGTGTACATGTTTTTGCCGCAAATTTGCCCATAACTAACCAACCGTCCATAATAGACCCACAGTATCTAATACTATTTTTAATAGCTTCTCAAGAGGGTTGAAAATAAAGTTTAAAATATAGGGTGTTCCATTTAAAAAAACATATCTTTGTTCTGTTATGTATATTGGGACACCCTGTACAAAAGCATACATATTTTTAAAATATGTAGAATAAGTGTGGGTATCTATTTAAGAAATTTGGAAGTCGATATCTCAAATAGCAAATAAGTTATGGGGCTTTTACAGATCCCTGGGTCACCCGGTACATTTAAACACCAAGAATGTATAAACTCAAGAAACGGCATGAACGATTACCGACTTGGTTTTTGAATAACAATTATGTTACTACAGGAACTTTAAGCAGGTACCTCTGATAAAAGTTATCGCATACGAATTGTCTGCTTCAGTTTTTAATTATCTGGTAACTATCGCAATAAAGCACAAAAATGTTGTCGTAGGTAAAGTGTAGTGTACAACTTTCATGGAATAACTATTTCTCACTCGTAATTGCAAACTTCATACTCGCCATTGCATACTCGTTGTACAATATACTATTTCTTGCCTGTTTTGATATGTAAAGACAGAAGTACAAATCTTCCACTGTGTGTACGACATATTCACAGTTCTGTTAAAGTATACATAAGGTTGATTTATCGAAATATAATAAATTAAATATCTTATTGAAACAGACACCTGAAGGTTACTCAAAAATATTAGAAGGTTATTAAAAAAGTATTAGAAGACATTAATAAATGTATAACTGAAGCAGACGATAAAACGTACCTGGCAATGAAGGTGAGTTTATACGTCAGCTTATTCAAATTTGATTTATGAACGAATTATCACAACACTTTGGACAACTTGTCCATAGACACCCATCGTTTTACTCATTCTGAAGTGCTAATCTGCTAAGATACCGTAGCAAAAGAAGCTGAGGTACCGATAAGGAGGAGGGGGATACGAGGAGAAGTGACAACTTGTTTGAGGTTCTGTTGAACTGATCTAACATCTCACTTCTTAGGTAACAAGGGCTTGATTCTGTTGTTTTGCAAATTGTGTCAACGTGAAATCTGCGTGCTCTTTTAAATACCTCACCAAGAAATGGTGCAGCTCGATAATAAACATCGAAGTATGCTACTTTGTCCTTGAGTAATAACAATCTGTAGCCGTCACTCTGCGCATAACCTTAGTGGTGTCCTACAGATGTATGCCACGGAATCATATGCTGCTCTCTCTATGAGAGCCGAGAAATGGGATACGGCTAATAATTTTATACTGTGCATTTTGCCTTCAGCCTCACTTTCATCCACTTTATTATTAATAAAAGATAAATAAAAAATGAACACTTGGTTTATTTCACAAATTGGTTGTTTATTTACTCGACTAGTTTCGCTTGTTACAGCATTTTCAAGAGTGAATTATAAAGGAAACCGACAAATGTATTTATAACAGGTAATAAGGGATTTTAATATTGGGGAAGACCAAATCTCCTCGTTGTCATTGACGAGATGTTTTCCCCATTTTATGGCACTGTTTATTTCTAGGCCCTCTCTGAGATTTAAATTAGGTCCCTTATTACCTGAATATAAAATCTTAAAATTATTTACATCTATAAAATGATTGTTATTGATACAATGTTTTGCAATTCTTGTACACTGTTTGTTATTTAAAACTTATTTATGTTCCTGTAAACATGTATGAAAAGATATGTAATTCTGGGTGCCCTTTTCAATGAAAATATTTTCAAGATTATTCGACTTCCGGTGCAACCGAAAGTCAACACCAACTTCCTTATATTAAATGGATTGCTATATTTTTTATTGCAAATTTGGATTACACATAAAATTCTGTGAAAAATATTATTAAATAACATAACCTCAAATTTAAGGGTTTTTGAAATATTTGACATTTAAAAAAAAATTGTGCTTTTTCATAATTCACTTTAAAAATACATATCTCCGAACAATACAAAATTGAAAGGATGTAATGTTGGCCATAAAAATCCAATACCAGTGGTTATTTATTTTGGAAAAATAATCAAACCACATTTAGTTAAATCGATTTTTTTTTAATAAAACACCCTGTATATTTTTACGTATTCCGACGCAGAATTCAATTCTGCATTGATCTATACTCGCATTCCCTATGCCTATCTTATTTCGTTTTCAAGATATTAACATGTTTGTAAAAATACGTCAATTTTCAGTGCAATAGAAAAACAATGGGAATGTAATAGAAAATAAAGTCATTTATTTAAATATTTCACATAAATATGAGGATATTAAATTAAAATAATTAAATAAAAAAACGAAACTTTTATTATACAGATAACACAATTATTTGTTGGAATATCTAAACAAATTAACTTAATAAATGTTCAAAATGGCCTCCATTTTGTTCGAATCACTTCAAAATTCTGCAGGATATTTCGCTATTTGTTTCTTAATTGATTTCCATATGATTTAATTTTCACAGAATTTTATGTGTAATCCAAAGTTGCAATAAGAAATATAGCATTCCATTTAGAACAGAGGTCACCAAAGTGGTCTATATAGACCCCCAGGGGTCTATTTAACAAAAGTAGGGGTCGATCTCTGCCAGGGGGTCGAATGGGGGTCGATCCTAATCGGGGGAGTCGGTTGGGGGTCGAAGGAAAAACTAGTGTAAAAAAATTGAAAAAAAATATAAGGAATTAAACCTCAATTTTCCTATTTTTGGCTAGTGACCATGATTTTTTTTTGGTGGAAAGGTTTTATTTAGAGGAAATGTATGAATATATATTTGAATTCCGCGTTTGGAAAAAAAACATTAAACTATTTTTGGTCATCGTCATTTATGTCTTTATGCATGAATTTTTTCAGTCCCGAAGTAGTCAATACGCACATTTTTTACACCAGTGAAATTTTGTACATTCTGATTTGTTCAGAAGTTATAGCCAAAAAACAAAAATATGCCTGCTTTTCGAGAGACGAGTTTACCTCCTAAACATATTTTTTAGCCGAATCAAAAATATTCGATGACCCCCTCTACAAATCCACCAAATTCCACTTGGATTAGTTCCCTTGCAAGTACAGAAATAAATTAAATGTGGAGTTTCGAGGGGAATTAAAATTAAAATTGACCAATTTCACACACTGTACCTAACCTAATAGATAATTTTATTTTAATTAACTGAAAATTACTTTTATGGGGGTCGATGGAGATTTAGAAAAATTATATAGGGGTCGATGATCAAAAAAGTTTGGCGACCCCTGATTTAGAATAAGGAAGTTGGTGTTGACTTCCGGTATAACTGGAAAAGGGTACCAAGAATTGCGTAAACTCTGGAAATCTCATTACAATACATTAATTACAAGTCCATATAATTTTAATGTACCATCTCAGTGGGACACCCTGTATAGATTGCATCCCATTCACTGCACTTTAATTTATACACGCCACACTTTTTGAGCTTTTCCACAGGAGTTTTATTGTTAATCTGTAATTTTCCTAGGTTTGATTGGTTAGTACATATGATATTAAATTCATTACCCTTTACAATATTATTAATTATTCTATTTGACAGTTCTTCAACAAAACGAATTTTAACCCATTTTCTTTTGTTGGCTTGTTGAATATAGAAATATTTCATGAATTCTTTCCTTCTTTTCTTTTCTTTAATAATATGTTATCTATGATGTTAGTTTCAAAACCATTATTTCGGGCTATTGTCTTAATTATATTCAGTTAATTATTGAATTCTTAGGGCCGGTATTATAAACAAAAATATAATCTCCAATTAACTACTTCATAAGTAAATTTAATCATCCGTTAAAAAAAGGTTCGGTATTATAAAACAAAATCTTATGTTAATTAACTGACTGGAGATTTATTCAGTGTGATTTAAAATCTAGTTGTGTTTCTATGGCTTTTTCTTCACGCCTAGCTTCATGTTTGTTTTTGACAGTTGACAGTATAGATATAATTTCGTCGGTATAGTTGAAATGGACACCAAAAAACGTGAACGGGGTCGAAATTACATTGAGGTAGAGAAGTATAATTTGCTCCATATAATCGAGGCGTATTTGCCGATTATTGAAAATAAAAAAAATTAAGATATCAATGGGAAATTAAAAAAGGAAACGTGGGAGATTATTGCAAATAAATACAATGCAATCCAACAAACAGGCATCCGAACCAGTGCTCACCTTAAATTGCTGTATGACAATATAACGAAAAAGTAAGTAGTAGTACAAACTTTTTTTACACAAACAAAGCACGTTTCTTTTATAATAAAACAATATCCACAATGCATGAATAATGTTTAGGTGGAAATATACCAAACTGGTGGCGGTACTGCTGTTGCAAAGATGTGCGGTGTCAGTGAAAAATTTTTAGAAATGAACGCTACTGCTTTATCCGATATTCCAAACCAGTACGATTGTACAGCACTGCTAGGTATAAATTATTGCCGTTTTTCCAATTTTCCTATCATTTATTCATATTCTGTTTTAGATATTTCCATGGTGCTAGATATAACTGAAGTAAGTAAATGGCGATGGCGATTAAAATGAAAAAAAAAACGGAGAAAACACTTTTAATATAACATATGTAGTACAAAATGTTTTTGTTATTTTTTTAATTACTGGCTCATGTTGAGTGCTTAACTTTAATTTATATTTTTCAGGACGACATACAATCCCAGAATGTTAGATTGGATTTACCGCCACCACCAGTAGAAGTAAATGAATCAACAATAATGGATGCTCCTCAACAATCTCTACCTAAAATAAAATTTAAAAAAAAATACAGGAAGATACAGACAAGAGTAAAAAGAAAATTTGAAATTTGAAATTTTAAAGGTGCGCCTTGAAAAAGAGAAATTGGAAAGATACATTTTAATATTAAAAAAAGAAGAGAAAGAAATAAAAATTAAAAAAAAGGAAATTAGAATTAATGATTATGTCAAATAAGCACGATGAAGAAGCAAAATAATTTAATTATATTATATCTAATAATAAAAGTTACCTAAATATTTCATTTATTACTGCAGTTCTCACTGTGTTATTTTGTTGTAAATCGACAAACATTTGTTCTTCAGCTACGTCTAGATTATCCATATCTTCATATCTATGCAGATGTTATGTAGAACACAGACCGCAACTATAACTGGTGTTGATTTATCTATTGCAATTCTTAAGCCATTTGACAAACAAGGAAACCATCTCTTAAGTACACCAAACGTCTTTTCAATTGTATTCCTTGTTTTTATATGGGAATTGTTATATATTTGTTCCGCAGGAGTATTTGGATGTAATAGTGGTGCAAGGATATCCACTGTCTCCTAATAGATAACTGTTGCCAAATTCATTATTTTCAAATTTGGCACGTAACAGTGAATTGTCAAATATTCTGGAATCATGTGTACTTCCTGGTCAACGTGCTACAACATCATTAATATGTAGTTTTGCATCGCAAACTGCTTGTACATTTATTGAAAAAAAACCTTTCCGGTTTCTAAATGTTTCAGCGTTATCTCCTCCTGGTGACTGAATTCTAACATGTGTACCATCAATAGCACCACATACATTTGGGAAGCCACAGATGTTGAAAAATTCATCACAAACTCGATTTCGCTGCTGAAGCGTATTTGGAATTTTTATATAAGTATCTTTTAATAATGCAATAAAGTGTGTAACACGGTGAATTATTCGGCAAACTGTATTTTTTGTGATATTAAAATGATCACCAATTACAATTTGAAAGGATGCTGTTGCATAAAATCGCAATGTTATTAACAGTTGGTTCAGCGCAGATATCGATTGATTTCGCAACGTGCGTGGTCTAATGTTTCCTTCGATTTGTTCCTATACATTAAGGGCACATTGTTTAGACAATCGAAATCGTATTTGGAAACTGTCTTCGTCATACATTTCGAATGGGTTGGTCCTATCACGGAAGATTTTTGGTAATCTGTGCCTACGGTTTTCAAATTCTTGGTCAGTTGAATCAGTCGATATATCACTCACAGATGGTACCGATGAAACAGACGAAACCGACATTGTTCACTGTTTCATATTATGGTAATCTTAACTCTTTACTTTGTATAAACTGTAAACAGATCATCTAACCTAAAAATGTAGGTTAGAAACGTCAGTTAAAATTTAATAGCATGATTTTCGTCCATTAACTTAATGGCAGATTTAATGCCCAATTAACTTTAACAAACCTTTATAATACCGAAATCTCCAGTTAAATTAGTTTACTGGTTAAGTAAAATTTTAATCTTAGATTAATAGTTATTTAACCAACAAGTGTGTTAATGATGGCGATTAATCGCCAATTAACACACGAATTGGTTACAAGATTTTTCCGTTGATCGTAACTTAGATCAACATTAGAAATTAGATTAGAGAAAACCCAAACAAAACAAACAAATAAACTTGCTATTAAGCCCTTTGCAGCAATATCGGCAAAACATGGGAATAGCGCAGATACCGAATGACGTCTTACCTGTTACTCCTCGCACCAGGAAATAAATTCTACGTAAGTTTTTACTTTCTCCGTTACGAAGTACGAGAAAGTATTGTGATCGTGATTTTTTTTTCAAAATTTTTTTTTACGGAAATATCCGTTTTGGGGTCCCTAGATGCCATTTCAACAATTTCTGGAAAAAAAAATTTGTGTCTGTGTGTGTGTGAGTGTATATGTCTGTCTGTCTGCTGTGTGTGTGTGTGTGTGTGTGTGTGTCTTTTTGTGTGCGCTGTATCTCAAAAAGTAATACAGCAATTGATATAGAACTTTCAACATACGTCTTATTTGATAATCTGAAGAAAAGCTTTTGGTAAAATTTCGTACACCGGAAGTGGGTGTTTACCTTAACTGTTTTTTTTGTTTTTTGCCAATATTTTCTTAAATATGAAAAATATCACAAAAACATTTAAACAAACATTGAAGACAACAAAGAAATGAACATCTTTTGCTTTAAAATATTTTTCATAAAATCATTTTTATTCGAGAAAAAAATTTATTAATTTTTTTTCAATTTTTGGTTTATAATTATGAAACGATAGTAGTTACAGTAAATTTGTGTGAATAATAATTGTAGAGAATACCAAAATGAACAACTTCTAAAGAATAAGGTTTTTTCGAAATCTCGTTAGTTTTTGAGTAAACCGAGTTTTTTAATTTGAAGTATAATTTTTCCATGTTTCATAATTTTGACGTTTTAAACGTCAGTTTCATCCGAGTTTACGCAACGCTCGATGTACATTTAAAATATAATTTCAATAAACCATGAAAACGTAAATATAAATGGCTATGATACCATCAAGTCGGAGAAAGTAACATGATGCCCACATCACCATTTTTTCGTAAAAATGTGTACTCTTTTCCGGAATCAAATTGAATGTTGCATTATTTGCAATGGCTAGTACTTTTGGCGGTGTTAATTTAAACTCGACACTATCCAAAGTAGCAGACATTCACTCGATACACGCGTTTTATAAATTTGACGTTTCACACTTTGACATTATTGTATAACAAAATCGAAGGCGGTTCGCCTCTAATTTGTTTCTAACGCAGAGAATTGATATACTTTTGCATTTACATGTGAAACAAATTATAGATCGTTTTCTCGCTAATATCAGTTACATTTCCAGTAATTATGAGTAATTAGCCACTCATGAATTAGCTATTTAATGCTTAACTAGAAATCGTTCTTTTTTTTTAGGAAATATGATTGATAGGAATTCGAGTTAGGGAATCGAGGATGATAGCAAATTGGCTTAGCCAGCTAGGGCATTCAGCCACCATCGATGTATAGTATTTAATAATTCATTTAAGTGAAATGAATGAGGACAAAGACTAAATATATCCAGGGACCCGCACGGCCATTTTTCATGTTAAAAAAGTAAAAAAAAGTGACCGCCCGGACGGGACTCGAACCCGCACCAGCGGGGTCGGAGGCCGGACCTCTACCCACTAGACCACCGCGGCCCTAGAAATCGTTCATTAATGAAAAATCGTTTATTAATGAAAAATCGTTCATTAATGTGGGTCATTAATGAACGATTTTTGATACATTTGGGTACATTAAAGTTAGCCGTTAACCAACGAGCAACGGAAAAGTGCTTTATAATACCGGCCCTTAATGATTTAATGGAATATTTAATAGACGATGAATGAGAGAGTTAATAGTAATTTACGACACAACGATATGAAGGTTTTTACATTACGAGAGAAAAGTTTGAAATTCTCGAGTAATGTAAAAGCAAATAACGGTATTTTTTTTTTTACAATAAATACTTTGTTCACTGCACTTTTGATGAAACGAAATTGTAATATTAGGTATATTAAGGGGGTTTTACCGTTGGTGGACCCTGTTTTTAGGCCTCTTTCAACATTTTTTTCGGGGCTAATTAAACACAGACAAACAAGACTGTGGTTTTTTGGCTTTTATTCAGTCAATATTGAACTACAAAATGTGAATTTCTCATCCTCTTCCGGCGACTGGGTTCCGAGAAAAGTCGGATCAACTGGACAAATGTTTTCCGGGAATTGGTCCACGGCCGGAAACGATTTTTCGTGTGGGTTATCTGAAACACAAAATGAGTTTCGGTCCTTTAATCTCTATTAAATTGTCTTGGGATGGAACCAGCTTGGCTTCAAAATATTGAAAATTGCCAAAATGGTGGCCATCTGAAAACAAGTGGTTTTTTTCACCACTTTTTTTCGACTTTGACGCTGCCGAAAAAATACTTAATATCGATCAATTGGCTTCAGAGTGGTCCAATCCCAACGCACTTATGTTCTTTATCGAAACCCCAAAGCCCAAGTCGATCCGTCCCATAGGGAAAAAAAACCGTTCCGGCCAGCAGGAAATAGGGTTTCGAGAAAAACGCGTTTGAAGTTTTCAAACGATTTTCAACTGGTTTCCGGTGTCTTACCTTCAGTCTGCAATGCCGGGCCCGTACATCAGGCCTTCCTCCTCCTCGTAGAAGGCGCCTTGAAGAAGTCTGTCGCTCCGGTGTCGCTGCACAGCCTCAATTGCCGCGGGAGACAAGCGCAGCTCTGCCCTCTTCTCGCGCTCTGCGTCAGTCCGGGCAGCAAAAGCCCTGCATTGGAGACCGGCCCAGATCCCCAGCGTCGCCATTGTCTTCAACACTGCTGTGATACCTTAAACGATATAAAATAATTTAAACTGCGAAAATATCCAAATGCTCCTTGTTCAGGTGCTCAAAAAATTAAAACAAAAATCTTCAAAAAACCATATCTCTATTGAAAATGGTTGAATTTTCAAGCCCCAAATTGATGTTGAATAAGCGATACTTCGGTCGCTGAGGATAATTCTTTATGGAATTTTGTCTGCGCGTTTTATATTTTTTCTGCGATGTTTTCATTGAAGTGCTCAAAAAAAAATAAAACAAAATTTTTCAAAAATACGTATCTATTAAAAATTGTTGAATTTGCAAATACCAAATTAATTTTGAATAAGCGATACTTCGACCATTGTGGATATTGTTTCAAGGAATTTTTTCTACGCGTTTTACATTTTTTTCTGCGATCTTTTCATTCAAGTGCTCAAAAGATTTAAACGAAAATCTTCAAAAATCCATAACTCTATTGAAAATTGTAGATTTTTCAAGCCCCAAATTGATTTTGAATAAGCGATACTTCGGCCGCTGAGGATAATTTTTTATGGAATTTTGTCTGCACGCTTTATTTTTTTTTCATTCAGGTGCTCAAAAAATTAAAACTAAAATTTTCAAAAATCCAGATCTTTATTAAAAATTGTTGAATTTACACAAACCAAATTATTTTTGAATAAGGGATACTTCAACATACTTGAGGATATTGTTTTAAGGAAATTTTTCTACGTGTTTTATTATTTTTTCGGCGATGTTTTTATTCAAGTGCTCAAAAGATTAAAACGAAAATCTTTAAAAATCCATATCTCTTGAAAATTGTTGGATTTACAAAAACCGAATTGATTTTGAATTACTTCGGCCATTGAGGATGATTTCACATGGAAGTTTGCCTACATTTTTATATTTTTTCTGCGATGTTTTTGGCCAAGTACTCAAAAAATTAAAACGAAAATTTTCAAAAATCTATACCTCTTTTGGTTAATGCTTTTATTTAAAAATAATCCTTCGAGAACAGAGCAAATAATCTTTCAAAAGATGCGTTTTTTCGGAACAAAATAAGGAAAACATTTGCCACATACCTAAAACTTTCCAACTTTTCAAATTTACTGAACAAACATTCTGTTTTTCTGCAAAAATCTCCAAATACTTCTCAAATGTTGAACTGAATCAAGGATAGTCGTATATTTATTTGGTATAGCAATAATATAGCCAAAATATTACCTTCAGTCACAGGTATAATATCCAAAGGAACAACAGGTGGAAAAAATTAGCAGAATCATATCAAAAACATTTTTAATAATGTTTATTTGTGTTGGTACCAGTAAGTTTACACATGTCAGCATACATAATTAATATAAACATAGATATAAAATGAGACAGTAATAAAATTTAAAAAAAATAGAGAAAAAACATTTAGTACAGATAAAAATTTAAAAATAGTAATTGATAAAAAATAATAAGTTAGTTAAAATTTAAAACTAAAATTTTGTTAGAAATAATAAACAACAATAGACAACATATTAAAAAACTTGGTTATATAAGATAAAATACAATACAAATATATACGATTTAAATTTAACGCCAGTTGGCGGATCAGAATAAAAGGTTAAAGAAATATGTGAAAAATGTGTGGTTTCTTAATTTTAAATGATGTAGATGTAGATAAATAACAATTGACAACACATTAAAAACTGTTATATTAAAAGACATAAATGAGCGTTAAAATTTAAGTACACTTAAGGCAAATTAGAAATAATAAATAATTAAAAATATATGAAGTAGAATTAAAATGAGACTTCACAATTTAAAAATTCCTCCCATGAGTAAAAAGCTTTAGATAAGAGAAAGTTTTTAAAAATTATTTTAAAATTATTTAACGTCATACAAGTTATGTGAGATGGTAATTTATTGTAAAATTTAATGCCGTAATAATTTGTTCCAGCACATACGGTTTGCAGTCTTATACGATTTTGATAAATTTCATTTTTGTGTCTTGTATTGTGATCATGATGGTTATGATCTCTAAACAAGTGAAAGTTTTTTTAACATACATCAGACATTCTAGTATATATACGCGGTACAGTTAAGATTTTATTACTAATAAAATGGTTTTTACAATCTTCCATATATTTGGCTCCAGAAATCAGTCTTATGGCTCTACGTTGTATAGAGAATATTCTATGGCGTGTAGCAGTGTCCCCAAATTAAGATACCATATCTGATGTGTGACTCACACAATACAAAATATGCTATCCTTAACGTATCAAGTGAACTAGTATAATATGATATAGATCCTAAACAATATATATTTTTGGATAGTTGCTTTGCCAAATGTTCGCCATGAATATCCCATTTGAGTTTAGAATCCAAATGAATTACTAAGAATTTGACTGTGTTTTCTAGTGGGTTCTTAACTTTATTTAGTGTAAATAGTATCTGTTTGGTTTTTGGAAGTGGAAACTTGGTCGAGGGTACCATTACTACTAGCAATAGCACCCTCGTTAGTGTAGGCCATATTAAGTACAGTGGTGTCGTCCGCAAACAGAATTACGTCAGAGTTTACATAATTTGGCAAGTCATTGATATATATTATGAACAGCAGAGGCCCTAAGACTGATCCCTGGGGAACACCTTGTTTTATTGGCAAAGGATCAGATGTTTCATTGCTAAACTTGACAATTTGTACCTTATTTGACAGGTATGATGCTAGGAGGTTTCGACTATTTGAAGAGAAACCGTATGAAATTAATTTATTACATAGTGATTCATGTGGTATGCAGTCAAAGGCTTTGGTCATATCTAAGAATGAGCCTACACAAAACATTTTTTGTTCAAAGCAGTCTGACACAATTTCTACGAACGACAGTATAGCATCTCTCGTTGAACTTTGTGACCTAAAGCCATATTGGTGGACGCTAAAAAGTTGTTTACAATCAAAATATTCAACAATTTGATCATTCAAATTTTTTTTCGACAATAGAGATTATCGGAAGGAGCGAAATGGGTCGATAGTTATTTATATCACCACTATCCCCCTTTTTATGTATGGGTATAACTTTTGCATACTTTAAACAATCGGGAAAAATACCTGTTCTGATAATGCAATTTATTAACTTTGTTAGATGAGGAATAAGTAATTCCTTTACACTTTTTATAATATCCACTGTTATATCATATACCGGGTGACCCAGGGATCTGTAAAAGCCCCATAACTTAATTGCTATTTGAGATATCGACTTCTAGTTTTCCTGAACTGGTGCCGACACTTATTCTACATATTTTAAAAATATGTATGTTTTTGTACAGGGTGTCCCAATATACATAACAGACCAAAGTAATGTTTTTTTAAATGGAACACCCTATATTTTATACTTTATTTTCAACCCTCTTGAGAAGCTGATAAAAATAGTATAAGATAGTATGGGTCTATTATGGACGATTGGTTAGTTATGGGCAAATTTCTGGCAAAAACAAGGAGACATTCAAAAAGTTGCAGAAGCGCTCCTAGAAATGCTAGCGCCGTTTTTTATACACTAAAGAATTTTCCACATCATGAAGAATAATACAAATCGGCTTTAGTTCTTTTTTGTTCATACTGCTATACTGGGTGTCAACATACGCAAAATAATGGATAATGGATTCTTAAGATTTATCCATAAAAACATTTTTCTTTTGTCACCTCCTGCTCATTTTTGGATTTTCAGCCAAAACTATGCATTTTCTGAAAAAATAATAAAATACCAAAGTTGTAGAGCGGAAAATTTTCGATCGATATAGATCTTTCGACTTTTCCAATAATGCGTGAATTGCCCGCCAGAGTGCGCAAAATCGTGACCGTATATGCATTTTAGCGTTTTTCTCAATTTTTTTGTTAATTAATTGCACTATACCTTATTTTCCACGTCCTCTAGCAGAAAAACGGGTAATTATAGATTTATTCAAATGACCTACATCGATTGAAAATAACTCTTAAAAGGAGCAAGTTTTGCCCAAAATGCATAGTTTTCGCTAAAAATGGAAAAAACCATTGAAAACGCAAAAATTGATACACATTTTCATTTTGCATTTTTAGGGAAAACTATGCATTTTTGGCAAAAATTGCTTCTATTAAGAGTTGTAGAGCGGAATATTTTCAATCGATATTTCCCTATAATTTCCCGTTTTTCCGCTAGAGGGTGCGGAAAATAAAGTACAGTGCAATTTATTAATAAAAAAATTGAAAAGAAAACGCTAAAATGCATATACGGTCACAATTTTGCGCCCTATGGCGGGCAATGCACGCATTATTGGAAAAGTCGAAAGATCTATGTCGATCGAAAATTTTCCGCTCTACAACTTTGGTCTCTTATAATTTTTCCTGAAAATAGACAATTTTGGCTGAAAATCCAAAAATCAGCAGGTCACAAAACAAATATGTTTTTATTGATAAATCTCAATAATTCCTAATATTTTGTTATACAAACTGTACATCATTGGAAAGCTTATTAAAAATGCCATAGATTGGTGGCAACTTATATAGGGTGTTCCATTTGAAAAAAAATAGTTATCCATTGTTTTGCGTATGTTGAGCACTATGAATAAAAATAGTTATCCATTGTTTTGCGTATGTTGAGCACTATGAATAAAAGAGAACCAAAGCCGATGTGTATGATTCTTTATGATGTGGAAAATTTTCTAGTGTATAAATAATGATGCTATCTTTGCTAGGAACGCTTCTGCAATGTTTTCAATGTGTACATGTTTTTGCCACAAATTTGCTCATAACTAACCAACCGTCCATAACAGACCCATACTATCTTATACTATTTTTATCAGCTTCTCAAGAGGGTTGAAAATAAAGTATAAAATATAGGGTGTTCCATTTAAAAAAAACATAACTTTGTTCTGTTATGTATATTGGGACACCCTGTACAAAACGTACATGTTTTTAAAATATGTAGAATAAGTGTGGGTACCAGTTCAAGAAAATTAGAAGTCGATATCTCAAATAGCAAATAAGTTATGAGGTTTTTACAGATCGCTGGGTCACCCGGTATATCTGCGCTTTTAGAGAGTTAATAGCATCACGAACAGTGTTGTAAGTGATCTCTTTGAATGTAAGGAACATGTTAGGATTGCAATTTGTGTACGTATCTGCGTTTAATGTCTGAGAGGTTGGTAAGTTCTTTAAGAGTTCATCCGCTACGTTTACAAAACAGGTATTAAAATGATCACAAGTTATATCACAGGTAGTCGTCTGGTTAGCTTTATTACGTAGGTTGTTAGTAAGTCCCCAGAAAGCTTTCACCTTATTACTGGAATTATTAATAAATTCATCACAAGCTTGATGTTTCGTTGCTACAATTTCATTTTTATATTGCAACCTATATTCTTTGAGAAGCTGCTGTGATCTAGTCGAAGGGTTCATGGAATGATATTCTTTGATGAGGTGCAAAGTTTCGCGCAACTGTTTAATATCAGAATTAAACCATTGAATACAGCGTGATGCACCGATATTTTTTTTACGAGATTTTACCGGGAAAGCCTTATTTACTGCATTTGCAAGTACACTATAGAGACAATCCCGTTTTTCGTTGGTTGATATCGATAAATTATCAATGAAAGACCAATTTACGTTAGCTATGATATTGTAGTATAGAAACTTACCCTCCAAAATAAACGGCCCATAGACGAACTCTCTCTTGTTGTTTTCGTTGGAATTTATACATAGTGATAATATTAAGCCTAAATGATCCGATAAACTTGTGTTATATGGTTCAATTTGTTGGATTGAGTCCTGGCAATTTATGAATATATTATCCAGGCAATTGTTTTTGCATGTGTTAAAATTTACGGTTGTTTTAAGTCCATAGGTGGTAAGCACATCTATGAGTTGTGCTTCCTTTGGATCATTAGTATTAAACCGAATATTAAAGTCACCTCCTATTACCATGTTGCAGTTTAAATAGGTTATCTTATCTAAAAAGTAGGAAAAGACATTTATAAACATATTAAAATCGCCACAAGGCGAACGGTAGACACAAATAAACGCTGTTTTAAAAGTGGGTATATAAACCATAGATAATTCACAATTTTTGTCAATGCTAATTTTTGAGAAACCATTAACAATTTCAGAAGGTTTTACGACGTTTACTAACCGTGATCACGGTCACTGATATTATAAAGTAGCAATCACAGGTAACAACGTGATTCAAAAGTAGCAGTTTTGCCCATCTCTAATATGTACCATGAGATCAAAAAGTCGAAAATATTTGTCAGCCCTTAAAACATAACCTAACCTGTGAAGTTCAGTGGCATAACTAAAACTGGGAATTTTGGCATGGAAACTGCTAAATTTAAATAAAATAGCTAGATTATGAATCCTAAATGTATTATTAATAGTGATGATCAGTTCTAGAAGTAACTGCTAATGTTTGAAATAGGCAAAATTGGCAGCTGAAAACACAAAACTTTTTTTAAAACCTTAAAAAATTAACAAAATGTATGCTGCGCCGCATTGGAGAATTCTAGACAGCCAATATAATTTTACTTGAATTATAGGGATAGAGAGAATAGAGAAAATGTACTGCCTATTATTTTTGACTGTTTGATCTTACTGTATATCTATTTCAATGTCTGACATCTTTAATTCGTAAAACTTCTGTCAAACAGGAACTCAGTTTCTCCACTGATACTTAGATAAAATCTATTTAAAAAATAAGATGTTTTTAAAGTGGTGCACCAATAATAAATCTGGCCCTAAAATCGAAAGGTCGTACATTGTACGGTCGTACATCTAACCAAAAAGTGTTGATGTGGTTGGAGGAGGTGATAATTTCATAGTCTCTAGAATAGTTGTGCAGGTTACAGAAGCACAAATAAATGCATTAACACAAAACAATATCCTTGTCTCTCTGTCCCACTAGAATGCTTAGATGAAAAGAGAGAGTAAACTTGAACTAAACTAGTTACTGTGATTTTTCAACAAAATTTCCAAGACCCTTTGTGCTTATTTCTTTAAGACATGAGGTTTTTATGTTCCTGAAAAATATAGCTCACCCAGGGGTTAGCACATTGTTTGGCCCAGAATTTATGCAGACGTTAAAAATGTTACTTTTTTTGCCAATCTTGACAAAAATCTAAAGTACGTCACACGGTGAGTCTTCCATACCCAGATCATAGATTTAATAATATTCGTATTGATATTGTTAAAATGCCAACAGTTCATAGATTTTCATACCTTTTGACAGTTATAGACCGGTTTACAAGGTGGCCTGAGGCATATCCCATGCATGATGCAAGTTTGCTTACAATAGAAAAGACATTATTTTCGGGTTGGATAGCTAGATTTGGAATTCCTGTTTGCACCATTTCAGATAGAGGGGCACAATTCAATTAGGAACTTTGTAATTTCTTAGGGATTAAAAAAAAAAAACTATAAAAACTACAGCATATCATCCTTGTGCTAACGGTTTAGTAGAGAGGTTAAATCATTACATTAAGACGTCCCTTATGTCTAAATTAACCTCGAACAACTGGCGAAACCATTTACCAGGAATGCTTTTAAGTCTGCGTAACACTTTAAAGGAGGGTCTGAAGGTTACAAGCGCCGAATTGGTTTTCGGTACCACGCTTCGCATGCCAGGTTAAATTTTTATGTAATGATCCTGATGAGCAACAAAATTCTGAGTTCATACAAAATCTGAAAAAATATTCTGCGGCTGTTCCCTACACTCCCCCTCGTTACACTATGTGCAGCTTTTGTATTCCTAAAAATTCGATTATATACATGTTTATGTTAGGGATGACAAAATTAAGAGTTTATTGTCAGCGCCTTATGACGGTCCATTTAAGATAATCGAGTCCAATCCAAAGTTTTTTTAAAGTAGATCTGAGTCATGCTACAGATTTTATTTCAGTTGATAGATTAAAACCATCTTATGTTTTCCAGCTTCTCCTTCTGTTCCTGTTCGTCGTGTGTCATTCTTGTCTTCCACTTTGGTGGGGGATTAATGTAACATTTTATTTTGTTTGGTATATTACTGTTTAGTTAAATATGAAATTGGAGTGATACCAGCATATTGAACGATTACTGGTAATAAGAAACATAACCAATGGACTTCCTAGACTTGTATCCGGAAGGAGAAACACTTCGAGGACGATTGGATTGTGTACTAAACCTCCTTTGAAAGTAGTTAACAGGTTGTCCACTTTCTGCAGAAATGAATTCTCTTCTTGAACAGATGATACAGTTGACACTGACAGAAGGCTGATCTGGAATATCTGCTGGCCTTTCAGCTAAGTCTGCTAACTTATCAATAACACAGTCACCTTGAGCGGTAAAAAAACGCTGAATCTGATGAGGTAATCTCTGTATAAACAGCTGCCTGAAGTTAAAAGGGTATAGTTTTCTAGGCAAAAATTTCGCGTAATTGATAAAATTTAAAAATTGATTTTCTAACTTTTTTCATTAAGTATTCTGTATGATTATTCCATTTCAAGTTTTGGTCGATCATTATACCCAAGTACTTGATCTCCTTTACCTCATTGATTACAAAAGATGTGTCATTAACGTTTATAGTGGTAAAATAGGGTCTATTTGCATATGTCACAGAGAAAGCTAGATAATTTGTTTCAGTGACATTTAGAGTTAATTTATAATTATCCAACCAATTCTTATTTTTTTTCATATCTCTACAGAACATTTTGTTTTCTCCCATGACTCTTCATTAAAAAGAAGAACCGCGTCGTCGGCTTATGATACTATGTTAGCACCCGTCTTTATTGGTAATAGTGAATTCATGTATACTAAGAATAGGATTGGGCCCAGGACAGTTCCCTGCAGAACAGTGCATGGATTACTTATAGTATCATTGACTTTAACTCTTTGTGCACGGTTTGTAAGATAACTACGAAAGACATTCAAAACAGCCCCTCTATTTCCATTGAGTTGAAGTATGTCAATAATTTTTATATGACTAACTGTGTCGAATGCCTTAGCTAAATCTAGAAAAACTGCAATAGACTTTCTACCGGCATCTAGGGTATGTGAGTTATGAATAACAGAATACATTGCAACAGTTGTAGACTGCCGCTTTGGAATCCAAATTGCTGTCTGTGTAAAATATTATGTTTGTCAAAGAAATGTATTAAACGATCCTTTGGACATTTTTCAAAAAATTTCCCAAAGTTGTCTATAACGCTAATTGGTCTATAGTTACACATCTTGGTTTTATCTCCAGCTTTAAAGATCGGGGTAATGATTCACGATTTTAATTGTGCGGGAACTCAATTCATTTGATAAATTAAGTTAATGATATGTTTCAGGGGTTGTAAAATATGTATGTGATTATTTTTTATAATGTTATGCCATCTATGCCAGGTGAGCTCTTATTTTTTAGGGTGAATATATGTCTAATAAGTTCATTTTCAGTTAAAGGATTAAGAAAAAATGTGTGAGGGTTTACCCTTTCAGTTTCAATAAAATTTTCTAGAGCTTGCAAATCTTTTGACAGATTAAGACTAATGTTCTGTAACTTTTATATTCCCTCTCTGATTATGGCGAGAAATATTTGTTCAACTGTTTTTTCATTCGGTCTCTGTTTTTTATGAATATAATTAGACTTTCTGTTATCCATGGATATTTTTTTTAGATTGTTCAATATATTTACGAATTTTGCTCACAAATAAGTTTGTAGAATTCTGTGGATCTTCAGAATTTAAAATTTCTTCCCAGCATTCATTTTCAGAAGGAAATCCAGTTTTTTTTTATCGATTTTGGTTGAGGTTTTAGTACTATTTATATTACACTGAGCAACAAAATTTTTGTTGCATTGATAAAAAAAAAACTTGTTCTAACATAATTTGGGTGTGCTGAATATGATGTCATTTTTTCTCCCTAAGCTACAGTTTTTATGCAATTCAACATCTTAGATGCATAACAAATCATAAATCACATATGAGCGTAGAAATATCATATTATGAGCCCGGAATGAAGTTTGATACCTTACAGTTCAGCTATGTTCTATTCCGGCAAAAATTTGCGCTTGTAGCTCTTGCGTTTGTGCACTTTCTCAGGGAAATCTCGTTTAATAGTCCAGCAGTAGTCTGCCATTAAATTCGTGTCCCATCATCCTTGATAGAGCTCTTGTGATAGCGTTCACCTTGCAGCCCCAAAGTTTTCTGGGAATTTATCAAGGCCACTGTTCAAGAAATGGACTTTGATACACATGTTGCACCCCAGTTGGCGGAAAGATAACAAATTCCAGTAAACAAAAGCTCGTAGTTTACCCACAAGTCAACGTCTAATGATTGTTTTCCTTTCAGCGCGTTCGAGAATGTGTGTTTTCGAGGCGAAGAAGGTGACTAGTTTCGAAATATTTACGTGGCAACTAATGATGTGCCCTTACATGCTAGCTCGATACCTATTCAAAATATCAACAAAAGGAAAACACCAGGTTATTCATAAGGTTTCTTGCTACAAAAGTGTGCTGAACTAAATTTAAATAAAACAGAAAAATGAGGCGAAAATTTTAGATGTCGAAATTGGACGAACGCGCGCAATTGGACAGCTATTCCTCGGCACCTGGGTAAAATATAAAAATACGGAAAACGGGAGGTTGTTCGTGAGGTTTCTGACTACAAAAGTATAGTGAACTAAATTTTAAGAAACAGAAAAATAAGGCAAACATTTTAGATGTTCAAATTGGCCGAACTCGCGTGATTGGGCAGCTATTACTTGGCATCTGTGCAAAATATAAAAAAAACAACGAAAAAACGGGAGGTTATTTGTGAAATATTTGGCTACAAAAGTAGGCCAACCCAATCGCTCTAACGTTTTTCATTGGCGAGCAGTTAAATAAATTTAACACCAAACTACAGAAATAATGACAAATCAAAATGCCAAATTGCATGATGACAGTAGTTTGCAGAAGAAAACTGATTTCAGATTTGAAATCAGCATTGTCAAAATACTCAGAATCAGTTAAAACAACTCATGCAGCAGGAAATATATATTTTTTTGTTGCCCTGTATTATCAGAGTCCGGTTTTGTTTTAAAGTCTACCTTCAATGTAACTGGATAGTGGTCTGTAATATTCCAGTTCATAATGTATGATTTAAATGTATATTTTCAGCATAACACTGTGGGCGTTTTTACAAAAAGATGGTCAAAACATGATTTCGTTTCATGACTAACTTGTGTAGAGTTTTGAATGTATGGTATAAAGCCATGTTTAGCAAGTATTGATAAGTGATGATGATGATGGTTTGTGGCGACCAAATGGTCAAGCACTTAGACCATTTGTTGGTCCTTTGTGATACCTCCTGAGCCCTATCCTCAAGCCAACCTAAACTTCTTGTGAAGTCAAGTAGTTGGCCGTGACCAATCTGGCCACTCCTCTCCGAATACGGACCACCTGAGTTGTTTGAGTGACTCACATTCACACAGGATGTGTCTTAGGGTCTCCTCTTCTTGCTCGCAATTTCCGACATAGGGGATCCTTTACCACCCCTATGTTATGGGGGTGCTTGTTTAGTTTGCAGTTCCCAGTAAGGGTACCGATTAGCAGCCGAATTCTTAGTAATTCATTGTATTTCCTGCTCAGCTTCGGTGTTGGTGAGTGGATGAATCTTTTGACGACCACATACTTGTCAGTTCGTAGCCATTCCTTTTTGTGTTCTTCAAGGGAGTTTTCTTTAAGTATTTGGGAGATAGTGAGTGGTGCCAGTGGCAAAGCCTTAGAGCCTTCCCTTTTCAGGGCAGCCCTTTTGGCTAGCCTATCGGCCCAGTCGTTCCCTTCATTATTTGAATGTCCCTTAATCCAGGATATTGTGACTCTGTTGGTTGTGGCGAGTTTGTCTAGAGCTTGCTTGCACTTCAGTATTATGTTTCTGGCCACCCTTGGTCTCGATAACGCAGCTATGCTTGATTTGCTGTCAGTGAGGAACAGGATGGATGTTCGAGACTGCCAGTTCCGATAGTTTCCGAGCACCTTCAAGTTTCCCGAAAAGTTCCATTTGAATAATCATCACATTCCTACCTAGGGCGATGCTGAGTCTGAGGTCAAGTTCCTGGCAGTAAATGCCTGCCATTGCGTCTTCATGATTCTTAGCCCCGTCGGTATAAACGGTGATTTCTGGTTTATCATCAATCTGATCTTTTATTTCGTATTGCCGCTTAAACAGGTGTCTCGGTGGGACACTGTCGAGTTCAGGCATGGTTAATCCTGCTTCTCTCAGTATTTTCCCGTGTCTCACACCGTTTGCTGTCAGGCTCCACGTGCCATTTGCCTTTAGTTTTAAGGCTGTGCTTACTGCCACCTCCTTTACATGTATGTGAAGGGGCGTCAGATTCAGTAGAGTTTCGATTGCAGCCGTAGGTATTGTGCGCATTGCACCGGTCATTGCCAGGCACGCCTATCATTGTAGATGGTTTAGCTTCTTCCTGGTTACCGATTGGTTTGTTCTTGGCCTCCACGTTATCGCTCCGTATGTCAGAGCTGGTCTGACAATTGCAGTGTAGAGCCACCGGGCCACCTTTGGTTTAGAACCCCAGGTTGGTCCTAGCACGCCCCTGCACTGCCAGAAGATGACACAGGCTTTTGTCAGCTTGTGTTCTAGGTGGTTATTCCAGTTAAGCTTGGAATCCAATATAATACCGAGGTATTTCGCCTCGTCTGTCAAGCATAACTGGTTATTAAAAAAATTGGGAAGTCTACCTGTGTTGGTCTTCCTTTTTCTTGTCAACGGTACTAATTCTGTCTTCTTCGGGTTAACCGAGAGAGACGTTTTTTCGCACCATTCCTCTATGATTTTGAGAGCGTTCTGCATTAGGCTAGACAGAACACTCTCGTGTTTTCCAATGAGTAGGATTACCACGTCATCTGCGTATCCCACAGCATGGTATCCTGCGTTGTTTAGTTGACGTAGTAAGCCGTCCGCAACGACATTCCACAGAAGCGGAGATAGCACCCCGCCCTATGGACATCCTTTTGTGGCAGCTACTGTTTGGCTTTCTTTACCTATTGAGGCAGTTACAGTTCTATTCCTTAGCATGGCCCCGACCCATCCAATGATGGTTGTGGGGACCGCGTGTTTGTTTAGACCCTGTTCTATATTGGCGTAGAAAGCTTTATCAAAAGCTCCCTCGATGTCTATGAAGGCTCCTAGGGCTGACTGTTTGTTTGCCAGCGATCCTTCAATCCTGCATACCACATGATGAAGGGCCGACTCAGTCGATTTCCCTGGCCTGTAGGCGTGTTGGCTTGGGTGCAGTTTGCTGTTCAAGCAACACTGCTCCCTGATATAATTGTCGCACAGCCTCTCTAAGGTCTTTAGAAAAAAAGACGTGAGGCTGATTGGTCTGAATGATTTGACTGCCGT
Source organism: Ocypus olens (assembly GCA_910593695.2). Taxonomy (NCBI): domain Eukaryota; kingdom Metazoa; phylum Arthropoda; class Insecta; order Coleoptera; family Staphylinidae; genus Ocypus; species Ocypus olens. The sequence continues at coordinate 33,498,970 of OU343056.1, forward strand.
GTAGTCAGTTTTGCCTGATTTGGGAATAAAAATCACTCTGGCTTCCCTCCATGGTTTCGGTACATACTGCATTGCAATACATGCCCGAAACAGTCTGCACAGTAGCGGCAGTATCTGCACCAGACCTCACTGTAGTAGGGCAGGATACACACCATCCGGTCCTGGCAATTTGAAAGGGGAGAATGATATTATTGCCCATTCTATTTTGCTTTCTGTGACGATTTCCATGCTCATGTTCCAGTCCTCCGCTGTGGGGAAGTATTCTGAATCATTTTGATGGTTTGCATCAGATCCGCTTTTGGAGTCAGGAAAGTGTGACTTCGGAAGCAGACTTAGGGATTCTCGGAGGTCAGCAGTATAGGTGCCGTCCTTCTTTTTAAAAATGCCTGGCCGTGCACTCAGATAGTATTTTCTTGGTGCGGGCTGTTTCCGATACGGAGTTAATGCCCTCACAAATTTGCGCCATGAGGCCCTTTGGTTTCTCCTGAGGGTCATTTTAAAACCTCTCTGAGTTCTCTTGAATGTGGCCCAGTCCTCCTTAAGTCGGGAATTCTTTGATTTGTTAAAGTCTTTACGAGAGTCTGACCTTTTTTGGTCAAGCTCTGGGCACCACCAGGGAGATTTGGCAGATGTGCCTGCCTTCCTGGCGGGGCAGGCCTCGTGAAAAGAGTCTAAAAGACTGGTCTGTAGTTTCAGAGACAGTCTCTCAACCGCCTCCCTGTTTACAGGGTCCTGCCTGAAGACATCTTCTTCTAGGTGTTTGGATAGGCAGTTGTTGAACAGTTCCGTATCCGTTCTTCTTGGGTTTCGAACCAGGATTCGTTCCACGGTCGTAACTCCTATACTGAAGCAGATCCATCTGTGATCCGAGAAAGACACGTCTTGGTGGACGCGCCAGTTCTCTATCTGCTTTGCTGTGTTCGCATTTGCGAGGGTGATGTCTATGACCTCTTGTCTAGTGGGGATCACGAAAGTGGGTTCGCGACCCCTGTTCACTATCTCTAGGGTCGTGGTTGAGAGGTACTTTAGAAGAGATTCTCCTCTATAGTTGGTGCCGCTGCTGCCCCACACTATGTGGTGGGCATTGATAAGTACTTATTAACATTTACATCAGTTACCTTTAGTAAATCAATGTTCACATCATCCAAAAATAATTGAAGTCCTGGTTGTTTTGTTCTAAGAATACATCGAGATGTTGGAGGATGGAGATCAAATTACTTGAGTTTGGTCTATAGAGAGCAATAATCCGAAGGCACACATCGTCAATTTTCAAGTCAATGATACACAATGAAACACCACACACATTTAATTTTTCTTTGGTAATCTTATAATTAAGTCCAGATTTAATTAAGACTAAGAACTAATACGCCATCATTTCGGTTAAAATCACCTCCATTGTGTATTGTTTCATATCCGGGGATGTTAATAGTATATTACGTAACAAGAGTTGTAAATAGCAAATTACGCGCAAGTGAAAAAATTGCGTACGAGCCGCGTAGCGGCGAGTAACGCAATTTCACGAGCGCGTAATTGCTTTACAACTCGCGTTATGTAGTATACTTTATCTACGACCACTCTCACCTTAATTTATATAAGAGAATGTGCGGAATAGCGAAGTGACAGCTTCGGGGTGCGTGATGTGACGTTTAACAATCGCGGACTACTATATTTAATAAAAACGAACAAACGCGCAACTCTCAACCAATCAAAAGTTCGTAAACGAAACTCACTAGTACCTTTAATTTACAAGCGGGCTCTAACATACGTGGGTGTTTTGGTGTATTTACGCAGTACGCGCATTGTACGATAATGGGCATTTACAGTAGTGGTCGTAGATAAAGTTATTTGTAGCAGCTGTTTGAAAACATTCACTTAAAATGAAAATGTCATAATTATTATGGTAGTGATACACTTCAATCAGTGTTATGAATTCATTAAAGTTTTTATTAGCACTACTTATATTGACTATATCCCGCCAAACGTAGCATGCCGAAATTCGAATGAATTAGAACCAGTCAGATTCTATATAACTTCTGTTTTCAGGAAACATATCATGTAAAGTTCGAATGGGGCTTTGTGATTAGTTCTCTACTCGCATTATGTTTCAGCACATGACTGGTTTAAAGAAAAACAATGTTAAATGTCAAACGTCAGTTCGCGGGTAGAACTCTATTAAAATTAGTGAAAACTCCGCATTGGAAGTGTTTCTCTTGAAGTAATTCAAGAAAAAGGGAAAGAGGCCCAACCAAAAAGTTTGAGCGGAGTCACTAACATGACCTGTACTCGAGAAGTCATTTCTACAATATTGGAAAACAGGCGAAACGCGAACGGTACGTACTGTAAAGAAAATGTAAACTCCATATGGAATGCCAGTGCTAAGTTAGTGCAAGAGAAGTACGTTTCTGATTTTCAAATTTTGTTTGATCCGTTTAAAAAATGTAAAATTCAAACCGGCAAACCTTTAGCACTACACGCCCGCGATGACAGTAAATGTCATTCAATTTTGTTGTAATATTTTTGTTGGGATATAGTCTGATAAATTGCTCTCGTGCATTGTAAATTATCGCAAGTAATCTTGTTCGAGTTGACCTAGGTTGTCAAGGACAATATACAGGGTGTCCCACAAGCTAGTAGACAGACGATATCTCGAAAACATGAAAATGAATTTTTTTTGGAATTAAATGTAACTTTAATGCTTACAAAAAAAACATAGCAACCCTGACTGCGAATGTTCTTCACCGACCAAATAATTATAAAGGGTGGACCAAATAGTGGTTTCTTTTTAAAAATTAAAAAAAATTGATGAAAAATATTTTTTTTTACATTATTGGTTTTTTCGAGAGTCAACATTCCCATTATTTATGTAACACGATTTCTTTCATGTGGCTTCCTAGGCTGGCTTCGCAATAGCACATCCTGTCAACCCAATTTTCCAAGCCTTGGTGACGATTTCTGGCTATCTCACGAATGGCTTGCTCGATATTCGCCTGGATCGTTAATAGATTGTTCGCATCACATCGGTCCTTCACGGCACCCAAAATAAAGTCTAGCGGCGTCATATTGCAGCTCCGAGGTGGCCAATTGACATCGCTGAGACGGCTGGTAACACGATTACCGAAGTTAGCGGGCAAAAGATCGATTGTGATATAAGCTGTATTGCATGGCGCGCCATACTGCTGAAACCATGGATCGTCCAAGCCCATGTCTTCAATTTCCGGCCACAAAAAATCGTTTATCATGCCTCTGTAGCTTTCAGCGTTTCCAGCAGCATTTTCAAAGAAAAATGGGCCTATGATGCCACCACTCCAAAATCTGCACCAAACTGTCACCCTCTCAGGATGCATTGGCTTTTCGATGATCACGTGAGGCTTTTCCGATCACCAGATGCGGCAGTTTTGCTTGTTAACATAGCCGCCGCAATTTCGGCCAAAACCTCTTTTCAATGTGGGCTACACAGCATTGACTTTGGAAATAAGTTTACATTATTTCCCAACGTTGTTCAAGCGTAAAGCGATTCATTTCGTTCGACGGAGATATGATACTGACTTTCTAAGATTTCGAGAGGGAAAGAGCCGTCGCTGTCAAAATAACATATATTTCAAAAAGAAACCACCATTTGACCCACCCGTTGAATAACAAATATTATATTACTGGTTGTTGAAATTAGGCACTTGGTAGGTTTCACAAATTTTATACTTTTTATTCCGACTAGTTTCGATTGTTACATCATTATCTAGGAATGAATACCAATGATGAATAATGATGTAACAATCGAAACTAGTCGGAATAAAAAGTATAAAATTTGTGAAACCTACCAAGTGCCTAATTTCAACAACCAGTAATATTAAAAATGTTTCACCACGTGATAAACGAGAACCAAATTCAACAAATAACAAATATTATATTCAAATTTAATTCTGGAGGTGTCTTAAGAAAGTGCTCTTGGTTTTTAAAAATAATGAGTAATAAAGTCGTAAAATAATAAAAACTAAAATTCTTTCGTCTTTATTTTCAAGAAATTACTTAGCATTAAAATACGCAACTTTGCCTTAATTTAACCAATATAGCAATGCTGATTCATCGAATTTAACACCCTGTATATTGGGTTGCATGTTACTTTGCAATCATAACTGCCATAAAGTTTGCCCATGCCTGTGCATAGGGAATAAAAAATATGCGAACATAACTAAATAATTTTCTACTGATCAAATAACTTGTGCAATAAAATGTAAATATTTAATTCAAATAAGAATCACCTTATGACTAAAAGTAAATTTATAAACATTGATTGTAAATGATTAAGGCCGAGGTTATTAAATACATATAAAATAAGCATTTTATCATATGTAGACAACATGTTAAGCAACTCCGTTTTCATCAAAACTATTTAATTTCAGGAATTGGCGGATATCTACACATCTTCGATTTGAACACAAATCATTTAACCCTGAAGCAAATGATTTTTGAAGGATTGAAAATTAATTGTGTTTCTGTTAATGAAAATGGCCAGTATTTAGTATGTACAGGAGAAAACGTTATAAAATTATGCAAAGTGGATTTCAAAAATTTGCACCTATCGGAAATTGCCGTCAAAGAGTTATCTGATTGGATTTTGGATACGCAATTTATTAGTTCAGATGGAAATGAGGAAATAGTTACCGTTATGATGCACAATACAGTACATTTTTGGGATAATTCGTTGGAAATTTTAGAGGAAAGCGTGTGCGAGGAAAATTGCATCTTGTACTGTGCTAAAATCACTTTCGAAAAATGTCTTGATTTGATTGTGTTGGCTGGTACTGTTTTTTCTGAAATTTTGATTTGGAAAGCAGATCGAAACTTGGATATTTCTCCGGTGCTGAAACGACTGTGTGGACATAATGTAAGTAATTATTAGACTGATAGTTAGTTATATCCCTGAGCCTTTTCGATTGAAATATGTAAAATGTATAACTTATTTACATATACAAGGTGGCCAGAAAAGGTGTGATAATCTTCAGGTAAAGTGGTTCATTGATTAATTTCAAGCAGAAAATTTAAGTAAAAAAATATTGTATTGTGGCTTATAACTCCTCACGAGCCAATTTAAAGAAATGTAAATTTGGCAACAATGGATCAAACAAGTGTTTAATTTAACAATAATCATAAATTTAACAAATCTACAAAAATTAATATTTGAAGTATACATCAAAAATGAAAGATTAAAGTAAATGTTCAAATTGATAACCATCCGTTTCTAAGCAGATATGGAGCCGTCGTGGGATAGAATTAATTACTCGGAGCAACATCTCTTCAGTAATTAATTCCACTGCAACACGAATTCTATTCATGACGTCTACATTGTCCACGAGGTGTTGCATACACCTTTTCTTTTAAAAATCCCCAAACGAAAAAATCAAGTGGATTCATATCCGGCGACCTTGCTGGCCATAGTATGGGTCCATTGCGCCCAATCCATCTATTTGGAAAATGTTTGTCCAACCATTCTCTTGAAATTCTTGCTGTATGAGGTGGTGCACCATCATGCATGTACAGCATGTTGTTTACTAAATTTAGTGGAACATTCTCCAAAACTTCCTCTAAAATATTTACATAATTTAAGGCATTTAATCTTTGATGAATAAAAAAAGGCCCAATTACACGTAAATTTAGAATACCAAGCCAGACGTTAACTGAAAATTTCCTTTGATGTCCCATTTTTCTAACCGCCCGAGGATTTTCTTCTGCCCAAAAGTGATAATTATGACAATTAAATACCCCATCTCTAGTGAATGTACATTCATCACTCCAAAGAATTTTAAATAAAAAATTTGGTTCTTCCCGAATTTGATCTAAAATCCTGTCACAAAACATACGTCTACGCTCGTTATCATTTTCATACAGTGGTTGAACTTTTCTTGCATGAAATGGACGCATTCGATTTTCTTTCAAAACTGCATGGACTGTTGTTTTACTGGGGACATTTAACTGTTGAGCTATTTGTCTCATACTAATATTGGGATCTTCTTGAACTGCATTCAATATCTGTTATTCTAGGTGAACAGTAGGACTTTCCCTTGGTCTCCCTCCATCTATGTTATTATAAACGAACGACCCAAAAGTACGTAGCCTTTGGTCTAATTTTCTAAACGTATTTACGCAGGGCTGTTGGCGATTTGGATATCTTCTTTGGTACTCATCTTTGGCACTAGTTGCATTACCATTGCAGAATCCAAATATCATGTACATATCTGCATACTCGTTGAATGTGTACATCTTCAAAAAGTATGATGAACTTATACAAACTTACACAAATAAATTATGACAAGTATATGTCAAAGTCAAGTGAAATTTAATAAGCTTACATATGAAAATACATAGTTGCCAGGTCTATTTTTATTAAAAAAATGCTTCTGAAGAAGTTATTAATTTAAATTTTACAAATGTGTAATTGATTGTAAGTTCTATTGATTTTTTCCAAAATATATAGAAAATAACACTAATTTCCAGAGATACGTTTAATATTTTAACGACCTCGTGAGATGTTACGAGGAAGAATACAATATTTTTTTATTTAGATTTTTTATCCAAAATTAATCAACGAATCACACTACCTGAAGATTATCACACCTTTTCTGGCCACCTAGTATTTTGGTATGAAATTATAGCTGGAAAAACTTAAAAAATATTAATTTTATTGATTATTAAATCTGTGATGGTTCGAACTCCGCTGTTGTATAAATTTGTACTTTATAGTATTTTACCGACATCCACTCTGTAATTGATAAATTACGAACTGTTTTGACCAATCGTAAGCGAGCCATTACCAATATACGGGGTGTCTACGCTAAACCGTTCGTTAAAAGTTTAGGTTCCATCGGAAGTAGCACCAAATTTGTTATTTGAAATGGAACACCCTATATATTATGGTATTTTTGGATTCCTCGTTTAAATTACAATTACATATTTTGTGGGAACGTATGGACACTTATCGCTTTTAGTTTTCAAGAAAGAGAATATTTCTAAAATTTTTACCTCAAAATGGCAACAGGAAAAGAATAAGATAGAAATATGATTTATATCTTTAATTGTACCTATAGGATGCTTGTGATGAGTAAGATAATTGAAAACTGTCAGTTTTGACAATAAGTTTTCTTAAAATGTCAATATCTAAGTGCCCTCTTAAATATCTCGTAATCCATTTTTTTTATTACATTAAACGATAGCGGGAAAATGTATTACAATAGTATATTGTACAACAAGAGTGGATATGATGCCCGTGTCTCATGAAGGCAAGTTTGGGAAACGAGCCGTACAGTTTATTGTTAGGGAATTAATCAATATACGGTAAGGAGTAGAAAAATAGTATATTGTACAACGAGCATATATTGATGGCTATCAATCACGAGAACGATGTTTGTGAAACTAGCCGTAGGCGAGTGGAGCAACTCGTTCGAGTGATTAATAGCCATTATATGCGAGTTGTACAGTCAACTTTGTTCAGGAAAATTAAAATCAAAATCAAAATAAAAAAAACAAAAACAAAATCAAAATTAAAATCGAAATTAAAGTTGTAATTACAATTTTACAATTGAAAAAAATTTAAAAACAAAGTTAAAATCAGTATTAAACAGGGTAAACAAAATATTATAAATCGCGTTTTGTGAATCAAAGCGCGAATTAGCGTGTTTAATAACTTCATTAAACACGAAAATGCGTGCGCGTGTTTAATAAAAGGCAAACGCGTGTTTAATGAAATTGAGTATTAAATGTACCTCATTAATGCTGCCCGCACAATTAAATAATGCGCACATTATAACATTTTCGTTAACAAAGTATAGTGGTACAACTCGCATATAATGGCTATTAATCACGAGAACGATGTTTGCGGAACGATCAAATGCGTTTGCGTGTTTAATAACCATATTAAACACGCAAATGCATATTTAATGAAATGAGTGTTAAATGTACCCCATTAATGCTGCCCATACAATTAAATAATGCGCACATTATAAAATTTTTGTGAACAATAGTATATTGTACAACGAGCATATAATGATGGCTATTAATCACGAGAACGATGTTTGCGGAACGAGCCGTAGACGAGTGCAGCAAATCGTCTGAGTGATTAATAGTCATTATATGCGAGTTGTACACTATACTTTGTTCACGAAAATTAAAATCAAGATCAAAATTTAATCTAAAATTACAATTACAATCAAAATTCAAATCAAAATCAATTACAATTGAAAAAAAATTAAAAGTCAAGGTAAAATCAGTATTAAATTAGGGTAAACAAAATATTAACATAAGTCGCGTTCTGTGAATCAAAGCGCGAATTAGTGTGTTTAATGACCATTTTAAACACGCAAATTCGTGTTTAATGAAATGAGTGTTAAATGTACCCCATTAATACTGCCTATACAATTAAATAACGCGCACATTATAACATTTTCGTGAACAAAGAGTATTATACCATATGTATAAAAAATATTTAGATAAGGCATGGCCATGATAAACAAAATCACGGTCTTAGATTAGTTCAGTACGTTGTTGACTTTATGTCAATTAAAAGTCAGTTTTGATTTAATCATGGTATTCTCACAACTTCACAAGCGTTTCATCATTGAATCTTATTTCCGTAATGGACATTTTGAAAATGGGCCTCTGCTGTCGCCGCCGCCGTTGTCGCCGTCGCTGCCGTCGCGGTCGGGCATCCCGGTGCGAACTATAGGTGTTGTGACAATTAGGTCCCTGTGTATATATTTTCTTGAACATTTTTTCTGTAACATAATCCGTGTGTAAATAATACCGATCGTTATCGTGCCTATCAGAATTTTCCTGCCTCTGCTCCATCCTTGTGTGTTTAATACGCTGTTTCAAAGTGACCCGACTCCAAGAGCTAGCTGAAGGTCATCGAGACCCCGCGCTGCGACCCCCGTTGACACAAGTTTTATTTGACAATTAGATTAGCTTAACCTTACTTTTAAGAACTGGTGGCGAAGACGTGATGCGATGTATCAAACCTGCAACGTACGTTCCGAAATACAAAGCCACCCTTTATCTTAATAATTTTTATACATATGGTGTGCGTTACGCTGATCGGGATCGCGTCGAACGCGTAACTTGCTATAGCCTTTAACGAGACAAACTTGTACATTTTACAAATTTATTTTTATTATGTCACTCTCGACAGACTAATGACTACTTGATAAATTGTAGCAACGGCAAGGCCGTAACATGCCGCCTCCCTTGAAATGACTCATTTCAAAATAATTAAATTTAGAAATTACAATTGCAACAAATTAAGTCTAAGGAAGTAGTACTAGTGCTAAGCCTCGATGGGCAAGACACTCAGCCGCACTGCCGGTCTTTTGTATACTCCGCGCACAGTTTTTATGGTAGCGGATCTGATGACTCCATCGGCTGCTGCGTGGGTTTCCAGGATTCGTCTGCCAACAACGTGACGGGGTGTTATCTTCGTAGATTAAGACTAGATCTCCTCTTTGAAGAGCAGGACCCTCAGATGTCCTCCATTTCTGTCGTGACTGTAATTGTTGCAGATAATCCTTACTCCATCTCTGCCAAAACGCCTGCTGGAGCCGTTGTATGTACTGCCATCTGGATAACCGATTCATATTTTCGACTCGCAAGTCAATCTCAGGTAAAGCTCGTAAATAATCACCAACCAAGAAGTGGCCAGGCGTTAAGTAGGAAAGATCGTTGGGATCGGGCGACATAGGTGTTAGAGGTCGTGAATTGAGAACGCACTCGATTTCAGTAAATAAAGTATACATTTCGCTAAATGTGAGTTGCGCGTTTCCAACAATTTTATAAACATATCGTTTGAATGCCTTGACGGCCGCCTCCCATAGACCACCCATATGTGGAGACCGCGGGATATTAAACTTCCAGGCAATACCCTGATTGGCCATTTCTTGAACAATAGAGTTTTGATTTGCGGGATCATTTAAAAAATGTTTCATTTCACGTATTGCGTTAGCCGCACCCACGAAATTTGTCGCATTGTCGCAAAAGATTTCCTTGGGTAAACCCCTGCGCGAGATAAAACGTTTTAGTGCGGCCAGAAAGACTTCTGTGGTTAAATCTTCAACCAGTTCGCAGTGCACTGCCTTCGTAAGCATGCATACAAGAATGCATCCGTAAGCCTTCGTGGTCCTACACATTTTCCGCGAGCCTTCCTTCGCCAGGAATGGCCCGAAATAATCGATGCCCACCCTTGAAAAGGTACGAGCAATCTTTAAGCGAGACATGGGTAAGTCTGCCATTTTCGGCTCACACAATCGAGGATTATGTTTAAAACACGTTATGCAACTTCGAACTATTTTACGCGCAGCGTTTCTACCAGCCACAGGCCAATATCGTAAACGCGTCGCGGCCAATGTGCCTTGCATTCCGCTGTGCAGGCTTCTAATATGAACATCTCTTATTATCAAATCGCAAAGTTTTCCTTTGGGTAGTAAAATTGGATATTTTGAGTTGTATTCCAATTCCGAATTACGTAAGCGCCCACCTACGCGCAGTACTTGATTTTCGTCCAAAAATGGACTTAGCGAGAGAATTTTCGAGCCTTTCGGCAATTGTTTCGAATTTGACAATAATTTAATTTCCGACGGGAATGAAATATTTTGTACGAGTTTGATACTTGCAATTTCCGCGTTCTCTAACTCCTGCACCGTCAATACGCATAACCGTTTCGAGACTCGGCTTTTGCAATACGCTCCAAAACGTCGGCAAAAAGCGATAATTCTAAGTAACCTCAGAAGACTAGAGAATTTACCAAATAAGTAATTCGCGAATTCTTCCGATTGGTTTGCTTTGTGAATTTGTGCGATTAGTACCCTTGCCTCCGGAGCTACGTGCTCAAGATTTGGCCTAAATGGTTTTGGTGCAAAGCTTCGATCGGTTAAAAATTCGGGGCCGTTCCACCATAAGCAATTAGTAGCCAATGGCTCGGAAAAACAACCGCGTGATAACACATCTGCCGGATTTTCGTGTGTGGCCACATAGCACCACGACCCAGCGTTGGAATTGTGTTGAATTTTGGCTACTCGGGTAGCTACGAATGTTTTCCAGCGGCTTGGGCAAGCATTAATCCAGCAGAGAGCTATGGTTGAGTCAGAATAATAAGTTATGTTCGCAATTTCGTACCTTGCATCCTTATTCGTAGCACGTAACACTTTGTGCACTACATCGGTAAGTAATAATGCTGCACATAATTCAAGTCGTGGTATACTTAGAGTCTGAAGTGGCGCAATTCTGGATTTAGCGCACATCAATTTACATATTACCGGCTTGTCGAACGCGATTTCTCGTAAATATACGCAAGCGCCGTATGCACGCTCACTGGCGTCAGCAAACCCGTGAAATTCGAGTTTAGAATTTCTGCGGCTAATTAATTGCCTCGGTATGGAAAGATGCGATACGTTACGTAATTCGTTTGTAAATTGCTTCCACCGAGTGAAAATGTCGAGAGGAACCGATGCGTCCCAGGATAACTTTAGCTTCCATAGCTCTTGCATAATCATTTTAGCCAGAACTATGACGGGACCGAGGAGACCCAAAGGGTCGAATATCTGCGCTATACTACTTAAAATAGTTCTTTTCGTCGTTCGTGACGATTCTAATAGATTGCTCCTGTACTTGAGTGTGTCAGGAACGGGAGACCAGGAAATTCCTAGAGTCTTCAAACTTTCTGATTCCTTGCACTTTATGAGTAAATGAGTTTCTCGTGAAGTTAAATTGCTTAGAAGATTCTTATTATTGGATACCCACTTTCTTAAGGTAAATCCTGCGCCTTCTAGTAGTTTAATAATCTCGTTACGCATCAAAATTAGTTCATCTATGTCATCGCCACCCGTAATCAAATCGTCCATATAGAAATCTCGCGCGATAGTCTCGGACAATAAACGATTCTTTTCTCCAACTTGAATGGCAAGTTCCGTTAAGCAACGTGTAGCGATAAATGATGCGGGACGGGTACCATAGGTTAAAGTCTTTAATTCGTATATCATTATGGGCTCATTTACCGAAAATCTATTTAAGATTTTTTGATAACACGTATCACTTGGGTCGATCAGAATCTGACGATACATTTTGCTAATGTCCGCGCTTAATACGTATTTATGCAACCGAAATCTGATTAAAATACTAAAAAGGTCGTCTTGAATTACTGGCCCCACCATAAGGGCATCGTTAAGAAATTGATTGGTCGTGGTCTTGGCAGATGCGTCGAAAACCACGCGAATTTTCGATGTGGTACTCTCGGGCTTGTATACTGCGTGGTGAGGAAGGAAATAACCAGTATCTTCCGCGCCCTCGAATGTGTTTACTTGTGTCATGTGACCGAGCTCCAAATATTCTTGGATAAATGTGTCGTATTCGGCTTTAGCATCGTGATTTTTCAACAATTTTCGTTCTAAAGCCAAAAACCGTCTTTTGGCTATTTCTAGCGAATTGCCTAATAATCTAGGACTGGATTTCCACGGTAGGGATGCGATAAATCTGCCCGCCGAATCGCGTTTGATAGTACGTGTGAAGTGTTCTTCACATTCAGCCTCTTCGTTAGAGCGTAGTATTGATTCCGATGTACTCTCAATTTCCCAGAACCTTGCAATGTTGTTATTTAATGCTCGCAGGACGTTTAACTGACACGAAACTGGAACATTATTTGAGACCGTCTTATCAGCGATTGCGCCTGAAATTAACCAACCAAATACAGATTTTTGGAAGACCAGGCCCGGTTGGCTGGTACGGATTTGTCCAATACATAATAATTGGAAGAACATTTGCGCTCCTATCAAGAGGTCAATTCGTCGTGTTTCGTAATAATGTGGATCAGCTAACTGAATATTTCGAGGAACATTAATAGAGCTGGCATTAATAGATTTCGCAGGAATATTTGTAGCGATGTTGTCTAGAACATGAAACTCTAAGTTAACGCTAAATTCCAAGAATTTCGAGCGTATGTTTGCGTCAATTACTGAATCCACCTTAGTACAATTATTGTCGATACCAACGATTGGTAAATTCGTATTCCTACTCCTTAATTTGAGTGTTCGAGCGAGTTCCTTAGATATAACATTAATTTGTGAACCTGAGTCCAGCATGGCGCGAGCGTTTTGATAACTGCCCTGGGCGTCGCGAATTTCCACGATGCAAGTAGACAAAATAACATTCGACGGGCCGTGATAATGATCAAGAACTTGCATCGATGTTACTGGGGGCTGTTGATCGTTGCCAGTGTTATCAGGATCTTGTCGTGCGGTGCTATCAAGGTGTAAAATTGTATTGTGCAACCGATTGCATTTTCTACACCGCGACGATTTACAATCTTTTGAGGGATGCCCATGACGTAAGCAATTAAGGCATAAACGTTTCGAGCGTACTCGTTCTATGCGCGCGTTTACAGGTAAATTTAATAGATCGGGGCATTGATTTGTAAAATGAGTATTGTTTTCACAAACTTTACAATGGATTAGCGATTTGCCTGCATTGGCATGAAGCGATACGTATTTCGTATTAGGTTTCGTCTGTTTTTGGCTTTCATTTAGATTTAGCGCCTCTAACGTGTGACACTTGTGTGTCAAAAAATCTATAATATCCTGATATGTGGGTAGTTGTGTGCTAGAAAGCTTTTCTTCCCATTCTTTTCGTGTATGAAATGGAAGTTTCGCGATAATTAAATAAATTAATAAATCATCTTGGTCGACGTTTCGACCCATGATTTTCAAAGAGTGCGTGTGCTGTGTTACAGCATTCAAAATAGTTCTGAATCCGTTATACGACTCTTTCGTGGCAGGGGCTAACTCAAATAGCGCTCGAATGTGATTTGTGACGATTACTCGCTTGTTTTCGAATCTCGCCTTTAATAAATCTCTGGCCTTTTGATAATTATCATTCGTGATCTCTAAATGCCTAACTGCGTCGGCAGCTTCACCTTTAAGGGCTGATATTAAGTACTGCATTTTTTCTATGTTGGCCAGGGATTTATTAGAGTCGATTAATGAATTGAATCTCTCGCGAAAGGAAAGCCAATCACTGAAGTTGCCTGAAAAGGTAGGTAAATCTGCTCTTGGCAGCTTAACAGTTGATTGAGCTACTTGGGGTAGGCCGATGATAGGCGCGGCTGGCGTTGGTGCAATAAGTAGATCCACCCGTGCCTTCAGATTAAAAAATATAGAGTCAGTAATTGACTTTTCATTAAATGCGTCATCAAACTTTGATTCATGATCTATTTCGTAAATATTCTCTAAATACTCGTCGCACGTATTCATTGACTTTTGGCAAACTGAAAATTGCCCAACAATCTTTCCCAAATAGTCCGGCGCGTTTTGCGGGACCATCCAGGTACTGTTTTAAAATTGTTAGGCTGCGTTTAAAGTATGCACGCTTATTTTTGAGTATTTTCAAACTCTCTATTACTGAATCGAGTGAGCTCTCCGCAATGACAGGACTATCGGGAGATGCCATAATAAATTAAGGATTTCTTGAAATGGGAAAAATGGATTGATCTGACCTACTATTGCCTTTGGCCTTATGGAGATTCTGGCAGTGTGAACGAGTCGAGCTTGAGCGAGGGATATGGATGCTTCTTATGACCATCCGTAGTTTTCCATGCGGACCTATGCGTCGGCTGGAGTGGATTCTCGGCGTATTTTCGATGATTCGATGAATTGATGAATTACCATCCGGTTCGAAGGACCAAATGTGCGTTACGCTGATCGGGATCGCGTCGAACGCGTAACTTGCTATAGCCTTTAACGAGACAAACTTGTACGTTTTACAAATTTATTTTTATTATGTCACTCTTGACAGACTAATGACTACTTGATAAATTGTAGCAACGGCAAGGCCGTAACATATGGTACAATCATACTCCTAAAGCAAGTAATAGTATTTCTGCACAGTATAATTGCGAATGCCATGTTTTTTCAAAATTTTATATACTGTAGATTTTCAATTACAATTAAGTACCTCTTCTGTTCGTCAGTTCGTCATTTGAATTTTTGAAATAATACTCGCGAATCCGTGGACATGGATCGACTAATGGTTATTTAACAAGGAACGTAAGGACGTATTAACATTTGAGGTAGGCGAATACGAATTTCGTCGCCTGCCGAAAATGTTAATTGTCATTACGTTCCGTGTTGCTTATTTTTTTCCGCTACCGGAAATATGATACTTAAAAAAGATCAGAAAATATTCTAACATATGGCTTTTAACATTTGGGTTTCAAATTTTTATAGCCACCTATGCGTCCTATGGTAACTCAACAACCGAGAAAACAATGTCAAATTTTGTTTGTTTGTGTCAATCCAGTGAAACTTTCTGCGGGCATGGATGCAAACGACAAACGAAGCTGCGAATATTGCTTGTTAGAACCTGTTACCGACAAAATCGAAAAAGCCCTGTTACGACTTTTTTAAGCAATGGTTATGTAAAAAGGATGCCGATGCTATAGGTCGCCTATATGTTGGAGCGTTACGTTTCTGTTTATTATTTTCCTAGGTCCGTAAATAAAAATTAAGTTCCGTCGCCAAGGACAACAAACACCACGAATGTTATTAGCCACTTACGGTACAGTCAGAGAAAATACAAATGCGAAACTCGCTCGGCGAGGGAATGCTGCCGCATGTCGGTGCTTAGTTCAGTCGAAACCCCCTGCTTAAAATACAATTATGAGGTAATAAAGTTTATAAGTCTAGTTCCCTTCTCGCCCCTAAGTGATCGAGTGACGTATTCCATATCTGTGATTTTTCATCTTCCAATTTTGGTACGCCATCTTCAAAAATTCGAATAACTAAAATTTTTACGTTATTTTGACATTTTTTTATATATTTATCAATTGAAGAGTCATTTTATATAAAATTATTGGTAATATTTTAGTATTAATAATTTTCTTTTTTAGTTTCGTATAAATAACCTCATTTTTGGCAAGATATGACCTTGAAACCCTCGAAAAATATAAGATTTAATTTTTTTAACCACTAAAAATTATTATAATAGTCTGAAGAATTCACATACAGGGTTGGGCATATGTGTCGGAACACCTGATTTCTGGCTAAACGTCTGTTGTTTTCTTATTACTTTAAAGAAATGTGTATAGTTTTATTTATTCTATTCAGTGACTTATTTTGATTTTCTACAGCTACACAATTTTTCGAGATATGACGTCATCGGTAGTTTTTTTAAATAGAACACCTTGTATATTTTTACATTTTCGAATAGATACTTTTCCAACAATTGCAATGATGTATGGTTTGATGGGTGTCCGACTTGTGGTTTTTTAAATGTTAAATAATATTCTATATCAAGTTGGCTTTTACATCTTTTTACTCTGTTTTCTGATGTTTTCAGTAATTAACAGATAGTATCTATATGAAATATTACCATTGCTGTTCAACTTTGGATGAAATAACTTAACGTGAAAAAATTACGTTGTTAATGATGGTTGGTTTTGAAGATTGGTAGAGATCTCCACAAGATGCTTGCAATATTTTTAATGCAATATTCCCTGAGAGAAATTCTAATATTTATAAATCAAAATTTTCAACGGTTGAACAAAATTTTTACGAAATTCACAAATTGAATTTTTTATTAGTTTATTTATTATTTAAAAAAAACACAAGTCGCACACCCACCAAACGCTATATTATTGTAATTGTTGAAAAGGTGTCTATTTGAATATGTAAAAATTTACAGGTTGATCCATTTAAAAAAAACTGCCGATGACGTCATATCTCGAAAAATATGGTAGCTGTAGAAAATCAAAATAAGTCACTTAATAGAATAAGTAAAACAATACACATTTCTTTCTAAAGAAATAAGAGAACAACAGACGTTTAACCAGAAGTCAGGTGTTCCGACACATATGCCCAACCCTGTATATTTTTTACCCAAATAAAAGGTTATTTAGGGTATTCTTTTTTTTTAATTTAACCATTTTTTTCGCCCCTAAGCGATCAAGTGATGGAAAATTTTATTTAATCATATGATTCCTATTAGTGAATACCATATTTTTAATGTTTGGTGCGTCATCTTGAAAAATTTGAGTAACTAATCTTTTTACGATATTTTGATATTTTTTATATATTTATCAACAATTGAGCAGCAAAATATTATCAAATTAATGGTAGAGTAACAGTATGTTTATGTTTAGTTTAAATCCTTTTTTTAAATTTCAAATACCTTATATCTATATATAGGGTTGGGCATATGTGTCGGAACACCTGATTTCTGGCTAAACGTCTGTTGTTTTCTTATTACTGTAAACAGAAATGTATATAGCTTTATTTATTCTATTCAGTGACGTATTTCGATTTTCTACAGCTACCCAAATTTTTCGAGATATGACGTTTTTCATCGGCAATTTTTTTAAATAGAACACCCTGTATATTTTTACGTTTTCGAATAGATAATTTTCCAACAATTGCAACGATGTATGGTTTGATGGGTGTGCGACTTGCGGTTTTTTAAATATTAAATAAAATAACTCTACTTCGAGTTGGCTTTTTACATCTTTTTACTCTGTTTTCTGATTAAACAATTTTGTGTTTCTATGTTTTCTATAACTAACAGATAGTATCCATGTGAAATATTAACATTGACAGTTAGTTTTGGAGATTGGTAGAGATCTCCACAAGATGCATGCAATATTTTTAATGCAACATTGCCTGATAGAAATTCTAATATTTATAAATCAAAATTTTTAGGAAATTCACAAATTTCAATTTTTAATATTTTATTTATTATTTGAAAAAATACAATTCGCACACTCACCAAACCCTATATCATTGTAATTATTGAAAAGATGTCTATTTCAAAATGTAAAAATATCAGGGTGTTCCATTTGAAAAAAAAATATCCTCGAACAGGTCGATTTTCTTTTATATAAAATAAAATTTTTACATGAAATTTGATTTTCAGTCGTCATTTGTTTTCGAGTAATAACGTCAGCCATTTTTTCTAAATGATAACCCCCTATTTTTGTTCTTGATTTTGAGAGATCTTTTCACTGTCGAACCGGCAGTATAAAAATGTTTCTATCTTACAAGGAACAAGTCATTTTGCAAACTCTAAATATCAAGTTTACACTTTCAATTGTCATTTACTCGAAAAATTTCTTATGTAAGATAGCAACATTTTTATACTGGCAGTTCGACAATGAAAAGATCTCTCAAAATCAAAAACAAAAATAAGGGGTTGCCACTTAAAAACAAAATGGATGACGTCATTACTCAAAAACAAATGACGACTGAAAATCGACTTTCATGCAAAAATGAGTATTTTTATAAAAGAAAATGGACCTGTTCGAGGATTTTTTCCAAAAATATTTAATTTCGGCTTTACTGCATATATTTCATACTTTAGATAAAAAAATAACATAACATAATAATATATATTTTTATACTTATGATTTGTAAATTAAGTAAAATATTGTAATGTTATAATATAGAGCTTAACGCTACTTTATTTAGCTTTTAAAAGTCGTATTTTGTTTCCTGATTATAAGTGAAAAAACTATGAAAAAAACCCTAGCGGTCTTCACATTTTTGAAATATCAATGGATAATTCAAATTATTCTTTAAATTATAAATACAAAACCCTTGAAAATTCATCTAGTAATTTTTAAATTTTTGAACACGTGTTTTGGCTCAAAAAATATGGAGATATTGGAATTAGATACATTGTAATTATTAGTTTATTATCAAATATTTGAATTCCATTGAGTTCTATAGGTATTCAGTTCTATGATATATAAACTTTTATATACGGGAAATATTCAGAGATTTTATACCTTACCACGTGTTTGTGAATATAAGGTGACAATAGTATTTTATGCTTATATAATACTACCCTTTTAAAAGTAAATTGCTAATAAACTAGGTATTTAAACTTAATTTACCTACCTTTGAGATTATTTTTCAGGAATGTTAGGAAGAATTACGATTTTTTTTAATTTTAGGTTGTCACTCGATCGCTTAGGGGCGAAAAAGGTAAACTTTAAAAAAACATTTAATACCCTAAATGACCTTCAATGACCTTGAAAAAAATTACTTAATTTGATATTTGGAACAAAAATATATTTGAGTTTTTTCAGATTTTTATAGTGGTTGAAAAACAAAAACCTATTTTTCGAGAGTTTCATGGTCATATCTTGACAAAAAATGGGATTGTTTTAACCAAACTGAAAAAAATTATTAACTAAATTACTGATAATAATTTTACATAAAATAACTGCTCAATTGTTGATTTTATAAAAAATATCAAAATATCGTACAAATATTAGTTATTCGATTTTTTGAAGATGTCGCACCAAACGTTGAAAGATGAAAAAAGTCACATAGATGGTATTTATTAATAACAATCATATGACGAAATTTTTAATACTTAAAAAAACGCTCAATGACTTTTAAATATTCACCTAATTTGGTATTTGGGTCAATAATATATGTGATTTTTTTCAGATTTTTTAAATATTTTTTTTAGTGGTTAAAAAAATTATATTTGAAAAAATCTAATTTTGGGGCTTCCCGGGTCATGTCGTTTTTTTTTTGATATATGGCTTACGGCTTCTTTGATTTAAGGTCACAACTAATGTTATTTTCATTTTTATTTAAAAATCCGTGTCGGGTGGCATTTCGACCATATTATCTCGGGATACCCTTTTATTACCTCATAAATGGATTTTAAGCATTGACGGATTTCGACCGAACTAAGCAACGACATGCGGCAGCATTCCCTCGCCGAGCGAGTTTCGCATTTGTATTTTCTCTGACTGTACCTGTAACTATGTATGCAATGCTTATTTACGAAAAAAATATAACTATATGTATTTCCAAAAGGGCACTATAAACTAATTATTTTAAGTTGCTTATTACATGTTGCTTCATACATTTATGGTAAAAACTCGAACGTATCTAACGCCAAACGGCACCCTAACAGCTATAATTAATATTTTATGGGGATTGGTCATAATTGAGGTGATCGTGGCGGCCCTAAAATCCGTGGCTGGAATATCACTTCACCATTTCCAAAGGGTACTATAAACTAATAATTTTAGGTTGCTTATTACATTTGTGGTAAAAACTCAAACGTATCTAGCACCAAACGGCACTTTAATTTTTTGAGGTTTTATTTGTCTCGATTTCTCGGTTGATTTAAAAAATAATAATTACTTCGTTGTTTTTGAAGGGCACTATAAATAAACTAGTTTAAATTGTTTGGTCGTTGTTGCTTGCTATATTTATGTGATTTTTTTTTATGCAAGTAGCGCCGAACGGCATGTTATATTTTTTTTCTGTGGTATATAATTATGCTTTTCTGGGCTGATGTTGATGCCGATTCATTGCTGTGCCCATGTTTGGCCTTCAGGTGGCGTATTAGCGTGTCTCGTCGGGGGGTTTTGTAGCTGCACTCGGGGCATTGCATCTCGACTTTGTCACCGCTGCTGCAATCACCATGTTTCTTGAGGGCATTCATCCCATAGCTCTTGCTACATTTGTTGCATTGAAACATCTGTAATAATATAAAAAATATAAAATAATGTGTGAGATTATTAGAAATAAAATATGAAGTACATAAATAATGTTTAAAATAATATTACACTTACCTTGATACTTGCAAGCAAAATTCACTGATAATAATAATAATCGCTGTGGAACTTGGTGCACAATTGAAACGACACGAATGAATTAATTATGTGAGTGAATTATACTTATCTAATTACTCTTGGTGTATGCGCATACCACTACAAAGTGGCTATTTGGGTATGTACTGACGTCAATCGTTAATGGGCTAATTATTTCCAAAATTTTCAATGTCACCGCTAAATATATTTATAATGGAATGTGTCAACAATCGTTACTCAAATATTTCGAGTAATTTTCCACTATTAAGCTAACGTGACTTTCCAGAAATACGTTAATGTGTTTGTAATATGTATTCCCAAAATGACGTAGTAACTTTCCAAAATAATACAATAAATACTAATGTAGAATTATATCAGCACACAGTTCACAATTCATTCTTACAACTTCAATACATCGTGGGGTACGTTCACATTGCTGGAGGTTGAAGCGGGGCATGTGGAGAATGTCATAGAGCGAGTGAGTACAAAATATATTTACCTAATTTATTTACGTAATTTTGTTAAATTATATACTTTCAGGTTATCATTTTTATGATAAACCATCAACCCACCAGTGAGTTATGCCGATTCGGAGGGCAACGGGGATATCATCCTGCAAGAAGTACTTGGAGGGGCACTCGTCTCTAGAGGACCTCCTCAACAAGATAATTAAATTGCGGCTGGAATCATATGTAGATTGTGCATGGTTGGCGTGTGTGCTTTTTTTGATGCAATAAATAAGTATTTAAAAAATGACTCGTTTGCATAAACATATCCCCAGCTCTTCATGTAAATTTTAAATTTCTTGTTTAAATAACCTATGCGATTGTTGAAAATGTTACTAAAAAAATGTGATATTTTTCCATGCATAAAATAAAATTCTAATAAGTGTTCACTTATTCTGCAACCATTTATACACACAAAAAAATAAATCTGCAATGGGGTAGTTGGGTTTTTTGATGATAGGTGGCGCTTCTGGGGAAATAGTTCGGCTTTCCACCACCAGCTGGCGACCATCTTGCAGTAGGTGGGGCGGCTTGTAGACAAGGCGGCCATTTTGTAGGCGGACGGCGGCCATTTTCTGGGCGGGGCGGCCGCCATCTTGGAGTGGTGGGGGGCGCGGGTCGTGCGAGTCGCTGTTCAATCCCCTAAAGACCACTACTACTTTTTTTCTGTATAAAGATAGAAATATTTCAAAATGCATAAAAGACGAAAGGCAAAATGGCGTACAAAAAGAATTTATAATTTTATTTAGTTCAATAAAGATCTATATCAATTGAAAATATGTTGAGAAATTAAATCCAATAGTTTTAGTCAGTAATAGTACTTGAAATGGTCAATAAATATAGCCCACGGTAATAAGCGAACCGATAAAATGAATCTTTCTTTTTTGTGATAAACTACACAATGTTTGCGAGCTTTCTTTGATGGAGTTGTTTCAATGGGTATTAGAAAATGTAGACAAATAAATTGTGATAGTAATGATCGACATGTGATTTCTCGTATTGCTGCTGCATTTATTATTTGTTTATTTCGATTGATTTACAGACGGACAGACGGACAGACAGACAGAAAACAATATTCGAAACTAAAGAAAACGGATTACAATAAAAGCTTGGTTGGAGTTGATGGAGGAGATAAAATTCTTAGGCAATTCTATGTTACGCTATGATTTCAGGTGTACAATTACGTTATTTTCAAAATTCTTTATACAGATAGAGCAGTTCACGTCTTCTAACAAAAAATAATAGAAGAAATAAGTTCTTTTTTATTTTTTTTTTGTTAAAAATAAGGCGTAAACAAAAAAACTTTAAGAGTTATAAATTCCTTAAAAGTGACGAGTTGCATTGAAAAAAATATTGAATCGTAAAAAATGTGAAGAACAAAAAAGTTCTATGTAATAATGTAAACAGCATGTCCTCTGGAGCACCTTTGTGCTTGAAGAAATTTCTTGAAATTTTTAAACAATGCAGTACACCTAATGTAGTTGTCAGAAAAAAATAAACAAATCATTCTCATTTGTCATTTTCGAGATATAGATTAAAACATTTTAAAAATCTAAAACTTTGACTTGCTGTATCTTGGAAAGTATGTAATTTTTCATATAGATAAATTTAGTTAATTTGCTTGTTTTTTGTCTCAGGAATACACCATATCATTTTGGTGGTGTCTTTTTTAGACACCTTGTATTGTCGAATACATTGATTCATCAAATTTACGGATGCCCATCGTTGTACTCGTTCTCGTTCTTAATCTGCTAAGATGCCATTGCGAAGGAAGTACCAATAAGGCATGGCGAGCAGCTTAGTGCCGGTTATTGTTTTCACCAATATGTTGTAATCTGACATTTAAATGTCACTGTCACTTTTGAAATTTAAAGACGAACAGACGGATGAAGGGGGACTCAGCGGACGTTAATTGTAATTGGCTAATAAGTAAATAGGAGTAATATATAGCCTAGTACAGGGTGGGCAAAATTCGACGTTTCTAAGGGGGATCTCGATAACTATAATAGATAGAGAAAAATGGATGGTGCATCCTCGATCTCCTTTTTCGAGAAAAACTCAATGGTGAAAACTAAATTTATTTATCTGTTTTTGTTTTTTAGTTATAGCCAAAAAGTCAATTTTTTCCATTTTCGATATATTGCAATTTCTCAGTTGTTTATCATTTGACAATAAAGAAAGTTATAAGTTTTTGAGACACTTTTTTGAAAATAATGAAATAAGCTTAACAATATTTCGATATCTTCATCAGTGGCGGCTCGTGGAAAATTTTGATGGTAGAGCCACTTAGCATACACAATATATCTCACTGCCTCTTTTTTGAAGAAAGAAAAATCGATCATTAAAAACCTTTACTTGTTGCAGAAGCATTAAAAAATTAAATAGACACGAAAAATAGCCCGCATTAAATCTATAATACCGTTCTTCGTCCGCGGAAATCAATTAAACGACGAATTGTATTTTGTAACCTTATCTACACCTCCTTAATAAGTGCAATACTTTAAGAATTTGAAACTTATTTTTGGTTAAAAAGCGGAAAATTATTCGTTGATCTCATCTACATCTCTTTCTTTAGCGATGAGCGTTATTTTCACTAACTGCTACTTTGCAACCGTTACTAAGAAATAATAACGGTAACCGTTATTGAAAAAAATTGACAAACACAAAATAGGCCAGTGATTTCACGAGAAAATGTAATGCGTTTTAAAATTACAAGATATTTAAATTCATAAAATCTTTTTTCTGACTTGTGTAAACTGCTGGTATTGGCACGAATAAACTTATTATTATTATAAATCATCAAAATCGAACAACGCATTCGGCAGTTGTACAATTTCAAAAATCAAAGTCGCGAAAATCTTGGAAATTTAAAAACTGCTATTTTTGCATTAATTTCAAGAGAAAATTTGGAAATGCGTTTTAAAATGACATTAAATTCACCATATTTTGACATTTGTATCATCAAAATCGGTCAACGCGTTGAGCAATTTAAAAATCAAAATTGCAATTAAAATCTTTGGTCTTCTTCGTAATTTTGGCGTTTTGCGTTAATTTTTGACATTTTCGAAAAGTTCACGACGACCGACAAGAAACCCAGACTCAAGGAAGAGATTATTTGCCCCTCCCTATTAATCTGAATAATACTAAATTCGCCATACATTAACATTTACATCATTAAAATCGGAAAAATCATTCGGTAGTTGTACAATTAAAAAAATCAAAGTCGCGATTTTAAAATTTTTGATTGCAATTTTTGCATTTTGTGTTAATTTTATGAGAAAATTTTCGTTTTAAAATTGTACAAAATTTGCCATATTTTGACGTTTGAATCATCAAAGTAGAAAAATTCGGCAGTTGTGCAATTTTAAAATCACGATTTTAGAATATCCGAACTAAAAAAGTGAGATTTTGCATTTTGTGTTAATTTCTCGGAAACATTTCGTAATCCGTTGTAAAAGTACACTAAATTTTCCGTATTTTGACGTTTGAATCGTCAAAACCTAACAATGCATTCGGCAGATTTACCAATTTTCGAAGTTTGAAAACGTGCGATTTTGGCATTTTGCGTTGATTTCATGAAAAAGCAAAACTAATCCGGATTGTAAAATGCACGAAATTTGCGACAATTTTGACCTTAGAATCACCAAAATCGGACAACGTGTTTGTGCAATTTCAAAAATCAAAATCGTAATTTTAATCTTAGGAAGATGATGGTTGCGACCGTTACTATGTGGTAGTCTTAGGACTTTTAATTCGTGGAATTTTTACGGTTTGCGTGTTTTACAAAAAAAGGTTATTAAACTGTTTTTATTTTGTCCTATACTGTTATCATGCCTATAACTCCTTAGCAACGAGTAACGTTAAAGTAACTTTAACAACACTAGTGTTGTTATATTATCTTAACGCAACTCGTTGCTATGGAGGTATTGGTTAACAAACATGACTTCGCTTTTCGACGGTTTTCATTAAACATTTTTAAAATTAAAAAAAAAAAATAGAAATAGGATAAAATAAACCGTGTTACGACACACGTAACGTTATTTGCTTTTACATTACTCGATAATTACTCGAGAAAAACCTTAATAACGTTACGTAAATGACTATTAAATTGCATTAAATTCTCGAGTTTAGCAGTTGTGCAATTTCCAAAATCAAAATCACGATTTTAAAATATTCGAACTTGAAAAGTGCGATTTTTACATTTTGTGTTAATTGACCCCTAAGATTCACTTTGTTACAAACTGTTACTGAGTAAAGTTATTTTAAATAACGGTTACTAAATAACTATTTAAATAAATAGTTATTGTGTGGTAACAGTAAGTTACTTTAAAAACCTGTTTAAATAAATAATTATTTGTAGTAACAGTAACTGTTATAACCGTTTCTGGAAAATAACCGTTTATCTCATCACTAATGAGAACCGAAAGAAATTACAAAATCTGTTCTTTCGCTCAAGAGTTATCCTCAAAGAAAACAATTAAACTGCAAATTTAATTTTTTGTGTCTTATCTCCATCTAATCGGCGAACACTTTGCTGAAATAATTTGCCAAATTTGGTCATCCGTTCACAAGTTAACCTTAAAAAAACAATTGAAGACAACTTGATGAGTACAGTACTTTTGAGGAGAAATTTTTAAAATCGGCCATTCTGTTCAGGAGTTAACCTCTCAAAACAATTGAGCGGTTGACTGTTTTTTTAAATATTTTATACGTCCACATGGTGAGTGCAATACTTTCCTGGAAGAATTTTCAATATCTGTTTATCCCTTCAAGAGTTATCCTCAAAGACTAGAAACAATTAAACGGCAAATTTAATTGTTTGGTCTTTTCGATGAGTACAGCATTTTGCTGGAAGAATTTGCGAAATTTGGTCATCCGTTCAAGAGTTATCCTCTGAAACCCGAAAAACAAATGAACAACGAATGTAATTTTTTGGTTCTCTCTGCATCTTTCGGATGAATCTTACAAATCTGGTCGTCAGCTCAAAGGATATCTTTAAAACACCAGAAATTATTTTAACGACAAATTTAATATTTCTTTGCTAAAAGAATTTGAACTCTGTCTTTTTTTTCGTTTAACAATATTAGAAAATAATGTATTTTGTAATGTCATATGTCCTTTCGTTCAGGCGAGCACGGGGGGGGGGGGGGGGAATATCGGGCTTGATAAAAAAAATCTGGTAATGTGTTCAAAAAAAGTTATACTTGAAAAATCAAAAAAACAATTGAACGTCGAATTTATATCGCATTCGCAATTGGTTGCTCTATTCTATTTTCGACCGCAGTCCGTCGCCCCCTAAAATCGGCCGCCTGCGTACGGGCACACACTGCACTGCTGGTGGGAACGGCTCTGCAAGCAACACATTTTAGTCTATAGCATCGGCATCTTTTTTACATAACGACTGCTTAAAAGAGTCGTATCAGGACACATACCTTTTTCGATTTTGTCGATAATTATTTGTTAATATCCATGTCCGCAGAAAGTTTCACTGGATTGACACACATTGGCAAACAAACAAAATTCGACATTGTTTTCTCGGTTGCTGGGTTACCATAGGATGCATAGGTGACTATACAAATTTTGATCCCAAATGTTACAAGTCGTATTTTAGAATATATTCTGATCTATTTTAAGTATTATATTTCCGGTAGCGGAAACTATTCCTGCAAAATGGATTTGATGAGCCAGAGTGCAAATAATTAATGTTATGCAGATTTTAAGTAATGTAATAAGTCTGCACATCTTCGAAAAAATGCAATACCGATTTTTTCATTATTTTTTCCTTACTCGACAACGTACCATTGATTTATTCCGACATTTTTACAGCACCCTGTATATTTGTAATGGGTCGCTTATGATTGGTGAAAACAGTTCGGTAATTTATCAAATGCAAAGTGGGAGTAGGTAAAATACCTTTTAAATTGAAAATAAATTACGAAAGTACAAATATTTTTATTGCGTGTTAAAGTGTCGTCATTTGCCGTTATTCCACCAACTTTCTACTCACAAAATAAAGTACCACTTTTAACTCGTAAACTATAATTCCATCAAATCGGTGAAAGTTACACGATGGCCACATCACCATTTTTTTATGTGGCCGAACTGAAATAAATTGTTTTGACTTAACTTTTAGATTTTTAATTTTGCTTATAATTTATAAATATATTGTAGGGAGTTTTATTTTCAATCGACCATGACCCATTACAAAAAATCATTTCCTCAACGTCTGACGATCGTTCTGCGATTTTATGGAAATACAAAGGAGAAATGACAGCCAAAGAAACAACTTTTGATTTTAAAGAACTATATGGACACACGGCCAGATGTTTCAGATCGAAGTTAATAAAAAATCATATGATTTCAACTGGAGAGGACGGAATAATAAATGTTTGGAATTTAGATGGAACCCTTAAAAGATCGATTGAAGCACACGGAGGCGGATCTATATGGTGTATCGATGCTGATCAAGAAAAAAATATTTTGGTGACTGGGGGTGCTGATTCTGGCGTTACAATTTTTGTTATTGAACCAAAAGTTCTGAAAAATAGCTTACCCATGTTGGATGATGTGCCTAAGAAAGTAGGGATTTTAAGAAATAATTTTGTGGCCGTAATAACAGAAAACGGACTGTTTTATTGTTATAAAAGAAATAATAACAAACTAAAATCAGGAAGATGGATTCTTGTAGCAAAACATGAGGAACTGAGGAGTTATTGTCTGTTGGAAGTTTCACCCTGTGGAAAGCAAGTTGCTCTAGCTGGTATGTATACGATAGGAATTGAAATATGCGATAAATTAAAATTACCCGAAATAATGCGAAAAAAACACATTTTCAAGTAGAAATTACCACAGTATGCTTAAATAGGTTTCATATCAAAAACAGTTTTAAATTACAGATATATTATTTTAGGGTTAGACAAAATATTGGCGTTAAACACAATCATAGCTGTTGCGTCAAGGTTTATCGAATTTAAATAAATCTCCAATAGGTTTGTTTTCAGCCTTTTAATAGTACATTATTATACAAGTTTAATAAGAGGGTATATTGTGGTACGAGTGGGATTGGAGCACGAATCGCGCAGCGATGAGTGCTCCAATGTAACGAGTGCCCCACAATTGTTGCTAAGGGTGTGATAAACAAACTATTTCCAAGTAAGTTGTAACCAATTTAAGCTTACAGAATAATGCAACGTACCTGCCTAAATGTTAATCAAAATTTAAGGTTATGTTTACATTTGTTTCTCGTTCTTCGTGTCAGGCATCAATCGACGCTAATAAAAATCCACACCGAATTAACACACCCACTGAAGCGGCTCTTTTTCGCCGCGAATAAAACATCTTCCGTGATATTCGTTTTGCAAGTGATAATATAATAAATTACAATTCATGATGGTTCAAAAGAAACGAAACATGTTACAAAGAAAAATCTTACATCATCTATTAGATAATAAAAAAGTGCTGTAAGAACATCTTTTCCGTTTTAAAATATCACCTCAAATAACGGAGATATAAAGAAAAAATAATAAAATCAGGTTTTTCAGTTTTTTTAACATTAACTCGAAAACAAAATAATTAAATTTTTTTTAACGGATTATTAATCAGCATAAAATTCTGCCGAATTTAAACATACCCTCTATCTCTTCTAATAAGCGAGATCCCCATGGTGAGCCTCGAATTTGAAACACCCTGTATAGCAATGGCACGCATTTGTATTTCCATGCAAAATATAAATATTGCTAATTACTTATTACCAATTGCTTTCCAACAAAAGCGACTGTGGAATGCCATGTACAATTATAGAACAAACATTAAATTGACATTTTTCAAAAACTGTATCTTGTATATTTTTATTGGAATAAAGATTATTATTTTCAAAATTGCCAGCCCTTGTCCGGAGTGTAATAAATTGATTAATGATTGTTTTAATAGTTTATTAATCTATCAAATAGATTATTTACTTATTAGATCCTTTGATTAATCGATGTATTTGAATTTGGACTAAACTAACTTATAATAAGAAACAACAAGAACATTAAGAACAGTAAATATTAACTTTTTATAAATTTGGAAATATTTTCAAAGGCGGGATCATCCGATGAAAGAAATATTCATATACACTGATCAGATAGATGTTCATTAGTTAAAGAATTTATAATTTTTATTTTTGAAATACTCATTAGGAAATGAGGATTCCGGCAAATACGTCGAGCCAACGCAAGACATTTGTCAAGATTGGGTATGTCTCTTTAGTGTATTTCCTAATACAATTTTTGGATTTCAAATACAAATCATTTTGAAGTTTGATTATTTCCAATTCTAATTAATCCTGATATGATTTAACTATTGTAGAGATTTGACTTACAATTCCTTCTGTGTTGATATCTTGTTGAAACACATTTGAAAAAATAGTGCAATATTTTCAATCTTACCAAAATCTTCAAATTTTATCTTTCAAGAATCATTTTGCTTGGGTTAAAGCCAGGTCATTATTTGTCTGGATGTATTTTTCAATGCTTGGGAAATGCTTGAATTTTGTATCCCCCTATAATTCGCTTTCAACAGTATCATAAGTTGCCGAAAGGATCTTATCAAGCTTATCATACCTGATAAATTTCTACAATTACTCTGTAGATCAGAATTCATATCGTAGAGTTTTGAACTAAAAACTGTCAAGAACGATATTCCAATAACCACTCTTTGTTTGTTAACTGTGGGTAACTATCACCTCTTTTAGAGAGGAAACTTTTTATGTCTTCTAATCTCTAGAAACCGCATTGATTCCTACTAAGCCAATGCACATTAATGCAGCAAAAGTTCCTTGTCATTGTCCTCATTTTCTAAGTATCTGAAGGCACTCCCACCTATAAAATTGACTATTTTAAAGATAATTTCCATAACATTTTCATTTTATACTTATATATTTTATGAAAGCGAGAGAAAGATCTACTTAAATTACGCCGCGATCGACAGGTTGGGCAGTTCCGTACTAGATGGTAAATTATTGTTCTTGTATAAACAAACCTTTCTCCCATAATCCTTTTGTAAATTATTGTGTGTGTGTCAGTAGGCGCTGTTTCTCAAAACTTATAAAATATTAAAATATTTTTATATGAAACTTTACACTTGACGTTTTCGGGTCAATAGGAGGAAGAACAAAACAGATTTAAACTTGCTGCGTTTACATGTATTCATTAATTATCGAAAATGCAATCCCTTTTATTTTTTAAATTGTAAAAATGCCGATCTTACTTTTTTCTATTTCTAAATGTACTTCTTTACTTCTTACAAACCTTAACCTTTAAAATTGTTAAATGTATTTTCAAATAAATTTGTATTAACACCTTGCCAAATAAAGAAATAACGATCATAAAAACTTAATTCTTTCATAGATAGTAGATAATGTAGAATATCGCACCCTTTAATCACGTGATATTTATAAGCCAATACGGTTGTCGAATTTTTGAAGTTTAAATCAATCAACTATTTAGTGGTAATTTATGCAACATGAAAATTGCTGCACCCGCACAAATGCAAATTTTCACTTTTGTCAAAGCCAAGACTATTTTAAACTGATTCCAAATCAATAATTTGGACTTTTTAGCAGGGGTAATTCGCTGAACTATTATTTTGGCAAACGAATTTTCGCCAAATCATTGCTACATTATAATAATGTTTGTGATTATGTCATTGTTACACCGCTTACTTTTTACTTTCTACGTTACGAAGTACGAGAAAGTATTGTGATCGTGAAATTTTTTTCAATTTTCTTTACGGAAATATCCGTTTTGGGGTCCCTATTTCAACAATTTCTAGAACATTTTTGTGTGTGTGTGTGTGTGTGTGTGCGAGTGCGCGCTGTATCTCAAAAACTAATAGAGCAATTGATATGAAACTTTGAACATAAGTCTTATTTGATAATCCGAAGAACTGAAAAATTTTTGGTAAAATTTCGTACACCGGAAGTGGGTGTTTACCTTAACTGTTTTTTGTTTTTTTCCAATATTTTCTTAAATATGCAAAATATCACAAAAACATTTAAACAAATATTAAAGACAATAAAGAAATGAGCATCTTTGGTTTAAAAATATTTTTCATAAAATCATTGTTATTCGAGACAAAAATTTATTATTTTTGTTTCATTTTTGGTTTATAATTATGAAACGATAATAGTTACAGCAAATTTATGTTAATAATAATTGTAGAGAATGCTACAAATGAACAACTTATAAAGAATTTTTTTTTCGAAATCTCTTTAGTTTTTGAGTAAACTGAGTTTTTGAATTTGAAGTAAAATTTTTCCATCTTACATAATTTTGACGTTTTAAACTTCAGTTTCATCCGAGTCTACAAAACGTTCGATGTACATTTAAAATATAATTTAAATTAAAAATAAACCACGAAAGCGTAAATATAAATGATACCATCAAGTCGGAGAAAGTAACATGATAGCCACATCACCATTTTTTTGAGTTATAAATTTCATAAATATTACTTCCGTTACATTCATTTAAAATCGTGCGATATTCTTCCGGATATCTAGCGAGTAATTTTTTGCTCGTGTATTTTTACGATTGCAATCGGTTCTCGTCTTCGACTCGTGCCTCGTTATTGTGAACGCAAAAATGCACTCGCAAAAAATTTGATAAATATGTAATATTTGATGGACTAGGGATGTTATATATGATAATTATGAAATACCAATGAAATTAGCTCATTATACGTCATGTGGCAAAAATGAACCAATCAATTAACAC
This sequence comes from Ocypus olens, assembly GCA_910593695.2. NCBI lineage: Eukaryota > Metazoa > Arthropoda > Insecta > Coleoptera > Staphylinidae > Ocypus > Ocypus olens. The sequence continues at coordinate 33,530,862 of OU343056.1, forward strand.
TTAGAACGAAAAACGGCGGTGCAATTATCCTTAGCGTTAATTGCACTGGATCAAATCGCCAAAGTTACACCATGTATCGAAACGAACACATTTCTTTCAAACGTCAGATACGTAAAATTGATATCTCACGATTTGGTACAGGGAGCATATCATCAATATACGAATTTTAACGACTCTACTCTACTCCAATAAATTATAGATTTCCACATTTATGTATGTATAATATTTAAAATAAATGTCATATTTGTTAAAGTGAATTTTAAATGTCAGAAATTATCTGACCGAATTGCCCTCGAGCAATGATAAATCCTTATAATTTTGGTATTTATGTCCTCAAACAGCTTACTTAGTAGAAACTGCCCTCCAGCTTCTAAGTAAGCCGTTTTCGGACCTAAATACCAAAATTATTTCGTAATTATCACTGCTCTTGGGCAATTACACTTGATAATGTCCTAATTCGGTCGAATTGTTTACAGTTTCCAATTTACATTAATAAGATTGAAAAACAATGTTCACGAGGTTGTGCAAAACTTTGATGTTTTGATTATTACTTAAGAAATAATGAATTAATCGATTGATCTATCATCTAATTTTTGATCAATCGATTAATGATCGATCATTTGATTTTTGATTAATCGATTATTACGATGAATCGATTATTTAGATTAATCGATATAATCGATTATTAAAAATAATCAATAATTAATTATTAATTTCCATAATTGAACACTCCTATTGGCCACATCAATATTTTTTATTATCTTGACAAACATTTTAAACTTGTTTTTAATCTATTTTGCATACCAATCATCATGTTACTTTCTCCGACTTGATGGTATCATAGCCATTTAAATTTACGTTGGTTTATTTTCAATTGAAATCATATTTTAAATGTACATCGAGCGTTAAACTGACGTTTAAAACGTCAAAAATTATGAAAGATGAAAAATTATACTAAAAATTCAAAAACTCAGTTTACTCGAAAACTAAAGGGATTTCGAAACAAAAACTTATTCTTGATAAGTTGTTCATTTTAGCATTCTCTACAATTATTATTAACATAAACTATTATCGTTTCATAATTGTATACCAAAAATTAAAAAAAAAATAAGATGTTCATTTCTTTGTTGTCTTCAATGTTTGTTTAAATGTTTTTGTGATATTTTTCATATTGAAGAAAAAATTGGCAAAAACAAAAAACAGTTAAGGTAAACACCCACTTCCGATGTACGAAATTTTACGAAAAGCTTTTCAGTTCTTCGGATTATCAAATAAGACGTATGTTCAAAGTTTCATCAATTGCTCTATTGGTTTTTGAGATACAGCGCGCACATACAGACTAGGACACACACACGCACACACACACACACATACGCACACACACACACACACGCACAGACACACACACACACGCTTGGACACACACACACACACACGCACAGACACACACGCACATACACACACGCGCAGACACACACGCCCACGCCCACCTGCACGCACGCGCACACACATGCACACACACACACACACACACACACACACACACACACACACACACACACACACACAAACAACAACAATAAACAAAAAACGGTTAAGGTAAACATGCACTTCCGATGAACGAAATTTTACCAAAAGCTTTCCTTTTCTTGGGATTATCAAATAAGACTCGTGTTCAAAGTTTCATGTTAATTCCTGGATTAGTTTTTGAGATACAGCGCGCTCTTTGAATTTCACCTGACCTTACGTAAATGTCACAAGGTCAAACCAAGGTCACTGTGTCACCACTATATGTTTCCCTTAAAACCGTTTAACTTTCATCTGAAATATCACTGATAGTTTCAGAGAAAATCGATATAATCCATCCTGAATTTTTGATTTTTGATAGAACCTTCAAAGTTTTCCCCAGACTTTTCCGCGGTCTAACCTAGCTTTTCATCATCTATAGGCATTACGGATACATATTAAATAGGTTTTTCCCGTTGCGGCGTTAGGTAAAAAACGCGGTTTTTGAACATTCTCCTTTGATTACTTGATTACTTGTAAACAATTTAGGAGTAACATGCGGTGATATACTTTTTATCATCGATTTTATAGCCTCTTATACTTTTTGTTTTGCCAATTTTTTCAATAAACTGTTACAGTTGTAAGTTTTTAAAATAGTGTTCAATTTTATCTAAAGTGCTTTTTAAACATTACAGGTTATAATGGAAACCTCTTTATCTACAAATTGACTACTAATGACCTTAAGCTGATCTGTTCAACACAAACTAAATCTTTGACAAGAATATACGCCTTGCATTGGTTAAACTGTGATACATTTTTGACGTGCGAATTTGACGGACATCTCTACCTACGCAGCAAACAGCAGCCTGGACAACTGCTTTTATTGTTAGCAGTTTTTCAATTACCAGTACTAAAGGAACGATGGTCGACGTGCGCATGTGTCTGCAGTGGAGTGAACGGGGGTATCGTGGTGGGAGATCGAAGAGGCAATCTACATTTTTATAGGTTAGATTCCTTTAAACCGGTACAGACAGTTAAAAAGGCGCATAATTACTTAGGCGTGACAGCTGTCAATTTTGAAGATGGAATCCTCACTTCATTGGGTGAGTATTGACCCCTATGTACCCCAGGTGAATAAGGTTGAAAAATTACAGCAGTATCATCCAGTGACGGATTAACCACCAATCGGGCCCGAAATATATACAGAGCCGTCTTTAACCGGGTAATAGTATATCGTGTGTGTATAAATTGGCGGATAATCTACACGTGACGATATTCTTCCAAAAATTCTTAGCAGCTTACCTTAATTCTAAAATGTTGTACCATGCTTCCTGAGCCTTCACGAGGTCCTCCAAGTTTGAACAACCAGACGTTATATGTGCGTTATTAATAGGTATTAATTTACAGAAAACTGGAATTTCGGTAGTATGGGCTAGTTTGAAACTTATTTGTCAGTGTATGCTATCTTTCTATCTCAAGCGTGTAAATAGAAACAAAACTGACATTTATGGCAGTAAACGTCAGTTAATTTTGTGATATTGTTAAAATTGTTATTTCAACAAATAGTTGTGTGGGAAAATAGCACCGACAGTGATTTTATAAATACACCGCCAATATATTGCAGATGTTGTGAGCTCTTTCGTGCTGACTTTTCCACCGGAAATTTGAAGATATAGTATTAAAAGTAGTACGAAAACTTCCAGGATTGGAAGCTGGCAAGTAAGCAGAAAATACCTACATTCAGTGGCAGTCACTGGGCTACCGGGAATTTGCCCAGTGGGCCGGTCATGTTTCGGGCCGATTTAAGTCATTCTGAATTCTATTAGAGGTTCCGCAAAATACTGTGGAGGGAGGACTGATCCAGATGGTGGTTTAATCTGTCATCATATTTTGCCAAAAAATGAAGTAAATCCATGTAATTTCCTCGGTTTGAGGAGTCATGACATTCATCGTGCCCTCTGAAACTGAGTTCATGTTCGGCGAGATAACATGTGACGTCAATTAATCTTTTTAAAATACTCCTATTTTTATTAACTAATTCTAAACTGCGTTGAGAATCCAAACAGTTTGGTGGCAAAATTATATAATAATAATTATAACGTTAGCCAGTTTATTAGGTGGCAAAAAATGGAGAGCGCCAGTTTATAACGTTAAAAATAAAATAATACATTGTTGCCCTCAATCTCCAATACCAACGTATCAACGTTATAACAGTTGCCTAAGGTGCAAATCACGCAGGTGGTCAAAGCAGACTACGAGGGATGTTACACTTACCGCTCCGGCCGACTATGTCAGAGGCATCAGGGGTGGTTCTCTGAACAAAGCAAATAATAGGGCGCCACATGCTTATAACGAGCGGTAACGTAGTCTTTCGGTAAAGCAGGAACCGATCCTTCGACAGCACGAATACGGCGTGACACTAACCAATAAAACTAAGGAGGGGTCCTGACAAAGGACTCAAATCTCAGAAACTATGCAAATTTATTCTCTATCAAGGAAAATAAAACAATGAGAACGCAGACAATCAATTACAGCACAATAAGAGCTGTCCTAAGTAAGTCAAGATTTTAAGTCGAATTTGACTAGACGTAGTTGGCTATAGACCTATTCATGAGCAAGGGCGGTTTACGAACTAAGTTCGGAACATTCAAATAATATTGGTATCCTTTTCTACTACCTGATAACCGAGCGGATTTTCCCAAGACGTACGATTTCGTCGGCCGTATCTAGATAACACACACGCGGCCTGCGTAGCTCGGTCTTAGACCGAGCGGCAGAAGGAGAAAGAAATAGTTTACGGCGTCTCTTACTTACCGGTTATTTCATAGGCGCGCGCGATTTACCCTATGGTGGAAAATTGCAACGGACACTACTTGATTCGGACAGACAAGGCACCTCGACCGCCATCTCTGCTGAATAGCTCTATAGCAATGTCGCTGTTTAGACAAGCACAAATATTTAAATGTGGTAATTAATAATTAACCGGCCGTCGGCCACAATCAATTGACGATCCGACTCCTAGTGTACTAAACAGTGACACACAAAAAAACATATGGTGGATGGGTAGAAAATAGCTATTTCCTTTACATTGGTATCCATCGTGTATGGTCGGGGTGTAATACACTAATATTGAGATGTAAAAAGTGAATGTTCTCGATATCGTCCGATTGAAAACGCAAAACGGCTTACAATTACTGTACTCGGAAATTATGATTTACCGTTACGGCTCACCTACAAAACAATGATCGTGGCCACGGGTCAGTTTCTACCTTTAACTATATACTAATGGACTGCTATTCCCCCTCCATTTCCCATATGATCACTGCTCCAAAAGTTGTCCACGAGCTGGAGCCCGATATAAGTCCCGCCCCGGAGGCGAAAATGGAGCGTAATTTAAAAACAGGAAAGCAAAAAAAAATATTTCTCGATGTATTCGTCAGCAACGTGGAGAATGCAATTGCGAGCATATTTCAGCAACTCAGGTCCACTTTCCTGGCTGTTCTTTACAAGCAAAGCATCAACCCATAATTTGCGAAGTTCCGGATTTGATGGAAATCTAATACAGAATTTTAGGTTATAAGTCAAAAGTTAACTGACGTGTAACTCAGCTGACGAGTATTATAACCGCGTTGGCATATATACGTGGACTTATTGCAGCCTTTTGCATAGCAATATTTTGACATAGTGTGAATATTTGACAATATAAATGTTTATATATTCAAAGGTGTGAATAAATTGCAGGGTATCACAATATGCAATGCGAGCTCATAGAGTCATATGTCATAGACACAAAATAGCTACCAATTTAGTAACATGCCGCAACCATTTAGGGTCCCGCCGCGCTACCGTTGCTTGGAGACACACATGAAGCGGCGCTAGCAGTCCGAAAGTATATAGTCAAAGGTTTCCACCGACTTAACCTCTATTCCGAGCTACTCAATCGCCTGTGATAAGGGTAATCATAATAACCGGCAGTAAACTTAATTAATCTTCTTGATAAAAGCTCTAAATAGTTGACACAAAATTGCACGAACGCACAATGAGGTTATGTGATCTCGCTTAATAATTGACTAATACAATTAACTGATTAAATTCATAAACAACTGCAATATTGCTTGTTAAATTAATGCATAAAATGACCAGATTAACACTCTCATTTCACTGACTATATCCCGCCAAACGTAGCATGCCGAAATTCGAATGAATTAGATCCAATCAGATTTTATATAACTTCTGTTTTCAGGAAACGTATGATGTAGAGTTCGAATGCGGCTTTGTCATTAGTTCTCTACTCGCATCTACTTCAGCACATGATTGGTTTAAAGAAAAACAATGTTAAATGTCAGTTTGTGGGTAGAACGCTGTTCAAATTAGTGAAAACTCCGCATTGGAAGTGTTTCTCTTGAAGTAATTCAAGAAAAAGGGAAAGGGGCCCAACCAAAAAGTTTGTGCGAAGTGACTAACATGACCTGTACTCGGGAAGTCATTTCTACAATATTGGCACAAACGTGCGAAACGCGAACGGTACGTACTGTAAAGAAAATGTAAAGTCCATATGGAATATCAAATAAGTTAGTGCAAGAGAAGTACGTTTCTGATTTTCAAATTTTGTTTAATTCGTTTAAAAATTTAAATTCAAACCGGCACGACACGCCTGCGATGCCAATAAATGTCATTCAATTTGGTTGTAATATTTTTGTTGGGATATAGTCTGATAAATTGCTCTCGTGCATTGTAAATTATCGCAAGTTTGCACTATTTCGACAAATTCAGTCGCATTGTTTTAGGCAACAGCCCCTCGCCCTTCCGAGCTCGGGACTGTTGCCAAAAAATACGACTTCGTTTGTCGAAATCGCACAAACTTGTTACCGATAATTTCCAATGCACTTGTGCAATTACTGTTGAAAATAAATGACTCTAAACAACAATACCGCAATGGCAATAATCACAATCTCAATAACAATCCCAATAACAATCAATCCGACCTGATCTCCGATGCATACGGGGTAACCTCCAGAGGTGCGACCCTCCACAACGGGACAAGGTGCACGTCTTCATCAGCTGGTGCAGGTAATTCTCCACCGCAAGGCGTGTGCATCCGAAACAAACTCCGATAGGAACACTAACAGGTTATGTACACAACTTCCAACTGGAACCAAATTCCAAACAGGGACAAAACTTCAAACAGGAACAACTTCCCCCGGGTACAAAAAAAAACCTAAGAATTCCCCTAATATTAGAAACACTGTGATTGCGCCGAAAATGCTTACCTCCAGTGTTCTGAGGTTTCCCAGAGAATTAATCACAGTGGAGTGGACTGAAATCCGTCAACGACAGCGCAATGTGACGGCCCAAAAAACCATCAGCCAAGCTAATTTCAACATAATCCACCCCATTCGCTAATTCGTGGCCCAAACTAAATCCTCCCTCAAGAGCACGATATAACTCGTAATCGTTTGATGCGCACGGTCCAACAACACTGGCGATCAACGCTCTGATTCGCACGGATTTTTAAGTGCGATGTCCACGTTGCAACTTAGGAATGTCTCAGCTCGCCCGGAAGTAAAGAAGCTGTCACAATTTAAAACCCAGATTGCCAATCTTAGAGAAGAGCAGGGTTCCCATTCGTTTTCATAAATCATGCTGCGGCCATGAATTCCCAATTTAGTATTAATTAGATAATGCAAAAATTTAGAGTGTCAATTTTGAACCGTAACAAAACTATGTTCAATGCGTGTTTTGCCGAATGTTTTTTCTTTAAATACGACTTCTAAATGAGATTTGTGTAATGCGTGCCTTTTAACGTTTTTATGTAAATTATTCAAGTCGCAATAGCCGGCGGACACAAATAATACAGATTTGTCATTAATATTAAATAAATACAAGGCCAATAGAACAGTTTTCCAATATTCTTGCACCCGGTTAACTACTCGTTCTGTTCATAGATATTTTCATTAAAATTTCTAGTAAAGTTTTTTACTTTCGTAGTCAAATTTAAAATTGGAACCGGCCGACCTTCCTTTATTATATTGTATTTTTCTTGAAACCCTAATTGAGAAAATCGTTTTCTTTTTAATAAAACAAAAACTACACATTCCCATTCACCCACCGCAACTGACACTTGTTTTTAAACACGACGAGCCGCAGTGATCTTAACAAATCCGCCGTCATTTTAATACTAACGGTAAAGAAGCGGTCGCGATCGCCACTTCCAGACAAGTCTGAACTTGCGGTTTAAAAATATAACTGACTCATAGATCACGGCGCGGCGGCGACATTCGAGCCGTTCCGACTCCGGCTAAAGAAGCGCGCGAAAACGCAGCGTCCAGACTCCAGAGGCGCCTGGCCCTGCAGCTTCGATAAGGATCAATAAAAATAAGATTTCTACATAGGGCTATAGAGGAGGCATTGGGCGATTTTTGCAGGTAGTGCCAGACATCTCTTTTTTGTTAAATGTTATTACGGCCCGGCCCAATAAAGTTAAAATTTAGTAAGGAAAATTATCCGTTTTTAATTAATTCTCATTACATTACTAATTATTTAAATCAATCAAACTATGTTAATTAATAATATATCATCGTTGTGTCAAAAATTGGTGATGCGTGGTCAAAAAGTTGTGATTTTTTAAAGATAACTCTAATTTCGCGCACCGTACGTCTTTCAGAAATATTCCAACTTCGTGGGTGAACTGTGCTTTCGGATATGCATAAAAAAAATCTGAAACTTAAGCCTTATGAGTTTTGAAATTTTCTTAGGGGGGACTTATACCTTGTCGGTTTAAAAAAATCAATTGTTTTTCTCTTCATTTTTCTATTATAAAGGGTCTTGGAAATGAGTCTGTGAAAGGGTTTGTCAGATCTCTAGTTCGAGAGTTATAATAGCCAGTTATACGTGACGGCGCATGGCTGATTCACGCGCTTCTGGGTCGCGCCTGCGTGTCCATGCTTGTTTGTGAGTGATTTATTGTGAAATGGGCCGTAAAGGGTCACGTGAACGTAATTTCCGAGTGCTTCGACCCAAAAAACATAAGCCGTCGAATCCAAAAACTGTTGAAGAAGAAGACGTACGTCAGCACATCAGCGCAGAAGCTCAAGAACAGGCATCTACTAGAAGCCCCAATTACACCAGAATTCGTTTACTGCATCCTAGACTTTGTCTCAATTTTTACTGCAATCTCTTAATTCGTTGTTTGCAAAGAGTGTCATAGTAACATCAATTTTTCACAAGAAAATCGTACGGTACGTTTTCCATCGTTTGGAGTATGTACACTTATTGGATATTTTAGTAGGAGGGTTATTGATTCGATGGTAAAATCTAATTTTTGCCAATAATAAGCACTTATCGTCAGATGATTGGCTAGATCAATATTTAGGAGCTCACACTGGAAACAGCAATGAGTCTTTGAATAGTTGCATTTGGTGGATAGCGCCTAAACATTTGCATTCCGTGAAGAATGTGGTTGAAATCACAACTCATTTGGCAGTTATAACTTTCAATGAAGGACAGAAGGGAATATTGAAAGTAATGGACACCTTGTGGATCACATTGGGGCTGCATGTGGAGGCGTGTGCCACTCAACTAAACGCGTTACAAATCGACCGTACCGAGCGAAAGGTGAGAGGGCCACGTCGAGTATTCTGCCGGTTCGTACCCATATCCGCAGCAGGTCTCCAAGGTGAACAGCCTCTAGTCGATAGAATAATGAAGGTAAGGGAAGTCGGCAAATTGGATCCGTAACTTCGGGATAAGGAGTGGCTCTGAAGACCGGCCGCTTGGTTGGGAAGCGGGTCCTGGCTGACGTGCCGGGCTTGGGCGAGGGGACGCACGCGTTCGCGTCCGCAGATCCGAGCTCGGTCCCGTGTCTTGGCCTCCCGCGGAACTTCCTTGCTGCGAGGCCCACGTTCGCGCATCGGTTGGCTCGTGCTTCCGCGTGCGTGGACCGGTGTCCTCTTCGGCCGCCATTCAACTGTCAGCTCAGAACTGGCACGGACTTGAGGAATCCGACTGTCTAATTAAAACAAAGCATTGCGATGGCACATGCGGGTGTTGACGCAATGTGATTTCTGCCCAGTGCTCTGAATGTCAACGTGAAGAAATTTAAGCAAGCGCGGGTAAACGGCGGGAGTAACTATGACTCTCTTAACGACCGCGGTGGCGTGCGGACGTGTGAGAGAAATTCGGTTCGGCAGTAAATATAACCTCACTTCTTGCCGGGGGCAAAGCCCCACGTTAATCCATATTCATAAAACGTAAGGGGGCCCCGCAGTGTTGAAAATTCGGCAGAGTCCAGAATCCCAGAAAATTCGGCAGAGTCCGAAAATTCCCGGAATTTCGGCAGAGTCCGAATTTTGGAAACCAGAAAAATTCGAGACGTCCAGGATTTCGGTGCTATCAACGGAACCAGGAATCCGGACTTAGAACACTGCGTCCACAACATCATAGCGCGGTAAGTCGCATCCAGCTCCTATATATCCTTCCATTCCCCCTAGCCCCCCACCCCTTCACCACCGATGACTTTGACCCGTAAGGTCAAGGTCATTTGAAGGTCAAGTCAAGGTCATTTTTTTCCACTTTTTAGTTTTTGATCCAAAACTTAAATTTCAATTTTTTGTTTGTTTACAACCAGTTTTTTAAACTCCACAATTTTCAACGAAAATCAACTTTTTAGTGACTTTCGTTGAATTTTAAGTTCTCAACTTTTTTTTTTTTTTTTTTTCTCTGACTGACCTAATCCCAACCACCTTCCTATTCCATGACTTTCCGCGCTGACCGGATTCACACAACAATTCAAACGCTACCAACGTCACCGGAGAACTAACCGCTCACAGAGTGTGCTCTACAAGGGGTGGAACTGACCTATTCCTCAAGTTCTGCCGAGTTTAAGTATATACTGGCAGGAACCACCCCCGCACGAGAGATGTACGCGTGTCAGTTCGGTTGTGGCAAGGGCTACAATTCAGTCAAGGGGCGACAGCAGCACGAAGGCAGATTCTGCAAGCACCGACCTATTGCGGTGCCTGCTACGGAACCTGCCCCCCCCCCCCCCAATCCCTGTATAAGTGGACGAGTTGCCTCTACTAGTGGAGACCTGCCAGTGGTGCGATAGGAGGTTCGCCACCTTTCCGGGCCTCTGACAGCACCAACGGAAGGGTCACCCAGAGCTCTATAATGAAGAGATGGAACGGAACGAAGCCAACAGGGTGGTGCGGCCGTGGTCGACTTTGGAAGTCAAACAAATGGCCTACATGGAGGCTTACCACGCCGGCACCACCCTACAATTGCTGACAGCCATCTCCAGCCGGTTCGACAGGACGGTGGAAGCAGTCAGGGCCAGGAGGAAGTTGGATCCTGCCTGGAAGCAGGAATTGACGCGGATCACCGCCGACATCAGCTCCAGCGGCCATTCAGTTCTTCCCTGAGGAGATGGTGGTAGTCCCCGCCGCTCGAGGATCCCCCCCCTGGTTCACCTGTCCTGGAGGATGCAGCTCCAGGACTTTCGATGCCCTCTACCGCCATTGGACCGGCCGCGCCAGAGCCCTCAGCACCACTTGTTACAGCCTCAACGCGGTCAAATGACATCCAACCTGCCGCAATGCTGCCTATTCCCAACGGCCTTCAGCCAAACATAATATATTGAATTTCATTCGTAATCTGAATCTCACTGACGATGACGACAAGGACCTTCTGTCCAGACTAGACGATCACGACGCGACAGTCATCTTAGACCTTTACACCGACCTAACCGGACAAACATCAGAAGACGAACCAATACGACGTCGACCGTTAGACGAGACAGGGCTAGCACTTTCAGGACGGCTCAACGTATGTACACAAAAAGCCGTCCTGAGCTGGCCCGCAAGCTACTTGACGGACGCGACCTGAATGACAGCGACGAACGTCCTCCGCTTGGGGACGTCGAAGCTAACTACAAATCCTTGTTCTAGGCTCCCTCTTCGGAGGACCTCGGACGGATCTGGGATGCCAAGGAGCCGGTGACAATCAATCAATCGATAACAATTGAAGAAATCACCGGTGCCTTGGCATCAAGTCGCTCCCAAGCGAAGGGTCCCGAAGGGATGACCCTGAACGAGGCAAGGAGGGTGAAGAAGGGGAAGCTCGCGTTGTTATTTAACGCGATGCTTCTTCTTGGACATGTGCCACTGGTATTGAGGAAGAACAGGACTATCCTAATTCTAAAGGCCAGTGGCGGGGGACGAGACGTTACAGGGTGGAGACCGATAACCATATCGCCGGTACTCTTGCGGTTGTGCAACAAGATATGGAGTCGAAGGCTGAGCTCTTTACAGATAAGCGGGCTGCAGCGGGGGTTCTCCAGGGTGGATGGGTGTATGACCAACAACCTTACGCTTCATTCCATCCTGAAGGACCACCGCCACAGGGTTAAACCCCATACAGTGATCATGCTCGACATCAGCAAAGCCTTCGACTCCGTATCTCATTGTAGCATCCGGAGAGCGCTTAGGCGTATGGGGATCGACGAGCTCTCCACCGGGAATATATAGGCGAATTACGTCGGTGGACACTTAAATTGACATGGGAATGGACAGAACCGGTGAGATTCGGATGAACCGGGGTGTCAAGCAGGGCGACCCTATGTCTTCCTTGCTCTTTAATTTCATTCTTGACGAGCTTCTCTCGTCCATGCCTGCAGACGATGGCCTTGAATTAAACTCCAACACCAAGGTCAGCTGTTTGGCCTATGCTGACGACCTATTGATTCTGGCCCCCAGCCGAGTAAAGGCCCAAGAACTGCTTAGGCGCTGCGACGATTTCTGCCAGTCTAGGGGTCTCAAGATTAATCCCCTCAAGAGTGTAGAATTATGCTCAGACCGGGCCCTGGGGGGCAAGAAATTGTTCACCAGGACCCAGGCTGCCTTCTACCTTGAGGGGAAGGCCCTTAGACCTGCCGGGATGGAGGACTTCCGTTATTTAGGGGTTCAGTATAATAACTTGGGGACTATTAAACCCACGCTCCAATCCCTTCAGGAGGAGTTGGGGTGGATCGGTAGAGCCCCCCAGAAACCCCACCAGAAGCTCTGCATCTTGAGGGAGTACTTACTTCCTCGCCAAATTAGCAAGATGCAGAGCGCTGGAATAACGAAGAAAGTCCTCCGTAACGTGGACAGAATGATTCGCGGCGCCTTAAAGCGCTGGGTCCATCTGCCCATACACACGGCAGATGCGTTCGTGTATGCAGCGCAGAAGGACGGAGGGCTGGGGATCTTCAATCTTTTGGAGAGGATCCCTAGCATCCTCTTGGACAGAATCGACAGGCTATTAGGAAGCGACGCGCCCGAGTTGAGGGCCTTAGAGGGCATCGCCTCAGGACTCAGAGAAGGCTCGTCAAGATAGCGGGAGGGACACCGGGGACAGCCTCCCAACAACATGCCTTTCAGGCGAGGAGGCTAGAGTCCTCGTACTCTGGTGGGGGAGACGGGGGGCAACGGAGGATGTTACAAGTGGATCAATAATCCACCACTCAATTGGTCCGGTAGGACATATGTCAAAGCGATTCAACTTAATTCGAATATGCTCCCCTCCGTTGGCATACCGTCTAACCCCCGCAACCTCCGCCAGTGTCGGGCAAGGTGTGGGAAAGTCCCTGAGTCATGTGATTTAGGGATGTCCAACAACCAGGGGTAAACGCATTAAACGACACAATCACATCCGGGATAAGGTGGTGTCCATGGCTCAACGCAAGGGGTGGACTGCCCTTCTTGAAAAAGCTTACAGGACAGCGGATGGGCAGCTCCTCCGGCCGGACATCACCTTCATCCAAGGGGATACGATAATTATCGGGGAGGTGGAGATCTTGTGGGGGGGGGCCTGGGGCACTTGAAGCGGCATATAATAAAAAAATGAACAGATACACCACAGCTCTGTTGAACAACCTTCAAGTGGCCCACCCCGGCGCGAGTATCTACGTCCTCCCTATAATTATCGGAGTGAGGGGAACATGGCTCCCCCAAAACAATTTTTTAATGGACGCCTTGGGACTTCCTAAGGCGGACAGCTATAAACTAGTACACGATACAATCATAGGCAGCATTGCGTGTCACACTTTCTTCATGCAGTGCGGATGGATACGCGATCCGTGACGGTTTTTTAATCTGTGTCTTTTTAACATGTGATCTTTTGATCTTTTTAACTGTTTGCGTCATAAATTATTATCATCATGTCCTTTGTGTACGTAGATTTAAGTTTTTAAGATTCATTCATCACTCATCTTGTTTTATTCATCAACTCATTAGCTTAAGGTTTTATATTTTGACATAACACTGTTTTATTTTTTATTTATACAATTGTTTTCTTGTCATATATGACTGCTAGAGTACATTGCTCAATTTATTAAATGTAAGCCCCGCGGCAGGGCAACTATGTATGCCGAAAAACTTTAATATAAAGTCTATACTGACCACCTCCGCGTGGTGGGAGTTGGAGATTGGGGGACGTATAAGATTCCCCCATGAGCGAAGAGTCACTGGGTCAAAGGGGCCTTGGGTCGTAGATGGCCTCGAGACCGTCACTAAAAGCTCTAAACAATGAGGAAATAGCCTCGGATAGGGAGGGGCTAGGTTCCGCCCCGACCGAACGACCAAATGACCCGAATCAGGGAACCACTAACGATAACAACGGCCCAAATAGAGCCAGCGTGCAATCGCTATACGAAACGGCTATTGGTATTATGTTACCCTTCATTTCCTTCGGTGTGTGTCTCGACACCGCGAAGGGTAACTATATGGCACTGAGCTTGAACGACCTAGTAAGGCATGTTTCGGAATTCCACAAGGAGTGCCAAGTGGAATTCAGGTGCGTGAATTGCCAGAAACAATCTAAAACGAAGCATGCCGCTCAGTGCCACGGGGCACGGTGCACCGGTCCCAAAGCCCCCGCACATGGCGATGCAGAAATGTTTAAGTGCGAAGAGTGCTTTGAGTTCTTTAAAACAAAAGGTGGGCGATCTACGCATCAGCGCCACACGCACCCGCTCGCCAGAAATGAGGGTCGCGCAAGCAACCGAACGACAAGGTGTCGCCGCCCCCCCTCCCTTCTGAGGCCGGCTTCTCGCTTCACGGCTGAAGAGGTCGAGCTTATGCTTCAGTTTGAGGTTCGCTCTGCAGATGAGCGGTGCGTCGCCAAATGTATGCAGCCCATGATCCCGGAGAAAACTGTCAAACAGCTCCGGGACAAACGTAACACGGTTGCTTACAAACAAAGGCTGGCGGGGGTTCTGGCAAATATAGACCCCGCCGACCAGCCTAACGAAGTCAGAAGTACCATCGGGGATAGACCACCCCGAGTTGGAGATGGCAGCGATTACCGAGGAGGAACCTAGCCCTAGGTTGCCTGAGGTCCCGGTAATCGTAATTACTGAAGCGCAGGAAAAGTACTCCGACTCTCCAGAGTCCGCTAACTGGAGAGAGAGGTTTATCGAGTCGACACTGGGTCAAAATTTGCCCACGATAAAGAAGGCCCCCTCACAGGAGTACCTAGCTGTAGTCCAGCAGCTGAGGACGTCACTGCTGTACGCGGGAGATAAGCAGGGAAGGGTCGCCCAGGCCATGTCGACCATATCTATGAAAGCGTACTAAGCTACCTCCGCGGAGGTAGTTCCCCCCTCAGGGAGGCAGAGACTAAGCCCAATTCTCAAAAGAAAGGGCGCGGTAAACGAGCATTCCGGCATTATGTATACTCGCAGACCCAGGACCTCTTCAAGAAAAATCCAGGTCGACTAGCGAATTGCGTGAGGCAGAACGTACCTTGGTATGGGGATACCAAACACCAGTTAATGGAAGAGGACGTTCGTGAGTTGTATACACAATTATGGGGCACCCATCCGGAAATACAACTACCTCACATGGGAGACCCAGAGGCACCAATCGACTTGACAGACATCCTTGGCCCTTTTACAGTCAAGGAAATCAAGTCGAGGGTCTCACGAATAAAGGCTGACACAGCAGCCGGAGTAAACGGGTTGCGGAGGTGCCACCACGGGGGAAACAACCCAAGAAGTCTTCCTTAGACTGTTCAACGTCCTGACTGTAACAGAAAGTCAGCCTTGCGAATGGAGGATGAACCGTACGAGCCTCCTACTAAAGGATGGCAAGGACCCTAAACTGGCAGAAAATTACAGACCTGTGACGATCGGCTCAATTCTGAGTAGGCTATATTGGGGGATAGTCGACCAGAAGATCAGATCACACGTACGTTTATACCCCGGCAAAAAGGGTGCTTTAATAACGTGCACATCCTTAACGAGCTGCTGCGGCATGCTAAACGTAAGTCGAGCCTAGTCGCAGTGCAACTGGACGTGTCTAAAGCCTTTGACACAATACCTCACCAAGCCATTAGGGTAGCACTGCGTAGCAAAGGGATTCCTGAGCTTGTGGTACGGCTCATAGAGAACTTCTTCAAGGATGTGCACACGGTCATCAAGCAGGGTACGCTGCGGGTACCCATGCAACTCTAGAGGAGAGTGAAACAAGGCGTCCCCCTGTCTCCACTCCTCTTCAATACAGTTTTAGAACCACTTTTGCTATAACTGGAGCGCCAGGCCGGATATGAGATAATAAAACCTGCGGGGGTCACTTCGCTATCTTTTGGCGATGACCTAATCTTACTGGAAAATCATGTACCATATACTAGCGCACTACTAGTGATACGGAAGCGTACCCATCAGGGCTAGGTATGAAAATTTCAGCGCCAAAAAGCGCCGCCTCCGTATCAAAAGTATCAAAGACTCTTGATACCTAGTAGATCCAGGCCTGGTATTTAAAAGTGGAGAGGCTGTACCATACGTAAATGCAGATACAAAGCTGACGTATCTGGGTGTAAAGATATCTCCTTGGGCGGGATTAACTCTTGAGGGCCTACAAGAGGAGCTTCGGGGCATGCTACTTTTGGTCCGGCGTTTAGCTCTGAAGCCGCACCAAAAAGTACAGCTGATCTCTACACACCGATCACTCTCATTGGAGAGCTAGACCAGGAGCTAAGGGTAGTGATCAAAGACATACTACATATACCGCAGTCAACAGCAAATGGATTGATATACTGCGGGAAGCGAGACGGGGGACTAGGTTTTCCCAAGCTGGAGACCGTAATAGCTTCGGCCAGCTTGACGGCCGGAATCCGATTTTTGCAGAACGAATCGGATCCGGTATTGCAAGCTCTTGCAGGGGAATCAGGTATGGAAAACCGTCTCAGGCGTCTGGCTACCTCCGTGCGAATCGATTGGTCCGCAACAAAGGCACAAATTGACAATTATAAAAAGCGGGCCAAGAAAGAAGAGCTTGCAAGGTGGGCCTCCCTAGATTCGCAAGGCAAATCAGTTAAAGCCCTCACTGATGACAAAATTGCCAACGCCTGGCTTTACACCCATAACCTTCTAAATCCAGGTGCATAAGCCCTCAAGATGTGATCTAACTCTACTGCAAATAGAGTGGTGTTGAAAAGAGCGGCCCACCAGGCGGACCTCAAATGCAGAAAATGTAAGGTCCAGCTTGAGACACTGGGCCACATTTTGGGTGTACACGAAAGCCCAGAGGATCCGCCGCCATGACGAGATAAAGGATCTTGTCATGAAAGAAGTGATGTTGAGGGATAAACAGGTAGCAGTTGTCAGGGAGCGTAACATCCAGCTCCCTGACGGAAGGAATCTCAAACCGGACCTGGTCATACTTAACCAGGAAAGGGTCCACGTGGTCTATGTCACTGTCTGCCATGAGGATGGAGATCATCTTGCACAGGGACGCAGGAGTAAAGTCTATAAATACACTCCGCTGCTACCTGTCCTCCAGCAGAAGGTAGGTAGAAAGGCTGGAGAAGTCCTACCGGTAGTGGTAGGAACGAGAGGAGCAATGCCCAAGGAGACGGTCGAAGCCCTCAAAAGGCTTAAAATTACCGACCGCAAAACGCTGATCACAATGTCTATGATAGCGTTACCTAGTTCCATTCGCATCTATAATGAGTTTATGGACTACGATGCTCCTACTCGAGCGGACTGGGGAGACTTGCCCATCATCTAAAAACTTCTGGCCACAGGAATTAGCCCGCAGTCGGTTGCACGTGTTTTGTGTCAGTTACACTTTATGTTGTATGTCTAATTTATTGGGCACATGACTACTTACGGTTTTATCGGTCAGTGTAAGTAGTCATTTTTATCATTGATATGGCACACCGGGTCGGGTGTCACCCACTTCCGGTATACGAAATTTTACCAAAAGCTTTTCAGTTCTTCGGATTATCAAATAAGACATGTTCAAAGTTTCATTTCAATTGCTCTATTAGTTTTTGAGATACAGCACGCACAGACAGACACACACACACAGACACAAAAAAAACATTTTCCAGAAATTGTTGAAATGGCATCTAGGGACCCCAGAACGGATATTTCCGTAAAAAAAATTTGAAAAAAATTTCACGATCACAATACTTTCTCGTACTTCGTAACGGAGAAAGTAAAAATTATACAGGATGATAAAAAAAAACATGGGGTGCAAAATCCTAACTTATAAAGTTGAATAACTTCGCTGCAACACGAATACAATTGAAATTTCGAGTTATGAATGATTGTCACCATTCTTGGTAAAGCTATCGAGGTGGTGGTATGCGTATATTTATAAATGAATATATATTGACATGTTAAAATATTATATTTTTTGAAAAGAGTTCGACAAGATTCTGTTCGCTTTAATTGAAACTAATCATTAATCTAATGATCCTCTTGCAGTAGAAATATCCTTGCTATACCATATTTGTATATTAAATAAAATATGTGGATATACAAGAGCGTAGTATGCCTTCATTAACGTACTCTTGGAAAATCCAGTTCTTAACTTAGATATTGCATAAAACGCGGTGTTGAGTTTTTTGGAAACGTAATCAATCTGCTCCGACCATGACAGTTTTTCATTTAAGAAGCTATCTAGAAATTTAGCAATTGTTGCACTGTCAGTCTTACATTCTTGGCGATTTTTATTGTAAAAATGTATTTTATCAGTTTTATTATCATTTAATAATAAGTTGTTTTTATTACCTCAGAATTAACCTTGGATATTTTGTTACAAAGTTCTGTTTGTGAATCTGCAGATATAATAACGGCAGTGTCATCTGCGAGATCGATGACGTATACCTCACTAACAGATTCTCTTAAGGTGCGTATCCACCGGCGCACTGTGTGCCAAATCCGAGCGCGAGCGCCAGGGGGGGATTTGGAGGAAAAAAATAAAATTCAAAATTTCGAGAAAAAAACATATCCACTTCGTTGTAGATACATGAAACCCTTCTGATCTTGCATATTTATATTTTTTAACCCCCTATATTATTTGCAATTAACGCTTAAAGTTGATCGATTTAGAAAACTTCATTTTTACGGTATTTCGCGCGCACGTTTAAAAAATTATAACATGGATTGTAAGCTTGCTATCAATACAACATTATACAGAATTTTTTATAACATAATACTGTATGCTATGGTTAAAAAATCAAGTCTCTAAATATTTTAGAACAAAATTTAAAAATGTTTGAATATGATAAATATTTTAAATATACATTTTGCCTTTAAGAAGGGTTATATAAAAAATGCCAACTCGATGAGGTCTGGGACTACCGCCAAAAATTAGTTCAATGTTTTCTCTAACTATCTTCAAAATTTCGTATCTCCACCGGTGCGTTTTTGGGGTTTTTTTAATTTTTTTATTCGGCGCCACCAATTAAAATTGGGTCGACCGAGGCCCGTGTGCCGTGCCGCAAGTGTCGCTGAGTCGAGCGCACTGTCCTCGAGCAGCACAAAAAAAATAAAAACACACTTAAAACGCACCTGCAAAAATTCAAAAAAATTAGGGCAGTTACAGAAGACATTGACAAATGTTTTTATGATAGTCTCAATCCTCCCGATTTGCGATTTTGCAAAATAATTAATATAATAATAATAATTCATTGCAGCAAAATTATACACAAATGTTATAATCTTTACAATGATTGTGATTGTCACCAAAAAATGTTCTATATTTTTAACTGCCAAAACTTCGAATCTCTATATGTGCGTTTTGTGTCCCTTTTTGGCCAATGACCGAATCGATTCATTTCGCTTAATAAAAATTATAACACCTCCAAAAAACGGACAAATGTGAAAAGTATCTGCTGTAGTTAAAAATAATTTAAACTCTGGTTTAAAATGTGAATTGTTAATCAGAATATACATTACATTTCTCATCCTCATCAGTCTGTTCGTCTTCACTGTCACTTGTGTGCGGCCAAAAAGGCACACAAAACGCACATATAGAGATTCGATTTGGTAGTTAAAAACATAGAACATTTTTGGTGACAATCACAACCATTGTAAAGATTATAACATTTGTGTATAATTTTGCTGCAATGAATTATTATTATTATATTAATTATTTTGCAAAATCGCAAATCGGAAGGATTGAGACTATCATATAAACATTTGTCAATGTCTTCTGTAACTGCCTTAATTTTTTTGAATTTTTGCAGGTGCGTTTTAAGTGTGTTTTTATTTTTTGTTGTGCTGCTCGACGATAGCGCGCACGACTCCGCGATACTCACGGGCCCTCACGGCACGGCACACGGGCCTCGGTCGACCCAATTTTAATTTGCGGCGCCGAATAAAAAAATTAAAAAGACCCCAAAAACGCACCGGTGAAGATACGAAATTTTGAGGGTAGTTAGAGAAAACATTGAACTAATTTTTGGCGATAGTCCCAGACCTCATCGAGTTGGCTTTTTTTATATAACCCTTCTTAAAGGCAAAATGTATATTTAAAATATTTATCATATTCAAAAATTTTTAAATTTTGTTCTAAAATATTTAGAGACTTGATTTTTAACCATAGCATACAGTATTATGTTATAAACAATTGTGTATAATGTTATATTGATAGCAATTCTACAATCCATGTAATAATTTTTTTAAACGTACGCGTGAGATACCGTAAAAATGAAGTTTTCTAAATAGATCAACTTTAAGCGTTAATTGCAAATAATATAGGGGGTTAAAAAATATAAATATGCAAGATCAGAAGGGTTTCATGTATCTACAATGGAGTGGATATGTTTTTTTCTCGAAATTTTGAATTTTATTTTTTTCCTCCAAATCCCCCCCTGGCGCTCGCGCTCGGATATGGCACACAGTGCGGGCGACTAGGACATTCTTGCCACAGCGGCAGCAACAAAGGGTCCAACTCGCGGTTTGTTTACTACCAACCATTAGTGATCCTTTTCAAGACCGAACCGTGAAGAAATTGAAATTTATGACCGACACGTGCCACCCGACGACATTTGATACTGTACGGGCTACCCGTGCAGGTAGTCCTGGTCTAGGGTAGGGCCAAGAGCACAATACGACGAAAGGGGATCGCCAATATGAATTCTCTTTAAATATAAGGAAAAAACAACCATAAGATGTAATTGCTGTTACTCGGTAATTTAATTTAATAAGGTTATTAATTGTAAGAAATAATTTAAATTAAAGTGTTATATTATCTGACAAGTAATTATGCGTGAAAAATCAGTTTAAACAACATGCCTTTTGTTTAAATATACGTATTAACAACGTTTTTTCTAAATTTGTAAATAAAACATTACAATGATAGTTAACAGGGGTTTTTATTTCAAACATTCCTATTTGGCATTTGAACGACTTAAAATTTAAAAACATTTTCACGATCACAATACTTTCTCGTACTTCGTAACGGAGAAAGTATAGAAAATACCTACAAAGATAAAGTATAGTAATATGAAGTAAGTAAGTAATATCATGGCATGTCCAAAAGAGTTTTCAAAGAAATGTATTGACAGAAAACTAAAACAAATAAAATACAATACAGAGATATTTCTTTTTGTAGAACAGCAATTAAAAGTAAAGAAAAAACATAAACAAGAAACGGTTGATATTGAAAAAATCTATCCGAAACATTTGAAATTAACAAAATTCATTTACAAAGACTATACAGTTTATTAATCTATAAATTGCGGTTAAATTAAAAAAATATTATTTTTTAAAAATGGTGTTGTGGCCATCATCCTACCTTCTTCGACTTTGATGATATTTGATCTTTATCGTAAAAAGAAGTAGAGAAAACTTTAATGGTATTTTTTACAAATTTTTGCAAATTCGGTTTTTAATTAACTTTGCCTTAAAAATCAAATTTAAGCAATCATTTTATTCAAGAATTATTTTCAAGAATAATTATTTATTATACGAGTGCATGTACGTAATTAGTCCCGCAAGATAAAGTTTATATTTGCACATGAGTATTATATAATATTTTACCCAAAATCATTTGTAATTGCATTAAATATTGAAATAATGTTAAAAAGTTTGACAAGAAATTTTGACGTACGTGGTATCCATTTGAATTATTTAAAAAATCTTATGAAGGATCTATGTATTCCGTAAGTCCGAGTCAAATATACATTTTTTTTTCTAAATTTCTAATAAAATTCTAATTGAAACAATTCATTTAAGCACGGGGGTGACTGAAAAATAAGATAGCCCTTGAAAAAAAATCCAGATATATTTATGAAGTAAAGTAGTATATCAAAAGCGACTGAATTTTTCGAAAATCTTAAAAATTAAAATTTATTTTAATTATTTTTTTCAATTTTTTGCGCATTTCAATTGATTCGAGCGCGGTTTTGCCTTGAAAAAAAAAATAACACTTGGAAGGATTAAATTATGTTCTTAGAAATCCTTTTGTTCACGAAAATGTTATAATGTGCGCATTATTTAATTGTATGGGCAGCATTAATTGGGTACATTTAACACTCAATTTCATTAAACACGCAATTGCGTGTTTAATATGGTTATTAAACACGCTAATTCGCGCTTTAATTCCTAAACTAACGATTTATCAATAAAAACATATTTCTTTTGCCACCTTCCGCTGATTTTTGGATTTTCAGCCGAAACTATGCATTTTCAGGAAAAAGCAAGATATATAGGGTGTTCCATTTAAAAAAAAATAGTTATCTATTATTTTGCGTATGTTGACACCCTGTATAGCAGTATGAACAAAAAAGAAGCAAAGCCGATTTGTATTATTCTTCATGATGTGGAAAATTCTTTAGTGTATAAAAAATGGCGCTAGCTTTGCTAGGAGCGCTTCTGTTATTTTTTCAATGTGTCCTTGTTTTTTCCACAAATTTGCCCATAACTGACCAATCGTCCATAATAGACCCATACTATCTTATATTATTTTTATCTTCTTCGAGGGTTGAAAATAAAGTATAAAATATAGGATGTTCCATTTAAAAAAAACATAACTTTGTTCTGTTATGTATATTGGGACACCCTGTACAGAAACATACATATTTTTAAAATATGTAGAATAAGTGTGGGTACCAGTTCAAGAAAACTAGAAGTTGATATCTCAAATAGCAAATAAATTATGGGGTTTTGCAGATCCCTGGGTAACCCGGTATATCTTACCTTATTGAATCAAACCAATTTCTCATTCGCGAATCACTTACTTCCAATAGTGAAGCATAATCTCAAGTTTGCCATAATTAATGAGCAGTTCCACTTCGCTTTTCATTCATTAAGTAATTTGATATAATATAAATACTTGTTTCTCTATTTACTTCAATTTTGAAAGTGATTAGTACATAGTTCAAAATATAATCACTATATGATAAACAACTGTGATATTAACAGAGATAGTATTCTTTATTTCTATTTCTAAAATATTCATTTTAGTAAGTATTGAGCGTTTCAATATGTCGATAAGTTTAATAAATCGAAAAAAAGTTTCATCAAAACAAGACATGTCTATTTGATACCGATAAAACTCGAATACTGAGCGAACTTCCTGGCGAACAACGTTCAACGAAAATTAATTTCATCTAGACATGTTCGTGTAACTGCTAGCGTACTGAACGCGGGGTGATCGAGATTTGTTCGCGAGCTAATCGCGAACAGGGCTTGTAGCTGTTCAATAAGTTTGCCGGTGGATACGCACCTTAACCCTCCGTCTACAATGTGACATTATGGTCACTTTACAACGTGGGGTCTTAGCGGACCCCATCCATATTTTGTTGGTTCTATTAAAGAAAACGGGAAAATCACACAATACTACAGTTTCATAAACGATTTTATTAATCCTTTATACATTTTCAAGTAAAAAAAATAAAGAAATAAATTGTACATTAGTTTTTGTGAAAAAATAAAAGATAAATTATACAGAGGAAAGTTAAGCATAAATTTCCTAAATATGAATTTAAACTATGAAAAATTATGTAAAAAAACTAAAAGCTAAAATACCAAAATATAATATAAGAACTACAAAATGATTACTTAATGACTTTTTCCTGATCTTTGCATGTCGGGTTCCGACATCTTTCGCACACATTCATAGTTTTTCTGTCTCTATCTCTTGGACAAACGAAGCATCTTTTTTTAGCCCGCGGTTCTTCAGCAGTGGCCGATCTGGTGGGTTCTGACACTCCCAAAATCTTACCTATTTCACAAAGAAGTGACCTGGGTAATCTGTCATTTAGTATTCGTTTTCTCATGTGTGGTTCTGTTAGAGAAAATGACAATGCCTTCAAAAAAAGAGTTATAAAACTCAACAATGTCTGGTTTACCTGTTTTTTGACTCACAGTTCCAGTATTGTGCATTGTAGACAGCAAAATTACATTTTTGTTTTTTTTTTTATTGAATGATACCAGCATCTTGTCATCTTAGTAGAGAAATATAGATGAGCCTAGCGGTATGCCTTTAACTAAAACTATTGAGGGAGGGATCTGTTTTTTATTCTTACACATGGTCCCAACCAAAGTAAGTTTTTATTGCATTAGCTTCTCCGATAGCTCCATCGAAGTAAACCAGTTGTCAACCGTTATGTTGCGATTAGTATTTTTCACATTTTCAGTAAGCTGTAGAACATACGTGTTGGCACTGGAAGATTGCTAGGCCCTGGAATGGTATTTTTCCCAATGTACGGTATCCCACCGTAAAAATAAAACGTGCGAGCATCACAAACAGATACGATTTTCAAACCATACCGATCTGGTTTCGAAGGGATGTACATTTTAAATGAACATCTTCACCTGAAACTGAGAATTGTTTCATCCAGTGTGAGATACTCCGAGGGAATATAGTAACCGGCACAATTTTGACAAAATATATCCCAAAACTCGCGAAATGCTGCGAAGTTGTCAGTTTGTCTCAGCACACTGACAAGGAATATAAATCGGTTCATTGGCATTGCTGCTCGAAATAAATTGATTCCATACGTTTGTGAAAACATATCCGCCACATTTAGATTTGAGTTTCTCAATAAGCCACTCAAATACATCAGGCCAATTAACACTTTCATTTCAGTTACGTGTGTCGTTCCAATGTAACGCTGCTCAGTCTCAAAATTTTGAGACCTACGAGTTATTTCTTCGTTGGTACATTGCACAAGTTTATCTATCACAATGTCGTTGATAAATAATTCGAAGAAAGAAACCTCATTTGCCAAATCTCGAGCTGAACCTTTAGCTCCAGGAAGGTGAGTAATAATATTTTTCTTTGGAACTTTCGAGGTCAAGTTTCTTACAAAGTCTTTATCACTCCAGATTGTCTTACAATCCTTTCCGAGCAGAAAATTTCGGTTTTCAACTATTGATGTCGAAGACAACTCTGAAGGTGCACTTGTACTCGCTGACAAAATATAATGTGAAAGTAAATTTTCTTCTGAAGAGACATCAAATTCATCCTCCTCCATGTCATCGTTTATAAGCACCCCATCTTCATCCTCACTGACTATTTCATTAGATAGGATTTGCTCATCTTCCCCTCGCTCCAAACGTTCAAACTCCAAAAGTAAATTTTTATTCGTGAAAAAATTACGCTCCGCCATGTCTAAAAAAATTGAAAGGAATTTAAAAAAAAGTTATAGAATAGAAACAGAGAATTTCGTGTCAGAATTCCGGCAGCAGGTATTTTTTATATGAGTATATTTCAAATTTATTTTACCAATAGTCAGTTCGTATTTAAATATTCAAAAATTAGTAAAATAAATTTAGTAAAAAAATGTGCGAACCTTACAACGTGGGCTCTCTTTCGACCCCAAGCATCTTGTTCATATTTCTACTTCAAATAATATGGATATCTTACCTCAAGCACGTGTCTTCCTCTTTGCACATGTGAAAACAGACTGAATTGACAGATACTCCCAATTTAAACAACTATAACAATTATGGCGGCCGGACATGCGCTTTTCAGTAGCCTTGAGGTCTAGCTAGACCCCATGTTGTAGACGGAGGGTTAAGATCATTAATGAAAATTAAGATATACCGTGAATTTCTGATTTATTGTCCCCACCTTCAACATACATACATACATCTTGCTGCTCACTTTCTCCACCAGTTTATTGCCACTGTTTCTGTTGATCTGCCTATTACAAATCTATGTTGGCTGGTAGAAAGAAGTTTAAATTTGTTGATAAATTCTTCAACACATTCCGCTAGTAATTTCTCGAACATTTTTGAGAATGTCTAGCATTGCGACTGATCGGTAGTTATCGGTATCCGTTGTTGATCCTTTTTTTATGAATTGGTGTAATTTTCGCGGTCTTTAATTTATCTGGAAATAGGCCTGTTTTGAATGATAGATTTACTAAATACGTAAGAAGTTCCAGAATCTCTTCCGCTGTATATTTTATTAGTTTTGTGGGTATTCCGCCTTGTCCTGCGCTATTAGTACTCTTTAAGGAATGTATTACTTGTTGAGTTACTGGGCGAAGATACATTGAATTAGCTTGGTATTGATTCGTTGTTGTGCACTTATTTGAAATATTACCACGAAGATGATCGTTTATTTTAAGTTCTGTAATTGAAGAGAAGTATTGTCCAAATATATTGGCTACTTCTTGAGGATCGTTTGTTGAGTACCCTATTTACTTTCAATATTGAGTTCGCCAAAAGTTCCCTTCTATCCCAAGTCTTCTTTAATCATTTTCCATAACATTTTTGTTCTATTTGGTGCATTATTTGTAATCATTGTATTTGCGTTTAGCGTGCTCTATTAATTTTCTATGTTTTTTGTAAAAAAAAATTTATTTCTCCCTAATTTCAGTGGTGTTAATCATTCTCATTATATTGTAATGGTGTTTTAGATTCCGGCTCGATTGAATTACCTCGACATTTTCCTCCTACTATTTGGTGTATTTGTTATTAGTGTGCAGGCAATTCGAAAATAATGAAGAAAAATATCTATGAATTTTTCGCAGGCCTTGTTTGTTACCAGCGTAGTTCAGTGAGGTAGCAAAATGGGAGATGGTACGGCTCTATGAACAAACTAGATATTAATGACTAGCACGCGTGAGGTGGCTCCCGTGACCTCGTTAGCAAGTAAGGAGCGCATGTCGGACTTTCTGGACCACTGAGTCAGGGCCGCGCCAAGGTATGTTGCCGCCGGGGTGCGAGGCAAAAATTGCGGCCCCCTTTCAATGTGAAAAGGGGGATAGAGAAAATGAATACCACCATTGGCGCGTCTCTAAATTATTTAGAAAGAAAGAATTTCGATATAAACAAAAAGATACGTTCATGGATTTCGCGCTTGCATCCGTATGCAAAGAATAAACACTCATCTCCTATTTCACGAACGTACGTGTTACGAAAAAAAGTATTTTAGGTGGATTGGTATTTTTTACAAGCGCTGATTTTAGATAACTTGTTCGCAACTTGTCAAAAACCAATAAGATTTGGTGGGCGCCAAGCTAAGAGGGCTCGTAGCATTGATGATTCGGGCTAATGACCGGCGCCTTTTAAGGCCTGCCGTCCCAAGACCTGCCGCCCCCAAGACCTGCCGCCCAGCTACTGGGCACCCCTAACACCCCCGCTTGGCGCGGGCCTGCACTGAGTGGATAGAGGGTTGGGTCAAGACACGCCGATTAACAACCGCACCTAGCCGATTAGCACTCAGTGGGTCGATTAATCAGTTTTGGACATTGCGCTTCCTACCTGAGCTCGAGTACCACGACAAGGTGAGGCACTGAACAATGGAGTCAATCGGCAGATAACGGTATCCGCCGGAGGAGTCCAAGATCGAGTGAAAAGGTGATGTTTTCGGGGTGATGTCTCCGGCAGCCACTATAACACTGGGCACTGTGGTGACCATTCCAGGGTTATATTCACGAGACGGGCACTGTTCCAAAAAAACTCCACGTGGCTGGTCAGTGTACCAGAACGATTAAGAGCCATGCTAAGGTCTTCCGATTTGATCTTATCCCAATTAGCTCTACTTTTCTTTACGAATAAAACCGGATGTTCGTGTTTTACCTTTTTTAGGAGCTATATATTTCCATGTGCGACCAGCAACTTCAATATTACGTTCTAATTCTTCCTCAAATTCATCGATATTATCATTTTCTTCATTAGATGATACATTGTCGTCATTAAATCTAATTTAAGTTTCCTCTATATCATCTTTAGAACTATCACTAAATGATTTCTCAATCATCAGTTTACTTTAATTTTCGTCTTCCGAATCATTCGTAAGAATTGCAAAAACTTCTTCGTCAGATAACCCCCGTTTAGATGTCATCATAATAAATTCGCAACGATGAACCACAGACACCATATTACACTAACACGTATCAAAGTAAACTGAACTGATAAACATCGGAATTGCACCCGTGAATAGGAATGAACCCGCCACCCGACGTTTTCAGGTTTTCTCATTTTTTTTAGCAGCGGTGATACTCGAACGTAGTTCGTTCAGCGCATAGAGGTGACTAATTTCGGTAACAGACCTATAAAACACAGCAAAAAAATGCAAATTATTTCTGAACTATGTTGATTTTCGTTTTGGTTATTATTGCTTATATTTTAATACAGTATTTTAGGAGAATTCACAAAAAGAAAAAATATATAAAAATGTATTTAAGAGTCCTGGGTAGCGACGAAGAAATCGAAATGTAAACAAACCAACCCCCTGCTCTTGTATCTAACCCGCGAAACCCCTAGAAAAGTACATGTCATATGGTATATGTGATATTAATGTAGCGAGACAAGGATGTGGTCGTCTGGAGTGGACCAGCCACTTGAATGAAATATTGGCGCTCAGCACAATTATACTTGACTTGACTGACTATTAGAATCTTGTGTATGTTTGTAAAAGGGAGGGACCGTCTTATCTGAAGTGACGACTGATTTATGTATTTTCATTTACGGAAAATCTCAGCTCCTAGCGCGCTATATATTATTTCCGTAGTTTTCGATCGCAAAAAAATATTATTCTTGTCGAAACTTCTTGTTTTCAAAATTGACGTGTAAAATATTGCTTTATTTATTAAAAAAAAAAAAAAACATAAAACGAATGCAGTACTTTTCTCAACCTACAAAAATGAGTTACAGAGACTACACAAATTATGTATCGAAACTACTTCCCTGGCAAATACCACGACAGATATTGAATTATATAATTTATAATTTGTGCAAACGAAAACGCTAGGAAGGATGTATTTGTTACTCAATAGAGTTTTGCTATTTGAACAGGCAAATTGTTTATTATAAAGTTCTTCGTGGTATTAACCAGAAAAATTGTTGTTTCAATACATAATTTGCTTCTGTAGTCTTTGTAAGACTCAATGTTGTAGTCCGACAAGTATCGCATTTTGTTTGATTATCTTATTCATCTACAGTTCACTAACATTAATTTATTCAAAATTGGGTGTAATAAGCGAATTATTGCGGTCATTTTAGGGAGGTAATGTTGTTCATTACTCACTTGTAAGAGAATACACAAAGAGCACAGATTTGAAAACCGCGTTCAATTTGGAGTTTTCCTTTAGCCGCTACGGCCGTTCAAAGTCTAAAAAAATGTTGTTCATTACTAGAGCCAGGATGTTCAGGCAGTAAAAAATGGTAAAATAGGCAGGCCAAAAGGCACTAAAAATATGAAAATAGGCACTCAAAACACAAAAATAGGCACTCAAAAATCTGAAAAATTTTGAAAATAGACAAAGTCATGGGCATAAAACAAAATAAATATTATTATTTAAATGGATTTATTGCACAATCATACATTTTATTAGAATAGATCATAAAACAAAATAATTACTAAAACATATGGAAATTACAACTAATAAAAGGATGTTTTTTTTTAATTATCCGTAGTTAGCGCTTGCCGTCTATCCGAGAGTATATATTTTAATTGCGAAAACGATCTTTCTACGTCTACTGATGTAACTGGTGCAAATTTAAAACATGTAATTTCTGATGTGTGTCAAGTTGGCACCCCAATAGAGTTCTCAATTCCTTTTGATGTATCTAGAAGTACTATCAACTTTAAAAAAAATAGTTCTGTAAAATTGGGCTGTTAGGAATTTTTTGAAAAAGGGGGTGCCAACTTGACACCGCACCCCAACATTGTTATCGAATAGTTCTGAATCAGTTTTAAAATGTATTTGTGTTAGTACTATAGTTCCTGATACTTTTAAAAAAGATTTCTGTTGAATTTCCAGAGATAAAAATGTTAAAAATTGGAAATTCGAAATATTTAAATTCATATTACTCACTTAATATTGGTTGAATCTAAATATTTCATAACAACTAGGATAGAACTCACAAAGAACTACGGGAAACACCAATCAGAATTATCCGGAACTATACAAAAAAAAATTGAAAAAAGTCACAAAGCCAAAAAAGAATTCTATGAGCTCTGAGTAAATTTTCTATTTTTACTTATAGAGTACAATAATTCTTTCTTATAAACAAATTTGATGCAATCACGATTTATGGCATTTTTAAATAAATTTAAAATTCGAAAATAGAAAATTTAATTTTGAAAATACCTATTTCCTGTTATTTAATCGCAATTTGCCAATTAATTTTTCGTTAGAACTCCTTGAGTACAAGCCATAAGTCAAAACAGAACTCCCAGAACTATTAAAAAAATCAATATTTTGAAAAAAATCCGAAAAAAAATGAGAGTTCTAGGAGTTCTGAGTTAATTTTCTATTTTTACTTATTGAGTACAATAATTTTTTCTCATAAACTAATTCAACACAATCACGATTTAAGGCATTTTTAAATAAATTTTAAATTCGAAAACAGAAAATTTAGTTTCGAAAATACCTATTTGCTGTCAATTAATCGCAATTTGCCATTAGAGTTTTCGTTGGAAGTCCTTGAGTACAACACATAAGTCAAATCAGAACTCCGAGAACTATTAAAAAAAATCAATATTTTGAAAAACGTCCGAAAAGAGAAAAAAATGAGAGTTCTAGGAGTTCTGAGTTAATTTTCTATTTCTACTTATTGAGTACAATAATTCCTTCTTATAAACAAATTTGACACAATCACGATTTATGCCATTTTTAAATAAAGTTAAAATTCGAAAAAAGAAAATTTCATTTTGAAAATACCTATTTCCTGTCATTTAATCGCAATTTCTCATTAGAGTTTGTGTTAAAACTCCTTGAGTACAACTCAAGAGTCAAATCAGAACTCCGAGAACTATTAAAAAAAATTAAATTTTCTATTTTCGAACTTTAAATTTACTTAAAAATGCCATAAATCGTGATTGTATCGAATTTGTTTATAAAAAGGATTTATTGTACTCAATAAGTAAAAATAGAAAATTAACTCGGAACTCCCAGAACTCTCATTTTTTTTTTCGTTTCGGACTTAGAATTTTCTTCAAAATAATGATTTTTTTAATAGTTCTCTGAGTTCTGATTTGACTTATGGGTTGTACTCAAGGAGTTCTAACGAAAACTCTAATGGCAAATCGCGATTAAATGACAGGAAATAGGTATTTTCAAAATTAAATTTTCTATTTTCGAATTTTAAATTTATTTAAAAATTTGCATAAATCGTGATTGTATCGAATTAGTTTATAAGAAAGAATTATTGTACTCAAATAAGTAGAAATATAAAATTAACTCAAAACTCCTACAACTCTTAATATTTTTTTTCTTTCGGATATGAAAAATTTTTCAAAATATTTTTAATTAATAGTTCTGGGAGTTCTGATTTAACTTATGGGTTGTAATCAAGGAGTTCTAACAAAAACTATAATGGCAGATTGCGGTTAAATGTCAGGAAATAGGTATTTTCAAATTTTAAATTCATTTAAAAATGCCATAAATCGTGATTGTATCGAATTTGTTTATAAGAAAGAATGATTGTACTCAATAAGTAGAAATAGAAAATTTACTCAGAACTCATAGAACTTTCAATTCTTTTTTGTCTTTGCGACTTTTTTCAATTTTTTTTTTATTGTTCCCGATAGTTCTGATTGGTGTTTCCCGTAGTTCTTTGTGAGTTCTATCCATACTTGTTGTGAAATATTTGGATTCAACCAATATTAAGTGAGTAATACGAATTTGAATATTTCGAATTTCCAATTTTGAAAATTTTTATGTCTGGAAATTGAACAGAACTCTTTTCTAAACGTATCAGGAACTATAATACTAACCTAAATACATCTTAAATAGGGTTGGCACCCTATTTTTCAATAAATATCTGACAGCCCAATTTTACTCTTTTTTTTTTAAGTTGTACTTCTAGATACATCAAAAGGAATTGAGAACTCTATTCAGAACAATCAGAACTCTTCACTGGAGTGCCAACATGACACACTCTAATTTCTGTTATCTCGTGATTAACATTTGCTTCATTTGCATTGCCTGAAAGAATGTTAGCTAAGCTTTTTACAATTTCAAAGTCTTTATTCGCACTAAACACAGATTCACATTTTTCCCGTATGATGCGCCCCTTGTTGCCAGAAATACTACAAATATTTTTAACGGAATCAACCAAAGTTAATTTTCCGCTTACTAAACTTGTTATTTTGTGTGGAAGCATGGAATAATTAGATGAAATAATTGCTAATTAAAAGTTTTTTCACAGCTTTGATTGAAGCCACCGTTTCTTCATTTAACTTTAAAATAATTTCTTTAATTTGTGTAAACGCCTATCCGCAAAGCACGAAGATAAAAAGGCGGTTACTGTTTTGTTCACAAAGGGATTTTATTGGGGGATTCCCTACACCTCGAACTATCAATTTCCTCGGAATGAATATTCATGATTTATGGACATTCCTAATACACACATAAATAGGCGTAAATAGGCGCTTATAAGGAAAAATGGCATTTATGCATTAAAACACCTAAAATAGGCATTTATAGGCATTTTAGGCATTTTGCCTGAAGATCCGGGCTCTATTCATTACCTAGCCTTCTGTATTTTTTGTGGAATTGGGATGTTTCAGGTGAGGTCTTAAAAATGTTTTGAATTGTACCGATAGGTACGACCTTTGGCAATGCTACTATCATAAAATATTTCGAAAATGTCTGCTCGATTTCCAAAAAATAACATTTTGTTCATGTTGTCGTCTATATTTTTCATGAAATTGGGATGTTTCAGGTGAGCTATCCAAATGGTTTTCAATTGTACCGAAAGGTCCGGCCTTTGGCAATGCTACAATGATAAAATATTTCAAAAATGTCTGCTCGATATCCAAAAAATAAAATTTTGTTCATGTAGTCTTCTATATTTTTCGTGAAATTGGGATGTTTCAGGTGAGGTCTCCAAAAGGTTTTTAATTGTACCCATAGGTACGGCCGTTGGCAATGCTACCATGATAAAATATTTCAAAAATGTCTGCTCCGTATGTCCAAAAAATAAAATCTTGTTGATTCACGGAATGATTAGATCCTTCGTAAGATTTTTGAAATCATTCAAATTGACACCACGTACATCAACATTTCTTGTCAAAATTTTATAAGCATTATTTCAATATTAAATAGAATTGCAGACGATTTTGGATAAATTGTTATATTATACTCATTAGAAAATACTCATTAGTCATGTTACTTTCTTTTCTTTTCTTATTGTTTTCTAGGATTGGATGATACTGACGCTTAAAACGTCAAAATTATGAAAGATTAAAAATAAAAATTATACTTAAAATTGTAATAGTCAGTTTACTTCAAAAGTAAAGATATTTCGAAAATAACTTATTTTTTATAAGCTGTTCATTTATGCATTCTCTGCAATTATTATTAATATAAATTTGATGTATCTATTATCGTTTCGTAATTAAAAACAGAAAATTAAAAAAATAATAATAAGTTTTTTTTTCGAAACACAATGATTCTGTAAACAATAATTTCCAACAAAAGATGTTCATTTATTTCTTGTCTTTAATATTTGTTTAAATGTTTTTTTGGTAGTTTTCATATTTAAAAAATTATTGGAAAAAAATAAAAAACAGTTAAGGTAAACACCCACTTCCAAAATTTTAGCAAAAGCTTTTCAGTTCTTCGGATTATCAAATAAAGCTTCGAAGTTTCATATCAATTGCTCTATTCGTTTTTGAGATACAGCGCGTACAGACTCTCTCTCTCTCACACACACACACACTCAGAGACACAATTTTTTTTCCATAAATCTTTGAAATGGGCTCAATGAAAACATTTTCACGATCACAACACCTTCTCGTACTACGTTACGGAGAAAGTAAAAATTAGGTATCCCGATACGAATCGACCATATCTTACAAATGTTTGTATGACCATGGGCCTGCCTGTCTATCTGCGGGCGCTGTATCTCAAAAACTATTACATATTTTTAAATTAAACTTTGAACAAGTTATAGTCGACAATCGGTAGAACCGAAAATCTTTTGGTCAAATTTTGTACACTGGAAGTGTGTGTTTAGTCTGACCATTTTTTGTTTGTTTTTCCGATATTTTTTTAAATATGACAGATATTAAGTAAACATTTTAATAAAAGTTGAACACAAAGAAAAAATGAACATTCTTTTTAATAAATATTTTTCATAAACACCATAATTTACGAATAAATAAAAATTTAAAATATTTAGACAGTTTTGGTACAATTGTGAAATTGTAATAGTTTTTCTAAATTATATTGAATTTTTAATTTTTAAATTTAATTATTAATTTTTGATTTTCAATTTACGATTTTTACACTCAGATCATCGATTTAAATATTTTTGTACTAAAGCGTACAGTCCTAATTGTTCGTATTTTATTTTATTTATTTGTCTCTAAGTGCTGATATAATCGCGCCGATTTAGCAAGTCCGTTGAGGTAATAAACGAAAGCTGGTAGGTCCTACCCCCAAACCGAGTTCATTGGTATTCAGATATATTGCATGCAATAATATTTACAACTCGGCCTGTCACCCATTGGTGTTGCTTGTTGCAACGTCCGCTTCGATATTTGAATGAGTGGCTCTCAAAAGGTTTTTAAAAGTATCATCGACTAATTCCGCGTGTTTATTTAACCAAGAATGTTAAATAATGTTGTAATTATCCCAAAATGTATTGTCGTGAATGAAAACGTTATTTCAAATGATTCAAAATGGGTTGAAAATAAAAGCAAAATTAAAATGTTACGCAATTTATGTACAACAAAAGCAAAATAAAACAGCGGCTAATTACAAAAACAAAATAATAAAATGTTAGTTTTAAATTACTTACAAATAAAAAAAACAATACAATAATATTTACAAAACGTAAACAATTTTATACTTAATTCCTAATGTTTTTTAATCCGAATCACTAGCACAATCGGTATCTGACTCTGTCAAATCCGAGGACGAATCATCACTATTTAATGATATTACTAGTGGTAATACGTCGTCCATTACACACTGTTTTACAAAGTCATCATTAATAATTTTATTTGTGCTTTGGATGCAGCTGCTCCAAATTTGCGGAGTAACTTGATCGAGGGATGCTTTCCAACATTGCTGAACGTCATTATCATTTCCTGAGGTTGCTATTATAATTTTATCATAATGATTTTTTGCAATCCCCCACACCTTCTCAATAGCATTGTACTGACAATGATATGGCGGTAATCGTAAAATTGAATGTCCATATCTTTTAGCCAGAATGTCGACTGCATACGTTGGAATACGGGGTTTATTTATTTTAAGTATCGGTAACAGCTCACTTTTCGTCATATATGGCTCGAAATGTATGTTGCGTTCCCTAAGCCACTCAATAATATCATTTTTTTTTGACGCACTTGTCGGACACCTGTTTAATTGTCTTGAATGGTACGAGGCGTTATCCATCACGATGATGGAAGGTTCCTCCAAACTTTTTAAAAGTGACTCTTCGAACAATGTGGAATTCATTGATTTGTGGTAGTCACTGGATGAATTGCTTGAAGGAAATACCAAGCAACAGTTAGGAATAAACCCCTGCGAGTTCCCTGCATTCAAAATAATGAACCGTTTTCCTAGTGATAATGGATTCACAGATTTATTGGCAGCCTGAATACTTCCACCACTCCAGGTCTTCTTCACGGTTCCACTTCCTTTCGCAAATATCCACGTTTCGTCCAAAAAGACAACATTGCTGGGATATGGATTATATGTAAATGATCTTAAGAAGTACATCCTTTTTGAAATAATATGTGCTTGTTCGCATAAAATATGTCTATTATTATGTTTTTTAAATCTAAATCCCATTAAGTGAAGCAATGATTTCAACGAAGTTCTTCCAATTTCGCATAATTCCTTTCGTATGATTTCATCAAGAATTCCATCAACCGTCACAAACTTTTTCTGAGTATACATTTCGTACACGATTTTTCTGATTTCTCCTTTTACCGCACCAGGCATATTTTCCACTTTAGGTGCTGATCTATTCCTCATTTTAATTGTGAGGCATTCACCACTTTTGCGTTGTGCACAAACTCTTTGAACTGTCTTTGTTGAAACTTGCATTGCACTCGCGGTTCTTTCATATACTTTATTTATCGACGTCAGTGGTCTACCATTTTCACGTTCAGCACAAAAATAGTCTAACACATTTAATAATATCATCCGCCCTTCTTCGCTCAAAACTTTTCTCGATGCCAGTGTTATATCACTTCAACATAAAAACTGAGACTGAATCTGTAATCTTTACGAATCATATTTAAATATCCACAATGTTCAATTAGGACTGTAATTAAAAAGTCATAAATGTATTGAAAATGTTCAAATTGTTTTGAATTTACTTAACTAATCGCCTTAATTTTAACGATGCCCATGCAGAAAGCAGTAATAAACAAATTGGATTGTGATAACATTACATTTGTCAACCTTTAAAAGTCATTAATATGACTTAAGAGATCGGATTCATCGTCCACATTTTCTTTGTTCACAGTAAAGTTAATGATTCCAAACGATTGCTATAAAAACATTGTTTAATGTCTTATGTATATCTAAAACAATTCAATCACAAACAAAATAATGTTTGTATTGCTTTGAATGGGTATTTTATTGGGAACCACTGGCATTCACGACCGTGCGACGGGTCCGCCCTGTGTTTGGGGGCGGCCTTCCCTTTTACGACCACAACGGACTTGGTAATTCGGCGCGCCTTTACCTACCGAATCATTATAAATTTTTATTTGTACTTGATTTTGATTACCTACTTTCTAAAATACGGCTTGTAACATTTGGGATTCAAATTTTTATAGTCACCTATGCGTCCAATGGTAACCCAGCAACCGAGAAAACAATGTTGAATTTTGTTTGTTTGTGTCAATCCAGTGAAACTTTCTGCGGGCATGTATATTAACGAAGCTGCGAATATTGCGTGTTAGAACCTGTTACCGACAAAATAGAAAAAGGTATGTGCCCTGTTACGACTCTTTTGAGCAGTGGTTATGTAAAAAGGATGCCGATGCTATAGGTATAGACGAAAATGTGTTGCTCGCCTATATGTTGAAGCGTTACGTTTCTGTTTATTATTTTCCTAGGTCTGTAAGTAAAAAATTAAGTTCCGTCGCCAAGGACAATAAATACCACGGATGTTATCAGCCACTTACGGTACTTGTAACTATGAATGCAATGCTCATTTACGCTGTCGGTAGCGGAAAAACGTATATTAAACGACTAAATGTTCAAACTTTGAGGACCTTGTGAAGGCTCAGGAAGCATGGTACAACATTTCAGAATTAAGATATGCGGATTAAAATTTTTAGAAGAATATCGCCACATGTAGGTTATCCGCCAATTTATACACATCCGATATATTATACTTCTTAGCATGGAATACGTCGCCTGCAAATATGATTGTTCAAATCGTATTTTTCATTACATAACAGTATTTGTGATGATGCATTTACCTAAAAATTGTAATTGACAAATTAGAAACGGTTAACAGAAAAAAATATCATTTAAATTGAAAATAGATAATGAAAGAATAAATATAAAATAAGTATTACACTTTCTACTGGAG
This sequence comes from Ocypus olens, assembly GCA_910593695.2. Classification (NCBI taxonomy): domain Eukaryota; kingdom Metazoa; phylum Arthropoda; class Insecta; order Coleoptera; family Staphylinidae; genus Ocypus; species Ocypus olens. Next base: position 33,568,618 of record OU343056.1, read on the forward strand.
AAAGTAACATGGCGGCCTTCCCCATTTTTATTGAAGACCAATTATTCAAATAACTGGAAGAACTAGAAATATAATTGAGTGTTCTTCCTTCTTAATATTACCGTAAAATTTGAAGGGCTCTAAACGTATTAGTGCCCAGCGTCACAACTTTAAGACGGCTCTGAATACAAAGATTCTGCATAAAATCGTTGGTTGTTAAGACAATGATTGTTTGTGTATTCTATAATCCGTTACTGGTCAGAACTAAAAGAAAAAAAATGAAAAATTCAGAAACTAACAGCTTTTAAATATAGGGTGAGGAAAAGTATTGAAATATTGATAGAGTCTGATCAATGGATCTTTGCGTGCACGTCATAGATAGCCGAACCAAGTTCCGACAAGATGTTCATGTGTTTACTCCCTCTATGATAAGTTATATTAGACGCAGTAATATGTGTACGTATGTCGTCCAAGGCGAAGACTTACGGCACTCGGTAAAACCATGCATTAAACAAAGACAAAACCTTGGTCCGTAAGTCATTTCGTGATTCGTAATGCATTGGTGGCGTTATAAGCAGTATTTTTTTTTGTGTTCGTTTTTGCATATTTGTTCGATTTTACAACCTGTACAGTACATTTTTAGTCGTAACATAAATACGTCGTGATAAACATTTCTTCGTGATATACAGGGTGTTTCAGAGCTCTGGGAACGGTCAATCAGGTGCTTATTTGTCAAAATTTTGAAAAATGTTTTATATAAAAGTTGTGCAGAATAGTGAGCTGCATGTTCTAAAAATATTTAAATTTATACAGGGTGTCTCATAACAAAGTTACAGACCAAACTTATGTTTTTTTAAATGGAACACCCTGTATATTTTAGCATTTTTGGATTCCTCGTTACTTGGAGATTAAAATGACTTAGGTTTCGGGGATTGAAACCGAGCCGTTTTTGTGTTATTCAGTTGTTTATACAAAAATTTGAACAAAACTGTTAAAGTACTGCCCTGAAACTAATAAAGATAATTCATTCTAATTTAGTGGTAAAGTTTAGTTGAACTTTAGTCTTCAAAATTACTATATCATCCAAAACATAACTCAGCGAATTATACAGGGTGATGGTTATTCGCAAACTGCACAATTTCTTAATTTTTTCAAATGGAACACCCTATATATTTTTTCATAATTTAAAAGTCCATTGTTACTCTAATATTTCAAAATTCATTGGTAATTTGCATATTTTTTATTATTAGTTTTAAAATCTAGTTACCAATCATTTCAAATAAACAAACAAAAAAATACAGGTGACAGTAGTCTCAAAAATAGATCGAACCATTTAAGTTGTGATCTTAGTTTATAATTATGAATTTCTCACAAGAAGAATTGGTTGACATGATTTTCATTCTTGGCGAATGTCACAAAAATTGTCTTTTGGCTTCACGAGTGTATGGACAGCGGTATCCCGAGAGGCGGTGTCCACGACAAGGAGCATTTAGAAGAGTGCAAGAGCGATTTGAGACTACAGGTAACGTTAATTATTGAAAACCTGTGCAAAGCAAACCTGTAATTAACGAAGATAGCGAATTCCTGGCATTGGCATCGATAGTTGAAAACCCTAAATTAAGTTTATCCGAATTAAATAATCAGTTGGATATTAGTCGGCCCTCGGCGCATAGAATTTTGAAGAAATACAAATTTCACCCTTACCACATCCACTTAGAACAGCTTGGAGAAGCAGATTTTCCCGCTAGAACTGCATTCTGTAACTGGGCCCTTAATATTCTGGGAAACAATGAACATTTTTTTGATTTTGTGTTGTTTACTGATGAGGCTTCATTTCACAATAATGGCAAGGTAAACAGACACAACCTTCATTATTATTCGAACCACAATCCTCATTTCACAAGGACTGTAAATAATCAAAATCGATGGAGCCTGGATGTATGGGGTGGTATTCTAGGAACTCGCGTCATAGGACCACACTTCTTTGAAGGCAGCCTGAATGGAGAAATGTTTGAAGAATTTCTTAGGAATCATTTAGATGAGTACCTACTTGACGTACCACGCAACGTAGTAAGAGATATGTGGATCCAGTTGGATGGTGCACCACCACATTTTGCTCGCAGTGTACGACAATTTTTGAATGACCGTTACCCTAATAAGTGGATGGGTCGCGGCGGACCTGTACTATGGCCACCTAGGTCGCCGGACCTCACGAAATTAGATTTTTTTCTATGGGGCTATATCAAGGACATGGTGTTCCGTATACCACCGACTACAGCAGAAGATATGCGAATACGAATTAGGAATGCTTTTTCTGCAGTAACGCCACAAGTTTTAGTTGCAGTTCACAAATCCTTCGTTGAACGTCTCAGAATTTGTTTAAATCAGAATGGTCGAAATTTTGAAATCATGTTGTAAACTTCTTTAAATTGTTATTTTTCATTTTATATACTTATGTTATTAAATTGTTTTGTTATTCTTCATTTTATATACTTATGTTATTAAATTGTTTTGTTATTTAAGTTGATTTATAAGTTTTTACTATAGTTCTCTATCTGTATTGAAACATAATTGTTTGTATAACTTATTGGGAATAATGCATCCAGATTTTGTTGAAATATGGTAGGATACAAGATTTGAATACATGTCTCAAAAACATAAAATACGATTTTGTAGGCAAACACAACGCTTATAAACGGATCCTTCTCAACCGAAACATGCAACTTACGAACGAATTCTGAAATACTCGAGTCACTATCAACTTCAGACATACGAAACCTAATATGAAACGAAAGCTTACTCAATAGATTTTCAAATTATGAAAAAATATATAGGGTGTTCCATTTAAAAAAATGAAGAAATTGTGCAGTTTGCGAATGGCTATCACCCTGTATAATGCGCTGAGTTACGTTTTGGATGATATAGTAATTTTGAAGACTAAAGTTCAACTAAACTTTACCACTAAATTAGAATGAATTATCTTTATTAGTTTTAGGGAAGCACTTTAACAATTTTGTTCAAATTTTTGTATAAACAACTGAATAACACAAAAACGGCTCGGTTTCAATCCCCGAAACCTAAGTCATTTTAATCTCCAAGTAACGAGGAATCCAAAAATGCTAAAATATACAGGGTGTTCCATTTAAAAAAAACATAAGTTTGGTCTGTAACTTTGTTATCAGACACCCTGTATAAATTTAAATATTTTTAGGGCGTGCAGCTCACTATTCTGCACAACTTTTATATAAAACATTTTTCAAAATTTTGACAAATAAGCACGTGATTGACCGATCCCAGAGCTCTGAAACACCCTGTATAGAAAACAGTTCTTTTAGAACTTTTATAACAATCAGCGGAATCGCTTGGCCTAACCTCAAAATGCCAAGTAAACGTCTAAATTCTCGGGCGCGGAATCTCGTGGTCAATCTTATGGCCTATTTTACAGCAGAAAAGGAAAACAACGGTCATTTACTTTCGCTGAATGCTGTCCAAGAGGTAATTTCTTTCTTCGTTGTCTAATTACCTGATTATTGATATTATATCGTTTCATAGAGCGTTGCTGATGCTTTAAAAATAAGTTTACGGACTATGTCTAGTTTTAAAATTACGAGTGAGAGAAATCAGTCGCTTTCTATCCCTGGAAATCTAGACCCAGGTAGAAATTCAAAACTTAAGACTAGGCGAGGGTTGCGAAAATGGGAACCAAAATTAAATGATATGATTCGCATGTTAACATGCACAACTAATAACTAATTTTGGGTAACGGGAACAAAAAGCTTGATATATTTTCGTTGCCGTTCCCGGGTTTTTAAGAAGCCGCCTTAACAGGTTTCTAAGATCATCACGTTGTGGCTTGCGCTTCTCGCTACAACTTCGTAGAGTCCTCGCGCACAGACTGAAATTTACTGACGTTTAAAACGTCAAAATTATGAAGGAATGTTGGGTTCATAACGAATTTGATTTGTTTACCCTCCGGCCAAATGCGGCCCGATAGATCAAGCGTTTCGTATTCGGTCACTTCAAAGGCATATTCGCGAAAACATCTCATTGGTGCTGTTTTAATGGTTTACGACGCGGGCTTAGACTAATTTCAGTTTGTTGTTTATTTGTCCGATGCTCAATTTGTTTGGACCACGCCACTGGTGGAATCCCTAGCGTTGATTGTACCAGACAACTATCAGCAGTGACGTGCACGCAAAGATCCATTGATTCAAGTATACAACTTTTGTATTTTAGAGTTTGGAAAAAAAGTGATTCAAATAAAATTTGTTACGTTAGCAGTGCTTTATATAACTAGGATTTTAAACTTCTCTTACACCATCGAAATGACGAAAAAAACATAAGGTTACTATTTATAAAAACAAATTGTAGTTGTATATCATTGTGCTTGCGCAAGGCGAAGGAGAAATTAAAGATTCTGTAAAGTAGTTCTAACCTAACAAATTTTATTTGAAATACGTTTTGCTAAACTCTAAAATAAAAAAAAAGTTATATGAAAATTTTTACTTTTCCTCAGACTGTTTAATTAAAAAAGACATGGAAATCAATTTTTAAGAGTTTTGAAATTTTAGGAAGAGACTCAACCGTGAGAAAATACAAATTGGAAGAAAAATTAACCCAAATAAGTGAGGATAAACTTCCATTTTCTTGGCCAATCTCGTTGGACCGAAACGGACTATTGGCAGCTTTTTCTGGCAAGAATATAGTTTTCTGGGATTATAAAACAAGACGAGTGATATTAGAAATGGACTGCGGAGGTGGACACCGATCGACTAGTTTTAATAAAAACGAAACACACCTGAATTTCGTTTATATAAAAGATGCTTTGGTGAATGAGGTTATGTTTATGTGGGACTCTATATGTGCCAGGGATTTGGTAGTAGGAATGAATTCTGATGAAATTAACGCGTTGCGATGTGTTCAAATAAACAACGATGTGATTTTTCTTTCGGGCGGAGAGGATACAACACTTAGATTATCACATTGGAAAAACAATTATTTCAAACAGTATGGGGTGTTAAAGTCACATTTGTCCAGCATAAGGTGTTTGCACTTGCATAAGTTGAGCAAATCGAAGTGGTACTTATTTTCTGCAGGTGGCCGGGCGCAGATAATTATGTGGGAAATTACAGGATCAAAATGTGTACAGTTGCACTCGCATTACGAGGAGAATGACGACGAGCCTGAGATACGTATTATGGATATGTCCACTGTGATTCGAAATGAAGAAATTTTATTACTCACTGCCTGTTCTGATGGAAAGATCAAGATTTACAGAGTGCATAATGACAGAATATTATATTCCCATTGTATTAAATATGCGCTTAAATGCATTTTGAAATTAACAACTATTGAACTATCGGATTATGACAGACATAATAACTGTTTTGGAAATAGTGCATGTCAGTTACAAGAGAATACCAAATATAAACTGTGTGGAAATTTTGTAAATGATGTGTGTCTAATAGTAACTATGGCAACAGATGGATTCCTTGTATTTTGGAATTACGACAAATATGAAAAACCTGTACATTATTTACATGCACATCAATCTGGGATAAATAGTTACTCTTACGTGCGACTGGAAAATAATACGTATTTAATCCTAACCGGGGGGGATGATAACACCTTAACCCTTATTGAATTCACTGTACTTGAAAATCCATTAGGAATAATTTGTAATCGTATGTTTTCGAAATCCGATGCGCACTGTGCGCAGATTACAGGAGTTTATTTAAGTCGGGATTATTTACTTAGTGTAGGATTGGATAAACGTTTGTTGCTGTTCACATTTAAGACAACTAATGAAGGTTTTGAATTTTTGTGTGTTGGAACCTATGTAACCTCGATTTCTGATGTGAAGGGAATGGAAGTATTTGAGAACGAACACAATTTTGAGGTTATTTTATATGGACTAGGCATAGAAGTTTTAAATGTGATGAAATGTAGGTAATGTTGGTTGTAGAATTAGCTAAATCCCAATATACATTGGTGACCTTAAGGGGTAACACCACTCTAGCGGCCGAAAAGCATGCCTAACTGACGATTTATTCTGGGAGTATGGAAAAAGGAATGGTATTTTTTTAGAGGGTTTATTTAACAGTTATTGAGGTATGAAATAAAACAATTGTATTTTCATTTTAATGCAAAACTTCTCGTAAAGTATAAGACCTGAAACAAAAAAAACATGTTTTTTTTATAATTTATCATTGGCTATGGAAGTGCGTACGGGTTTGTTTCTACATGAAATTTTGCAGAAATAGTGTACGTTTTAAAAAATTATAGATTATTGGCCAAAAAATAAGCAGCAAATTGTAAAAAAGTACACACTAAATATAAAAAAAATGGCTAGGTACTTCCATAGTGAAGCTATTGTCAAAATTTGAAATCGATCCATGCAAGTAATCTGTCCTCCCAGTTTGAAAAAAGTCGTTTCGAGAAACACACATTTAAAGTTTTACGAGAACATACATCCTTACAGCATTCGCGCACCTTGGTGAACTCCTGTGGAACCCTAAGTAATTTTCTCACTATAGGGCTAACTGGATATTGTTTATAAGACCCTAAAATATTAATTAAGAAAAAAAAACGACTTTTCCAAAATCCTAGATGAGTATTACCCCTTAAACAAATAGACCCGAGTCCAGTGGCAACCAGTTTCGAAATGTTTTCTCGCTCGTATTATGAACAGCCCGGTATGATCATAATTTAATTAATATTAGGTTAGAATCGGTTGCACTATAAGCGTCTAGCTTCTTAGGTTACGTTTTAGTTAACAACTTTTTACAGCCATTAGGTTATTGTTAAATTAAACGATATGTACAATTGCTCCCAAACAATAATAACAGGACCCATTTTTGTATAGTGTGAATCAATCTCTATTTGAATTTGAATAGAAGGCAGCTATATCCTCAACGTGCATTAATTTTATTTTTCTACTCCCACCTCTAAAATGTCATTTATCGCATATATTTCCATGACGCTAAGTAATTCTTTAAATACACCTTGACAAACTGTGACTTTGAGGATTTTAATCATGGGTTAGCTCCAGATTTTGAAATCGCTAAAATCAATTGAAACTCAAAATCAAGTTAGTCGTCACTTATCAACAATCTGTCAAAATAAAAAATAAATATTGTTTAAGCTGGAGGCTTCTACTTCGTTATACTTTTTAAATATTATAATAAAACACTTTTAACTTTGTTTTGTATAACTTATGTTTATTTTTGTGACTTAAGTTTCGGTAATACAATTACCATTTTCAAACAAGAAGTGTTTTAAAAACCGATTTACAAAGGTATATATACAGGTAAGATACAGATAAAAACTAATTACACAAGGGCTTTAAAAATAGGGGTGTAAATTAGGTCAAGCTTTTCTTGGCTGAGTATTGAGATATTTTGCTGTATGGAACCAGTATTGTTCTGAAGCCTCTTCTGCCCAAACCATCCGTCTATCTCGTCTTTTAGAAGGCAGGAGTAGTCTGGCGCATCTGCAGTAGCTGGAGCTCCATCCGCAATCGTGGATGACATGGAGGTGATCGGTGTGGTCTCCGATGATGAATACATGTTCTTTAAATTTCGTGTCATGCATTCTCCGAAGAATACCCAATCGCTCGGATGCTGAACCGTACGGAATAACGTCGTGGATGACTCGTCGGCCGAGAGGAGCGACAAGAATTCTTCGAATGATGTCCCGGAAGAAACCTGAGGAATCATTCTCTCCAGAGTTTGGGACACCTTCATCCATTCCCGCTTGCCCGCCAGATCCATCTGGTCTATCTTGCGGTTGACTGTCTCCTCCGAACATTTCATTAATAAACTCAGCGATGTATTGTTCCATTTCAGCTCCAGGAATTCTAGGAAGTTGTTGACGCTGGTTAGAATGTTATCTTGCTGTTTATCATGTACATAAATATTTAATCAGTTTCGAAATTACTACCTTCGTATGTGTCATGAAAATTGACGAAAGGGTAATTAATTCTGTGACTGTCATATTTGTAAAAATTAACTACTGCATTTTCACAATAGGTACTTGCTCTCATGGGAATTTGACAGACCCCGCAAACGTATCTTTCGTAATAATACTCGTGAATTTGTAAAATTACCATCCACGGTGCTTGTGCGTTTTGTCTACCCATTCCCCTTAATTCTTGAATCACGTAATGTAATTCATCTCTATACAATTGTAAACACGTAAAACAAATGGGCATTAATCTTCTTAATTCGGGAATGTTGTCAACTTTAATTCCATAGTAGTGAATGCACTTGTTAGAAATACTATCGAAAAATAACTTACGTCTGCAGTGGTCATGTTGAGAATCTTTAATGAGAGTAATAATGTTAAACAAACCCGTCACAGAACTGAATACACTCTTGTCAAGCTTCATGGTGAAGTTAAACTGCGGGACAGATCGAGAAGCCCTCGGCTTATACCTCCTCGTCGCCACCTGCTCGGGGTACCAGGGGCACGGGCGGGGGAACCAGTTTCTCTTTCTCTTCGCGCGGATGTACTTTCCGTTATACATGTTGCAAAGAAAGGTCAAAAAATGGATTTACTAGAGTCCCTGGAAATTCTCAAAATGCGCGCTAATCCGGAAATCCCTATACTGAACGACCAGCTTGACCTAATTTACACCCCTATTTTCAAAGCCCTTGTGTAATTAGTTTTTATCTGTATCTTACCTGTATATATACCTTTGTAAATCGGTTTTTAAAACACTTCTTGTTTGAAAATGGTAATTTTATTACCGAAACTTAAGTCACAAAAATAAACATATAAGTTATACAAAACAAAGTTAAAAAATAAATAAATGAAACCGGGAATCTTTCAACTTAAATCCAATAAATAATACAAAACATCAAAGAAATTTAGGAGAATCAATGTCTTTAACGTAACTGTTAATGTATATGTATTTACCCAAGTAGAGTAATTTAATAATAATATACTATTACCGTGTTCATTTAAGATAATAAAATAATTTCAAAATTTTACCAATTTAGTCGTAGAAAAAGTACAGTAGGCAATTCGTGTTATAAACTTCTCTAGACTCGTACCTAATTAACTCGTGACTAAAGTGCCGTTTATAACACTTGTTGCATAATATGCTATTATAATATGAAAGCATCAGACTCTTACAAAACAATAATAGATGGCATATTTGTTTTTTATCTTACATTACTCTACACCGATATTAACATTGACATTTAATATACTTCGATCAATGGATCTTTGCGTGCACGTCATAGATAGCTGAACGTAGCTCCGACAACATTTTCATGCGTTTTCTCTCTACGATAAGATAAATTAGACGCAATCATGTGTGTACGTACGTCGTCCAAGGCGAGAAAACTCCGTTTTCGGTAATGACGCACACGCAAAGATTCATTGATCAAACTATAATAATGATTAGGCATTGAAACCCTATTTACATGAATACATTTTAGAAAAAAAGACACGCAATAGATTACAAAGGTGTTACTTTTTTGGGCGCAATTGTACAATGTGCTGTTACTAATACGAGAGAAAATTGAACTGGTTGACCCACTGGAAATTCGCGTCTGCGCGTTTGAGTTTGATACCTTAATTGGGATTTTCCCAAAGTCGTTGTGAATATTAAAAATGGTTTGACTTTTAAAATTGAATATAATGGGTACGACACTTACAGCGGAATTCAATCTCATGTCTCCTATTTACCAAAATATTGACATATGTGTCAAAAGTTTTGTAATACTGCTTGTGTAATTTTTAATGATATTTTTGAATAAACCCTGGTTTCAATTTAGTTTGAGAATTGCAGAACTTCAGTATTTTAAGTAGGGAATCCTATATCAGGCCTATCCAATCTTTTTGTATTTGGGATCTACTTTTCTATATACCGGGTGAACATTTCAAAACCGAACATAGGCATTTAATATGTGAAACATGTTTTTCGCAGATTCTTGTTCCCCATTTTAACTAACAGGATTTATAATGACACCAATGGAAAGAAGATTTCTTTCCTCATCTAATGATATCTGAACTAGTTAATTTTCAGTTGTAATTCTCTATTATTTTACCAAAATATTTGCAATAAATACAATTCGGAAAATCGTATTGAGCCATGACTCGCAAGACCGATTCAAACGTCATTCGAGTGACAAACTCATTATGCCGTTGGTGACTATGATTTTGAGATTTCCTATTTTCTTCACTGAAATCAATTGTAATTTTGGAAAGAATTGAAAAACCTCTGGTTGAATTTCTAGTAAATGTAAAATAAAGTAAGCTTCAGTAGCATCGATCGCATCGTGTTTATGAAAAAAATACAAAAATAACATAAATACATTTTAATAAATAAAATAAATGAAGAAGTTCAACATTGATTATTGTTGGAGCGCAGTATCCAATTTGATCAATTTAAATTAAAAAACAAAGATCATAATGATACACCTGTTATAATTAGAAATCAATAATTAAAGTGAGTGTTCAAATAAACCTCCATTCTGAATTAAAAAATACCCCATCCTATTGTAAAACTGATTTCTGACAAGTGTCTATTCGTTATCAACCCACACTCCTCAAATATTGAATTCCTCGAAGAATTAATGTTTGGATGACGGGTTTTGTAAATTTGGCTTTTCAGGTGACCCCTCAAGAAGAAATCGAACGGTGCCAAATCAGGATATCTAGCAGGCCAGTTGATTTCACCTTCTCATCCAATCCACCGATTTGGAAATGCATTATTCAAATATTCTCTGACGTTTATTCCGAAATGTGCTGGACATCCGTCATGTTGGAACCAGATATCGTGGTTTGGACTTGCCACTTCTTCTATTGCAGGGCCAACCTGAGTAATTAACAATTCTAAATAATTTTCTGAATTTAAATTTCCTATAATTTTGAAAGGACCTACAACATGAGAATTAAAAATGGCGGTCCAAATATTATTTTTTGAGGATATTGCGTTCTAAGATTTAAATTCAGATGGGGGTTCTCATGTGTACAGTATCTATCGTTTTGAACAATTGGTTCATTATTTAATGTAACGGTACATTCATCCGTAAAGCAAATTGACGAGAGAAAATTGCGATTAGCATTAGCACAATCTTGAATAATTTCACAAAAGGTTTGTCTAGGTTCTTCATCAAACGGCAATCGTTCTTGATGGCATTGAAACTTGTACGGTAGCCGTACTTTCTTAAAATTTTGCAGACCGTTCCTTGCGATTTACCACATTCTAAAGCAATAGATCTTGTACTTACTCGAGGATTCCCGGATACCAACCCAATAACAACTTCTTCGTGAATGTGTTCCCGTCTGTTGCCATTTATTCTGCGATGTTCTAATAAGCATCCATAATTTGTTGTATTGTCGACACTAACGGTATCGAGCTCTCGCTAAACTGCACGGATAATAAATCTCTCACCCTACGGTAACTATTTCCCCTGTAAACGTTTTTTACTATGAATAGTTTTTCCTCCATTTTACAAAGAAAAATTAATGACAGTTATCATAAACTGACAATTGCCCTCATTTACTTTGGAACCAATGAAATCGATTAATCTCTCTAATGTTGATGATATGATCCAATAAAATTCTAATTACGATGCGTAACAGACCACGCTGCATGTTATGCATGGCAATTCACCCTGGGTGGTATCTTATCAGATAATCCATCGTGTCGGTATTGCCTAGCAACGCGTTATTACATTTTCAATAACGTATAAAACGTCAGTTAGTGCCGGACTTTGAAACAGTTTGCTCCTGAATTCGTTTTGTTCGTAATGTCTAATGTTATTAGGGTCTGTATCACTTTTGCTTGTTGTTTCGCCGCGACAAGCAATCGTGATCCTGACGCTAATAATAGCCGGCAAAATCATAGGCACTCGCGTTAGATTACTGTTGATAACTTGTTTTCAGGCAAGCCATGGCACACCATGAATCTGTTTATTATCTTAGGAGTCATGGCTCAATACGATTTTCCGAATTGGATCTATTGCGAATATTTTGATAAAATAATAGAGAATTACTGAAAATTAACTAGTTCAGATATCATAAGATGAGGAAAAAATCTTCTTTCGATTGGTGTCATTATAAATCCTCTTAGTTAAAATGGAGAGCAGGAATCTGCAAAAAACATGTTTCCCATGTTAAATGCCTATGTTCGGTTTTAGAATATTCACCCGGTATATATTGCTACCACGATCGATCCGAACACTTAGTGGATCAACGGGAAGAAGATTAAAAAAAAAATGAATTGCAATTTTAAAGCTCTCTTTGATGAAGAAATATCAAAAAGGAAATAAAGATCGCAAGCTAATTCTCACTTTATATTTATACTTTATGAAAGCGAGAAAAAAGTAAAGATCTACTTAAAATCACACCGCAATCGACCAGTAGATCGCAATAGACTGGTTGGGTAGTGCCGTCCTATATGAAGACCTCAGGGAAATATCATGATTTGTCACATTTAGAAAAATTTCAAACTTCAAAACGCTCTCAATACCAATGTAATAAGAAAAGTTATACCATCAACTTCTCTATCAATAACCATAAATGGATCCTCTATAGACACTTCTCCTCTATGCAATCCAGGCATTGCATTTCCTTTAAAAAACATACATTAGCAATCAAAACAAAAGTCACTAACTAAGCAAAATATTTTCGTGCATTAACGTATAAAAATCCAGGAATTAGTATGAAAACATGCACGAAAATTTACAAAATGATTTGTGGACTACTGTGTATACTGGACTACAGCTCTATCCTATATACAGTATATTTTTTATCGTGGACCATAGGATTTTACATGCTAAAAATTATACCTTGTTTTAATGTATATTTTAGCATACAATTTTGAAGGAAATTTTAGTTAGTAATAAATCAATTATTTTTCTACTTGGTATTTGTATTTTTCTACAAGAAATCAGGAAATTTTTATTTTAGGGAAATAGTTGACAACTTTTCTACAGCGTATCCCGATCGTCCGATTCCGAGTAAAAGCACTTTTAATGGAATAAAACATGTTTAATTTATTCTAATTAACTGCATCATGTAGAAAAATAATTGATTTATATTACCAACTAAAATTTGCTTCAAAATTATATGATAAAGTATACATTAACACAAGGTATAATTTTTAGCAATTAAAATCCTATGGCCCACGATGAAAAAAACATATTATATAAATCCCTGTTCAGCCGCACTTTGTCATTTCCAAGCGGTTGAACGCTCCTCCCTCCGTATACTTACCAAACTCCGACATCCACAAAATCCTCTCCATAATCCTTCTAATGCCTATCTATATCTTATGTATATGTATATTTTTGTAAATGTAAATAAAATAATTACTTACTTACTATATGAAGCGACTAACACAACCCTGATACAAGAAAGAAATGGATTTCTCGCTGAGCGATACGCATGTAATGAAAATAATTTCGAAATTTTAAACAAGATGTGCTTTGTTCGAAGTCCGAATGATCTCCCAAAATTTAAAAACTCACCTACAACCCTATTCGAATTAATTTCCTCATTTAATCCCTATTTACCTACCTTGAATGGAATAAAAACTAAAATAATGAAAGAAACATGGGCAGAAAGAGCCACGGTCGATAGCCCTTTATCAAGTATTGTTTCTAAATGTATTGTAGGTAGAATAATTAATTTGTAAATACGAGATAAATAAAGATATAAAAATTTGGCTTTGAATTATTTTTTTGACTGACTCCTAAACTAGCAACTTTTTAATAACCAGTATTACAGTCCCACCGTTAATATTCTGCTATATACTGTATTATTATTAAAGTAAAATAATATTTATTATAAAATGAACGCAACGAAAGTGAAAGTAATAAAATAAGTCAATCAGTGCGGAAGCTGTTCAGTTCAAGCCACAGGGTAGAACACTTTGAGATTTTGCAAGTCGTTATACTTCTCTGCTGGCCCTGTTCGGACATAATGTAAAAATAAAAAAAATTAAATTGAAAGTCTTACCTTTTTATGCATTTTTGTAATTCCAAAATCTGTATTTTTTGTAAAGTTTGGGGCTAGTTATCTTTGGTGGGATTGAATATGAAAATTTGATTTTTGCACATTTTGTACACTTATATGATGGCAAATTCCCGTAAAATTTCAACATTGATATTTGACTGTCAACAACTTATGGTTGTTGTCTAATTGAATGGTTTATAGTTCCATTGTAATAGTAATAAGTTGTAACTTATATATAGTTAACACTATCACCCTATGTTTAGTTAGTATTATTTATCTTAATAATAAAATATTAAACAAATGGAGCTTTTGTTTTAGTTCTATGTTAAAAAATGGTGATGTGGCCATCATGTTACTTTCTCCGACTTGATGGTATCATTTATATTTACGCTTCCATGGTTTATTATAAATTTAAATCATATTTTAAGTGTGCATCGAACGTTTCGTAGACTCGGATAAAACTGACGTTTAAAACGTCAAAATTATAAAAGATCGAAAAATGTACTTTAAATTCAAAAACTCAGTTTACTCAAAAACTAAAGAGATTTCGAAAAAAACTTATTCTTCATAAATTGTTCATTTTGGCATTCTCTACAATTATTATTGACATAAATTTGCTGTAACTATTAGCGTTTCATAATTGTATACCAAAAATTAATAAATTTTATTCTCGAATAACAATGATTTTATGAAAAATGTTTTCAAACAAAATAATCGCATTTCTTTATTGTCTTCAATATTTGTTTAAATGTTTTTGTGATATTTTTCATATTTAAGAAAATATTGGCAAAAAACAAAAAACAGTTAAGGTAAACACCCACTTCCGGTGTACGAAATTTTACCAAAAGCTTTTCAGTTCTTCGGATTATCAAATAAAACTAATGTTCAAAGTTTCATATCAATTGGTCCATTAGTTTTTGAGATACAGCGCGCACAGACACACACACACACACACACACACACACACACACACACACACACAGACACAAAAATTTTTTTTCCAGAAATTGTTGAAATGGCATCTAGGGACCCCCAAACGGATATTTCCGTAAAAAAAATTTTTGAAAAAAAAATCACGATCACAATACTTTCTCGTACTTCGTAACGGAGAAAGTAAAAATTGTTTATTTACATCTAGGTTGATCAATTAACGGTAGGGTATAGACTCTATTCTGTTGTTAGGAAAACGTAATTTTTAGTCGTTTGCTATTTAGATTTATTTATTACTGGTTGTTGAAATTAGGCACTTGGTAGGTTTCACAAATTTTATACTTTTTATTCCGACTAGTTTCGATTGTTACATCATTATCTAGGAATTCCTAGAATTTCACCACGTGATAAACGAGAACCAAATTCAACAAATAGATTTATTTACGTCGTAAATGTATGTTACTCTGAAATGCATGAACAATATATACAGGGTGCCCGTTTTTCGAGCGGCACCATGGGGATTTCAGTTATCTTAAGAGATACGAGGTTGGTTAAATTAGGGCAAAGCTGTGTATTACAACGTTGATTATTAATCTGTTGAGAAATTGGAGTTACCTTTTTGTTTTCAAAAAATCGCGAAAAAATAAAAAAATTAAATTTTCATTTTTTACTTTTTTATTCGAAAACTATTACTATTGCGCATTTTACACTAAGACATAATTAGAGCACTTTTTAATGGAGGATCTAAATATGTTATTAGATTTATTGTAGCTTTTAAGATGGCGGAGAAACAGTAGACAACTTTTGTTTTTCTTATGGCCGCCATATTGGATTTCTACATTTTCTAATGCAAGATTTTTTTCTGTTTACGATGATATGTCACACTTTATATTTTAATTTTAAATTTGAGCCAAAATTTTAAATGTATTATTTCTGTAAAGAGTGCACACTTTTCTACAACAATGAGTATTACAAAGCCTCTAAAACAAACAGTTGCATTTTATTTTATTATTGTAACATTTTTTTTAGAAAAACCAATTTATTCAATATTCCTGTGAAGAAATTAAATAAAAATAAAAAATCCATTACAAAAATGTATAATTGAATTTTTCACCAAATCATCAAAATTAGGAAAAAGAGTTTTATGTTTAATAAGAAAATCAATAATTATTAGAAAGAAAAATACATAACTAATTCTTTTGTTTTTAATATATTTTTTCGCACCTTATTAAATAATATAAACGTTGTTAAATCGTTTTTGATTGCGAAAGTTGTCCATTATTCGGCCGAAACATTTTCTCCACAGGTGACGTCCAATCAAATGATAGCGGTTTCATTACCCAACAGGTGACGTCCAATCAAATGATGGCGGTTTCATTGCCAGTTTAGTTGTTACTATGGTTACGATTCGTTTTTTGTCAGTGACCTGCCGCAATTTCCTAATAGAAAAATTATTCGTTATTATTTAATACAAACAGAAAAATAAAGTAGTACTTTTTTCACGAGTAGGAAAGATTGCCACACGAGCCGAAGGCGAGTGCGGCAATTCATACAAGTGAAAAAAAGTTGCTTTACTCTCGAGTTTCATGCAAATTTTTTTCTACATCCGTAACTTTAAATAAATTTGATAAAACCTTAATCAATTTTTATAAGTAATAATTCTTTTTTTAAATGAAGAAAATAATAATCATCAAGTTTTCTTGATCGGAAACGAATGTTTGACATTTATCGGTGGAACTCGCGGCGTGTTGCTAAGCGTTCATGACACACTTTGCGCAAACAATTTTATAGTAGCGTTAAAAAATGAACCGCTACGGCACTTTTCACGCAAAAGAGTGAAAAAATGAACCATTTTTTCACGCTGTTTGTAGGGTTCAGGAATCACATATTTTATGAACCCAAATTAATGAAAAAAACTGTACATTTTATAATGGACGTAGAAAAAGTATAGTATTAAACTCGTGAACAAGTTGGCCATTAGTGAAAGTATTTCTATCGCGTTTTTAGTAACCTTGCTACAGGAAAATTTCTACAATTTTCTCCGCAGCCAAATTTATATCAGCAGAATATTATATTTAATATTTGCTCCGGATGAGGGCTTTCTGATAATTCCTGACCCATTCAATTGGTGGTAAATATTCAATTGGTTGCACATGGGTTTCTTTTGGCATTTTTTGTAAAATATTGATATTGGAATAGATTTAAATCTACTGCAGATTTTGGAACACCGTTGGAAGAAAGAATACATATACCAGCTGTAAATACATGGCAACTATAACTTGATTTTCTGTCTTGAAAAATTGTGTCGCATTCTTGCATTCTTGTTCCTCAATATTTTTAGCAAATGTAATTTTACGTTTATTATAGAACGATGATGATGAATGATGTCACAATCTGTAAATGCATCTAAAAACAGGACGTGCTCTTTATATTTAGGCATTTTATTGAGACAGGCTTACAAATAGACCATTTGTGGCATTTTACTTCTGGGTGATTTTAGAAAATAATTGTCTTTTTCTTTTGGTGTCAAAGCTATTAATAAAAACAACCCGCTTATATCTTTGACTGCAATATTATAAAGAATATGAAATTATGCAACATGAAAAATACCGGGTATAAGCACTAGGGCTGATATTTTCAACTTTTTATTGTTAGCATAGGTAACTCGCTTCTATTATTTTTTTGCCAAAGTGTTGCGAGATTGTAATAATAACCTATTAGGTATAAAATTATTGGACGTTTCTTTGTGGTTATGTCATAGTTACACAGCTTACTTCTTCAAAATTGAATTTATAAATTTCATAAATATTACTTCCATTACATTCTTCTAAAATCGAGCGATATTCTTCCGAATATCCCACATCAATTTTTGCGATTGCAATCGGTCGTCTTTGACTCGTGCCGACTGTGAATGCAAAAATGCACTCATGTTAACAAGTTTAAGTTTGAATTAAAAAGTCATTACTTCGAAAATTAACTCAAAATGGTGCATTTGACTGAACAAGAAATAATAGTTATGAATGATGATGGAATATGGCGATAGGCTAAGAACTTGTGAGGAATAATGCGATTTGTTCAGTCAATAACACCACGAAAGAGTTCCAATTTCAAGATCTACAGTAAGAGCTCTGCAAAAGTTGCACGTCAAACACTAGTAACGTCACAATATTTTTGAGCACGTCAAAAAGTGTGCAATAATGAACAAAAATCGACCTGTTAACCTGTTATGAATTTTGTGCGGAAAATATTCACCATTCTGTATATAAATATCCATATTTAAAATATAATAGAGTGTTTACTAATAATTGCTAATTATTTAATCAAATAAGTATAGTCAGTATTGCGATTATTTAAACTATTACATATACACTCAATGGTGTTGCAGGTAATCAAACCCAACCCTCGTTCATTGTAAATTTCGCTTTTTTGGTATTCTGGAAATTCAATATGCGTAAGTGGTGATTAACACCCTGGAGTTCTCTGGGGTGGGCCGCCGGAAGGCTTGGTGACAAATTCTTGCGCACCTATCATTTTTAGCGGCTCTTCGGACGTTTCCGCCGCGCGGTTGAAAAAGGAAAGAACAGTCGCGGTATCCACTAACGCCGCCTAGCGAAAATGAGTGGAACATTTTAACCAATACCCTACCCTTAAGTAGCACATTATTATGAGTTCACAATGTTAAAAGTAAAATAATAAACATTTTTTTTATTCTTGAGAAGGCTGCACTTTTGTGCATGAGTTTAGTCCTCGAAACAGGTGTGTACAGGGTGGGGAAAATTTGATGCTTGTATAGGGGATCTCGATAACTATAATAGATAGAGAAAAACGGATAGCGCATCCTCGATCTCTTTTTTTCGAGAAAAACTCAATGGTGAAAACTAAATTTATTTATCTTCTTTTGTTTTCGAGTTATAGCCAAAAAGTCATTTTTTTCATTTTCGATATATTGAAATATCTCAGTTGTTTATCATTTGACAATCGTGAAAGTTATATGTTGTTCAGGCACTTTTTTGAAAATAATAAAATAAGCCTAACAGAATTCCGATATCTTCATTAATATGAAAGTTATAACATAAAGTTGTGTTTTTTTTAAATACAATCCATAGTTGGATTTGACCTATTTTATTAGGTTATTTTTTTTCTCTTTTCGGGGGTAAATAAACAAGAGGTTATTTTTTTCTCGGATATAGATGCTATTATTACACGAATGTTTGGTTGTCACGGTAAAGATATGAGAATCACGGGCATTCTTTGTCCCTTGATTCGAGAGTTTTTACCAAGTGAAAAAAAACTAAAAGGTCTATTTTATAACTCGGAACGATGTCGTTGTAATTCGATTCTTGTTCCGAAAACGATTTTTCAATGAAACTCAATTTTGTAACTTTTCATAATCGTTACGAAACGATGAAGTCGTTCCGTTGTAATCGTTCGGAAACGACAGCTCCGCTGTCAATCGTTAACGGATATTTTGACCTGATACTATTAGAATTATATATTTATATTTAATTTTCTCATGCAATTTGTGGTGGATAGGAATTATATATTGGAACGAAAATAAGTTATTTTTTATTTAACTGCATAATATCATTGTACATTGTGTTAGAATGCAAAATTGTTATTCCTATATTACTAGAAAATTATTTACAAATCTAGAAAATATATTTTCCGAGGAAGAAGTCAAGCACATGAACTCGTATTTATGAGACACACGTCCTTCTCTATTCTCGAAGAAAGCTTTAGAAACATGTATAGACAAATCTAAGAAATACTTCTATAATCTAAATTCAAAAAAACGAAATATAGCCTGAATATATAAATATTCAACCTGTTCGTAACTCTGCAACCAAATTAAGTCTTACTAAGACTATAAACAAATACCTTATTGAAACAACTACTTCCCTGGCTGATGCCACGCCGGATATTGAATGATACAAAAGAAATTTGCATGTTATTACTAGTACTACTAGTTAAATAACATTGGTTTAAGATCCCTTATTTCTACCCACAGGACTAACTTGAAAAATGAAACTAAATTGAATTTGAAAACTTTAAATTATAAAACTGAACCCAAAACTATGTAAAAATTAAGTAAATAGCCATCTGCAGACGCGTTTCGAGATTTATCTCTCATCAGTGCAGCTTCGCATTTAAATTGAAGAGTTACGAACAGGTTGAATATTTATATATTCAGGCTATATTTCGTTTTTTTGAATTTATTTAATACTCTCTGCAATAAGTAAGGTTGTTTCTATTTTATTTATTATTTAAATCGAGTATTCGGTTTTCCAACCGAAAAACAAGATCATTTATTTCTTCACATCTGTACTTTCACTAATCACCTAAATTCAGGTATAAAATCAGTCCAACCCTTCTATAATCTCCTCATTTGTTTACGACTCCTTCACGGTCACGGTCACCTTCACGTAAGTGTATTTTATTCTTTAACATTCAATTTAAATGCGAAGCTGCACTGATGAGAGATAAATCTCGAAACGCGTCTGCAGATGGCTATTTACTTAATTTTTACATAGTTTTGGGTTCAGTTTTATAATTTAAAGTTTTCAAATTCAATTTAGTTTCATTTTTCAAGTTAGTCCTGTGGGTAGAAATAAGGGATCTTAAACCAATGTTATTTAACTAGTAGTACTAGTAATAACATGCAAATTTCTTTTGTATCATTCAATATCCGGCGTGGCATCAGCCAGGGAAGTAGTTGTTTCAATAAGGTATTTGTTTATAGTCTTAGTAAGACTTAATTTGGTTGCAGAGTTACGAACAGGTTGAATATTTATATATTCAGGCTATATTTCGTTTTTTTGAATTTATTTAATACTCTCTGCAATAAGTAAGGTTGTTTCTATTTTATTTATTATTTAAATCGAGTATTCGGTTTTCCAACCGAAAAACAAGATCATTTATTTCTTCACATCTGTACTTTCACTAATCACCTAAATTCAGGTATAAAATCAGTCCAACCCTTCTATAATCTCCTCATTTGTTTACGACTCCTTCACGGTCACGGTCACCTTCACGTAAGTGTATTTTATTCTTTAACATTCAATTTAAATGCGAAGCTGCACTGATGAGAGATAAATCTCGAAACGCGTCTGCAGATGGCTATTTACTTAATTTTTACATAGTTTTGGGTTCAGTTTTATAATTTAAAGTTTTCAAATTCAATTTAGTTTCATTTTTCAAGTTAGTCCTGTGGGTAGAAATAAGGGATCTTAAACCAATGTTATTTAACTAGTAGTACTAGTAATAACATGCAAATTTCTTTTGTATCATTCAATATCCGGCGTGGCATCAGCCAGGGAAGTAGTTGTTTCAATAAGGTATTTGTTTATAGTCTTAGTAAGACTTAATTTGGTTGCAGAGTTACGAACAGGTTGAATATTTACATATTCAGGCTATATTTCGTTTTTTTGAATTTATTTAATACTCTCTGCAATAAGTAAGGTTGTTTCTATTTTATTTACTTCTATAATCCATTGCTCAACTTTTTTATTGGTCCTCCGGCTGCATTTAATTGTAGGGCTAATGACCTCCGACTATTTATTCTATCGAAGGGCTTCATTCCATTGTAACTCTTCTACATATATTTGATACTGCTGTGCAGTGATCTCTGGGGCAAGATTTTTCACGACACTACTTCGACTTTCACGTTCAGTTATTATTAACACTTCATCACTTAATTAAATTAATTCAGTTCAATTATAATTAGATTTTTGAAAGTATCCGCAAAAATAAGCACAATGTTTAGATTTGAAATGTAAACGTCAACTGTCACGACGCTGACGAAATTGGAAATGAAGTGAGCTACAAGTGTACTATTCGTTCTAAAATCACAAGTTCATCGTTACGAATAAGCATTCAAGGTCAATGCCTAACGATGTTGGTTACAAAATAACATTTTAACCTAAATCGTTCGCAACATTGCAACTGACGTTCCAAACGATTATAGTTAGCTAACGAATCGTATTGTAACGATTGTTTATAAAATAGACCCGTAAGTGCAATAATAGCATCTATATCCAAGAGAAAAAATAACATCGAGTTAATTTTAGGGAGATTAATAAACGACTCAAATATACAACTTTATTAGATTAATAATAATTTAATGAAAGAACATCTATTACACATTTTTATGATCATTTGTAACATTTGCATGATCATTTATAACGTTCATAGTTTGTATATTAAAAGTGCAGTTATTGTAGACAATGTTACTGGTAGAGATTTGCTCGGACTGTGATATTAATTTTGTCTGATTTTCGATAGTTGTGGCATTTCCGCTACATCTAGCGACGCCCGTTGTTGGCTTTGACCTTAGATTGGCTAGTAATTTGGCATGGTGCTCTGTGTCCAATTGTAGGTAAGGTTTGAGTGATTTTGCATTTGCATGTCCTGTCATTTTCAATACTTGCTGTTCCCCAACACCAGCTGTAATGAAGTTGGATACGGCACTGGATCTGTGCCTTGATCTGAATGATTGGTGATTTTGTTGTTTTTTATATTTAATCCAATCTTTTCAGCAGACTGTTTGGTCCATTTTCCCAATTCATTTATACCTATTGGCATATTTTTTTACCAAACTGAAGCAGGATGTTTGTTCCAAAATGGATTCACCGTCAAAAATAATCATTCTGTAGTAATATTAGTGTTTCTTTTTTGTAATAGTTTTCTAAACAATCTGACTGGGCAAAATGGTAGATTTGACGAATTAGCCATAGCCATTTGCTATCTGCACATTTTCGAGAACCTCCTTGATATGTTTTTGAAAACACTGGATTATATTCAATTCTGTTGTTTAAACTGTTATCTGCGTTAATTTGTTCTTTAAAAAAATATATGGTACATTTGGCTGCTTGTCCACCCCTCCACGCAAGTTCATACGTAGCAATATGATAAAAGCGTTTTTGAAGACCTTCAGGAGTCTCTTCATCCCATATATTCATCATTTTGTAAATGTTTGTTTTGCTCAGAGATAGTGAACTTATTTTTCTTTTATCTGGGTTTGATTGCAGCATTTTCCTTTTGACATCACGTGCGTTTCGTGGTTCTTTAAATTATATGTCATTAAATGGATCCATTGATCGATTAAATTCGTTGTAATACTTTTCCTGGATTCTCTTCGCTACCACGTTCCACATAGTCTTTACAACACCTTCTTTGTAGTCGTCGCCGTTTTCTTTCTTTATGTTGAACCCCCAATCAGTCAAAATACTCCCGAGTTCACTTGAAGACGTCGATCCAGAGAGAACGTAATTTTGTGTTTTGCAAAATTGATTGAATTGTTTCCAAATCGATTTTCTGCAATAATTGCTGAACTTCGGTACATTACTTTTAACTACATTCGCAATAAATTCTTTAGACGCACTACCAAAATGCGTGTTATTATTACACATTTTAATTAGGTCGATACGTTTTGACGTACTTGTTACTGTGCGAGAAACGTCAAATTTGACAACCTACTAAGATATTTTTAAAAAGGAACATGGACCTTCACCAGCGATTATAGAACGTTCTATATTCGCTGGTAAAAGTGACGTTGCTAGGAGATGTAAAAAAAAAACTGTATTTTGATTGGTGGATTACAAGAGGCGTTTATTAATCGAAGATATATGGCATGTGGGGGTTGTTTCTGTAATTTCATTAAAATCTATTAAAAATTATTATTTTTGAAACATTAAATAAATTTTCTCACTTTCGTCTTAGTTGGCTTGAGTTATTTATAGAACATGAATTGTTTTTTTATTAAACAAACCAATTTTTTGTCAGTTTTTCTTCCGAAAGTGTAAACATACGAATCCTATTAAAAGTTTGATATGTTAGTATGCTTTATTCGAAGCAATAACAATGCTCATATTGCTTTGGAAACATATTTTAATCTCTATCCCGAAAGAAAACAACCGGATAAATCAATTTTTATTACATTAAAAACTTATCTTATCAATTAAACTAATAATTTTGACATAATGAAAATACAAATACAACCCCCACATGCTATATATCGTTGAAAAGAGAAAAAATAACCTAATAAAATAGGCCCAAGCCAACTATAGGTTGTATGAAAAAAAACACAACTTTGTGTTATTACTTTTAAGTTAATCAAAATATTTAAATTTTGCTAAGCTCATTTTATTCTTTTCAAAAAAGTGCCTTAACAACATATAACTTTCATTATTATCAAATGATAAACAACAGATATTGCAATATATCGAAAATGGAAAAAATTGACTTTTTGGCTATAAGTCGAAAACAAAAGAAGATAATTAAAATTAGGTTTTACCATTGAGTTTTTCTCGAAAAAAGAGATCGAGCATGCGCCATCTGTTTTTCTCTATGTATTATAGTAATCGAGATCCCCCATGAAACGTCGAATTTTGCCCACCCTGTACAGGAGCTCAGTGGACAGAGTATTAGGTCTGTATCGGAGACCAATTGCACTGGTCTGCAAAAACGAAAAAAAGTCGAGCCCTGACACCATTCCTGCTGATTCTTAAGTAAAATGACTTCCTAAATCCGAATATAATCCCCGTTTTCCCCCATCACCCACCATTTTCGGGGGACATCCCGCAACCTATTTTGATCATTTAGAGCAGGCATGTCAAATAAGCGGGCCCGCGGGCCGCATGCGGCCCGCTTAGAAGTTGTTTGCGGCCCGGCAAAGTTGGTATCAAATATTTAAAAAATATATATATATACAAGGTAAAAATAATTATTTTTTGTTTGGTTTCAATTGTAGTTTTTTTGGTAATGCGGCCCGCGGCTCGTGTGTAATACTTGATGTGGATCTTGGTGGTAAACGAGTTTGACATGCCTGCTCTAAAGACTTCAAAACGGATATTTCCGTAAAAAAAAATTGAAAAAATTTTCACAATCACAATAGAGACACACACACAATTTTTTTTCCTAGAAATATTTAAAATGGACTTTAGGGACCGCAAAACGGATATTTCCGTTAAAAAATTTTGAAAAAATTTTCACGGTCACAATACAAAAACACCCATAATTCTTTTTCCAGAAATATCTGAAATGGAATAGAGACCTCAAAACATATATTTCCCTTAAGAAAAATTGAAGAATTTTTCACAATAAATATTTGAAATGGACTCTAGGGACATCAAAACGGATACTTCCGTTAAAAAAAATTTCGTCAAAATTTTCACGGTTACAATACAGACACGCATAATTTTTTTTCTAGAAATATTTGAAATGGACTATTCTAGTGACCTCAAAACGGATATTTCCGTTTAAAAAATTTTTGGAAAAACTTTCACGCTCACAGTATGTACACACACACAGACGCATACACACCACATTTTTTTTCCAGAAATATTTGAAATGTACTATAGGGACCTCAAAACAGACAAAATTTTCACGGTCAGTTTAGACAGACACATAATTTTTTTTCCAGAAATATTTGTAATGGACTCAGAGACATCAAAACGGATATTTCCGTTAAAAAAATTTTTGAAGAAAATTTCACGATCACAATACAAACACAAAATTTTTCTTTTCCAGAAATATTTGAAATAGACTCTAGAGACTTCAAAACAGATATTTCCGTAAAAAAAATTTGATAAAATTTTCACAATCACAATAGAGACACACACACACAATTTTTTTTCCAGAAATATTTGAAATGGACTCTAGAGAACTCAAAACGAATATTTCCGTTAAAAAAAATGTTTGGAAAAAATTTAACGGGAACAATACAGACACACATACAATTTTTACAGACACACATACAAATTTTCTTTTGCAGAGACATTTTAAATGGACTCTAGAGACCCGAAAACGGATATTTCCGTTAAAAAATTTTTGAAAACATTTTTACGATCACAATACAGAAAAATGGACTCAAGAGGCTAGGGCTAGGGGTTAAAAAAAATTTAAAGAAATTTTCATGATCATAATACAGGCACACACACAATTTTTCTTTTCCAGAAATATTTGAAATGAACTATAGAGACCTCAAAACGAATATTTCCGCAAAAAAAAATTTGCAAACATTTTCACAATCACATTAGAGACACAGAGAAACACACAAACAGATACATTTTTTTCCCCAGAAATATTTGAAATAGACTCTAGGGACCTCAAAACGGATATTTCCGTTAAAAAATGGTGATGTGGCCATCATGTTACTTTCTCCAACTTGATGGTATCATTTATATTTACGTTTTCAGGGTTTATTTTAAATTATGAAAGATGGAAAAATTATAATTCAAATTCAAAAACTCAGATTACTCAAAAACTAAAGGGATTTCGAAAAAAACTTATTCTTTATAAGTTGTTCATTTTAGTATTCTCTACAATTATGATTAACATAAATTTGCTGTAACTATTATCGTTTCATAATTATAAACCAAAAATTTTAAAAAAATTAATAAATTTTTTTCTCGAATAGCAATGATTTTATGAAAAATATTTTCAAGCAAAAGATGTTCATTTCTTTGTTTTCTTCAATGTTTGTTTAAATGTTTTTGTAATATTTTTCATATTTAAGAAAATATTGGCAAAAAACAAAAAACAGTTAAGGTAAACACCCACTTCCGGTGTACGAAATTTTACCATAAGCTTTTCAGTTCTTCGGATTATCAAATCAGACGTATGTTCAAAGTTTGATATCAATTGCTCTATTAGTTTTTGAGATACAGCGCACACAGACAGACACACACACACACACACACACACACACACACACACACACACACACACACACACAGGCAGCAGACACACACACACACACACAGACACAATTTTTTTTTTCCAGAAATTGTTGAAATGGCATCTAGGGACCCCAAAACGGATATTTCCGTAAAAAAAATGTTTGAAAAAAAAATCACGATCACAATACTTTCTCGTACTTCGTAACGGAGAAAGTAAAAATGTTTGAAAAAGTTTTATGGCCACAATACAGACACACATATTTTTTTTTCCAGAAATATTTGAAATGGACTCTAGGACATCAAAATAGATATTTCCGTTAAAAAAAAACTGAAAAATTTTTCACAGTCACAATACAGGCACACACACAATTTTTTTCCAGAAATATTTGAAATGGACTCTATGGACCTGAAAACGGATATTTCCGTTAAAAACAAATTTGACAAAATTTTCACGGTCACAATACAGACACATAATTTTTTTTTTCTACGACCGATATAAAAAGCAGGCGTTTCCGTTTGCGTTAGTCAACGCAAAGTAGACGTTTCCCGAGGAGCGAGCGACAAAGTACTTTGCCGCGCGTTGCTATAGGCAAAGTATTCACGACAACTATCTAAACGTCACTTTGCACAATTTTTATTGACCCGTTACCATGGATACGACATTCCATGGCTGACCACGGTATAACAGACTGAAAATAAGCACACGCCACAGTCATGTATTATATATTTAATTATATTTATGATTCTCTTTCAAAGCGGTCGTAGAAAAAATTTGATGTATGTTGCGAGCGCAAAGCTTATTGCCGCTTTCGAGGGGTTTTCGAAACTTCCTCTCTCAAGCGACAATGTATCACTTTTCGCTCTTACCATACAAATAACTATTTCCAGTAATATTTGAAATGGACTCTTAGAGACCTCAAAACGGATATTTCCGTTAAAAAAAATTCCCGATCACAATACAGACACACAAAATTTTTCTTTTACAGAAATATTTGAAATGGACTCTAAAACAGGCATGTCAAACACGCGGCCCGGCAAGGTTGGTATCAAATATTAAAAAAGAAAAATGATATACAAATAATTATTTTTTGTTTGGTTTCAATTGTAGTTTTTTTTGGTAATGCGGCCCGCGGCTTGTGTGTAATACTTGATGTGGCCCTTGGTGGTAAATGAGTTTGACATGCCTGATTTAGAGGGACCAAGAGGATTATTTTAACTTCTGAGGGGCTTAGAGAGGTGAAAAGTTCTAAAACATGGACATGTGTAGCAAGGATTTTGGGGGCATTTATCCCCTTTGATTGTAAAAAATCTTTAAAAACGATGGATTTTCCAGTTTTTTTGCAATCTTCTGATTTACGCGTAACATTCAGCCGTTTGGTCAAGGTACTGTAAAAAATAGTGTAGCAAACTGTTAGAGCCCAATTCTTGTCCTAATCACGAACTTGGGAATCAAAGTAAAATTTATAAGCGCTTTTAAAGTCAATTCCCCGAAAACATAGTAGAAGCTATCGAGATGATTTTTCCACTCCTATGGCATAATTAGACAGTAAATAAATGCTCGATATCACTCAGTAAAAAATGTATACCATTTTACACAATTTAAACAAACTGGAAACAGAATCGCCGCCTAGAGCACCAAGTTGACTCTACGATGACTAGAGTTGTACTGAGGTAAGTTAAGGGGGTAGTACACTGTGTACGTCGGAAAAGTGAGTAATTTTCGTTAATTTTTTTTGGCAATAAGACTGTCAGGGAGGGCAAATGTTTTGTAACCCATTTATTGATCATACTTTGGTCTACAATTAGCATTTTTTTCAACTTAATTGGCGGTCCTCCGTGGCCGGTACACCAGGTCGAGCGGGCGTCCTCGCGCGGGAGACTAAAATCGGTGGGGTAAAATACTCCTTTACATGTGATGATGGAACAAAAATCGAACAAAATCCTGATTAGTAATGATATTTCGGTTAGAAATACGTCTTCCGATTTTTTTTTATTGTTTTTTTCAAAAGTTGAGACCTTATGAAAAAAAAGTCAATTTTTTACCCAAAAAATGCTTACAAAATCGTGGATTAAAAATCCATTTTTGAAAAAATCGAAAATCTGGATACGTATTTCTAAGGAGAATGTAATTCTTAAAAAGAAAACCTAGGCGACATCCAAATTTTATGTAAATTGTTTACAGTTATTTTCCCCACCAGTTTGAAAAACCCCGTTTCGAGATAAACGCGTTTAAAGATAAAGTTTAATTTTTCTCGTGTAAAAGTGATATTTACCTTCAATCTGCGATGCCGGCACCATACATTTGTCCTTCTGCGTTGTCATCCAAAAAGTCTTTGTGTTTTCGGCTTGCCAAACTGCATCTCCGGGCTTCTTTTGCTGCATCCGTGAGGCGCTCCTCCGCCTTGCTCGTGCGTTCGGCGTCAGCAGCCAGGCAGAAGTAGCAGGTCGGGCCGATTTCCAGATTTAAAACTTGCATTATTTCCATGACACTCATCAACCCATTGTTGAAATTGCACGCAGCGATATCAGCTGCGATGTCCACCACCGTCTTCCCGCTGTGAACAATTTTCGGCGCCATTTGCCACAGAGTTGCATTGAATGAC
This sequence comes from Ocypus olens, assembly GCA_910593695.2. Taxonomy (NCBI): domain Eukaryota; kingdom Metazoa; phylum Arthropoda; class Insecta; order Coleoptera; family Staphylinidae; genus Ocypus; species Ocypus olens. Next base: position 33,597,782 of record OU343056.1, read on the forward strand.
TCGTTCGCGTTCTGAGTGAATCCGCCGAGGCATCTTTGCAGCAAATCATCTCGGGACAACTCTGCGTAGACCGGTTTGAGAGCGACGAAAATTTCCTTCTTCATAGCTGGCTTGTGATTGTAGTCCTTCAGCTCACCGGTCGCTTTCGCCTTCTGCCAGGAACACCAGGAATCCGTGCCTACTGAACATTTGCTGTGCTGCGGTTCGTCGTTAGTCGATCTTTTGTGATCCAAAGTTGCCCAGATTTCTCGTTTCATATTTTCAAGTGATGAAGAATTCCTCCGAATAGCTAATCCATAGTACATCGTCAGCTCATCAATGAGTTTACCCGTCAATTTCCCCTTTCCGCCGAGCCCTTTCGTGTTTTTAACGAGTGACCGAAGATGTTTCCCCATACGCTTTTGCACATGGTCGATACACTCTTTTTTTTGCACGATCAAGTCTTCATATGGCTTGCTGTCAAGGATACCTTTGAATGTCTTGCTGTCGCTGGCCCCGATGTATTTGCAGTATTTTGTTCCGTGTAGACTCTCGGACCGCTAGAACATCTCGACTATAGCATCCACCTCCATTTTTCCCGATGATCCTTGGTGATTTCGTTCGCACTTGTCTTGGTGAGTTTCCTTCCATTCCTCGTACGCTGCGGTCCCCTCCTTCTTTTCCCAGACTTCACAGGATTTATAAATTTTGGATTTTACCTCCAGGTCGATGATTTTTTCCGTGCGCCAGCCGATGAGAGACGTCGCGCCCAGCAAAGAAGAAAACCCTCTCCTCTTCCATGTGCCGTCTCCGGAAACCGTCAGACCGCTCGTCTCGCCGTCCTTCTCCGACAACTCCTTCTCCTTAGTAGCTGCATTCTTCGTTGACATTGAACGTACGGAAGATGTGGCGTTTTGTGTTCGTTTTGACAAGTTTCGTGTAAAATGATTTTAAAACTGGACTAGGCAAACACATAAAGGCGCAAAACTTTGATATTCCATTCAATCCGACACCAAGAATCCGCATAGCTAGCACTATACGTCGATTAATTTCGTATCAGTTGCGTATTAGCGGGCACGAATCTATATGTCGTGGTTCACACTTGGAGCAACAAATCACGAGTTTAAACCCCAACCCTCGAACACTGGTTTCCTGGAATTTTAAATCCGAACCGCACTGCTTGCAGACGACCAACGATAATGCAGAAAACACCGACAGGAATTCAATGAGCCGGTAGCCGAATACCTGGTTCACGTTCACGTGGTACTGTCCTTTCGACATCCGAAGTTTCTTTGCTGACGTCGAAACATCCTCGCTGTCACCTTCAATCTGGAACTTATTCCGCAGTTTCCGTTTCCCCTGATCTCCTATACGGCTTGTGTTTGTTCTGCCGCCTTTTTTCGTTGCGTACACTTTTTTATTCGGGCTCATGATTCACGTGTTTCGTACAGTGACGCACCGCAAACTAAATGCTATGAGATGAGATAGGTATGAGATTGTACGACAGTGGCGCCATCTACAATATACCAACACCCGATTTGGGCATCACTGGACCGCTGGCTACGTCGGTAACGGCGGTAAAACAGAAAAATTTCGTGCGCGCTCAAATGCTCTCTCAGCGCGCCGATACATTTTTTAGAAAATCACTTCCTAAAGTGGTAAGGAATATTCTGGCGGACTTGGAATCTTTACTACATTAAAATATACATCCCAAGGAACATTTTAAGCCAAAAAAAGCATTTTTTTGAAAAATCACAGTGTACTACCCCCTTAAGGATTACAGTACAGGACTAGAGTGACCATAGCAGGGCCGATCCTAGACCCTTGGCCGCCCGCGTGCAAATGATGAGTAGGCCGCCCCCTCACGAGCAGTAAAAGATTTCTTCCTCTATAATAATAATAATAATAACTATTTATTTCCAATACAGGGAAATGTAACATTATTTAAGACATGAATGAATAAAAATTAAATTAAGATAAGTAATATTTTTGTAAAGTTTTAAAGCAGAAAAATATGCCAGAGCATATACACATATTTTGAAACGTGTTTGGTCTGAATTGAAAGAAGAAATGACTAAAGAATTTGCAAGTAATCTGGGACTGCGATATGTATTTCTGCATTGTACAGGGTGGGCAAAATTCGATGTTTCTATGGGGGATCTCGATAACTATAATGGATTGAGAAAAACGGATGGCGCATCCTACATCTCTTTTTTGGAGAAAAACTCAATGGTGAAAACTGAATTTATTTATCATCTGCTGTTTTCAAGTTATAGCCGAAAAGTCAAATTTTTCATTTTCGATATATTGCAATATCTCAGTTGTTTATCATTTGTCAATAATGAAAGTTTAACGTTGTTGCGGCACTTTTTTTAAAAAAGAATAAAATAAGTTTAACAGCATTCCGATAAGTTCATTAATATGAGAGTTATAATATATCGAAAATGGAAAAATTGACTTTTTGGCTACAACCAGTTGTGGATATATTGCCAGAGAAGTATTTTTCTTTTAAATCCAGTTGGATGCTGTGGACAAAAAGTGATAGGATGGTTGATAGCTTAATCAATCAACTATATCCGTATAAAAGGGCCTTACGGACCAAGGGAGCTGGATCCACCAAGCAGGAAGCTCTCACTTGCAATCATCGAAGAAGTCAACGAAGGAAATGCAGGAAATGAATTGTTGATGGCTGTCCTCCGAAACTTAGTAAACCGGAGTGCGACACAAATATGATACTCGTCACTGTTAGCTCAACTGAAACACATACTGAGTCATCAAGATGCAGGGATGAGAATGGCGCGGCACACCATATTGCTTTAGAACGTTCGAGTCTTTTTCAACTGAACACACAGTGACCACAGCAAATGGTGAGAAAATCGAAGCCATCGGAATACGTAAGGTTGACGTTGGGGCATCAATCCAAGGAAAATGGTACAAAATTACCTTGGCTGATGTTCCTCAAGAGGAATCTGTTCTCCATGCTTGCAATCCAGTATAAGTACTCGGACAGCCAATTCATCTCACCCGCTGAAGTCTGCAACTTCCTCGTAAATAAGTGAAGAGAGCTTGTCATGGAGAACTGTCAAGAGAGGTTTGAACCCTATCAAATGAAGCCAATGCAGTGAGTAAGGGAAATCTGTTGCAGTTTTGCCATGAACGATTCGTCATCTGAAGTCTGTAACTCACTAGTGAACAATTGGAGGGAGCTCGTCATGGAGGACTGTTCAAGTTGGTCGTGAAAAGTTTAAACCCTATCAAATGAGGTCAATGCAATGAGTAAGAGTTGTGCCATTAACGATTCGGACATCAGAACAACCGCCATGTGAAATCGCTACTGAGCAGGGAGCTTGACATGAACGTAGAAATGCATAGTAGACTGTGTGAAGGTTGCATGATAAAGTTCGTCGCCTACCGTTCGACACGAGGTCCAGAACAACGAAACCGGGAGACTGAATTCACACGGATGTCTGCGCTCCATTTCAAGAATTGAGATCTGGATATCGACATATTGTGCTTTTCAAGGACGATTATACAAAATTCAGGACAGTTTATTTTCTGCGGAAAAAACTGAGTCAGTTCCTAGCTGAGGCAGGAACAGTCGAAAGCTGCTGAGTGATAATGGCAGGAAGTTCGATAGCAAACAGATCAGGACCAGTCTACACAAGAAAGGTATTGGTCAACGTCTTATAATGCCCCACACTCTGAAACAAAACGGGTCCAGTGAGAGAAAAAACGTACGGTGGTGAAAACTACTAGAGCAATGATGCACGCACATGGAAACATTCCTCAAACACTTTGGGCTGAGATGATAAGAAATAGGTAACTACATCTTTAACAGGATAGGCCCTACCCACGTCTCAGGAACATCATCTTTCGAGTTGTGATATGGTAGGAAGCCAGGTTTTAAACATTGGTACAAATTGCTGAATTCATGTATATTCATATCGAAGGACCAATGGATGGACCCGGTTCCGAAGGCCATTAACCCATTTTCTACCAAGGGGTGAATAAAAAACAAAAATAAAGTTAAAATGTGTTTATTACTTATTTCTAGCCCAACATTATGACAAACTGAAAAGAAAATATTTTATTTTATGTTATTAACAAAAATAATGAGTGGTGCGTTTTCGCACCACTGGTAGAATGCATGAAGAAATTATTTTGTGTGAAAAATTTCAAAACAATGTGTATGTAAATGTACCATGCATTTTTTGTTTATTATATTGTTTCACAATATTGGGTTGGTCAATTGTATTTGTTTTTTTCTCCTTTCGTACATATCTTTTTGTTTTGGACATTGGTTGCGAGTTTATGGGATTGCTAATTATTGTAACCACTGCATTGTCATTCCATCTAACTAGAGAAATTCCCGTATTTTCGTCAAATGCAGAGTCATGAGATCCCCTCTTCTGCTTTGAAATTATTTTAGTAGCTGTCAATGGGCAGTGGCTGTTTCGGTTTTCTCGTATAGTCCCAGAAGCATAAATCCCCTTTTTAGTTAGTAATGCCAGTAGTTTGTGTGATGAAAAGAAGTTGTCAAAGAATATTTGGTGATTATTATTATCTTGTACCACTGACAATAAATCAAGAACAACTTGACCACCCATCCCTATTTCTGACTTTTCTTTTGTTGGGCTGGCTGTTCCATATGGGATGAATAAATAAACATATCCATCAGATGAACGTAAACACCACAATTTAAATCCAAATCGTACCGGTTTGCCTTTGATAAACATTTTGCATGAATGCCTTCCATAATAAGGTACCATTTGTTCATCGATTGATAAACTGAAGGAAAACACACCAAACTGTATATTTTTTTTTATTTATCAAATCAAAGAATGGACGAACTTTAGAAAATTTGTCATTTTTGTCTAATGTGTTATTGTCGGATAAATGTATATTTTTCTTTATATTGTAAAATTTATTTCTACTCATACATTTTTTAACAATATCTACTCCTTTATCTTCGTCATTGGACCAGTATAAATGTATTTAAGGCAATTTATGGTACCCAGAGAGAATCAATATTCAAATTACCACGAAAATAAGAGCTATACACAGGACAAGACTCTTCAAGAAACTAATGGATCCATTTTTTCAGAACTATTATTTATAAAAAAGTTAGGAAATTCCAAATAAGAGATATGTAATACTCTTTACAAACCATCATTAATATGATATGTAATAAGACGTATTTATTGTATCAATAAAATCTAGTAATTGTGCATATCAAATTTTATGGTACTTTTTAAATTATATGAATTATGTTCATGGATCTTACCACTGGTGCGTTTTCGAACCAGTCACTTTGTTTACATATTTTTGATACATTGATGTCATTATTATTAATTGAAATATTTATAAATATGTATCTTATTTATTACTTAAACCATTTAATATGAAAATATGTTTTAGGCTCAAAATATTGCAGGCAAGGTCGTGGTGGAGGTGTCGCAATTTGGCATAGACCTGATCTAGACATCACAGATCTGAAACTAGAGACATATTGCATGGATAATGTCATGGAAATATGCGGACTCACATGGCATTTTAACAAGCAAACTGTTCACATTTTGACATGCTACAGGCCTCCGGGAGGTAACCTTAAAACATTCCTAGAAATTTTGCAAAACGTTATTGATAGCATATATAGTAATAAAATAAACATTGTATTAAATGGAGATTTCAATGTCAATTCAAATGGGAATCAAGAAGACTTTATTGCATTACAAAATTTAATGCTAACCTACAATATGATAAAAATAAATCATGAAAATACTCGCTGCACACTAACAACATCAACATGTTTAGATCATATCTATACAAATTTATTTTCAAACAATGTAATCACTGTAGATAATGTAGTTTCTGATCACAAAACGTTGCTCTACAATTTTGATTTAAATGAACTATCGGACAAACCTAAAAGTATGTATAGAAATTTCAATTCAACAAATATATACAGTTTTATAAATGAATTAAAATGTCTAGACTGGACAGGCGTTTATTCGGAAAACGAATTTAATCGTAAATTTAATAACTTCCATGATATATTTACACTTTTAATAAACATTTCCCACTTTGCATTAGGAAACCACCTTCTAATAAATCCTGGGTAAACGCAAATATTAAAACGTCAAGCCGCAATTTACATGATCTATACATATTGCAAAAGCGATATCCAGAACTGAAAACTCTTTACCAGGCCACAAAGAAAGTTCATAACAACTTAACTGCAAACTCAAAAAAAAATACTATCAAAATAAAATATTTAATTCTACAAATATTACACAAAGATCTTGGCAAGTTATTAGTGAGATAAGTAACAAAAACATACCCTCTAAAAATATATCTCTTATTCACAATGAAATAACTGTTGAGGATCCTATCACTTTGTCAAATATGTTTAATGATTTTTTCAAAAACGAACTCTTGAATCTACTAGAAGATGCACATGTGTACAATAATAATACAGCTCCTACCATAACAAATCAGCCACAATCAATGTTCCTAAGACCCCTTACTGAGAATGAAATAATAATGCTCATTGGCAAGTTAAAAAATAAAAAATCACATGGTTTCGACGAAGTGCCTGACTTTCTGTTGAAACATTCAGCTATATAATTATACATATAATTAAGCCATTAACTTATCTCATTAATATGTCTTTGGAATTAGGTATTTTTCCTGAAGGGTTAAAGGAATCGTTGATAGTCCCCATTTATAAAAAGGGTGATCGTCAAAATATCAAGAACTATAGGCCTGTATCCTTAGTCTCAGTGTTTTTTAAACTCTTTGAACTTTGTATGCAATATAGATTAGAAAATTACCTAACAAAATTTAATATTTTGACACCCGCACAACATGGCGTTCGTAAAAAATGTTCCACTATAACAGCATTACATTCTTTTCATCAAACAATAATTGATTACTTAGAGTCTGGACAGCACCCAATTGGAATATTTATTGATCTCAGTCGAGCGTTTGACCGCATAGACATTAATATATTGTTGGATAAACTATACAATTATGGGATACGGGGTGCAGCCCATGATTGGTTTCGGACATATATTGTAAACAGACGGCAACGTATTAAACTTAATAATTTAACAAAAAACTCAAGAACTACATATTTTTCAAATATTAATATAGTAAACCTAGGTGTCCCTCAAGGGTCAATCCTAGGTCCTACTCTATTTATACTGTATATAAATGATATTGTTTATAACATTTCTGAAGATTTGTATATGTACGCAGATGATACTTCAACCATTGTAAGTCATTCATCTAACCCTCAGTTAGAGATTCACTGCAACTTTATCTTAGAACAATTATCATCATGGTTCCAGCAAAATAGGCTTATAATTAACACAACGAAAACAGCATCCATCCGTTTTCATACGAAACAATCTAGACGCGATTTAGACATTCACATTAGTCTTGATCAGAATATATTATCATCAACAAGTTCCACAAAATTGCTTGGTTTACTCATTGACGAGAATCTGGATTGGTCAAGTCATTGTAAACAATTGGTAACAACCCTAAATAAGTATTGTTTTGTCATCAGAAATCTCAAAATGTATTTAACAAGTAAACAGTTGAAAGCATTCTACCTTGCAGCGATTGAATCTCGATTGAGATATGGCATATGTTTTTGGGGTGCATCGAAATCATGGGAGACTGTGTTCATTGCACAAAAACGAATTGTGCGCCTTATGACAGGCATTAGTCCTATGACCTCATGTAAACCATATTTCAAGAAACTATTGCTTCTACCACTACCTTGCCTAATTATTTATGAACTCTGTATCTATGTATATAAACACCATACAAAATTCACAGTTGCCAAAAACGTACACCAACACACAACGAGATATAATAATAATATATACATTCCCAAATACAGATTGAATATTACAAAATATTCACCCCCAATAATTGGCGCCTTAATGTTCAATAATCTACCTGTGGAAATAAGATCAGTACCTACATTGTCAATGTTTAAAAAGCAGCTATTCACTTTCTTAATAAATAACATGTTTTATAGAATTAAAGAATTTTTAAGTACTTATTAGTACTTATTATTATGTTAGATACTTACTATTTATGTTAAACTTTCTACTGACTGTTCTAATATGTATCACCATTGTATACATCCATAGAAATAAACTGTTTATTATTATTATTATTAAAAATAATGATTATATTTATTTAGTTATTGAAATTTTATTATAAATCAAAGTGCCTGCAGAAAGCTCAAATACTGGGCTGTTTCGACATTAATTATATTAATTAGTAAATATAAATAAATTGTCAGTAAAATTACAAATGTTATCTCAATACATGTAAAAGAAATATAACAATTTAATATTCTGCTTCAAATGAGTCCATCTATTAATAAAAAAAGTGGAAAGTTACTGGTGCGTTTTTGCACCACTGGTAGAATATGGGTTAAAGGAATCCTCATCGGCTATGATAACGACGACGGATTCAGGATCTACAGTGAAGAGGACAACAAGCTCTACAGATTCAAGAATGTCATTTTCGAAGAAAAATTGGAAAAGGAGTTATTATACCCCCAGGAAGATGACGAGGAAATAAAATTCTGGGAACCAGATGACAGTGACAGTGATTGGACAATTTTAGAAATGCCGGAAGCCAATGAAGAAGAGAATGCTGGTAAGATTAAGCGAAAACTACGCAACCGAGTGGATCTTATAGCTTTACAGAAATGCCAGGATTTTGTGATGCTCACATGACGACCTTCGAGAAGAGGAGTAGATTATAATCAAACCTTCAGTTCAGTGGTAAGAACATCGACTTTTCGAACGCTACTCATTGTTGATCTAAATTCTAAAACAATACTTTTCGCGATTTTTGCAATGCAAATTCATCAATTACATTTAAAATACCTGTTTCACCAATCTCATTTTCACTAGGAATTATGGCTAAATTAGCAATTCGCTCCTTTGGATATAGTTGACCGTAAATAATTTTTAATTAATTTCAATTTAAAAAAACTTCTTTCGCCGGAAACCACCGTTATCGGTATTGTTAAAAATATTCTTAGGCTAATACTGAAATTTGGAAAACAAGGAGCTAACAAGGGAACTAACTCATGTGTTCCTCTCCGATTTTTATAAAATTTGGTAGATTTGTAGAGGGGGCCAAAATATTTGATGGGTATTTTTTGTTTCGGCTAAAAAAACATGTTAGTAGGGGGTGAACTCGCGCCTCGAAAATCAGCCATATTTTTTTTTTGTCTATACTTCTGAACAAATTTTGATAGCATAATTTCGTAAATGTACAACATTTCAAATTTTATTACTGGTGTAAAAAATGTGTGTATTGACTACTTCGGGACTGTAAACAAATATTCGTTAAAAAAATCATATATAAAGACAAACGACGATGACCGAAACTAGTTTAATAATTTTTTTCAAACGAAGAATGCAAATATATATCCATAATTTCCTTTAAGTAAAACCTTTCCACTAAAAGAAAAGGTCTTATATTCACTTGCGGAAAAAACGAAAATTGAGTATAACTACTTATATTTTTTTTGTTTTTTTTTATTGCACCTAAGGATAGGCTTTCTACATTTACAAAATTACGATATCATGATTTGTTTCGAAGTTCTAGCCAAAATCAAAAATTTGGTTCCCCCTAAACATGTCTTTTAGCCGAAAGAAATGGTGATGTGGCCATCATGTTACTTTCTCCGACTTGGTGGTACTATTTACATTTACACTTTCATGGTTTATTTTCAATTCAAATCATGTTTTAAGTTCACATACAGCGTTTTGCAGAATCGGTCAATTTTATGAAAGATGAAAATGACAAATTATACTGTAAATTCTAATAGTCAGTTTACTTAAAAACCAAAGAGATTGCGAAAAACACTTATTCTTTATAAGTTGTTCATTTTGGCATTCTCTGCAATTATTATTAAAATAAATTTGCTGTAACTATTATTGTTTCATAATTATAAACCAAAAATGACAAAAAAATAATAACTATTTAATAACTATTATTTTTCAAAAACCAGACATTTTACAAAAAATATTTTCAAGCAAAAGATGTTAATTTCTTTGTTGTCTTCAAGTTTTGTTTAAGTGCTTTTATAGTATTTTTCATATTTAAAAAAATATCGGAGAAAAACAAAAAACGGTTAAGGTAAACACCCACTTCCGGTGTACGAAATTTTAACTTTTCAGTTCTTTGGATTATCAAATAAGGCTTATGTTCAAAGTTTGATGTTAATTGATGTAGTAGTTTTTGCGCATTTTAATTTATATCGCTCGTCTGCGACATAACCTAAAATTGTGGCACGTAAGTTGAGTTTAATAGTCAGTTTACTCAGAAACCAACGAGATTTCGAAAAAACTTATTTTTTATAAGTTGTTCAATTTGGCATTCTTTACAATTATTAATCATGTAAATTTTGCTGTAACTATTATCGTTTCATAATTATAAACCAAAAATGAAAAAAAATTAATACATTTTTTTCTCCAATAAAAATGATTTTATGAAAAATATTTTTAAACAAAACATGTTCATTTTTCGTTGTCTTCAAAATTTATTTGAATGTTTTTGTAAAATTTTCCATATTTAAAAAAATATTGGAAAAAACAAAAAACGGTTAAGGTAAACACCCATTTCCGGCATATAGAATTTTACCAAAAGCTTTTCGGTTGTTCAAATTGTCAAATAAAGCTTATGTTCAAAGTTTCGTGTTAATTGTTCTAATAGTTTTTGAGATACAGCGCGCACAGACACACAGACACAAAAAAAAATCCAGAAATTACTGAAATGGCATCTAGGGACCCCAAAACGGATATTTCCGTAAAAAACATTTTGAAAAAAAAATCACGATCACAATACTTTCTCGTACTTCGTAACGGAGAAAGTAAAAATACGTATCGAATATTTTGCCCCCCTCTACAAATCTACCAAATTTCATTCAAATCAGAGGAGGACACTTGGGTTAGTTTCCTTGTAAGTCTTGGCTAATTAAATGATTTAAAATTTCTTATGGTTTTAATTGGGAATGATTCCATCTAAATCTTTTCTTAATTTTCTGTTTTCGGTTACTTGTAATTGATTATCTAAATCCATACAACATTTTCTTAGAAATTTGGACAAATATTTAAACAAGGAGCAACAATTTTCTAACGGTTCAGAACGTTCGAATATCAAATTATTAGCGTCCAAAATTTCAAAACAAAAGTCAATTCTAAATTTTTCCCAAGGATCCATAACACTTTCATCGCAGGACTCATAATTGGACATCCGCGGTTTTTTCTTATATGAACTTTTTCCGCTTCTTTGGCAAAATCATTCATTACCCGATTAGAAATCGGATTTTTTCAGACAGGGGTTCAGGCGACCGGCCGCTATTTCGGCGACTAAATTTTACAGATTTCAGACGCCGCAGACCCTCTATTGATGGTCCTTGGGCTTCGCCGGTTTCGCCGCCCCCCATAATCGCCGCCCGCGTGCCATGCACGCTCTAGCCCCCCGGTAGGATCGGCCCTAGACAAGAGGAATGTAAGTTTAAACTTATCAAAGCCAAAACATTCTTGTGCACGCGAGGTATTGAGAGCGCCAGCGCGTTACAGTAAATCTCCCTAACTGTTGCTATATATTTTTATTATTGTTTCTATAAACTGTAGCTATATATTTTTATTATTTAGGAGTATATACCGTATGTTTTTTTTATCGTGGGCCATAGGATTTTACATGCTAAAAATTATACCTTGTATTAATTTATATTTTATCATATCATTTTGAAGCAAATTTTAGTTAGTAAATGAATTATTTTTCTACATGATACGTTTAATTAGAATAATTAAAACATGTTTTATTCCATTAGAAAGTGCTTTTGCTCAGAACCGGACGATCGGGATACGCTGCAGAAAAGTTGTCAACTACTTCCCTAAAATAAAAATTCCCCGAGTTCTTGTAGAAAAATACAACTATTTCCCCACGGGACAAACCTCTTATAATTGTCGCTACAAATTTCACCCGTTCTTCGACAGTATAAACAGACATTTTCTAGTATAAATCCGTTTGATTACTTGCCTCACTAATCAATCTGACATTTCGGATATTCAAGGTACTTTGATTATTTTTGCTCAGTTATTTATATTAAATAATTTCATTTTTTAATGGAATAAAACATGCTTAAGTTATTCTAATGCAGCGCATCATGTCGAAAAATAATTGATTTATTACTAACTAAAATTTCCTTCAAAATTTTAGGCTTCTCTGCACAGGGATAGTGAATGCTTCCGAAGCCTCGCGGCTGAGACAGGCCCTCTTCAAAAATCCATTACCAAGACTAATCAGCCGAAAACAAGAGGACGGTACATACACGGACTCCCCTGAAAATACGGGCAAATTATTGCTGAGAACCCATTTTACCTGCTGCACTTTTATCAGTGATGGGTTATAATATAAGTCCCGAACCAAAACGAATAGGGAACTGGCGGGCTTCATTGTCACTGACGAGAGGGTAGCATGTGCAATAGAGAGCTTCTCACCATATAAATACCCAGAGCTGAATGGGATACATTCTGCCCTTCTACAATGGGGCAAGTTTGTTTGAGATCTGCGATGTCAGACCACTGAAAAATGCTACTTCCATTAAAGAAACCGAGATGATCAACTGTCGCCATAACCTCTAATTGTACTCCTTAACTTCTCAAGTGAGTACTTTTAATTGGGTAAGTGATCACTGTTTGATTCATATCCACAAAATCAGTACAATTTAGAAAATATAAATAATAAATCAATAAAATTGATTTTTGGGTTGCAATAAGGGGTCTTATTGTTAGTAAAACAAATGCAACATTAGACATAATGTTTTATTAGTATAAAAGATATTTAAAATTTAATATAAACAGTTTTTTCCTCTAGAGAATTGTGTCTCCTGATGTTGAATTGTAGAATGTAGCTATTTTTCTACTCAATTCTGGACCTATTCTTCTGATATTGGTGATTGGTCCTGCTGCTCTTCTAATTGGAATGTCTTGCAACAGTTGTTCTTGCTCTAATTCACTATTACAATTGTTGTATGCCTGTAAAAACAAAAGAACATACTTAGCGTCAAATGTTGCTCTTCAGCATGGTCTTCATTATTATGAGAGCCTGGGGATATTTTGCCAATATTTTTTTTGTCGATTATTTTTTGCCGATTCTAAAATCTAATAGAAACTCTCAATTTCTGTGCTAGATATTTCTTACCTTCATTAAACTATTCATTGTTGGATATTTTGACATTATTGCTTCAGCTGTTTCAATTCTTGCTAAGGGAAAATATGTCAATTGTTGTTGCCAAAGTCTCTGCAATCCATTTCCAGCCTTATCCACTCTTACACAATCCTTGTTATCTCCAGACATGTACCATTCAGCTTGCATATATTTTTCTTGTTTTTCTGATCTAAAATATAAATTCTTAAATATAAGAATGCCTTTCATAGCAAATGAAGACTATTAAAACAGGTTTATACCGGGTGACCCAGGGTTCTGTAAAAGCCCCATAACTTATTTGCTATTTGAGATATCGACTTCTAGTTTTCTTGAACTGGTTCCGACACTTATTCTACATATTTTAAAAATATGTATGTTTTTGTACAGGGTCTCCCAATATACATAGCAGACCAAAGTTATGTTTTTGTAAATGGAACACCCTATATTTTATACTTTATTTTCAACCCTCTTGAGAAGCTGATAAAAATAGTATAAGATAGTATGGGTTTATTATGGACGGTTGGTTAGTTGTGGGCAAATTTTTGGCAAAAACAAGGACACGTTGAAAAAGCTGCAGAAGCGCTCCTAGCAATGCTAGCGTCGTTTTTTATATACTAAAGAATTTTCCACATCATGAAGAATAATACAAATCGGCTTTGGTTCTTTTTTGTTCATACTGCTATACAGGGTGTCAACATACGCAAAATGATGGATAACTATTTTTTTTCAAATGGAACACCCTATATATCTTGCAACCAATGCATGGAATTTTTAATAAGCTTTCCAATGATGTACAATTTATATAATGAAATATTAAGGATTCTTAAGATTTATCCATAAAAACATATTTCTTTTGTCACCTCCTGCTCATTTTTGGATTTTCAGCCAAAACTATGCATTTTTTGAAAAAATAATAAGAGACCAAAGTTGTAGAGCGGAAAATTTTAGATCGATATAGGTCTTTCGGCTTTTCCAATAATGCGTGCATTGCCCCCCAGACTGCGCAAAATCGTGATCGTATATGCATTTTAGCGTTTTTCTCAAATTTTTTGTTAATTAATTGCACTATACTTTATTTTCCACGTCCTCTAGCAGAAAAATGGGTAATTATAGAATTATTCAAATGATCTATATCGATTGAAAATATTCCGCTCTACAACTCTTAAAAGAAGCAATTTTTGCCCAAAATGCATAGTTTTTGCTAAAAATGCAAAAAACTATTGAAAAACGCAAAAATTGATATATACTTTTTCAATTTGCATTTTTAGGGAAAACTATGCAATTTTGGCAAAAATTGCTTCTATTAAGAGTTGTACAGCGGAACATTTTCAATCGATATGGGCCATTTTAATTTCACTATAATTTCCCGTTTTTCCGCTAGCGGGTGCGGAAAATAAACTATAGTGCAATTTATTAATAAAAAATTTGAAAAGAAACGCTAAATGCATATACGGTCACGATTTTGCGCATTCTGGCGGGCAGTGCACGCATTATCTTAAAAGTTTAAAGACCTATGTCGACCAGAAATTTTTCGCTCTACAACTTTGGTTTCTTATAATTTTTCCAGATAATGCATAGTTTTGGCTGAAAATCCAAAAATCAGCAGAAGGTGACAAAAGAAATATGTTTTTATTGATAAATCTCAAGAATCCTTAATATTTTGTTATACAAACTGTATATCATTGGAAAGCTTATTAAAAATGCCATAGATTGATGGCAAATTATATAGGGTGTTCCATTTGAAAAAAAATAGTTATCCATTGTTTTGCGTATGTTGACACCCTGTATAGCACTATGAATAAAAGAGAACCAAAGCTGATGTGTATTATTCTTTATGATGTGGGAAATTTTTTTGTGTATAAATAATGATGCTATCTTTGCTAGGAACGCTTCTGCAATGTTTTCAATGTGAACATGTTTTTGCCACAAATTTGCCCATAAACAACCAACCGTCCATAATAGGCCCATACTATCTTATACTATTTTCATCAGCTTCTCAAGAGGGTTGAAAGTAAAGTATAAAATATAGGGTGTTCCATTTAAAAAAACATAACTTTGTTCTGTTATGTATATTGGGACACCCTGTACAAAAACATACATATTTTTAAAATATGTAGAATAAGTGTGGGTACCAGTTCAAGAAAACTGGAAGTCGATATCTCAAATAGCAAATAAGTTATGGGGCTTTTACAGATCCCTGGGTCACCCGGTATATATTCGTTGACCTATATGCGTTCTGATAAACCAGACCCTGATAGAAAACTATAATCCTACTGGATCTAAACAAATACACCTCAAACATAAATTCCACTGCTGAGATGAAATTTTATATTTCATACCGAATCGAGAAACTGCAGAATTGTGTTTCCGCGAGGTATGTATAGCATTTTATTCACAATCATGAAATGTAACGATAAAAGTGAAATTGTTTGATTTGCGTACACATATCTATTTCATTGTCGGACATCTTTAATTCGTAAAACTTCTGTCCAACAGGCGCTTGGTTTCGCCAACGATTAAACAAAACATACAATCTATTTTGAAAATAAGACGTTCTTAAAGTGCACCAATCATAAATAGGGCCATAAAATCGTAAGGTAGTACATTGTAAGATGTTAAAAACGGAATCTTAAGAATCGGAATCTAACCTAAAAGTGAAACAAATTTGTACCGTGCGTCAATCATTTCGAATAACTCTAAAAATGGCAAATAATTTATAACCTGCAATAGCTTTAAATGCAATTGATGCGGTAGATATTGTAAAATTGGTAGATGATAATGATTTTTAAGAGAAGCGACGCCAGTAAACGCTTTCATTCGCGAATTTCACTCGCGCCGTTACACTATTGCTTTTTAATTAAAATATACGCATAAAAACAATGAAACTTATTAAGAAATTAGGATTGATGACATTAGACGGCCTGCCAAATTTACGTAAAAAAAGCAATGTTGTCAACCTAAGATATGTATAAATTCGTTTGGTGTAACAGCACACATAATTCAGATCTACTTATAAATAAGACGTACTTAATTAAGAGGATGGTTGCGACCGTTACTGCGTGGTAATTCATAATTAAACTGAAATTAAAAATTCACTTCAGAGTAGATTCGTTGAAGAAACCGAGGGTTAGGGTTCCCTGTTCCTAATCTTAATAGTTTTTTTGTATTCGGCGATTTTCATACCAGGAATTATTATTATATCTGAAAGATAATTGGATTCTACATGATAATACGTTACTACATACAGGGTGTGCCATTTGGAAAAAGAAGTTATTCAACTTTATAAGTTAGGATTTTCTACCACATTTTTTTATCACCCTGTATAATTTTTTATATGAAACCATGGTTGGCGCTATAGTTCAAACCTTCAACCAAACAATAGAAATGATTGTAATGGTTTAACGTCAATCACTGGGGCAAATATAAATTTTTCATTTTATATTCTTATGTTATTAAATTGTTTTGTTATTTAAGTTGATTTATAAGTTTTTACTATAGTTCTCTATCTGTATTGGAACATAATTGTTTGTATAACTTATTGGAAATAATGCATCCAGATTTTGTTGAAATATGGTAGGATACAAGATTTGAATACATGTCTCAAAAACATAAAATACGATTTTGTAGGCAAACACAACGCTTATAAACGGATCCTTCTCAACAAAAACATGCAACTTACGAACGAATTCTGATATACTCGAGTCACTATCAACTTCAGACATACGAAACCTAATATGAAACGAAAGCTTACTCAATAAACTTTCAAATTATGAAAAAATATATAGGGTATTCTATTTAAAAAAATGAAGAAATTGTGCAGTTTGCGAATGGCTATCACCTTGTATAATACGCTGAGTTACGTTTTGGATGATATAGTAATTTTGAAGACTAAAGTTCAACTAAACTTTACCACTAAATTAGAATGAATTATCTTTATTAGTTTTAGAGCAGTACTTTAACAATTTTGTTCAAATTTTTGTATAAACAACTGAATAACACAAAAAACGGCTCGGTTTCAATCGCCGAAACCTAAGTCATTTTAATCTCCAAGTAACGAGGAATCCAAAAATGCTAAAATATACAGGGTGTTCCATTAAAAAAAAAACATAAGGTTGGTCTGTAGCTTTGTTATGAGACACCCTGTATAAATTTAAATATTTTTAAGGCATGCAGATCACTATTATGCACAACTTTTATATAAAACATTTTTCAAAATTTTGACAAATAAGCACGTGATTGACCGTTCCCAGAGCTCTGAAACACCCTGTATACACAAAATACATACTTGTAAGGAGTACTAATGTTCAATTTTATCCTTAAGAAAATAAGAACTTTAACCAACTAGTAATTAATTTTAGATTTACTAATATATACACAAAATACATACTTGTAAGGTGCTTGTGCAATCGATTTGGTAAACTGCGCAACCATTGCACCAACGTCTTCACCGCTTTCTAGAATCCTGTGGCAAATATTGCAGAGTAGTTGTAGTTCCGTCAAAGCAAATTCTAATTTATTTCGAGATTTTTTATTTTTCACCCTGAAACAGAATAATAAAGAGAAGTAGTGATGGGCACGATCGAGTATCTCAGAGATCGATCAGTTGATGTACTCAATCTGCTCGAGTAGATCGAGTGGCTGGTGAAGATCGAACAGCTTGTAAAGATCGAGCGGCTTGAAATGATCGAGTACTCTTTCTTTCAGGCGATCTGCTCAATCAAACAAAATACTTGTACTGTATTGTCAAAAACAAATAATTAAAAACTTTTTAAAGGTCTCTTACAAAAATAATTAACAAATTTAACTAAGCCATTTGCATTTTAAATACAAAATAAAAACTACATTTAATTGTTAATGTTAATATAGTTTGATTGTATTTTCGAAAATTTTCTCAAGAGGGTTGAAAATAAATTATAAAATATAGGGCGTTCTATTTAAAAAAAAACATAACTTTGTTCTGTAATGTATCCTGGGACACCCTGCACAAAAACATATATATTTTTAAAATATGCAGAATAAGTGTGGGTACCAGTTCAAGAAAACTAGAAGTCGATATCTCAAATAGCAAATAAGTTATGGGGCTTTTACAGATCGCTGGGTCACCCGATATGATTAAACGATATTTAAAAACAGTATTGCAACCGGTTATGTGTTATAATACTGTTTTAAAAGATATTTTGGTTTTGCGATATAGATAGTTTTTTGACAGGTTTATCACAAGTCATTATAATTATTTATGTTAATTAATTAAAAAGTATTGCTTTCCTATCTATAAATTTGTATGATGTTAACATTTCAAAAGATAGTATTTTATTCTGCATTCATAAATAACTAAAACATTTATTTTTTCAATTAAAAAATTGTAATTTGAACACATTTTCGATTAAACTGAGAGTGATGAAATCTTCAAATGAAGGATTGCATTTTTTTAGATACACGTATTCGTTCGTTCTGGTACACATACTTATTACTAGTCCGACCTGGGAAAGTTTTTACCTTTCGCCCCCTACACTAAACTATTATTTCTAAAAAAAATCATATTTAGCCAACCTGACCCACAACTAATAAGAACTTATACAATGCCAGGGCTGTAAAACATGTTAAATAGAAGTAAAATTAGTTCTATTAATTCAATTAATTAATTAGAAATCAAGTTAGTCTAAAATTAAAAAAATATTTAATCGATCAAATCAAATAAAATACATAGTATAATCATAAAATGATCGACCTCTGCTCAAACAGATCAAACTAGAGATGGGCAGACAGTTCAGGAACCGGTTCAATGAACCGGTTCTTAGCGAAGAGCGCTCAGGAACCGGTTCGGACAAAAGGATCCGCGGTTCCTCTACTCTTTAATATATACTCGGCTTTTTCTTCAAGATTAAAAACGGTGGAACCGCATCAAGTCACCAGCGGTTCCAAGAGATGCGCATGAAGTTAACTGCAAAAATTTCATGCGGTTCACCCGCTATCTGCACAAGCTTCGTGCGGTTCCTGGTATGATCCGCATAAAGTTTCCGTAGATAACTTTAAGAGGTTTAAACCTCGAAACGCACAGAGTTTCTGCGGGAACTTTCTGCGGTTCATAACAGGAACCGCATGAAGTTTGTGCCGATAGCGTTCCCGTTGTGAACCGCTTGAAGTTATCTGTGGAAACTTACCGCAGAAATTTTTTGACCAGACTTAAATTTGGACTTCAAGTTTTACATTCGGAATTTTAAATGAAAATATGAAAACGTTTAATTAAAATCAACATTTTTGTCTTAACGGCTTTAAGTGAAAATTAGTCTTTTTTTTCTTGACGCTTGTCACTTTCAGTTAAATTTTGACATTCATAGTCATAAAGTCTTTTAACTTTAATTGAATTTGACATTTTTAGAGGCTTAACGGGTTTACGTCAAAATTAGTCGTTACTTGACGTTTGACGATTTTAAGCCAAATTTCGACATTAATTTGAATGTAAAGTCTTTTAACTTTAATTCAATTTGGTATATTTTCCAGAGGCTTAACGACTTTACGTCAAAATTAGTCTTTTCTCTTGACGTCAAATTTACACATTTATTTGAACATAAAGTCGTTTAATTAAATTTCACATTTTTTTCTATAGGGTTAAAGATCTAAGTAAAAATGAGTCTTTTTTTTCTTAATGCTCGTCGATTTTAAGTCAAATTTCGAAATTAATTTGTTATAGTCTTTTAATGTTAATTCAATTTGACATATTTTCTAGAGGCTTAACGGATTTAAAATCAAAATTAGTCTTTTTTTGGCGCTTATCGACTTCAAGTCGAATTTTGATATTAATTTGCATATAAAGTCTATTAACTCCAACCAAATTTGACACTTTTCCAGAGGCTTAACATCTTTAAGTTGAAATTTGTCTTTTTTTCTTGAAGTTTTTCGACTTTAAGTTTAATTTTTACATTAATTTGAACATGGTCTTTTGCCTTTAATTAAATTTGACATTTCTTTAGAGGCTTAACGGCATTAAGTCAAAATTAGTTTTTTTTTCTGGACACTTGTTGACTTTAAGTCAAATTTCTACATTAATTTATCATAAAGCTTTTAACTTTGGTTAAATTTTACATTTCTTTTAGATGCTTAATAAATTAATAAATGAAAAATAAATTAACTCGCAGCATAAAAAAATTATAATTTTATTATAAAGAAATTATACAATTTTGAAATTATATATTTCATTCAAAAACTAAGAAGAGTATGATATACTAGGTGTGCATTTTCCTGCTCTCCCAATTATTTTTGAGAAAAAGTACAAAAGTAAATAAAAACCTAAAAATCTACCAGATTAGATTTATATTTACTATCGATGTGCTACCAGAGTGAAAATTATATGATCATGTAAAAACAGCAGAAGCCATGACAGAAGAAAACAAAAGCTTGAAATTTTAAAGATAAATCGATTTAGAAATATCAGAAACATGCAAAAAAATGGTGATGTGGCCATCATGTTACTTTCTCCGACTTCATGGTATCATTTAAATTTACGCTTTCATGGTTTATTTTTAATTTAAATCATATTTTAAATGTACATCGAGCGTTTTGTAGACTCCTATGAAACTGACGTTTAAAACGTCAAAATTATGAAAGATGGAAAAATTATACTTCAAATTCAAAAACTCAGTTTACTCAAAAACTAAAGGGATTTCGAAAAAAACTTATTTTTTATAAGTTGTTCATTTTAGCATTCTCTACAATTATCATTAACATAAATTTGCTATAACTATTATCGTTTTATAATTATAAACCAAAAATTAAAAAAAAATAATATTGGCTTTTTCTCGAATAAAAATGATTTTATGAAAAATGTTTTCAAGTAAAAGATATTCATTTCTTTGTTGTCTCCAAAGTTTGTTTAAATTTTTTTCTGATATTTTTCATATTTAAGAAAATATTGGCAAAAAACAAAAAACATTTAAGGTAAACGCCCACTTCCGGTGTACGAAATTTTACCAAAAGCTTTTCAGTTCTTCGGATTATGAGATAAGACGTATGTTCAAAGTTTCATATTAACTGCTTCATTAGTTTTCGTGATACAGCGCACACAGACAGACACACACACACAGACACACACACACACAGACACAAAAATTTTTTTTCCAGAAATTGTTGAAATGGCATCTAGGGACCCCAAAACGGATATTTCCGTAAAAAAAATTTTTGAAAAAAAAATCACGATCACAATACTTTCTCGTACTTCGTAAAGGAGAAAGTAAAAACAGAGTAAATATCAATGCCCACTTCCCGTTTACAAATAGTTACCAGTAGCTTTTTAGTTTAAAATATATTGCAGTATATTATACCGATTGTCTGGGATAAGGGGCGAACATAGGGATTTAACATGTAAAATTAAACATGTGTAATTATTAGCTCCCCTATTCATTTTAGAGAAAAATCGTAAAGGAATATTTTTTAGAGAATTAAAAATTGTAAATGTATCATCCATTTAATTTACGTTTGTACCAGAATACACCTCAGAAATAATAAAAATAAGTTTAACCATTTACCATTTAATAAAAACCCTTGCCATGACTTTGACAAATGTCATGTTATGGCGAGAATAATTTTGCTAGTCAAATATCAATTCACGCATTGAAATTACTATTGACAATAAGTTATTCCAATGAAGAGAACATATTCATTAACAAAACATTTTGCAGTTGCGTAAGTTTACTCAGAGTTCGTGACATCACATGCAAACGGAACAGAAAAAACAACGATGAACTGGAAGAAACAGTTTAGGGTTTGATCAATACTGAACCAACAACTAGCATACGATGCATTGCTCGTGAGTGCAACGTGTCTAAATTCTCTGTACAGACAATTCTGAAGAAGCATGGTTATCATTCTTAAAAACATCAATGCCATCAGGAGATACTGTTAGTGGATGAAGAAAGGAGGCATGTATTCTGCGAAATAATACAGGATCGATCAAATACAGACTATAATGAATGTTAATAATTTACTTCCATGTAACAAAACAGTAAACATTCAGTTTTTTAATAGAAAGACACCAATTGTTAATTTAAATCAGAGCACCAAATTTCTTGGGATTGCTGAGGACGAGCAACTCACCTGGCAGCATGTTGATTATGACTGTAGTAAATTAAATACTGCTTAATATGCAGTTCTTAAACTAAAACCAATTTTACCACCAGAGTCAATCATAACTCTCTTCTACTCATAGGTATATCATCTCTCCTATAATATACCAGCGTGGTAAAGAAGTCATATTCAAAGGATATTCATAGCCCAGAAAATAATATTAGATTCATTTTTAACAAAATTAGACTGGAGACTTGCCGTAGTTTATTTAAGGAGAACAACATACTTACATTAGGATGCATTTACATATTTAAAATAGCAACATTTGCTGCGAATTAATAAACTAACTAAAAACTAAACTAAGCTTAACTTTTTGCTCACTATCTGTTTTACCGAAGAATGCTAGTTCACACTTTACAACGAACCAAACGTTATTGTTCATAGTAATTACAATGCGTGAATTGATATCTGACTAGCAAAATTATTTTTACTATGACATGACATTTGTCAAACTCATGGCAAGGGTTTTTATTAAATGGTACATTGTTCAACTTATTTTTATTATTTCTGAGGTGAATTCTGGTACAAACGTAAATTAAATGGATGATTCATTTACAATTTTTAATTCTCTAAAAAATATTCCCTAACGATTTTTCTCTAAAATGAATAGGGGAGCTAATAATTACACATATTTAATTTTACATGTTAAATCCCTATGTTCGCCCCTTATCCCAGACACTCGGTATATTTTTTAATTAATTGGAAGCCTGATTTCTGACAATCTGGTATATAACTGTAGAAAAGACCCGTGAGCCGCTCAAAGGAACCGGTTCACTCCAATGAGTGAACCGGTTCGGAACCGTTCCCGACAGTGAACCGTTTTCCCCATCTCTAGATCAAACTACTCGAGCCGCACAATCTTATCCATTACTTGAGCCGATCGATCTGAAAAATATGATCAATCAACTCATGCTGCTCGATCTGTTTACGCCGCTCGCTCTGCTCGATTTAATCGAGCGGCGTAAAAAGATCGAGCGGCGTAAGAAGATCGAGCGGCTCAATCATATGCAAAGATCGAATACACGATCTTTTTTTTATCGATCTTGCCCATCATCAAAAAAAAGTACAGATGTACACATAATTTAGTTGAGGGAGAGCTCATATGCTACGACGCACTCTGGAGAGGTGGCCGAGTGTGACGGAGCGGGTTGTAGAGGGTAGCGTGATAATTTTAATTTGACAAGCAAGTCTATTTTATGATAGCAAACTTCTATTGAATTAACTAGTAGTAGTGGTGGTTGTAGTAATTGTATTTACGAGGCTTTGCCCAACAGGCCATTGGTCGCAAGATCCTTCTGCTTCTATTATGTGTATTTGTGGGCGTGAATAGTTATGGGGATGCTAGCGAGACTTCTCACAGAGGCAATTCTGACTGAATACCTTGACTACCAAGGCTATGATAAAATTAAAAATGAATAGAAAAAATGCGCCACTAGGTTTTTTTTTTTAGTTTTTGTCAAATATCTTTAAATTGAATATGTATTCTGGAACACGTAACTGCATTCTTTAACCCTGGAAAAAGTTATAAATAATTTTTTTCTACTTTGGATTAATAATGAATATTTGAGAGAAAAACTCGGGAGGACCGTGGACTACTTTATTTCTAGAATTCTCCCGACAATTAGTGATAAGCGAAATGGACAACGGAAAGGAAGTTGGACTCACCTGTAGGCTGCAACTCCTCTGTAGTGGCACTGTTGACTATACGGTTATGTATTAAATGTACTTAAAAACTATGGACACACATTTGCTCGATCACTGCTCTTCTCGTTCTGTCCATCCTCCTTCCTACAGGCGATGGATGAGAGTTTTGGGAGGGATGATCACATGATGGGTTTTTTGGTTTTGGATTTCGCGAATTGAACGTTCCGTGTAAATATGTACTGAACAATGAACTTACTGTTATATTAAAAACTGATAAACAATGAGATGTATTATTTAACTGTTTTTGTTTATTATTAAATTATTTGTGGCAATATTAATACGCATGACAGGTGTCGATATCAAAGTGTAACCATAATTCATCGGATAATTAAAAATTTAAAAATTTCTATCCCGGGACGATTAACGCAAAAAACTCGGCATGCGTTGAAAGCAAGGCCAAAACGGCGAATCAGTAACAGTTACCGGGGGATGATAAATTCTGAACAATTCCGAGAATAAATTCATACAAATGGCATGCATCTCGAAACAACGGCGACAATTAATTGCTAGCGATCGAATGAATATGTTTGCCGTGAACATAACCTCTAAGCTTTTATGAATATTTAAGCAGGCACGTAGCATACTATATGCATACATTGGTTACAACTTACTTAGAAATAGTTTGTTTAACGCACCCTTAGCAACTTCCCTTATTTCTCGAGGTGTGCAAGTAATTTTTGATATTTACCATGTTTTAATACATTGTTGAAATCGTAGTAGAAATACTTATGTCAAATAAAAACAAAAATAAAAAAAATCATTTTTCAGTGCTGCCACATATTGCAGATAAAACTCACTATGTTTAAATATAATTTTACTTTAAAAATAAATCCCTATGTAAATCCCAAGTAAAAAAAAATTGTACATAATACAATATTTAATAAGAGGCGTTGAGGGCAGTCGTTCCCATTAGTGCCACAATAGACCCTATTATTAAACTTGTATAATAATGTATATAGAGTCTGATCAATGGATCTTTACGTGCACGTCACAGATAGTCGAACTTAGTTCCGACAAGATTTTCATGCGTTTACTCCCTCTATGTTAAGTTAAATTAGACGCAATACTTTGGTACGTATGTCGTCCAAGGCGAAGACGCACGGCACTCGGTAAAACCATGCATTGAACAAAGACAAAACATTGGTGCGTAAGTCATTTCGTTATTCGTAACTGCATTGGCGGTGCTATAAGCAGTATTTTCTGTTTTGTGTTCGTTTTTGCATATTTGTTCGATTTTATAACCTGCACAGTACATTTTTAGTTGTAACATAAAAACGTCGTGATAAACATTTCTTCGTGATATATAGAAAACCAGCCAGGTAAACGTCTAAATTCTCAGGCACGGAATCTCGTGGTCAATCTTATGGACTATTTTACAGCAGAAAAAAAAAAAAACGGTCCTCTAATTTCGCCGAATGCTGTCCAAGAGGTAATTTCTTTCTTTGTTCTCTAATTACCTGGTTATTAATATTACATCGTTTCATGGAACATTGTTGATGCTTTAAAAATAAGTTTACGGACTATCTCCAGTATTAAAATTGCGAGTGAGAGAAATCAGTCGCTTTCTACCTCTGGAAAATCTTGACCCCGGAAGAAATCAAAAACTCAACACTTAGAGGAGGGTGCCAAAACGGAAACCAAATGTTAAATGATATGATTGGCATGCTGACATGCACAACTAATAACTAATTTCCGGTAACGGGAACGAAAAGCTTGGTATATTTTCGTTACCGTTCCCGGTTTGTTATGAAGCCGCCTTAACAAGTTTCTCAGATCATCACGTTGTAGCTTGCTCTTCTCGCTACAACTCCGTAGAGATCTGTTACTCCTCGAGCACAGACATTTACTGACGTTTAAAACGTCAAAATTATAAAGGAATGTTGGGTTCATAACGAATTTGATTTGTTTACCTTCCGGCTAAATGCGGCCCGACAGATCAAGCGTTTCGTATTCGGTCACTACAAAGGCATATTCACGTATACATCTCATACTGCTGTTTTAGTGGTTTACGTTGCGGGCTCAGACTAATTTCAGTTTGTTGTTTATTTTTTCCGATATGCAATTTGTTTCGACTACGCCACTGGTGGAATCCCTAGCGTTGATTGTACCGGACAACTATCAGTAGTGACGTGCACGCAAAGATCCATTGATCCAAGTATAATAATATTAATATGTAAAAATAACAATAATTATTTTACGCGAATTAATATTTCAAAAGAGTTAAAAAACATGTTTCAAATTTTTAATGCAAACTACAAAATAGTATATTGTACAACGAGCATATAATGCCTACGGCTCGTTCCGCAAACATCGTTTTCGTGATTAATAGCCATTATATGCGAGTTGTACACTATACTTTGTTCACGAAAATTAAAATCAAAATTAAAATTTAAAAAAATCAAAATCAAAATTTAAATGGGAATTAAAGTTGTGATTACAATTACAATTGAAAAAAAAATAAAATCAGTATTAAACGGGGTAAACAAAATATTATCATAAATCGCGTTCTGTGAATTAAATCGCGAATTAGCGTGTTTAATAACCATATTAAACACGCAAATGTGTATGCGTGTTTAATAAGCATATTAAAAACGCAAATGCGTGTTTAAGAAATTAAGTGTTAAATGTACCCCATTAATGCTGCCCATACAATTAAATAATGCGCACATTATAACATTTTCGTGAACAAAATATATTATTCATAGTTTACATTGCTTCGAACTGAGGTTAGCAACGATTAATTTGTTAAAATATTTCAAATTAAATTGAAACATTAAAATATTTTTCACCGACACAGATAACATTCTAAATTCGCATTCTGTACAGATATAGCGAATAAAATTGAACAAATATCTATGAACTCAGCTGATGTCGACGCTGTTTATTAGGGCGTTGGTCCCTACTATCCGAATTGTTCAAAAATATCCGAAAAAAGTTCAGAGTTCATGAAAAGAACCTTGCCAACAAAATAATGTTCAATTGTTTCGCGACGCGTAAAAATATGAATATTCACTCTATCGTATGTTCATTAAAAAAAACCTCAAGTGTGCCATGACTTTTTCGTTTTAAAAATTTAAGTTGGCATACTTGTTAGGAATTGACAAACAAAACATCAGATCGCTCTAAAAGTCACAATTATTCCATGCTCACAATGGTTTCAGCAACCAGCAACCTTTCTAATTATAAGTTAATTCCGAAATGGGACTAAAGTGGACGGAAATTGGGTGTATTCATTCGACGCACCTTTAGCAGAGTTTCAGGAAGAATTTCCTAACGTGCCCATTATGATGAATTTAAAATACCTTATCATGATCTGTTATATCTCCATAAACCAGGAAGTGGTAGATCAGTCGAACGTACTTAGGATGCTATTAACACAGCCCAAGGAATTTTGGAAGGTGAACCTACGTCTTCTCTGCGTTGTCTATCAGCAAATTAATGTATCGGTAGGAACATGCCGCAAGTAACATAACCTCAATGTGTGTTACCAACTTAAATTTTTAAAATTAAAAAATCATGGCACTTTTTTTTAATGAATTTCATTATTCGTTCGTCTGGGTTGACGAAGTCTCTTACAAGGGTGGTGCTGGTTGGCATCAAATACCGTCCAGGAGATTTTGCGGCAGGCGCAGGGCGAAACGGCGATCAAGACGGCAACATACACTTTTACGGCGACTGCTCAAAAATACAAAATTGCACTCACGGGTTGATACTTCTTGGGAAGTAAATAAACGCGAAAAATTGTTAGATGTGGATAACATACAAGTCGCAAAACTCGTTAATAATAATGCCCGGTGATAGTTTCTCTGGGCGCACTGGAGACAAGAGGTTTTTGCGCCGCACAATAAAATCACGGCGCGTTACTCCGCGCGGCCTCTCGAGATAAAGAAGATTATTGCGACTACCGCGTAGCCGATAATGAAGCGGCCAAACATCCCGCCAGCCATGACTGCTTGCGATCATCATTGAGGCAGAGGGCAATGCTTCATAATTGGGCGCGTGTAAAGACCCGCGACGGTGGGGACTTCGGCAATTTGGATAATTCCATCCCGTCCAGGGAACGTCCGGGAAATCCGCCCCAAGGGCCATGTCAGCGGCGGCGCGTTGTCTTCCCTAATTAGGACAAGAGTTCCTGACGCAATTGTGACTTCGGGTGATAGCCACTTAGCGCGCTGCTGCAGGGTGTGCAGGTACTCTGTTTGCCAGCGCTTCCAGAAGTCATTGCGAATGCGCTGGACTAGCTGCCAGCGGCGAAACAGTTGTCAGGCATGTGGGGCAGATCAACGACTGGCACAGCATTGAGAGGTCGCTAGACAAGAAAATAGCCTGGCGTGAGGTCTGATGATAGTGGGCAGAGTGGTCGAGAATTGAGGACTGCTTCGATCTGCGTGAGAACGGTGGCGAATTCTTCATAGGGGAGTAGCTGTGTCCCGACGATTTGGCGAAGATGGTGCTTAGTGGATTTAACAGCGGCCTCCCAAAGCCCACCGAAGTGAGGGGCAGAAGATGGTATGAACCGGCAGTCCGCACCCACAACCGCGGCGCTGGTGACGATGGCCGTTTTGTGCTTCGGCGATGCCAAGAACCGGGACAGTTCGGTGAGGGCCGACAAAGTTAATGCCATTGTCACTGAAGATAACAGCACTGTGACCTCGACGGGCGATAAAGCGGCGATGAGCAGCGAGGAACCAGGCGGTGGTGAGATCCGAGGCGAGTTCGAGATGCATCGCCTTGGTGGCGAAACAGACGAAAGCTCAAATGTAGGCCTTCGTGACGCGGGCACCTCCTATGCGTCCAGTGGTGATGTTGAATGGCCCGGCGTAATCAACGTCAACACGGAGGAACGGTGTTGAGGCGCTAATACAGTCGGATGCTGAGAGTCCATTGGCCGGATAATGGGTCTAGGCTTGCAGCTGAAGCAGCGGTTGCAACGGGCGTTCCGACGCCAAGTGACATTCCGTCCATCTAAACCGACTGGCGCAGGAGTGAATATTGCGCACGTGAGCATTATCGATGACAAGGTCCGTAAAAGGGCGCGCTTTTGGCAGCAAGGCTGGATGCCGATGATCGTAAGACGACCACTCACGCGTAGGATGCCGTCCTGATCGAGGAAGAGTACGAGGCGGCGTATCAGGCGAGAACGGGTGTTGGGGTTCGTCGTTTCGGTGCTGCTCTCGCATTGGTGGCGAAACGGCGACAATACGCGACTACACGCTGTAAGCGAGGGGGCTGGAAAAACGACACTCCAGTTGCAGAGGCGTCGGGATCGTCAGCAGTCTTTGGATGGGAAGGATGCGTTCTTTTTCCACTGCCTCCGGGACGGTTGCGTGAGTAAGACTTCTAACTGGCCACCGGTCGGGGGGTTCCTGCAGCCACTTAGGTCCAGTCCACCATAAAGAGTGCTCACGAAGCTCACCTTGGAGTAGTCCTCGGGACGCGCAGTCAGCCGGATTATCTCCAGAGGCGACGTGCTGCCACAGCGGTTGTGGTAAAATTTCCTGAATTCTGGCGACTCGGTTAACCACGAAGGTTTTCCACTGATTTGATTTTCCACAGATCCATGACAGTGTCAGAGTCACTGAAGGCATACACGCGATGCACGTTGATGCTGGAGAGCAGATTAAGCAGATAGCCGATTAATTATAAAAATGGCGGCGGTGACTATAAGCCGTTCGCACTCCGAGAGTGAAATAAGTATCTCTGAAATCGATAATAACGGAAAAATTTGCTTCAGTTGCAAAGATCAAGTTAATATTCAAGGTGAACAATGTTTTATAAGTAAAATGTGCTATCATCTAGAATGTTTCAAGTCTGAAAATAAGTTTGGTGTACCAGCGTGTTCAGCATGTGAAAAGAACGGAATACAGAAGAGTAGTCTGCAATTATGTTGGCAAATGAAACAAGACATTACAACGATCAAGAATCTACTAGAAAAACAGGAAAAGTCCATACATCATAAAGACAAGGTAATTGTAAATCTGGAAAATGAAATTAGTAACCTTAGAGAATTGGTAAACAATGGAAAATTTTCTGATCGAATACCGAAGAAGAACCCTGTAAATGAAAAGAAAACTGTAAAATCTGTCTCAAAGGAGTCAAATTCGAGGAGAGATGGCGCTAAAACATCAAAATTAAACACAATTAATACGGAATTCCTCAATAATGGTTAGGACAAAAACAATGGAGCAGAAAAAGTAAACGCTACTCAGTTTGGAACTATGGAAAATAGTATTACTGATAATACCGTCATTAATACATTTGATTTAACGGAAAAAGAGGAGCTGATAATATCAGAAAGAGAGCAAGAAACCCCAAATATTTCAACAAATCAAAATAAACAAGAGAACCTGGAATGGAATATTATAAAAAGAAGAAAACACAACAAATCGGTAGCACACTTTAACGGCACAGCTGAAGATATGGATTTACCTATAAGTAACGATAAGAAATGGATCTTTGTATCCCGACTACATCATGAAGTTACAAGTGATCAATTAAAAAATTACATTTTGAAACATAGTAGAGTAAATTGCATTATTGAAAAACTCACACCGAAATATGAGGGAGCCGATTATGCATCATTTAAAGTGGGAATTCCTACAAATGCTACAAATGAAATTATAAATCCAAGTTTCTGGCCTAAAGGAACTTTTATAAATAATTTCTATCGCAAAAGAAGAAATAATTCTAACGTAATAAATGAGTCATCCGGTTCTTCTGAAACTGTAATACCATTTTTTCGTTAATGAAAATGATAAAATAGGCAATACAAGATCAAGCTCATACCATAAAAGATTTAAACATAAAACAAGTGAAACCGCGAAACCAAATAATGTAAAAGTGATACACCAAAACATCCAATCATTATCTAATAAGATAAATCAAGTGTATAAATTTGCACATGATGAAGAAAATGTGGATGTACTATGTATATCTGAACATTGGTTACAAGACAAATCAATGACGACCACCAATTTCACTGGATTTAAGCTTAGTGCATACTACTGCAGGACTACAAGAAAACATGGCGGCGTTGCCATGTATACAGCAAATCACGTAAAGACACGGACGGTAAAAGAACTCGAAAATATTTCAGAAGAGGAAGTGTTTGAATGTGCGGGAGCAATGTGCGTTTTCAACAAAAAAGAGATTTTAGTGATTGTATTGTATACAAATGGACTAAACAAAAACGGCTTTTTAATTAAACTATCGATATTATTAAACTTTCTACATAATAAAAAATCACCTTTTATAATTGTTGGTGATTTCAATATTAATATATTAGAAAAAAGTAATGAAACAGACACTTTTAATAATTTAATTAAATCATATGGTTTTAAAATTTTAATAAACGAACCAACGAGGGCCAAAAACTGTTTAGACAATGTAATCACAAACTATGGCGGATGTGAGGCAAAAGTGATACATGCGGGATTATCTGATCATGCGGCACAAGTTGTAAATATTAATAATTATGCACACACAAAAATATGGCCGGAAAAGTTTTATTTAATAAATGAAATACAAATAAGTTATTTCTGCCAACGTATAAAAGAAGAAACGTGGCATTTTCTAAATGAGCACAATGATATCGACCAACAATTTGTAGATTTTGTAACAACTTATTTAAACTACTTTTATGAAGCCTTTCCGCTTGTAACTAAAAGAAAATATAACAAAACTCTTACATTTAACACAAGAGAAATTATTGATATAAAAAATAAAATATCAATTTTTAGTATATCTGTCTATATGCCGGAGGCAAATAATATACTAAAAAAATACAAAAAACAATACGATAGTTTGTTAAGAAATGAGAAGCGACGATATTATGAACATCAAATATTAAATTCAGACAATAAAATGAAAGCTTCATGGAGGGTAGTAAAAACATTAACAGGTAATGGTATACAAGAAACAATAGATATAGATGAAAATGACGTAAAAAAACTTGCAAATAATTTTAATACTCACTTTGCACAGAAAAGCACAAAATTAACATCAAATCTTCTAAAAGTACCTCATGAACATAATATACCTATGAATCAAAAAAGTTTTTATCTTCTTCCGGTCACTCCTCAAGAGGTAATAACATATGCTCTAAACATGAATGACAAAAAAACTGCCGGAATAGACAATATTTCAAATAATTTATTAAGGAGGACTATTCACTTAGTAGCTGATCCATTATGTTATCTAATTAATAGATCCTTTGAATATGGTATTTTTCCACAAATTTTTAAATATGGGCTGATAAAGCCATTATTCAAAAAAGGAGATAAACAACAAATTAACAATTACAGACCAATTACTATATTATCAGCGTTCGCCAAATTAATTGAGACTATAATCGCGGATAGACTAAAAAATTTTTTAATTAAAAACAAGTTAATGCATGAGAGTCAATACGCATATCTTCCAAATAGGTGTATTGACTTATCATTGTATTAATTTTTCCAAAAAGTGTCAATGAGTATGGAAGAGGGGTTTATGGCATGTGGGGTTTTCCTTGACCTGTCATGTGCTTTCGATTGTGTTGACCATGAAATATTACTAACAAAACTGTATCAATATGGTGTTAGAGGAGTGCCATATCAATGGTTCAAGTCATATTTAGGTAACAGGAAACAAATTGTTGAGCTGAAGAGAAATGGTAAAAAAACCAAGTCAGAGGCTATAACAGTAAACATAGGCGTTATGCAAGGCAGCGTTCTTGGACCTCTGCTCTTCATAATATACACAAATGATTTTTTTATGTTAGATTTTTGTAATAGACATCACACAAGTGGTTTTGCAGATGATTTTAACATATTAGTAACTACAACGAATATGTACGAGTTAAAAATAGAATTAACAAATATCCTTCAGATATTAGAAAATTGGTTTTTACAAAATAAACTTATATTGAATTCTGAAAAAACATCTTACATATATTTCACCACCTCAAATAAGAAAAATTCCCCTTCTCAAATATCTTTAGATAATGGTAATATCGTACCTCTCAAAAAAAGTCTCAAGTTCTTAGGGCTTCATATCAGTAATACATTGACGTGGACGGAACAAATTCAAAACGTATGCGCTAAACTTAGTAAGCAATGTTATAACTTAAGAACATTAAAAGGAAACGTGTCACATGATATATTAGTGAATGTGTATTATGCAACTTTTCTGTCCATAGTACGTTATGGGATAATTCATTGGGGCAGTGGTCACATAGAGGAAGCATTCATAATTCAGAAGCGAGCAATAAGAATAATAATGGGGATGGGATACAACGATTCATGTAGATCAAAATTCAAATCTAATAATTTTCTCACTGTTCCTGGTATTTATGTGTTTGAATGTGTTCTTTTCTGTTTTAAAAATAAAGCGCTATTTATTAAAAATAGTAATAGAGAGGAGTCAAGATATAAAGAAAACTTGTTATATCCTAAACATAGGCTATCTCAGACAGAAAAGTGTGCATTTTATGCATGTATAAGGTTTTACAACTTGCTGCCGAATGTCATCAAGGTATAAAGAAACTGAAACACTTTAAAAAGTTGGTTTTTGAATATATAAGAAACATTGAGCCCTACTCAATCAATGAATTTGTGGCAAATTTTAAAGAACAATAAGTGGATACACTAATGTAAATGAGTAATTAAGCATAGCATTCAAGCTTTCATTTGTTTTGACGGTTTTCAGGTGCTTATGGACTATTTTGAATTTGTAAATTTAATTTTAGTTACTATGTATTGTCCTGAAATAAATTGATTATTATTATTATTGTTATTATTATTATAGGGCGACTCACGTTCGGGGGTGACCCGCAGGTAGACTACGGTAGCGAACCCCAGTTCCGAGACATCACAAAACCAGATAATGCTGATTTCAGTGGAGGTCTTGCGATGACGTGGAATGGCGATCTCTTCAAGCAGCGGGAGCTCTACCTGGAATCACTGGCAGAGCTGGGTGACGGCTTCAGGTGGCACCTCATTACCGTCCAGCTTCAAGAGCCAGAGACGTTGGATGAAAAGCTTAGCCCGGAACACCACAGGGCCCATCCACCCTGGGGGATCGAAAGTCCGCGCAGTCTGCGACAACATCACGCGTTTGGTGCAGCGTACCGAGGACACGTGCACAGAATAGGATAAGTGGTCGCTGGCGGGATCCCATTTGAGAGAACATTGATCACCGGGTCGCGGTCTAAATGGAAGGCGTCGGGAGAAGCTGGGAGATAACAATGTTCCTCCGGGATGCCCACAAGGAGAGCAGGGAAGTTGGCCAGCCACTTGCGAAGTTCAAACCCGCCTGCCATGAGAAGGTCAACTAGCTCTCGGCGAAGGTGGATGGCTTCATATTTCGTGCCGCAGCCGGTGAGGATGTCGTCGACATACACGTCCGATTCAAGCATCTTGAAGGCCGCAGGATAGCGGGTGGATTCGTCAGGAGCTAGTTGTTGAATAGTCCGCAAGGCGAGGTACGGTGCGGACGAGACTCCGTAGGTGACGGTCTTAAGGCGATAAGTAGTAACCGGCTCATCGGGGGAAAATCGCCATAGGATGCGCTGCAGGTCGCAATGATCAGCTTGAACCCGAATCTGGCGATAATTTGGCGGATGTCGGCGGTGAAGATGAACTGGGGAAGGCGGAATCGGGTGAGTAACGACGAGAGGTCCGCCTGTAACTTCGGGCCGGTGAGGAGATAGAACAGGATCCATTAAACACGACCCTGATTTTTGATGGAGGGTCATTAAGGCGATGAACTGGATGATGAGGAATGTAATACGCAGGTTATGCCGTTTGTTCCTTAGAAGGCACCCGTTCCATATGCCGAGTGGTGAGATAATCCTGCATACATGCGTGATAGGCTTTATGATGTTACGTTGTGGGCGACAGCGGCTATCACCTCAACTTTGGGGTTGTTGTTGGTGCGCAAAAAGACACTGGGTGTATGCAAATCCGTTTATTGAACTTGTATCTTAACACGTTTTTAACTAGTTTAACACTAATGTTTTACATTTCATTGGGGTATCTTTGCCCCGAATGGTGACATTAGCCACAGCCAATCATAATGGCATACGCTGACATGATTATCCAATAAAAAGACAGAAACATAAACATCACGTTATACAGGGTGGTTCAAAAGTTTGGAAACGGCGAATTTATTTCACGCACGGGTAGAAAATCGAAATTCTGATACTGGTCTTTTGTAATTTTGCCCGAGGAATCGAATTGGCTCATCAGATTTTGGGCCCAATGCGGCCTCATAAGAGATATGAGGCCCAACTTTAAAATTTCAAATGCAAACCTATATTTTTTTATAGCGGATTCGGATTCAGCGGAAAATTTTAATTCCAAATTATCTAAAACCCAAAATTTTTTGGTCCATTTTTGGGCTCTATGGTGTGTTTTTTGCTCAAAAGTCTGGGGACGTCTGATTCATTTAACCCGGTAGAGAAAAATCAAAAACTGATCTTGCGGTCTCTAAGAATTTGCTTGAGGAGTGAAATGGGCCCATCAGATTTTGGGTTCTATCAGGTCTTATGGGAGTTCCAAGCCAGAATGCCTTGAAGACTAACATTTAATTTTCCCGCCAATTATCACTTCTGACTGATTGTGTTCGTTGGTAACGACAAACGTAAACGCAAATCAGTTGAACGTAGTCACTGTGTGAGCAATCATAGGTAATTTTTTCACAAGTTTTTTTCTTCGAGCTAAATATGCCCTTAACCACCCGTCAGAGATTAGAGATCTTGCTAATGCGTGGATATGGTGACAAACAGAGGTCATATGAGTGTGCTGCGAATTTGTTTAACGACACCTATCCTGAAGTGCCACCGATTTCAAAATCAACTGTTAAAAAAACGGTTGACCGGTTTACGGCGACCGGGTCTGTTGCAGACTTGCCGTGATCGGGCCGGGGTAAAAGTACCACGAATGAGGAGAAAGCCTTGGAGGTTCTTCTCGGTGTCATCGAGGATCCTCATGTGAGCCAAAAAGGGTTATCCCAAACTCTTGGGATAGCATCAGTCCAAAGAATTTTAAAAACGAATGGTTGGTATCCCTATAAAATGCGCTTAGTCCAGGAGCTTACCCTAGAAGACTTTGATTGTCGTCTAGAATATTGTAAGGTAATGATGGAGAGATATGTTGATGATAATTTCACCTTTTTTTGGACCTGTTTCTCGGATGAGGCAGGATTCAGTTTGAATGGCTAGATGAATCGCCACAATATGAGATATTGGGCCGATGAATCCCCACTGGATGCAAGATACACACACGCAAGGGCAGGATAAGATCAATGTTTGGGCTGGAATTTTGAATAACCAAATAATTGGGCCTTTTTCTACATGAAAATTTCACTCACGCCCGCTACTTACAGATGCTGGAACGGGATATCATTCCAGCAATTCGTGCTGTTGTTGGAATTTAATTCGAAAACGTGTGGTATCACCAAGATGGAGCACCTGCGCATTTTGCATTACTTGTTAGGCAGTTTCTCAACGTTACATTTCCTGTGTGCTGGATAGGTAGAAGAGGCGTCATCGAGTGGCCACCAAGATCTCCCGACCTCACCCCTTTAGACTTATTTTATTGGGGCTATTTCAAAGATAGAGTCTTCGAAACCAAGCCTGCAAATATCGAAGAACTCCAGAGAAGGATAGTGAAGGTGTCAGCCACGATAACTCCGGAGATGTTGGCACGAGTGAATGAGCAAATGTACCAACGACTAGCGCACTGCACTGCAGTGGATGGACACCAATTCGAACACCTTATAAAATAATCATGTCCAGTACCGTAACAAATTATAAATAAAGTAAAACCCGCAATAAAATGTAGTGTCATTTAAAGTTCCAGGCCTTGTACCTGTCATATAGCCTATGAGACTCAAATGATTTACCCGAGTCCTAGAGACTTCAAGGTCAGTTTCTCGAATTTTCTTGACTGGGTTCAATAAACCAGATGTCCCCAGACGTTTGAACAAAAAACGCACCATAGGGCCCAAAAATGGACCAAAAAATATTGGGTTTTAGCCAATTTGAATGTAAAATTTTCCGCTGAATCCGAATCCGCATTAAAAAAATGGTGATGTGGCCATCATGTTACTTTCTCCGACTTTATATTTACGTTTTCATGGGTTTATTTTCAATGGAAATCATATTTTAAATGTACATCGAGCATTGCGTAAACTCGCATGAAACTGACGTTTTAAACGTCAAAATCATGAAAGATGGAAAAATTATACTTCAAATTCAAAAACTCGGTTTACTCAAAAACTAACGAGATTTCGAAAAAAACTTATTCTTTAGAAGTTGTTCATTTTGGCATTCTCTACAATTATTATTCACGTAAAATTGCTGTAACTATTATTGTTTCATAATTATAAACCAAAAATTAAAAAAAGTTAATAAATTTTTTTCTCGAATAGCAATGATTTTATAAAAAATATTTTCAAGCAAAAGCTATTCATTTCTTTGTTGTCTTCGATGTTTGTTTAAATGTTTTCGTGATATTCTATATATTTAAGAAAATATTGGCAAAAAACAAAAAACAGTTAAGGTAAACGCCCACTTCCGGTGTACGAAATTTTACCAAAAGCTTTTTAGTTCTTTGGATTATCAAATAAGACGTATGTTCAAAGTTTCATAACAATTGCTCTATTGGTTTTTGAGATACAGCGCACACAGACAGGCACACACACACACACAGACACACACAGACACACACACACACAGACACACACACAGACAAACACACACACAGACACACACACAGACACACACACACAGACACAAAAAAAAAATCCAAAAATTGTTGAAATGGCATCTAGGGACCCCAAAACGGATATTTCCGTAAAAAAAATTTAAAAAAAAAAAAACACGATCACAATACTTTCTCGTACTTCGTAACGGAGAAAGTAAAAAAAGAATGTTACCCCAAAGAGGATCAGATACTAGTGACCGAAACGTGCGCCGAGATTCAGCTACAAGCACTACTTGACCACACATCATTGCGTCTGTATAAATATGTAGCAGAGGTTATAGAAACTTGTACAGAGGAAGAGAAACTAAATTTGAAATTAATAACAAAATGGGGCTGTGACGGATCGCAGCAGTCTCAATTTAAGCAAAAATTTGAGAATACCGGTGAAAGCGACGCTAATATATTTCAAAGTTCATTAGTACCTTTAAGATGGTTGTGGTTATTGATGAAGAAGAGAAGAAAATTATATGGCAGAACCCAGTTACTTCATCTGTTAGATTTTGTAGACCAATACGCATTTGCTTCATTAAAGAAACAAAAGGTGTGATACAAGAAGAAATACATTACATTCAAAATCAAATGAATAACCTAAGAAAAACAGAAGTATCCACTTCTAGCGGACCTATAAAAATTCAGCATACTTTAATGGCTACAATGATAGATGGTAAAGTGTGTAATGTTGCGACTAGTACGGCATCTACTATGAGATGCTATATTTGTGGACATCAAAAGATTTTAACAGTTAAAAAAAAACAGAAACCATTAATGTTGAAGTACTCCAGTTTGGCCTGTCAATACTTCATGCGAGAATCCGCTTCTTTGAGTCATTAATAATAATAATAATCTTTATTCACAAAATAATGTACATGGAAAACTGTTTCATATTACATTATAAAGAATAACGTCAAACAAAGAAAAATAATGCTAATAAAAGCGATGCTATATATATATATATATATATATATATATATATATATATATATATATATATACACATATACACATATACACACATATATCTATACAAATTTACATATTTAACAAATTATACCTAACCAAATTCAGATAAGCTATAAAGTTCTCTTTCGTTCAAATACGAGAAGAGATTACTTTTGAATAACTTTAGGTTTGTTATTTCCCGAATATCTTGTGGTAATTGGTTGAATAGTTTTAGAGCATTGTAAGTGGGTGACTTTTCTAACAGTGACAGTCGATGAACTGGATAAGCGTACTGATTATAATGACGCGTCGATAGTTGTGATCATGCGCATATCTTATAAAATGTTGCTTGTGTTTGAAGTTATAAACTAATATTTCAAACACGTATAAACTATAAATTGTCAATATATTTGAATTTTTAAAGTGACCTTTGCAGGACTCGTTATATTTTAAATTTAGTATGATTCTTAATGCTCTCTTTTGTGAGATAAAGAGTCGTTTTATCATTACACTATTACCATAAAAAATTATTCCATATCGTAGTAACGATTCTAAATTTACTTTATATACTATAATGAGTGATTTAAGGTTGGTCAATGGTTTCAAAATCCTTAGTGCAAAACATATAGAATTTAATTTATTATTTAATTGTTCGCAATGATGTTTCCAGTTTAAATTACCGTCAATAGTTATACCAAGAACTTTGCAATGGGGTACCAGTTCAACGCTGCTTTTTCTGAGTTGTATTCGATCTATTTCAAGTTTAGGTGCTTTAGTATAAAATTCGATTGCTTTTGTTTTAGTATCGTTCAAGACTAGCTTATTTTCAAACATCCAATTGTGAGTGAGCGAATATATATTTTTAGATTTAGTTATCACCTCTTCAACATATGCACTTATATTTAATAAATTCACATCATCTGCATACATCTGAACTTTACAATCGTGATCACAAATTAGGTCTGGAAAGTCATTAATATAAATAAGAAATAACAAAGGGCCCAGGAT
This sequence comes from Ocypus olens, assembly GCA_910593695.2. Classification (NCBI taxonomy): domain Eukaryota; kingdom Metazoa; phylum Arthropoda; class Insecta; order Coleoptera; family Staphylinidae; genus Ocypus; species Ocypus olens. The sequence goes on from OU343056.1 coordinate 33,637,540, forward strand.
ACTTCCCTGTGGTACCCCAATATTAGTTATTTTTGTGGATGATAATTTATCTTTGATTATTACTTTTTGGTAACGATTTACTAGAAAACTTTCGATGAGGTTCAGAGTTATTCCTCGTATACCATATAATTCAAGTTTTGTAAGTAATACATTATGATCTATTATATCGAATGCTTTAGAAAGGTCTAAGAACATTCCTAATGGAATTTCGGACCTTTCTAAAGCATTCACTTATCGTATAAAATGCCAAAATGAAAATGGCAAGTTCGAAGTTTGGAAGACAAGCAAATTGCAAAAGAAACAAAAGAAAAAAATCAAAGAGACTTTAAAGAAGAAATAGGACTTCAAGTTAATATTCCAAAACCAGGCTTCGGGAATACCAACGATGGAAATACCGCAAGAAGATCCTTCGCGGATCCAGAAATCACAGGCCTTAATGTGGACCTAATAAAAAGGTTTAGGGTAATACTGGAGGTAATTTCAAGTGGCTACAACATAGATACTGATAAACATGCAGTATATGCACACGAAACCAACCGCAAAATTGTACGTAGAATTATATCCCATGTCACCCACAATTCATAAAATTTTAATGCATGGTTCTGAAGTCATATCACATGCGATATTACCTATAGGCCAGTTGTCGGAAGAGGCAGCTGAGGCACGGAACAAACATTTCCGACAATATAGGTTGAATTTCGCCAGAAACTTTTCACGAGTGGAGTGCAATAGAGACGTAATAAATAGACTAAGTTCGGACCCTTACATAAGTAGTAATAGACCGAAGCAACATAGAAAAAGTAAGCCATTTTCAAAAGAGGCAATGTGTCTTTAACTCCAAATGAAAAAAAATAACGACGAGGCCGACGATAACGACGAATAAAATTAAAAGCTTGTGAATATTATAATAGTTGCATACTTTTTTGAAAATACAGAAAATTATTAGTTTTCTGTAGTTTCTTATTTATTATTGTTTTTTGTTATATTATGTTTCAATTAAATCAATTAAATAGTTTTGACCGGTTTTTTCAAAGAAATACCCCTATGTGCGACAGCAGGAGAATTCAGGCTACCATCAGTGAAATTCGAACATGTACACATCGACATAGAGGGACCACTGCCCGAAGCAGAAGGGAAGAAATACCTACTAACGTACATCGACCGATTCTCACGATGGCCAGAAGCGATTCCAATGGCCAACATCGAAACGGAAACAGTCGCCCGACTATTCACGATGCATTGGATAGCCAGGTTCGGCACACCAGCAAGAGTCACTACAGACCAAGGACGCCAGTTCGAATCCCAGTTGTTTAAAAAGCTTGAAGAAACCACAGGATTCACGAGACACCCCACCACGGCATATCATCCACAGGCAAACGGTCTAGTAGAGCGATTCCACAGACACCTGAAGGCAGCATTAAGGTGCTACACCGACATCCGATGGACAGAGGCACTACCGATCGTCCTGCTAGGCATACGGACGGCTTGGAAGGACGATATCAAAACCACATCAGCAGAGATGGTGTACGGTCAGACACTGCGACTCCCAGGAGAAATGCTAACCAACCAAAGAGGCCAAAAGTCAATCGAAGCCGAAAATTACGCTATCCAGTTACAACGCGCGTTCAGAACAATCAAACCCGTGCAAACGACACAACACAACAAATCGAAGCCCTTCGTTTTCAAAGACCTAGCGACGGCTTCACACGTTTTTGTACGGATCGACGTGATGCGAAAAACTCTGCAGCCCCCCTACGAAGGACCATTCCGAGTGATTAGACGAACAAAGAACACTATCACGATCGACCGGCACGGACAAACTACGACAGTCTCAGCAGAGCGAATCAAATCAGCATTCACGGAACAAACTCATGATGACCCGACCGAGCGAACCGTTATCGCAAAACAGACCACGAAACCACCTATGATCACGCGTTCCGGGCGAATCAGCAAACTCACGGTGCGTTTCGTAGAGTGACTCCATCACAAGGAAAGACGCTCGCCACTAGGGTGACTCACCACCAGCGGCACTCGCTATGCACGATCCCCCACCAAAGGAAAAGGACTGCCCGCAACCTGAACAGAGGGCGCGCCCTACGCTCGCTCGACGGTTGTGGCCGCACGACCCACTTAAATAGGGTATGTGTGCCCCATGGTGCAAAGATTACATGGTGTGCCTAGACGGCCGCGTTCTCGCTCTAAAATCTTCCCCTCTCTCATTTGGCTGATGCTCAGTGATGCAACCTTGTAAAATTACTTACTTAGCTAAATAAAAAAGTCGATACAACTAATTTAAATTACTGTTGCACGTACTTTATTTACATTTAATCATATTGTTTCGTATTGTTTAGTGTCCACGGCAAATTAAACATCTAAAACCACATTTATTAATTTTCTTACCAACCTAATTTCTCTAAATAAAAAAAAATACTTTAATGCTCCTGATATTTTAATATATCATTGTGGTATAAACTAAATGTTTTATCGTGTTTTTATGTCAAAATCGCATTTTAACGTGTTTTGCAATTTATATTCGTTTGTGTAGATTTTTATAGTTTCATTTTTCATGGTTGGTAATTGCAGCATCAAAAATATTCAAAAGGGGCGTGGTACGGGAGTTATAGGCACACCATGTAATCTTTGCACCATGTGTGCCCTCATCTCGTCACTTCGATCAGCGCACTGCAATCGAACAGTCCGTACAGTCGGTAAGATAGTCTGACAAGCGAGCTCACCAAGGCACGCTACGACAAGCTCCCCACGGCATCCGCCTTCCGGTCCGGCAGCATCAGATCCGGAGCACATCACGCCGGAGTCGACGCCACGTCAGTAGAAGAGTACGATGCTACTGCGTGGACCACCCGAGGCTATTATCACCAATCTCATCGACACCACGGAGGCGAGGCCCAGAGCGAACCCGAGGACCAGCAAGGACGCACGCTATCCCGAGGCCCGTGTCACCGCTGCCACCATCGCCGACGAGGACCCCCACGTATAGGACACCACGACGACTGAACCTGACCGAGGTCCTGTACACCGGAGTGAACCCGACGACCGTGCACCCACAGGACCCGCGCCGATTTTCAGTCCGCGGCAGCGCCCACGGAATCCGCGTCGCGATACCGACACCGCGCTAACAATTATCTCTACCTGTATATATTCGTATTCTGTAAATAAACTGTTACGACCACATCGAGTTCTCTTGGATCCAACGAACTACGCAACGCAACCCCCACAGCATTAGATGAATTTTGTCGTTTATTTGCTTCCTTTCAATATATTTTTTCTACTTTAAGGTAACGTATTTTGACCATCGGCTAAGCAATAAAATGACATTAACATCAGCCCGAAAACTTTTGCAGTGATCATGTGATGTCATCTTCTTCTAAATACCACTTCTTGACAGTAGTATTTACAGTGCTACCGCCCACTGTCTGAGATTCTTGAGTCATGTGTTTTGGCTTATGCCAGCTTATCTTTTCTTACCAAACCAGTTATAGTACTATAATAGCATCCACTATAATTTTTTTGTTTTTTTTTCTTTTGAATGTTACTTCACAATATTGAAAATTAAAATTTCTGATGAAAAAACATTTTGTAAAACAACACAATTCTCAATCTCATATTTCTAGACCAATTATTGATATTGCAATCATCTATAAATCCTCAAAATCGTGTTTACCTCTAAAGCCGGATCTATAAATACCCGCTAATCAGACAAATTGCTACCTGTGAGCAACGGTGCGTTCTTGTTGCGACGTTTATTTTGGGCCCGTGCACGAATAAATTACGCACGAAAACGGTGATACCACCAGAAGCGATAAATCAAATCGATCTTCCCGTTCCGGGCCTTGTAACCTCATGATGTAAACTGCTCGATACCGTTCTCGATCGCTCCCGGTAATTTATCCACGATGCCGTCTACCGCATACCGAATTAAATCGAACATCGTGAACGTGCTTGTATGCTCAAGAAATTATTCAGTTTGCAAGTATTTGCGAATGATGCAACTATATTGATTATTATTAGTGAATACAGTTTTGCTCATCGTATTCTACCTAAAATAGATGAATATTAATATCAAAGATATTATCAATTTAAACCATTTCAGGATGCAAACATACAAGGAATATGAATAGCTAAGACTTTGGTTTCAGTGGAAGATCATTATCCGTTCCCTTCAGCCAGGGATCTCCAAACTACGACCCGCGACCCAAGGGCGTTTCCAGCCAACTAGTATAGGGGGGGTAATTAAAAAAAAGATAAATAAGCTGGTGCTTCCGCTCTCATATACCACACCTGTTCCGTGAAATCTCCCTATCATTTTCCAACGTTTTAAAGCGTTGAAAAAATTTACCGGTTATATTATTTGTTTGGAATATGGAATACCGGTAATTTTTAACAATAAAAATTGATAAGCGAAAAATTCTTAGGGGGGGTAATTACCCGATTATCCCCCCTTTGATACCGCCACTGCAAAATATACCAAAAATTAAAAAAAAAATAGTGGACCAAGGAAACAAACATTTGAACAGACAAATAAAAATAAATAAAGAAAAATTTAGGGCAAAAGATTAACAAAAAATCTACAATGTTGGTCAAAAAGTCGAAAATTTAGACAAAACATGGAAAATTCGGACTTAAACATAATAAATGCAGACTAAACGAAAAACCAAAAATGGGAGCCAAAAAACCGAAAATTTTTAATTTTTTGGCCAGAAAGTCGAAAATTTAGACAGTATATCAAAAACTCTGGCCTGAAGATAATAATTGCAGACTAAAAAATCGAAAATTTCAACAAACAAAACTCGAAAATACCGAAAAAAATAAAAAGAAATCTCGCATATAAATCAATCATTCAGGTTATAGATATTTTAACCAAAATTAACTCAAAATTTTGGAACTAGAATTAAAAAATCGGCCCGAAAAATCAAAAATGCGGACAAAAAAATCAAAAATTTTAACAATTAAATCGAAAATTTATGTCACAATAAAGAATATTTAGGTCAACAGATCAAAACTTTAGACCAAAAATAATCGAAAATACAGGTCAAAAATCTAAAAATTTGGGCCAAAAAGTCGAAAATTTAAAAAGTTAAATCGCAAAAGGTCTAAATAAGGGATATTTAGGCTAAAAGTTAAAATATTTTGACCAAAAATATCGAATATACAGGTCAAAAATTTAAAAACCAAAAATTCGTCAGGAGAAATAAAAAATGCGGACCAAATAGTTGAACATTTTAACAATGAAATCGAAAATTTCGGTAAAAATAAAGAATATTTAGACCAAATGATCAAAAATTTAGCCAAAAAACAAATCGGGAATAAAGGCTTAATAATAAAAAAATAGGGCAGAAATACCGATGGTCGGTAGCCCTTTATCAAATAAAAATAACATTTACTGTAGGTAAAATAATTTAATGTAACATAAATATGATAATAAAGATTTACTACTACTAATAAAAATGCAGAATATTCTAAGAAAAGGGTTTAAATTAGTCTATTGTTCAAAATCATTTTCCAATTTTTTTTTTAATAGGAAAATATTTTTCTTTAATTTTCGCTTTAATTAGCTTTAAAAGTTGAGACAAGGCACTTTTCCACTAAATGAAATCAGTGGCGGATCGTGGAACATGTTGATGGTAGAGCCACAATATCCGTCCTCCTTTTTTGAAGAAACAAAGAACCATTTATCTTGCTAGAAAAATCGAATATTTTGGCCAAAAAATCAAAAATTTGGAATAAAACAGCCGAAGATCTAAATTATCGGCCAAAAAATCAAAAACCTGGTTTAAAAATAAAAATGCACACAAAAAAATTGAAAATACAAGCAAAAGAAAAATAATTTGTCATTTTTAGCCCCAAAATAACTCTTTTTAGCTTAAAATAAATTCCAAAGAGAAATTTGAAAATAATAGCAAAAATAAAAATCGATAGCCCTTTCACAGCCAACGGAAAGCGGATTTCAAGTTTTTAACATAATGTATTTAGATGTTAAATACAAGAAAACGAAATGTAGCCTGAATATATGAATATTCAACCTGTTCGTTAATCTGCAAGCAAAAAATTAAGTCTTACTAAGACTATAAACAAATAACTTATTGTTTATAGTCTTATATATTAACGAACATGTTGAATATTCATATATTCAGGCTACATTTCGATTTCTTGTATTTATCTAATGCTTTCTGCAACAAGTAAAGTTGTTTCTAATTTGTTTATTTAGATGTTATTTCTGTGAATAAAGATGTTTGTATATATAAAAATTAAAAATAAATTCGCAAAAAAATCTAAAATATGGGACAAAAAATAAAAAATTAAGACCAAAAATCTAAAATTCGTACCCAAAAATCAAAGCTGTAGACTAAAAAATCAAAGCTGTAGACTAAAAAATCAAAATTTTTAACAAACGAATCGAAAATTTAAGTCGAAATAAAGAAAATTTCGGCCAAAAGACCAAAAATTGAAACAAAATATAGGCCAAAAAAGTAAAAACCTAAAAAGGTGAAAATTTAGACTAAACAACAAAACTTCGGGCGTAAAGATAAAAAATGCAGACAAAAAATCCAAAATTTCTACAAACCAATCGATTTTTTTCGTCAAAATAAAGAATATTTAGACCAAAAAATTATAAAATCTACAATATAGCCTAAAACGGTGAACATTTAAACAAAACATCGAAAACGAGCGTAAAGATAAAAATTGCAGACAAAAAAAATCGAACATTTCTACAATCCAATCGAAATATTTCAAAATAAAGAAAAATAAAAAAAAGTTGGAAATGCAGAAATCTCAAATATGGGCCAAGGAATCAAAAATCCTGATCTAAAAATAAAAATGGTGATGTGGCCATCATGTTACTTTCTCCGACTTTATATTTACGTTTTCATGGGTTTATTTTCAATTGAAATCATATTTTAAATGTACATCGAGCGTTGCGTAAACTCGGATGAAACTGACGTTTAAAACGTCAAAATCATGAAAGATGGAAAAATTATACTTCAAATTCAAAAACTCGGTTTACTCAAAAACTAACGAGATTTCGAAAAAAACCTATTCTTTAGAAGTTGTTCATTTTGGTATTCTCTACAATTATTGTTCACATAAATTTGCTGTAACTATTATCGTTTCATAATTATAAACCAAAAATTAAAAAATAATAATAAATTTTTTTCTCGAATAGCAATGATTTTATGAAAAATGTTTTTAAGCAAAAGATGTTCATTTCTTTGTTTGTCAATATTTGTTTAAATGTTTTTGTGATATTTCTCATATTTAAGAAAATATCGGCAAAAAACAAAAAACAGTTAAGGTAAACACCCACTTCCGGTGTACAAAATTTTACCAAAAGCTTTTCAGTTCTTCAGATTATCAAATAAGACGTATGTTCAAAGTTTCATATCAATTGCTCTATTAGTTTTTGAGATACAGCGCACACAGACAGACACACACACACACACACACACACACACAGACACACACACACACACAGACACAATTTTTTTTTTTCCAGAAATTGTTGAAATGGCATCTAGGGACCCCAAAACGGATATTTCCGTAAAAAAAATTTTTGAAAAAAAAATCACGATCACAATACTTTCTCGTACTCGTAACGGAGAAAGTAAAAATATAGGTTTGCATTTGAAATTTCAAAGTTAGGCCTCATATTTCTTATAAGCCCTCATCGGGCCCAAAATCTGATGGGCCCATTCGATTCCCCGGGCAAAATTACTAAAGACCTCAGTATCAGAATTCCGATTTTCTACCCGCGCGCGAAATAAATTCGCCGTTTCCAGACTTTTGAACCACCCTGTATAGAAGACACGTGTAAAAGCAGCAATACATGTGTTGCTATGCCAGAAACGCTGAATAGCATATTTAAAGTCCGCGAACTCGACGTATGCAGAGTGAGCAATTTCGCCTGATGCGTATTTACGAACGAATTTGATTTAATAAAATATTATTATTATCTGAATTCGCCTACGTGTCTGGTGTTAATATAACTTTACAACAATGAAGACCTTGGTCACGTCGCAGCCGGACGTCAAGGCGATGAAACTGGCGAAGTGCTACGTTGTGAGATTGACCCAGGTGAACGTCTGTTACCGTCAGCGCGACGCAGTACCTGCTCGAGATATCACGGGTTGTGGTAGCCAGGAACAGGTCCACACATTGCTGCTCCGCCGGAGATAGTCGGGACGGGCAGATGCAGTGATCCAGCTCCCATAGGCGAGAGACAGCTTCGGCGACGACGATGTAATTGTCATGGCTAGCCGGGACGGGTCTAACATCGTCAGACTCGGAGAGCAGGAGCTGGAGAGCGAGCATGCCGAGGGGACGATGACGGTCGTTCTGGACCCGCTAAAGACAGTTGAAGGAGTTGAATGTGGTCATCGCTATCCTTTTCCTGATTTCCAAGTGCAAGAGACCGCAAATCATATCCAGCTGAAGGTCTACCACTATAGTGTGGCTTTGTTTGCTAAATAGTGCTCGCTTCTGGATTAAAAATCGATCAGTCTTGGTGGGCCTGTACTGTTTTTCTTCGCAGATTATTAAGAATATTTTATAATTCGGCACGACGTCCGCGAATGTATTCCTCACTGCGTCTAATAACTGGCCCCACCATTCGATTTTGATCTTGATACCTTCCCACCAGGTGTCGGCAAAGTCTTCCAGAAGTAGCGGGAACCCTGTTATAGCATCTTCTTCGTTAATTTATTCAGCGTTTTTATACACCGTGATAGTGCTCAAGAAGCTTTCGACTATTTGGGTGTCTGTTACTCCTTTAAAACGTACCGTACATTTCGAAAAACTTCCTCTTTGTTCTGGGGTCTCAGGAACCCTTATTTCCAGCATACGATGCATGAGCGCCTCGAACTGTTCTTCGCTCATGATGATGTTTTGTTGGCCATGCTTCGTGTAACTCGTCTGGACGTTTCCTTTCCGGCCACGCGTTGGTGTGCAAGTTTATAACACACTTCTTATGGTTGTAGTGGCTTATTTACTGTAATGGATGTACAGAGTCATTAATTGAATCGGCGGGGCGTAGTTGTCGATGCGGAGAGCGCGTAGAGCGGCTGGGCAATGTTCTTGGAGGATATAGACGTAGTACCGGAGTAGCGGTGTAGCTATCGATTGGTGAGTGCGTAGAGTGGCTGGGCAATGGCCCTGGAGGAGATTGACGTAGTACCGGAGTAGCGGCGTCATAAACTGGAGTTCTCGATAGTCAGCTTGAAGTCGTGGTGTCTGCCGTGTGTATTGAAGTTAGTAAGCCAGGTAGACGAGTATTACTAGTTAGAGAGCTATTAGGTCGAGTAGACGAGCGCTAATGACTGCCGTTTTCGGCTCGAACTAAGTAGGGGCGCGTCGAGTGAGCGGGTCTGGAGGCGACCTACTAAAATTGTCTCCACCGACAAAACCGGCAAAAAAGGGACTCTCCATAACATCAGTATTTATCACAATACTCAGCAAGTGGTGCAATTTAGGTTGTCATCGGGAAGCAAGAGTAATTTATGACTTTTGGAGAGGGCCGTCCTTTATACCTGCTTTCCTTATTTTGGGACCAATTTTTCATAAGTAAATTACAATATGCTATACTGACTTTCATTTCTCGATTATCGACATATATTATGAAGAATATTGTACTCTTTTACCACGTGACATTTATAAGCCAATACGGTTATCAAATTCAGTGGCGGCTCGTGGAACATTTTGATGGTAGAACCACTTAGCATATAATATATTTTCAGAAAAAAAAAACGATTACTGTTGCAAAATTATTCAGTAAATTACAACTGACAACACATGTGATTCTACATTTCCGTAAAAATTAGAAATGCATTGTTTCTAAATTTTAGAATATTTCAATGTGAATGGAGATGAAATTAAAAAGCAACAAATTCGTCGACCCGAAAAAAATATAAAAACAATTGCCATAGACTTGAAACTGTCCAAAACAACTGACAACACATGGGATTCTACATTTCCGTAAAAATTAGAAATGCTTTGTTTCTAAATTTTAGAATATTTCAATGTGAAACCAGATACAATTTAGAAAAATATTGCAACAAATTCGTCGTCGCGAAAAAAATATAAAAACAATTTCCATCCACTTGAAACTTTACAAAATCACTCAATATTAATTCAAGAGTGATTTCGTATAAAATTCAAACACATTCCGTCGATTGCCTTTGCGATTTTTCGTGTAAATTTATGAAAAATTATAATCATTTTTTGTTGACGCGAAAAAATATAAAAACAGCTGTAAAATACTTAAAACTTTCTAAATTTACCTAAAATACAATAATCTTCCAAAAACTCGAAAAACTCCATTACAGGTTTTCAAGATAACTGACCGAGAACAACGCTTCAGATTTTTTAATTTGCACGAGTGAAAAAAAAAAATTATAAAAACAACTGCAACACACTTGAAATTTTCCAAATTTACTCAAAATACACTAATCTCAACAATCCTCCAAAAAACTCAAAAAAACCCATCACTGGTTTTTAAGATTTAAAGTTTCACTTCTTCCGAGTGAAAAAAAAATATAAAAATAAGTGCAACACACTTGAAACTCTCTAAATTTATTCAAAATACATTAATCATAATAAGCCTCTAAAAAACCCATAATATCCTAAAACAAGTTTTCAAGATAACCGACCGAGAACAGCACTTAGGATTTTTTAAGTTTCACTTCTTCGGAGTGAAAAAAAAAATACAAAAACAACTGTAACACACTTGAAAGTTTTCAGATTTACTCAAAATACATTAATCTTAATAAACCTCCAAAAAACTCAAAATACCCTATCACTGGTTTTCAAGATAACAACACAAAACACAATTCTGGAAGAATTTTTCAAATCTGCTAATTTGTTCAAGAGATATATTCTCAAATAAATGCAATGCCATTTTTCTCGTCTCGCATTCTTCGTTTTAAGATTTAAAACGACAAATCAGTGTTTTTAGAATTAATAAAAAAAATCTTGTTTCGTTTAAAATTAGAGGTAGTGCCATGGCTCCTTGGCTCTACATAACAAGCCGCCCCTGATCAAATTATTGAAGTTTGATCATGCATCAAATATTTCCAGGATCATTTTTTGCATTGCAATTGGTCCTCGTCTTTGACTCGTGGCGATTGTGAATGCAAAAATGTTCTCAAAAAATGATATTTTCATACAATATTTTACGCATTAAGGATATTACGCACAAAATTCATAATTGCTCTATTAAATGTTTTCAAAAAAATCTTTTGGATTAGTTGAAGATTGTGTACTTTTTGGCCTGCTGAAAATATCGTGACGTCACTGGTGTTTGTCATAGGCAATTTTTTTTAATTATTTTTTTTTATTTGGCAACGTTTGTAGAGCTCTTAGTTATCTTTAGTCACATTTTTTTTTGAAAAATACGTATCATTTAATCTAAAAACAATTTGTTTACTTTGCTACTTTTGTAGAGCTTGTTTCTCTTTATATCCATATTTTTTTATTTTTTTAATAGAATGATCATAAAATTTCGCACAAAATTCATAATTTGGATTATTTAATATACGATTTTGAAAAAGCTGGAGAAAACAATGAAGTTTTAAATTTTTTATTTTTACAACCTTACATAATACTGCATTAATAAAAAGTAAGCCAATTCCAAATTTATTGATTTATTTAATATTTAACACATTAACAAGTTTAACACTTCAATTAAAACGTCTTTACTTCTCCTAAAATTAACTAAATATGGTGCATTTTACTGAACGAGAAAGAATAGAGGTATAAATGATGATGGAATATGGCGATAGGCTAAGAACTTATGAGGAAGCATGCGATTTGTTCAATCAAAAACACACCGCAAGAGTTCCAATTTCAAGATCCACAGAAAGAGCTCTACAAAAGTTGCCAAATATATATAAAAAAAACGAATTCCATTTACAAAAATTGCCGATGACATCACACGTCAAACACTAGTGATATCACAATATTTTTGTGCACGCCAAAAAGTGTGCAATAATGAACAAAAATCGACCTGTAAGTGCGATTCTTTTAAAAACACTTAATAGTGCAATTAACTTTATCACCACTCTGTATATAAATATTTATATTTAAAATATAAAGTAGTGTTTACTAATAATTGCTAATTATTTAATAAAAAAATTTGTCAGTATTGCGACTATTAAAACTATTGCATGTACACTTTTCAATGGTGTTGCAAGTAATTAGACCCAACCCTCCTTCATTCATAAATTTCCCTTTTGTGGTACTCTCGAAATTCGATATGGGTAAATGGTGATTAGCACCCTGGGGTTCTCTGGGGTGGGCCGCCGGAGGGTTTGGAGACAAATTCTTACGGTCCTGTCTGGAGAGGGATGCTGTTCTTTCGGGAATAGGGATATGGTGCGGCGGTCGCCTCGGCTACCTGCGAAGAGTGAATATTGATCAATAATTTGCTCGACTCTATAATTGGAAAATATTTTTTTATGTATACAGGGTATCCCACAACGGAGAACCAACTCAAACTTATTTTTAATGGAACTGTTATGATTCATTCTCGTTTTTATGGCAAAAACATACACTTTTCGAGAATTATCTCTAATCAGTATTTGCCCTTGAATTGACTTTTGGAACATAACAAAAATAGAAATAAATAACTTATTAATGACTGTATTAAAACGGTTGCTGTAAAGTAGTTGTGTCAATAAAGAATTTGAGCTTTAAATTCATTATTGACACAAATTCTAATATTTTCAGATAAATATTAGATATTTTATTCAATAGTCACAAATAACTAAACATGAAACCCATGTAACAGCTAAGGAAACCTTTTTAAACATTATAAAGTTCTGTTCAATAATCAAAAATGCCGATGTAGTATATTGTGCATCAAGGGCAGAAAATATGCTTTAGCAGCCAGGAACTAAGGGCTGCTAAAGCATTTCTGCCTGCAGGACACACACTATTTTTTCGCCTACCGATAATATGATACAATAAATAAATTGTGAAGCACACTTCTAGATTTTGCGGGCAATAAATTATTCGAAGCGGCATCGTAAATTTCCTTTAGTTCTGGTGGTGTGAGCACATCACTGCTATCATCGTTGCTGCTAACATCCATAATTGTAGATTTATTTACAAACGATTGCAGAACACCGGTGATTCGTGTGTATCGCGCACTATCGACATTAGTTTGACAAGTATGTCGCCATCTAGCGGAACATTTCTGTAACGCTAGATTATCACTTCGGATTCATCCCGCAATTTAGACACGATAAATGAACGTCGAGAACAGTTAGGTGGAAAACTTATTTCCTTAGTAAATTTATAACAGAACCATTTTTTATCTACTTTATTTGTTCAAGCTTGAAAATCTTTTATATAATCTGTTTATAAATATTATCCTATTTTAGTTGATCCTGTACAAAAACTGAATATACTGAGTAAGTGTAAAAACTTAAAGTAAAAAATAGTGATGTGGCCATCAGGTTACTTTCTCCGACTTGATGGTATCATAGCCATTTATATTTACGTTTTTATGGTTTATTTTCAATTGAAATCATTTTAAATGTACATCGAGCGTTGTGTAAACTCGGATGAAACTGACGTTTAAAACGTCAAAATTATGAAAGATGGAAAAATTATACTTCAAATTCAACAACTCAGTTTACTCAAAAACTAAAGGGATTTAGAAAAAAACTTATTCTTTACAAGTTGTTCATTTTAGCATTCTCTACAATTATTATTAACGTAAATTTGCTGTAACAAATTTATTTTTTTATTATTTTTTTAATTTTTGGTTTATAATAATAAAACGATAATAGTTACAGAAAAATTATGTGAATAATAATTGTACAGAATGCCAAAATGAACAACTTCTAAAGAATAAGTTTTTTTCGAAATCTCGTTAGTTCTTGAGTAAACCGAGTTTTTGAATTTGAAGTATAATTTTTACATCTTTCATGATTTTGACGTTTTAAACGTCAGTTTCATCCGAGTTTACGCAACGCTCGATGTACATTTAAAATATGATTTCAATTGAAAATAAACCCATGAAAACGTAAATATAAAGTCGGAGAAAGTAACATGATGGCCACATCACCATTTTTTTTTAATTCGGTTAAATCTTTGCAGAACTACTCAAGAGCAACAATATTAAGGTTAAGCATAAATGATTGTTTCCCATCGATAACAACTTCAGACCGGTTTCAGGCTACTCAGACCGTCATCAGTATCAATTAACTCAGCGCTTCTAAAGTAATATAATGGTTTGTTACGCCATCTAGTTGTCCCTAGAGAAACAGCGTACGGTATATATTTCTCTTCATAAATCAGCAAGCTTAACCAGAAGAGCAAGTCTACAACGACCACATGAGAATCAGATGTGAAGTCACGAAGATGTTTTTAAATTTTCTAAAACTCATGTTCCTGGAATAAATACGTTTTATGTAACAACTGAAGATGTTGTAAATTGCTTAAAAATGTTAGAACAATGGCATCACACTGCTTCCGCACTACCTAGGATAAGAGAAAATAACTTCTTTCGACCACTGGATGAAATAAACTTGCTTATAGAGTTTCAGAAATAATTTAAAGTTTCTCTGGGACAGCTAAACAAGGAATAAATGATCACCAAATAAGGAAGAACAATTTGTTCCAGCTATCTATGAGAGTGGTGTATTGGAAAATACTAGAAGTCAGCAAAAATCATCGAGGTGTGAAGATTCAATCCAATACGAAAATATATTAATGAATGTACCTACCCCACGCAAAAATCTTTGAAAAAATTTTAACGATCACAATACTTTCCCGTACTTCGTAGCAGAGAAAGCAAAAATTAATTGTTGGAATGTTCAGGATGCTATAGAAAAAAAATACAAATCTTGATTTTTTGCGAACTAGTTAAGAATTAGCATACGTTTTTGCATTTTCCTTGTTTTTGTTTAATTGTCCAACCACAAAAAACACCCTCCTGATTTTTTTTTATGGTAAAAACAATTGATTATAAGCATTATAAGAAATAAATTCGAAGGTGGTGAAAATAATAAATTCCTGAAATTTTGCATACATTTTGCAATAAAAAAAAATTGCACATTTGTATACGTTACATGTAAGTTTTCAGCATTTTACAAATTCCATTTTGTAGCTTACAAATTTCAAATGGCACCAACAAAATTGGTTCATAAATAACAAAGTTATTGTTATAACAAACTTCAGCGCCACCTTACCCATTGATGCCATTTTGTTAAATTGCATCAAATTTCAAAATGATCCACTGACCCCAGTTTTGACATAGAAATTCTGAAAAAAAAACTTTACCATTTGTCACCATGTCCTTTCTGACAATTTTTTTTTTACAAAAATATGTGACGAGATTTTCTTATTTTGGGTAATTTAAAATGAAATGAGCCCTTACTGATTGTGTGATCATTATTAGAATATACATAACTTCTTAATTTTGCAATGAATTCTATTTTGTGTAGAAATTCTAACAGAAGCAGTAATTATATTCCAGCCTTGTAATTTCAATAATGATTTATTACAATTTACTAATTATTTGATAATTACCTTTGAACTGCATAAATACCCAAAGTAATTCGATTAGTTTCCCCTGGAAACATTGACAAAATTTCCTGCATATGAACAGCCAAACTATTCTTTTCTGCTAATCCTATACATTGCTGGTATTCCATCAATAATAAAATTTCATCAGTTTCTTCTTCACCTGAAGACAAGGTCAGTAATCCGTCATCATTCATTAGATGCATGTGTGTTTTTCGCGTCCATGTTACCGAATATGGAACAATTTGTGCAACGCTTTTCCAAGAACTTCCCAAATTTTCAACAGCACGAGTAATTTGTGATGCGAAGGAAGCATTCAAAATTTCTCCATCAATATTTGCAGTTATTAACTGAAATGGAAAAATAAAGTTGATTAACGTTGTTTTATGTTTCGCTTGTTTAATAGAATTTGTATTATATAGGTGCTAATACAATTGGATATTACGGCCACAAAATACAATTTCTTTTTCTACTCGCAGGTCTTGAGAATCAGGGACTAAAAACGGAAAATATTTCGTTCGTTTCTGATCGGAACGAAAACGAAACCCACACGTTCAAGAAACGAAATTAAATTATAACCTTTCTCATGTACTAAATAAATAATCGTACTTAAAAGTCATAGTGGTCATTTCGAAGTTACATTTTTTTTAAATTAGGTTAAAGACAATTGAAAAATAATGGCAACATGGTTTCTTGATACTTTCTAAAATTACTTGACTACATGTTACTACAGGTGGTTTCATAAAATTCTCAAATTATCTTTTCCCTTAAATACAAGATAATTCGATTGAAACAGCCTGGTGTTAATT
Source organism: Ocypus olens (assembly GCA_910593695.2). Lineage (NCBI taxonomy): Eukaryota > Metazoa > Arthropoda > Insecta > Coleoptera > Staphylinidae > Ocypus > Ocypus olens. The sequence goes on from OU343056.1 coordinate 33,653,892, forward strand.
TCAAAGTTACATTTTTGATATTCGGCTAAAAGAAATTAAAAACATTTGCTACAAGAACCAAACTTTCTAAAGTATTCACTCCCTTTAACGAGTTTTCAATGCTCGGCGTGGTAGATAAATCACAAAGCTCTTCGTGAAATTAATCATGCTGTGCATTGTACTCTCTCGAGATTGCGAGTAAAAACTCCAAAAGTATAGATAAGCAAGAGCGTTCTGATAGAAACAATAATTAACTTATCGAAAGAAAAGCACTGCCATATAGCTACATCATACCTTCCCGATAAAGACATTATTAATATAACTATTTATCGATCGCCAAGTGGTGACTACCGAGTTTTTAAGTGTTATACAAGAAATGCTAGACAGCATCGATATTACAAAAAATATCATAGCAGGAGATTTCAATGTTAGATTCAACAGTAATGATGCAAAATCCACCATACTTTGTGACCTACTAACTAGGTATGGTTTAACTAGCTGTGTTAACTTGAATACTCGCTTGGATAATTGTTTTTGAGCGAATTTGAAAATTATCGAACATTCATCGGACCATATAGCATTCACAAAATAATATCACCTGTTATTGTCGAATTCATAGATACGCAAAATCAGGTTAAAGGAAGGTCACGCGCAGTGGTGTATTGGTAAAATAAGAAGTAAGGGAACGCATGGTGAGAGCAAAAAAATAGTCGGCGACTTTCCACAAGCAGCTTGCCGAAAGTTTTTCGGAGATCATCTTATTTTAAGCAAACTATTGTTTTCCTTGTAAGCTTTTTTATTTTTTTTTATTCTTGCTATACAAAATATTAACAAAAACAAAAATAAGAAATTTGAAAAAAGATAAAAATAAGAATCTTTAAGATATTATTTTTATGTAGTACACTGTAGTGTACTACAAAAACTCCCAAATAGGATCGCACACAATTTCATCATTTGCCCCTGCTCTTTTAGTTTGCGGGTCAGTAGCGGATCGATGAGAACGCAACCAGGTGTTTACGTATAGAATTGGATTCCATAATTCCAAGGGTGGTCCATGAAGTTTTATGAACAATAAATTTGTAACATGATCAATTAAAATGCGTGATCTTCTCTCTGTTACAATTAAATTCATGCTGCTGAAACCACGCTCGCATTCTGAAGAACTGCAAGCTATAATTTTAGAATATTTTTTTAACGTTCCCAAATCGTCTGAAGTGTTACGACCACCACAAGCCAAGTAATCTCTAAAGGCATTTAAAATTTTCCCTAAAGGTAAATTAAAGCGTTGGCAGAGAGATTCTACTTCTTTTTCTCCAAATTCCATATTAATTTCCGCTGGCCATTCGGCTGGTTCAAGAATTCGCAGTTCTTTAACAATGTCGGAACTGTCGGAAGTCAAAATTCCGTCTGAACCTGAACAATTTGCAGATGTAGTGTTTAGCCTATTCCTCATACTATTAATAATACTAATTAAGAATTGATTTCTGTGAATCAATTTTGCCATTTTATTATCCGTCAACGAAATTGAAGATAATTGCATTATTTCACAAGCAGAAACTGCTTCCAACGACGTCTTTTCTTTCTGAGGATTTTTTAAATATTCTAAATAAGTGATTGTGCGGCGAATCAATTTGTCTGCATATACTATTGAAGTTTCTCTTTTTTACAATGCTTCTGATAGAATAGATAGCTCGAATAGAACATCATACATTAAGAGCGTTGGGAGTATCAGAACAGTATATCTAAATGCATGTAATTTGTTAACATGAATTGAAGCTAAATGGTTAAATTTATTCTATTTCGGTTTTCACCGAGTAGAAGATGTTATTGTTTAGTAATGGATCTTCTAACTGTTTTTGTCCAATTTCACCTCAGAGTATTTTTTATAATAAGATTAATATTGAGAAAAGTGCCCGATAATAGGCTTATTTTTTTCAACAAAGTTAACGCAGTAAATAAAGTTATAATATTAAAATAAATGAGTCGATGCAAGAGCCCAATATGTACTCTTGAATCTCACATAAAAATGATTTATTTTGATTGGAAAACCAATTTTATTTTTATGTTAACGTGCGACAGTGTTTCAGTGATTAATGTGGGTCTAGGATTATTTTCTCTTTTCGTCGCACACTATGCCCCGCTATCTCGTTGCTCCGCCCATACCAGTGGTGTTCGTCTCTGACACAAGATATTGAATTACGATCCGACGACAGAAATACTATTTTGAAACACGTTTCTTACGAGCATTTATGAGCGTACGTATTCAAGTTTGGTATGAATGAGTGTGCTAATGTATGCTTTATGAAAAGTGTGATTTACACATATACACGTTAATAAAATGCTATGGATTAATTTTAAATGGATATGTTTGCAAAATAGAAAAATTATATAATCGAATTCGAATTTATAGAGTGTAACTGTTTCGAATCGTTCTGCCAGTTTGGGCGACGGACTCGTCATAAAGAAATAAATCGTACGAGTGAACAATGCGGAAGGAACGAATGAGGCCTGTTGGTCTCAATTTCTTTTTGGTATCTGGAGGCCCTTAATTTATGCAGGATCCGCCACGCAGAGGGTCCCCCAGTCGCCAGCTGCAGCGCTTGATTACCCTGGCGCACTCACTTTTGACCATTACAATTAAAACTAAATTGAATTATAGTACTCTTATAAGACTAGAGATCAAGGTAAAGTTACCATAGGCTAATTGCGATTGAAATCACATTACTTAAAAAAAAGTTTTTGATTCAAGCAGATTAACAGATAAAAAAAAACATTATTTTAAATTGATTTAAATTGATTTCATGAGCATTGATATGAAAACTAGCCTAAATTGTAATACCGGCTAGGCGTTTTTTTAACTGCTACAATTTCCGAGAAAATTGAGGCGGTCATTCAACTTGTATACCATATATGTCGCTATACAATTGTTCTCGGCCAAGAGTGGGATTAAATGTTAAATGCTCTTAACCAGGCATGTCAAACTCGTTTACCACCAAGGGCCGCATCAAGTATTACACACAAGCCGCGGGCCGCATTACCAAAAAAAAACTACAATTGAAACCAAACAAAAAATAATTCTTTTTACCTTGTATATAATATATTTTTTTAAATATTTGATACCAACCTTGCCGGGCCGCAGACAACTTGTAAGGGGGCCGCATGCGGCCCGCGGGCCGCGTGTTTGACATGCCTGCTCTTAACCATAAGATAATATTCTTTTGAAAGTAATCGAACATATTATCTTAAAAATATAATTTTCAATTTTTATATTTAACAATATTAAAATTTGAATTTTTAAAGAACGAGTTTTAAAAATCATTAGGTTTCATTTTAGATTTAGAGGCTGAAAGCGTTTGAATTTTTAATCAAATTAATAACAGTTAATTCCACACTCAAAAATGTATTTTTGCAGTTATTAAATGTCGTGTGTCCAATAAGGACAATAAGGAATATAATTTCGAAGATAACATTTCATTCATTTTCATTTTTGGGTTATTGGGACTTTGTTCTGAAAATCAAGTATGGACAAAAAATTAAGAATTTCGGGTTTTACAAGTGAACTAATTTTAAGTGGGATTTTGAAAGCAAACGTATTCTCTATAATATGCTAAATTATTATAAATTTTATATAACTCTAATATATTCATATGACACAGAAAACATTACAAAATTATAATGATTTTCTTTGTTTCTTTGTTTTTTTCCCAAAATTAAGGCATTGGTGAAAAACATTTGCTAATACAAAATATTCAGTTTTTTCGTTATTTGTAACATTTATTTGAACTTTTGTAAAAAAAAATTATTTAAAAAATAACGAAGCGAAAATAAATTTTGTATTCATTAATCTGTGGTTAAGCCGAGTTAATGGAATTTATCTGACAATAAATTTATAAATAATTTACTCAAGTTGTAATAAGTACAATATATTCACTAAAAATGTAATAATATCGCCATTCATAATTTATTTCATATTTCCAATTTGATTGCTTGCCGATCGACTTTCTACCCGAAACAGATGGTCGTGCGGTGTTTATTTATTTTTCTCGCTGTTTGTTTACATAACAGTCCTGTGAGCGAAGAGCGATTGCTCGAAATCGGGGCACGCGGTTGTATTGCCCGACCAAGTCTACACCACTGAATCACGAGCGAGACAGACAATAATACTTCCCGTAAGTAAGAGCAGTAGCATGGGTTCCGACTCTAAGACACTCGTTTGCGGTTAATATATACCACGCCGTGAAATGAATTTTATGCGGGATGGATATTAGACCTCTCACAATTATATTCTTTCGACTACTCCCAACGCTCTTAAGGCCAAATCTTGAATAAATTGTTTCGATGATATTCTTTTATATAATCCATTGAACATGAGTTGTTCCGTTTTAGTGCGGTTATTGTCTTTACTCGCATTTTCGAAATGATGACATAAAGATGACCAATTCTGCCAAACTGCTGATACAGTCCTAAAGGTGCTGGCCACCCATCTGACGTTAAATATACGTCCAATACGTTTAATTTCTACACCGAGAGCAGTTGCACATGTTTCAATTTCTCTTTGATTTTTCGGAGATTGACTATATAACGAGTATAACTTGTCCATAAATATTTGAAAATGATTAACCCCATTAACCTCAGAAATAGCATCTCCTACCGACAATTCAAGCCTATGGTTTAGACAATGCCATGTAATTAGATTCGGATATTTCTGTGTTAGTCTTGTTCCTACATCAGATTTTCTTCCTAACATAACACTGGCCCCATCGCTTGTAAATGAAATGAAATGGTGTTTTAAATAATTATCCTCAAAACCATTTTTTTCCAAACATTTTAAGAGAACCTCTGTTATGGTGTTAGCTGTTTGATCCTGCAATTCAATTAAATCAAGAAACAAGAAATGGGGATTTTTCATTTTATCGGTTTCGCATTTTAAATAAATAATAAGACCAGACTTTTTACCTAAAGTGGTAGATTCATCTATGATAATAGATAAGTTTCCTTGAACTTTTACTATTTGTTGACAAATTTTGGATTTCATTTGAATTCCTATATAATCAATAATTTCTGTAGCACTGTATCTAGATCGTAATCCATGAGCTATGTTAGATCCATTCATTTCTTGAAGTTTTAATAAATCAAAATGATCAGAATATGGACGATCATGTTTAGCAATATAATAAGCAGTTCTAAAAACCTTAGTGGTGCTACAAATTTCAGAATCGTTCAACTTATCTACAATAATTTCAAGCTTGTCTGCTTCTTTTAAGATTCTCTCAACTGTTGTATGTGAAAAACTTTTACAATGTTTGTAAATTTTCTTTCGCAAAGAAGTTAGTTGTGTGACTTTATCCTTTCCATAAGCTGATACCTGAGTGCCTCTCCATTCTTTTGAGATGCTTACTCCCTGCGTCTTTAAAGGTCCTAAATTTTGAATAGCCGAACAACTCAGATATCCTAATTTTCCGGAATCGCATTTCAGCCAAGTATAATTTTTTTCTTTTCTAACCACATGTCCGCAGTCCAAATACTCGGCCAATCTATTAATGGGGATTCTGCTTCTTTTTGAACATTTTCTGTTGATGTTGATGGGATATCCATTTGTTTTTTTGTTAGATTCCAGCACTTCAACATTTTCTTCTTGTTGCATTTTAAGTTTTTTTCCAAAGAAACTGTCCAAAGTGGGTTGTTTACGTTTTTCGCTCATTTTAAATTTTTAATATAAAAAAATAATTTTTTTTGTGGATTTTTCGAAATATTACTGCAATAATTTAAATTAATATGCATTATATTTAGGTAGTGTCTACACGACCGTTTAACGGTCCAATTATAGACGATATTTAACAGTCGGGCGGTCGAATTACTGACGGCATTTAACCGGCGGACGGTTATTTATTATTGTATTATTATTACTGTTATTTTTACATATATCTTTATGAAAGTTAGTATGGTGTTTTTAAGGAATAAAGTGTGTCGACATGTGGACTTCTAATAAAAATTTATTTTCCGGTTTAACCGGAAATTACATTAACTTTTCTATTTCAAATGGAACACCCTGTATATTTTTACATAATTTAATTCGTCTCTGAATACTGAGTTTTTAGTTGTATTATATGTGACCATTTGGTTGTCAGTTTTTAGTTTAAAGGCCCTAGCTTTACAGCTACATTCAAATTCAAAATTAATTATGGACATCATTTCTGCTAATTTAAGCTGGCCTTTAATTGTATGGGGATTTCCCTGTAAATGACTTGTTTGCAAACAAAGTCCTAATATGTTAGCAGGTTCAGTAAAACAGAAATTTTGCGGCCACATAGTATTAAATGCTTGGCATTTAAAATCTTTTCCCCTTCAACAATAAACTTGCTGTCTAGATTAGCATTCAAATATTTAAATATTTGGCCGAGGCTTACAAAATATTAATTTTCCATTATATGACCTAAAAGTATAATGGGTATTTTAGGTATTATAAAAAACTTTTTAAAACAATTTTGATACAATTGTCTATGTAAATATCAAGTAAATATACCACCGCAATATCACCACTTTAAACAGAGTTATCAAGCGCAGTTTTTAAAATAAAATGAGAAACTTGTACACAGAACTAAACGGGAAAACGAAAGAAATACTCGTTTTCTACAGCTGTTTACCGCGCAGTGACGGTTCACGGGTTTTTTCTGGTACGGCCGAGGAACAAGAGGTGGTAATACAGATAGGTGCAGTCGCGCAGTCAGCCGTCTCTGCAACTGACCCTACCTATCTGTATTACCACCTCTTGTTCCTCGGCCGTACCAGAAAAAAACCCGCGAACAGTCACTGTTACCGCGATAGTAGCGCCCCCATCGGTATGTTTCGAAGCCAATAGTATACATATTTAATTTCGTCTTGCCATCTAACGGTCAAATATGACTTGTAATTCGGCCGTCTGCCGGTTAAATATCGTCCGTAATTCGACCGTCCGCCGGTTAAATACCGTCTCTAATTCGACCGTCCGACGGTTGAATATCGTCCGTAATTCGACCGTCGCACAGTGGGGCCAAACCGAAAAAACGCGGACGAAAGTCGAACAAATTAATGCGTTTAACACCTAAGATTGGCTTCAGAGGTCCCTATGGAAACCGAATTCACTCATAATAGGCCCCCCACTCGACTACAGCAGTGCAGATGTCAGTTGAAACATAGCATTCGTGCGAGCAATCAGTGTTACGTTTAGAATAGAAAAACGGAGACGTGTGTTTGGATAAGCCAGAATTTTCAAGTATCATCAATTCCATTAAAATAAAATGGAATCAACCCATATACGTAAGTCAAATATTATAAATATTTATAAAATAGTATTGCATTAAGCAAAAAAAATATGAGAAGGAGAGTAGCGCATGTGATTTTCAATCGAAAAATAAAAAAAATTGGTCGTTTTAAAGTAAAATCGTAAAATGTTACGCATTGTTAAGTCTTAAAAAATATTACAGGTTGTAGATTGATGTATTACAAATAAAATATTCAAATATTAATTGCACATATTTGCCCCACTAATTTTAATCAAGTTTTTTGTCAAAAAATATAAGTTTTGCGTGAATAACGCACGTTTCCGCTGTTGTAGTATACTAGTATATCGAAATTCTTGGTTTCTCTTTTCCATGTACATGTATGTAGTGTTAAATAGTGTGCAGTAGAGATAGGTATCTCATGAGTGAGTCGATTCAAAGAGTCGACTCAAGGTAATGAGTCTATTAGTTAAGTGACTCGCGTGAAAAAAATAAAAATCTGAATGAATTATATTAATACTATTATTATTATTCAAATTTTGGATTCCGATGCGCCAAATATAAATGGGCTGGCAAGAAAAGAAATATTTGAAATATTAAAACGTAATTTGAAAGCACCCGCTGCAGAAATGTATGATAAAATCGAAAAAGTTATGTCAGCGAAAGTTCATCTCTTGCGATTCACTTTAACAGATAAATATAAAGGAGCTTTAAGGACACTGGCCACTCAAATAAAGAAATAAATGGAGTGACTGTCATCGTATGGAAACAAGATTTTATGAGGACAATGATGAATGGTTAAAGGTATTAATCAAGAAAAATAAAACATATATAATGTGTAAAAATCTTGGTAGACACATAAAAAATTTAAATTATAAATGTTACAATTTTACAGGTATTTGTTCTACTATATGAAGAGGAAAAAACAAATTTTGATCGACCAAATAAATTGCCCACTTTAACTGAAAAGTCTGCTGCATTAGACAGACCACGTTCTGCATTCAATGATATTTCGGATAGGAATAAACGAAGAAGAGTACAATACTTGCGCGATACTTCAACTGAAAAGCTCGCTTATGCAGCGCAGATGAATTTACGAAAAGAAGAAAAAACAGATGCTGCCCATGTTGTAAAGAACACTGTACTTGGCTCTCCTAGTAAAGGAACAAAATATCGAAAATCAATTAGATTACTGGATATTGAGCAAAAAAATTTACACCTGACCAAGCAGTATCTTTATATACCGAACTAAACTTTTCCAAAAATAAGTATCAGCATCTTCTTAATGCGTGCTTAGCTCCAATCATCGAAACTGTTCCCGTCAGTTAAAAAATTGAACAAAGCTCGAAAAGCATGCTATCCGACTGAGAAACTTATAGTAAGTAAGGATAGCGTAGAAATAAAGTTACAGGCCCTAATTCATCATACGGTCGAGCGTATCATTCAAAAGTCATATTGATGTTATTGAACTTTTATCTGAGGAACAATTACAAAATTTAACTTTGTTCAACAAGTGGAGTTTGGACGGTGGTTCTGGTCATAGTATTTATAAGCAAGAGTTGGAGTTTGATAAATCAGATCAAAACCTTTTTACTTTCTCCGTTACGAAGTACGAGAAAGTATTGTGATCGTGATTTTTTTTTCAAAAATTTTTTTTACGGAAATATCCGTTTTGGGGTCCCTAGATGCCATTTCAACAATTTCTGGAAAAAATTTTTTTGTGTCTGTGTGTGTGTCTGTGTGTGTGTGTGTGTGTGTCTGTGTGTGTGTGTGTGTGTGTGTCTGTCTGTGTGCGCTGTATCTCAAAAACTAACAGAGAAATTGATATGAAACTTTGAACATACGTCTTATTTCATAATCCGAAGAACTGAAAAGCTTTTGGTAAAATTTCGTACACCGGAAGTGGGTGTTTACCTTAACTGTTTTTTGTTTTTTGCCAATATTTTCTTAAATATGAAAAATATCACAAAAAAATTTAAACAAACATTGAAGACAACAAAGAAATGAACATCTTTTGCTTAAAAATATTTTTCATAAAATCATTACTATTCGAGAAAAAAATTTATTAATTTTTTTTAAATATTTGGTTTATAATTATGAAACGTTAATAGTTACAGCAAATTTATGTTAATAATAATTGTAGAGAATGCCAAAATGAACAACTTCTAAAGAATAAGTTTTTTTTTAAATCTCATTAGTTTTTGAGTAAACCGAGTTTTTTTAATTTGAAGTATAATTTTTCCATCTTTAATAATTTTGACGTTTTAAACGTCAGTTTCACCCGAGTTTACGCAACGCTCGAAGTACAATTAAAATATGATTTCAATTGAAAATAAACCATGAAAACGTAAATATACATGATACCATCAAGTCGGAGAAAGTAACATGATGGCCACATCACCATTTTTTTTACTGCTTTCGTGCCAATGCAATTGACTTTCAAAAACCCATCAACAATAGGCGAGACGATTATTGTTTGGAAAAACGGAAGATCATCTTCACCGAGATTCTGCAGACCTATTAAAATGCAATTCGGAAAGGAAAGCGATCAACTAACAAAAGATACGACGAGTTATGTACAGAAGCAAATAGACGAACTTGAGCCTTTTAATTCTACATATCACAGAAAAAAATCCATGTTAAGTTTCAATAACACTTATCTATGATTGATCAAAAAGTATGTACTGTAAATCTGCTCAACGCTGTTTCATTTGTCTTGAATGAATTTCGAATTTGAAAGATTCGGCGGACGTCTAACATGGCGGACGTTGAACGCGAAACAACTTGTAATCAGTGCGATTTAGTGATATCGAAAGCGGTGGAATGTATTACGTGCTTCGCTTGTGATAGTAAAACTCATGTGTCATGTGGATTAAAAAGATCTACATCAATACCAGAATGTAAGAATCTTAAATGGTTATGTGATGAGTGCCTTATCTCGATTCCCAAAAGTAAGTGCTCGAATAAAATGAATAAAATGGAACTACCTACAGCCGGGGAGGATCCGGAAGCAACTAGTCGTAGACTAGACAAATTATATCGTATTGTAACGGCTATGCAAGCTGAACTTATAACCTTAAAGGGAAATGCAAACCAAACAGAGCATAGCGACATCTATAAGAGGGGAGAGGAAGTAACCAAAAACTCCATCCAAACGAAGGAAACTGTCAAAAAAGATAGCAGGAATCTAAGGACAAATAATAGTGGGAACAGCTGTGGTGAATCTCGAAGAAATAAAAAGAACTCCATCGGGGAAGAGGTAAATCACTCGGAAACGCATTTAATTTCGAAAGGTGCAAATGCCAGTAAAAACACCAAAACAAATACGGGAAAGAAAGAAGAGATTTCAAAAAACTACCAACCGACCGCAATACAATCGGTGGAAGGTGAAACCGAGGCCGAATTAAAAAATTATGATACTGAGGAAGATTTCAAGCTAGTAAAACATAAGAAATCGGCGAAAAAACAGAAAAATCCAACCTGTACGATATTTGGAACAGCTGATTCAACCTCCCTAAAAGCAGCCGACAGAATGGGACATATACACGTAAACGGACTGGACCCGGCGACATCAATGGAGGACGTAATACACTACCTAACGGAAAAAAACTTTGAAAAGGTGCAATGCCAAAAATTGCTGTCAAAGCGACCGGATGAATATTCTTCCTTCAAAATAAGTGTTCCAATAGGAGACGTGGAGAAGATAAAAAACCCGAATGTGTGGCCACATGGAGTGGGAGTAAATCCTTTTTTCTTCTGGGCGGTAAAGAAAACGACCAAATAACAAAAGGAAATAATATCAAATTAATGCACTTGAATATTCAATCAGTTGGTAATTGTATAAATCAGCTTGATGTTTTGTTACTCAAGCATAACGTTGATATCTTATGTATGAGTGAGCATCACCAAACAAGCGAAAAATTATTAACTATAAATTTACTCAATTATAAACTGGCTGCTCATTTCTGCCGATCGTTTAAACGTAAAGGGGGAGTAGCAATCTACACTAAAAATGAATACAATAGTACCATACGCAAAGACATAAATGCACTGTCTGAAGAAGATACATTCGAATGTGCTGGAATAGACGTAGTTAGCAGCACATTCGGAAAAACTACAATAATTGTGATCTATAGAACACCTACTTCAATCGTAATGCAATGCGATTTGTTCTTTGAGAAATTTGAATAGCTTAGTAATATTCTGTTAAAAAATAACAAGAACTATTTCATAGCAGGTGATTTTAATATTGACTATATTAGCGACTCAAAAATATCCAATGATTTTAAAAACTTAATAATCTCATATGATCAACATTTCTTAATTAATGAATATACAAGAATTACTTCCAGTAGTAAATCCTGTATAGACAACATTATTACAAACAACCCTGATACAGTAATAAAGTGTCGAGTAATCATTCCGGGTTTTTCTGACCACTCTGCGCAAATTGCATTTTTAAATCTCAATAAACCGAAAAAAATGTATAAACGAGTACGAGATTTTTCAGAGATTAATATAGAACGATTCACGGAAATGTTAAAAGCGCAACCTTGGGAATTTATTTATAGTATAAACGATGTAAACAACCAATATAATATGTTTAATTCAATAGTTTTACGACATTTCAATTGATGTTTTCCTTTCAAAATGTTTCCAATAAATAATAAATCGAAGCACTATAAGCTCTCGGAGAAATCAATTAAATATAAAAACCAAGTGGACCTATATGGTGTTTTAACACAATATTACGAGGAAATAAAGCCACTACTTGCACAAAGTAAAAAGCAGTATAGTGACTCATTGAGGGAGGACAAACGGAGACACTATTCAAATAAAATAGCAGCAGCATCTAATAAAAGTAAAGTGACCTGGGCAGTAGTAAAAGAAATATCAGGCAAAAAGGAAGGCAATCATTTCGTGAGCACATGCCTCCAAAAAGATGCAAACGATTTTAACAGGACTTTCATAGAATCGGCATATAAGTTAACAAAGTCAACTCACCAAGGAGGGGTAAATACAAATACATACAAAAATGAACATACGTTTTTCCTGCATCCAACAACTCCGGCAGGAGTGGAGGATGTAATAAAAGCGATGCAAAACAAAAAATCCAGTGGGGTTGATGAAATATCAGCTTTCCTACTGAAAAAATGCGCTAAGGAAATATCAACTCCCTTATCCCATCTCATCAACGAATCGATAAGTAAAGGAGTATTTCCAGATAAACTGAAATTAGCAACAGTCAAACCTATTCACAAAAAAGGGGATACTACTGATAAAAAAAATTACAGACCCATAAATCTTTTAATTACATTCGGCAAAATTTATGAATACGAAATAGCAAAACAAAGTAAATTATTTTTAAACAAATATAATGTACTGTCAAAGCACCAACATGGTTTCACTACAAATAAAAATATAAACACTGCGCTGTTTGATTTTGTACAGTTTGTACTCAATTCAATGGAGCACGACCTGCTTTGCTGTGGAATCTTCCTTGACCTTAGCAGAGCGTTCGACTGCGTCGATCACAACCTCTTGCTAGCCAAGTTGTACGATTACGGATTTCGTGGAGTGGCACATTCCTGGTTTAAATCATATCTGTCGGAAAGAAAACAGTTCGTGGAATTAGAAAATGAAAATGGTAAGATACGGTCAACGGTTTTGGACGTGAAATTGGCAGTTCCGCAGGGCAGTATTTTAGGGCCCCTTTTGTACATCATTTTCACTAATGATATATCTGAACTATTACAAAGCAAAGATACTTTAATATCAAGCTACGCAGATGATACTAACCTATTATTTAGTAGTAACAATTATCGTGAGATGACGAAAATGATAGAACCACATATGTCAAGAGTAGTAGATTGGTTCGACAAAAATAAATTAGTTCTAAATCCAACTAAAACACAGTGTATCATTTTTAAGAAGAGCGATTACACACCAACACCCAAAACTGTACATATAGATAGCACCGATATACTAACCTCAGAGTCGGTAAAGTTATTAGGCATACACATAGATGACAAACTAAGATGGTTTAACCACATAGATTACCTAAATAGCAAATTAAGCAGAACTTGTTACATGTTGCGAACCTTAAAACCCAATGTAGCTTTTGAAGTACTAAAAATGACGTACAACGCAAATTTCGAGTCACTCCTAAGATTTGGAATCATCCATTGGGGGAGTTCCTCACATGTAAACTCAGTTCTAATAATGCAAAAGAAGGCACTCAGATGCATGCTAGGAATAAAACCATCCTCCTCCTGTAGAGGGCTGTTTAGGGCAAACAAAATCCTCACTGTTGTGGGAGTACACATAGTGGAAAGCTTGGTTTTTATGTGGAAACATAAGCATCTATTTGCAACGAATAATAACCATCATATATATAACACCAGAAATAAAGAAACTCTGGTATATCCAATACACAAACTTTCCAGCACGGAAAGGGGTGCGGAATACACGGCATTAAAAATATTTAATGCTTTACCAAGCCTACTAAAACAGGAAACTTCATTTAAAATTTATAAAAAACAGATTATTGAGGTGCTGAAAACTATTGAACCTTATAATTTAAGCGAATATTTTAATTATTTTAAATTGCCAAATTTATTGTAACCATTATTGAGTATAATTCTTTGACGCTAGTCCACCAAACTGTAATTATTATTTTGTTACTATGTAATTATGTATGGAGGAATAAAGATATATTATTATTATTATTATTATAAAGTAGATCATATTTTAGAACTGCCAATTCAAGAAGACGCTTTGAAATTTGGATTGTCACCTCTCCATGCTTGGATTAGATGTTTCGAATGCTTTTTACATATATCGTATAAATTAGATATTAAACGCTGGCAAGTTCACCAAAAAAAAATGGAGATGATAAAAAAAATGTAAAATTGGCCAAAGAAAAAGTACAGTTTGCTTTCAAACAACAATTGCACTTGTCCGTCGATACGCCGAAAGTAGGAGGAGCTGGCAGTACAAATGACGGTAACACTGCACGAGCTTTTTTTCAGAATTCTGAAATAGCAGCACAAATAACTGGTTTAGATAAGGAACTTATGATCGCTTTCATGTCATACTGCAAGCAATATCATACGGTTTTGAAATTGATATTGAAGCTTACGAAAAATATGCGTTAAAAACAGCTCGTAAATACGTTGAGCTATACGGTTGGTATTATATGCCTACTGCTGTATATAAGCTTTTGATGCATGGAAAATATATAATCGGTAGCTCACTTTTGCCGGTTGGTCAACTGTCTGAGGAAGCTCAGAAGGCTTGTAATAAATTATTTAGGGAATTTCGGCTACGCTTCACAGGCAAAAATTATAGAGAAAAGACAATGGAAGATGTATTCAAATAATTTCTGGAAATGAGCGATCCATTTATTTCAATTTGTCGACCGATCCCACAGAAACCATTAAAATCTCTATCACACGACGTGTTACGGCTACTTAAACCCCCATCTCCACCAACATATGAAAATATTGCCGAGCAACTGCAAATGGACATTAGTAGTACAAGTGAATCAGATGTATCAAATGCTGAGTTTGATTATGATGAAGATTTTTTGTACTGAATTACAAAGCATTTACATATTAAATATATTCCTTTTGATTGTCGAATTTACTGAATAATTCTTATTTAATGTGTGAATTAAAAACTATTTAAATAATAAATCTATTTTAATGAAATATTTTTTAACTTTGCTTTCAAAAAATGTCCGACATATTGAATTGTGCAGTTCGGATTCAAAAAACCCCTTTATCTAATCTTGGGCAGAATCTATGTACATTTTAAAAATCGTGTCCACCATATTGGATCCGCCATATTAAATTTTGCAATTCTGAGTTCAGATTCGTGATGAGCGACCCCGAAAGCCCCCGAGTCATCAATTTGAAGACAATTACTTGACTTTTTCGACTTTCGTCCGCGTTTTTTCGGTTTGGCCCCACTGTGCGTCGGACGGTTGTGTAGAGACTACCTTATATTTAATATTAAAAAATAATTAAACTACCTTATAACTTACAATGGAAATAGAAACCACAAACTACCAAAACAACGTTGGCGTTATACACAATAACACAATCTAAACAACAACGTTACTGGCACAGACTAACTGGTTACTGGCGCAATTCGCAACGAAATAATCATTGACGGGATTCGAACTTCCGCAGACTTGCGCATTCGCACTATTGTTGAAGTTTATAGTTTAGTATAGTTTGTCAGCTGCGAACTGACTAGTGCGAAGGCGGGCCGCGCACCAAGCATCCAAGCGAGAGGAACAAACAATTTCCCCGAGTATAATCGGAGACAAAAATTGGGCGGTTTATTACCAGTCTAGAGAAGGTCGTCATTCGGCTCGTACGCTTGTTGCCAAACACGTGCGTTCCCTACTCCCGTAGGGAACGCACACCATTTTCAACAGATTATGATAATTTTTGTCATTGAATGTCTTAAACGAACGTTCTCCGTATTATACCGATGGCCTTCTCCCACCCTACGCCCATTCATTTGCTACTGCGCAACTAGTCTACTTGAAGTCGGCGGATTATAGTATGGTATGTAGAATAGCCAACACAGAATACATGATGTTTATTTGATTTAAAAGGGAAAAAGAAACAAGACATAAAAACAAGATCATTCTGTATTAATTAACATATTTTTTGAAATGTTTTTGCAAGTTCGCCAGTTTATAATGTAATTTTCATTTGAAATTAAAAAAATTACTACTAAAAAAAGTACCGGAACGCGTTCCGTTTCTGAAAAAAGGTTGGGGAACGTCGTTCCCCCGCGTTCCCCCTCCAATACACCACTGGTCACACGTGTCCGAACTAAAAATCGTGCATGATATGCAGGTGTCCCGGACCAAACGTATTAGGCTGTTTTTGAGAAAACGGCTAGTCGTAGAGAGTTGGGACAAAAAATTGATTACAAAAGCCGTATTAAAGAATCGAATGAGGTATTGTTATTCCCAAAAACTGTTGGCATCCCTGAGAGCTTGTCAAGAACTACAGATTTTTAAATGGCACGACAGGTCGAAAGTGGTATCGTTTAGAAGGTCTTTAAAAAACCAGCAACTTTTGTAGAAAACATTATTTTGTTACTGGCACCCATTTTGAAAAATATCAGATGTGTTCAAATTGTCTTCCATTCACTTATACACATTTCATATATGATCCAAAATATTCATTGCCTTATTTACAAGATAATCCCACTGGAACACACATGTATTAATTTCAAAGTTAACGTTTTGAAATTCGGCTATAAATTAAAAAAAAAAATGCTACAAGAATTCCGCTTTCTGAATTACTTCAAATAGATGCTACTACGTGATTCCATAAAAATGCACGTCCGTCAATTACAAGATAATCCCACTTAAACGCCATAGTATTCATTCCGATATTACATTTTTTAAATTCGTCTAAAAAAAATTAAAAACAATGGCTACAAGCCTGAAACGTTCTAACATTACTTAAGATAGATACTACTGCGTAATTTCATAAACACTCCAAAATATCCCTTCCCTTAATTACAAAATAATATTATAGGAACATACTTGTGTTAATTTAAAAGTTTATGGAAATTTCAACAGTAGCTTCACAATTACATTCTCTATAGAAGTACGGAGCAGTTTTTTATTTAATGTGAACTTTTTAATAGACAATTTATTGCTTATTTTTTGCCCAAATATTGATAATTTTTTTCAAACATGCACCAATTATTAAATATTTGATTTAAAAAACCTTATGTACTTCTATAGCCAAAAGTATACTAGGTGGCCAGAAAAGGTGTGATAATCTTCAGGTAGTGTGATTCGTTGATTAATTTTGGATAAAAAATCTAAATAAAAAAATATTGTATTCTTCCTCGTAACATCTCACGAGGTCGTTAAAATATTAAACGTATCTCTGGAAATTAGTGTTATTTTCTATATATTTTGGAAAAAATCAATAGAACTTACAATCAATTACACATTTGTAAAATTTAAATGACATAGGTGATAAATAAATTGGAAACTTTAACAAATTAATAACTTCTTCAGAAGCATTTTTTTAATAAAAATAGACCTGGCAACTATGTATTTTCATATGTAACCTTATTAAATTTCACTTGACTTTGACATAAACTTGTCATAATTTATTTGTGTAAGTTTGCATAAGTTCATCATACTTTTTGAAGATGTACACATTCAACGAGTATGCAGATATGTACATGATATTTGGATTCTGCAATGGTAATGCAACTAGTGCCAAAGATGACTACCAAAGAAGATATCCAAATCGCCAACAGCCCTGCGTAAATACGTTTAGAAAATTACACCAAAGGCTACGTACTTTTGGGTCGTTCGTTTATAATAACATAGATGGAGGGAGACCTAGGGAACGTCGCACTGTTCACCTAGAAAAGGGGTCTCCAAACTACGGCCCGAGGGCCACATCCGGCCCGCGGACAGATTTTGTCCGACCCGCGGAGAGCTAGCATACTTGAAAACTTCTTTTAGAGAACATATTTTTTATAGCAAATTAAATTTAGTTTACTGAAGTATTCTAATTTTATGTTGAATAATTATTAATATGACATCTACATTGATATGGTCATGGGCTAACTACATATAACATTGTTGTAGGCTTATTGTTATTGTTTTTGTGATAAGTTGGATAAAGAAACCCAGAATTGTAATGAGTAAAGACATGTGTAATATGCAGAAAATTTAACTTCAGTATATAATAACAAACAAATTATGTAAATGAATCCAACTAACATTTTATACATTTTAAATAAAAACATAACTTATAACAAGCATAATGACATATGAAATACTAATGAGATTTATGTAATTGAGATTTTCCACTGACAATAGTTTGTAGTTGTGGACTAATTTTACTTGTACCAATTATTAAAAGAGATTTAAGATGCTCATCAGTTAATTTAGATCTGTAAACATTTTTTGTGTACTTCATTTTGGAGAAGGTCTTCTCACACAAATAAGTAGTACCAAAAACAGAAAACAGACCACGAGCAAATTTATGCAAATTATCAAATTGTGTCAGTGGAAGACTCTTATAAAATTCCAACAAAGATGAGTTTTGATATTTGTTCTTAATTATATCACTGCACTGTAGATCAATCATTTCCGTTTGAAGTTCCGGGGCTAGGGTTTCAATGTCAGTATCAAAAGAATTCTGAAAAATCTTAATTTGATTCGCAATGGCATCGAAGTCCGAGAAACGAGTATCAAAATTTATTTTCAAAGCACTCAAAGTTTCGATAGCAAAATCGATAGGAAACTCAGTCTCAGTGGTGTGGCTGAATATTTCACATGTTTTAAAATGTGAAAAACATTTACTTCGTAGTTGTGATTGAAACAGTATCAATTTCTTCCGGAATGATTTGATATTAGTGTATAAATCAGGAAGATGCTGGTTTTCTCCTTGCAATCTCAAATTCAGTTCGTTCACATGTTTTGTCAAATCAACATAGAATGCTAACTTCCACAGCCATGCGTTGTTTTGTAATTCAGTAAGAGGGCGATGCTTTTCATTCAAAAAAATTTCGATCACTGCTCGAAGTTCAAAAAAGCGCTGAAGGACTTTCCCACAACTAAGCCAACGTACGGCAGTATGATAAGGTAAGTCATTTTCTCCAATCTCTTCAATAAATTGTCGGAATTGTCGGTGATTCAGTCCAAAAGATCTGATAAAATTAACAGTTGATATGACTGGTTTCAGAACTTCAGACATATCCAAACATTTTCTGCACAAAGACTGTTGATGAATGATACAATGTAAGACTAATGGTTTTGAACCACCGTCATTTTCTACAGCCTTTGTGTTCGAGCCAATTAATATTTATTTGATTAATGAATTAGAAATGCATATTGTCGGCCGTCCGGTGTCGCGCTCTATGCACTTTTAGTTTAACTACGTTTTTTGTTGTTGAGAGCGCCCGAAAAAAGGACGTTCGTGGCCATCGCGAATGAGAGTGTGTTTGGCTCTGTTCCGAAGACGAACAACGCGGTTTATATTTTGTTATAATTACGCGAAGTTAGTTTGCCCGCAAATCTCGATTATTGAGTGGGTAGAGTTTTGGGTTTGGCATTCTGAGTCCGCAGAGGAGGAGCGGGACCACGTGGTTGACGCCGTTTTTTCAAAGGAACTACACCCTACGGTATTCGGCGATCCCATCCTCGAAATCCTCAATTTATCGTCCTCCTTTATTTCCCCGAATAACGCCAGTTACGGTTGGATCCGGAGAATTCCGGCGTGGAAACCAGGTGAGTGGTTTTTTTATATTTTCGTCTACCGGAAACCGGGAAGTGCATTCCTTGGCGGATTCAGAAGGTTTAGATTGTGTGTCCAAAATTACAGTCCATTGATAACATTTGGTCCGATGCGAACCGGATTTAAGAACACGTGCCACCGCCAGCCGGGCGAGGTTAGTTGCCGGTTTTTGTTCGTTGCGATTCACGCGTCGGTGTTGTTTACGTTAAATCAATCCATTTGTTCGTTGTCGGAATATGATTCAACGCAAGACAATAGGTTGAGTTGTTCGTTGTGGAAATGAATATAATTAAATGCAAGCTGATAAAATTTAATTATTTGTTGTTGGGAAAATTAGTTTTATTAAATTGCAAATTTGGTTGTATATTTTACATTTAAATTAATTATCAAATTGAAAGTGGTTGTTGAAGAGTTTCATTTTGATAGTCCATTTTCCATTGGAAGATATATTTAGTTAATTGTTGTTATTTCCATGCTACCGTGTTGATTGCAATTATGGAAAAACCACAAAATTTGTTGAAAATTCTTTTAAAAAAGAAGGAGACTTTGTTTCAACGTGTTCAAAGAATTCATGATTTTGCAAAAAAAATAAATGAGGGACAGAATTTGAATAATTTTAAAATTTCGTACGGGTTGTTGCATAAAACGTTTACCGAATTTGATGAGTTAGAGATGCGGATTAACGAAGTTGCGTTGGAGCTGGACGCGGACTTTGAACCGACATTTAATGTAGCTATTCGGGATTTGATTGAATATATCGAAAGAGTTGCGAGTAAGGTTTTTGAGCAGCCGCCCCCCCCCTCAGTTGCTGGCTTCAGCGTCAGCCCACAAAGTAGAACCAATTAGGTTGAAACGTTTAGAAATTCCTAAGTTTGATGGGACCCAAGAATCTTGGACGGCCTTTTACGAATTATTTTCTAGCCTTGTCCATGAAGATCCGCGTTTGAGCAATTTGGAAAAAATTCAATACCTGACTGCGAGTTTGACCGGGTCAGCAGCGAGCATTTGTCAAAATATTAAGCCCACCGGGGATAATTATGGTAGTGTTTGGCAGGCTTTGGTAGATCGTTACAATGATTTGAGAGCGTTGGGAAATACTTATGTAGAAAAAATCTTTGATTTTCGTCCGCTCAAAGTTGAATCTCGACGAGGTCTTACTTCCATTTTAGACGAATTTTGCGCCCCAGTTGCTGCGTTGAAACAACTGAATTTACCAGATATTGTCGATTTTATTCTGTTAAATAGGGGGTTGCATATTTTGGACCCAACGTCAAAACGGGCGTTTGAAGCCGCTTATCGGGATAAAGACCTACCTACTTATGTAGATTTGGTAAAATTTATTGAAAAACAGATTCGGACGCTACCTTCCGGGGAACGACTCGTAGAAAATAGCACCAAGGTTACGAAATGGTCGAGACCTATCACTCGGGCTTTTTGTATAAAATCTGAAGATGTTAAGATCAGCCCTGCGTCATGTTGTTGTTGCAAGGCAAGGGGTCATAAACTTCACAAGTGTTCCGAATTTTTGAAATTGAGTCCTTGGAAGCGGTTTGGATTTGCAAAATCCCATGGTTTATGTTTCCGGTGTTTGTGCGATAAACATCGCGTATCGGAATGTTCAGTGTCGGAGACCTGTAGTAAATGTCAAGCTTCGCACCATACCCTTTTACACTTCGCGGACTCGCCCTCGGAAAAGTCGACCGACTCGGGAATGTCCAAAAATCCGGACACCTTCACGGTATGTTGTAATTTGAGAATGAATGAAGTGAAACAAGGCAGAGATTTTAAGGTTGTTTTGTCTACAATGGTTGTTCAAGTGCATGATTTGGAAGGGAAAAGGCATTCTCTCCGGTTTTTGCTCGACTCAGCTAGTGAGTCGAACTTCATCTGTTCCAAAATTTGTGCTAGGTTGGGTTTGATCGTCAAAAACCTAAATTCTACAGTAGTTGGATTTGGCGGAGCCCGAAGTCCGGTTGTCGGGAAAACCTTGACCAAATTATTTTCTTGTTTCGACCATCGAGTGGTAATTAATTTCCCAGCGTATGTGGTGGATAAGATAGTCGATAAAATTCCTTCACGCTCCATGGATATTTCAAAGCTGACATATTTAAAGGATTTGCCGCTCGCTGATAGTTCGTTTAATCGGCCGGGAAGGATTGACGGCATCATTGGAGCCGGGGTATTTCCTCTTATTGTTGGTGGAGAAAAAATTGTTAAATCTCCAGAATTGCCCGTTGCTTATAAAACGTCTTTCGGTTATGTGCTCATGGGACAGCTCCCAACCGAAAAGGAATCCACAGAGAATGTGGCGTTTATGACCTCGGAAGTTGAGCTCAAACCTCTTTTGCAGCGATTTTGGGAAATAGAGGAAGTTCCGTCTACTTTGGAGGCTGTTTTTGATAAACATGAGTTAGAGTGTGAGAGACTGTTCGAATCTACGGTCGAACGCCTCCAGACTGGGAAATACGTTGTTGCTCTCCCGTTCCGAGAAAATCCTAGTCTTTTGTGTAATTCGTTCGACTTGGCTTGCAAACGACTTCATAACTTAGAAAAACAATTTCAGCGTTCGTCCTCATTGAAAAATAGATACCATGCAGTGATGAGAGATTACATAGATCAAGGTCATATTTCGTTGAGTCCTGTTCCTCCCGCTTCGATTGGGTATGTGATCCCGCATCACGCAGTGTTTAAGCAAAGCTCAAGTACCCCCTTGCGGATAGTGTTCGATGCCAGTGCAAATGGTAGAAGCGGGTTGTCGTTAAACGAAGTTTTACACTCAGGACCTAAATTGCAAACCAACATTATCTCGTTACTATTAAATTTTCGTTTGTTTTCCTGTGCCGTGACTGCTGATATCAAACAAATGTATAGGCAGATTTGGGTATGTTCGGATCATCGACAATTTCAGCAATTGGTGTGGCGGTTTGACCCTGACGATCCAATTCAGATTTGGCAGTTAAACTGTGTAGTTTTCGGTGTCAGCTCGTCCCCTTATTTGGCATTGCGCACCGTCAAACAACTGGTCGAAGACGAAAAGGAAAGTTTTCCACTGGCCGCCGAGCATGTGCCGAGAGACATGTATATGGATGATTTGATAACCTCGGTTCCCTCGGAAGAGGAGGCGGTGCAGCTATATATACAGTGTAAAGAATTGTTCAAAAGGGGTGGGTTTGAACTTTGTAAATGGGCCACGAATTCTGTCGTTGTGGGAAATCAGTTTGAAGTTAGGGAAGGGTTTGCCGAGCAAAAAACCTTTGAAACCGATAGTAGTTTTGCGGTTTTGGGGTTAAGGTGGCATCCACCTTTAGATTCATTTGATTTTAAAATTCAGCTAGAGAAGCGCCTCGGTACAAAACGGGAACTTTTGTCAACCGTTGCCCGAATATTTGATCCGCTGGGCTTCTTAGCTCCAGTCACCTTGTATTTGAAGATTTTAATTCAAACATTGTGGATGGGGAAATCCGATTGGGACCAGCGTCCATCGGAACCCGTTTTGGAAAAGTGGAAAGTGTTTCAGGAGCAGTGCGCCGAGCTTTCGACCCTTTCCATTCCTCGTTATGTTGGTGTCACCGACCAATCCCAGTTATGGTTGATCGGTTTCGCAGATGCGTCGGAAGTCGGATACGGAGCCGTAGTGTATTTGAAGGTGGTATCGAGTGTTTCTGAGGTCACTATCTCTTTGATATGTGGAAAATCCAAAGTTGCTCCAGTCAAGGTTTTGTCGATTCCGCGCCTAGAACTGGCAGCCGCCTTACTTCTGTCCAACCTGTTCCAGGTTGTGTTAGCTGTGTTCCATGCTCGTAAGTTGTACCCCAAAGTTCGAGCATTTACGGATTCCACTATCGTACTGTGCTGGTTGCGTTCCCCTCCAAATCGGTGGACAACATTTGTGGCCAATAGAGTCGCCAAGATACAAGCGTCGATGGACGTAACTATTTGGGCCCATGTTGAGGGAAATGAGAATCCGGCAGATTGTGCTTCACGGGGCTTGACACCCATTGAACTAGGCCGTCATGAATTGTGGTGGAACGGTCCTAGTTGGTTGACCGCTGACGAAATACGCTGGCCTGTTCCGTGCTTGTCAGCGGATCTGAGCGACCCTCCGGAAGAAAAAGCGCTTGTTTGTTGTGCTGCGCTGAGTACGGAGGCTTCCGACTTGTTTGAGGAATTTATTGATCGGTTTTCTTCCTTTTCCAAGCTACGACATAGTATGGTGTACATAATGCGATTTGTTGGGTTAGGACCAAGGCGGGAAGGGATCACAGCCGAAGATTTGGAGAGGGCCGAACTCCTGCTGTGTCGAGTAGTACAGAGAAGATATTTTCGAGCAGATTTGAGGGTTCTAGAAAATGGGAAACTGTGTTCCCCTCGACTGCGAAAATTGTCACCGTATCTAGACAATGGACTACTTCGTGTAGGAGGTCGTTTGGGCCAGGCGAAAATTGAGTTGGACCATGCTCACCCAATTATACTTCCAAAAGAAAGCCATTTTGTACAGTTGTTAGTGAGATTTCTTCACTTGCGAAACCTACATGCAGGTCCTCATTTATTGTTGGCGATTTTAAGGCACAAATACTGGATTTTGTCGGCTCGATCTATCGTTCGAAAAACATTCCGAAATTGTAATATTTGCTTTAGGATTAAGCCAAAGCCAGTTGTGCCATTAATGGGGGATCTACCTTTCTATCGCATAACTGAAACTAAGGCTTTTGCTCGAACTGGTGTAGACTATGCCGGTCCTTGGTCGATCAGTTTGGGTCGTCGCAGGAAGCCAATTGTTCAAAAGGCATATATTTGTTTGTTTATTTGTCTTGCCACCAAAGCCATCCACTTAGAGTTGGTCTCAGATTTGTCGACAGCGGCGTTTCTGGCAGCGTTCAAAAGATTTTTGTCAAGACGTGGTGTGTGTTTAGAGATGTATTCCGACTGCGGAACCAATTTTGTGGGTTCTAAGCGGGAACTGGACGAATTGGCGAATCTACATGCGTCCTCGGATTTTCGAAACGCTCTGATTGATGGATTAGACGAATATCGCATTAAGTGGAATTTTATCCCTCCCCGAGCTCCTCATTTTGGAGGGCTTTGGGAGTCTAATATTAAAAGCGTTAAGTCCCATTTATTTCGAGTAATCGGAGATCAACTATTGACATATGAGGAGATGAACACCTGTTTGGTACAAATTGAAGCGTTGTTGAATTCGAGACCTCTCTGTTCGTTGAGCGAAGACCCGGCAGAACCACTCGCGTTGACTCCCGCGCATTTCCTCACGCTAACACCTTTAAAATCCTTACCCGCGAGTGATTTAGAAACTATTCCTCAGTCAAGACTATCTCGGTTTCAATTGTTGGACAAAATCGTGCAATCCTTCTGGTCCAGGTGGAGTCGAGAATATCTCCATGAACTTCAGGTTCGAACGAAGTGGATTAAACCGACGCCATCTTTGGAAGTAGGTACTTTAGTGGTTGTAAACCACACTCCCATGCCTCCATTACAATGGCCTCTAGGTAGGATCGAAGAGGTTTATCCGGGTAAGGACGGAACCGTACGAGTCGCACTAGTGCGCACGAAGAACGGTTTATATAAGAGGCCCGTGGTGAAATTGTGTCCACTGCCCTCCCAATAGTCGTAACTATAATCCCGGGGGTAGGAGGCACCCAGTAATTGTGCCTAGGGATTTATGAACCCTCCCCTTACTTCAGTTACTTGCACATAGGGTAAATATCTACCCAGGTTATAGTTTGATTGATTTTGTTTTGTTTAGTTGAAAGACTTATGATATTCAATTTGGTTTCGTTTTTTTTTGTTTTGTCTCCTTTAAGATGGATATGATTTAAATTGTATTTGGGTTAGGCTCGGAGTCTGACCGTCTTACGCGGTAGTTGTTGGCGCTGAAGTCGGTGGCTTCAGGGGCGGGGGGATGTTCGAGCCAATTAATATTTATTTGATTAATGAATTAGAAATGCATATTGTCGGCCGTCCGGTGTCGCGCTCTATGCACTTTTAGTTTAACTACGTTTTTTGTTGTTGAGAGCGCCCGAAAAAAGGACGTTCGTGGCCATCGCGAATGAGAGTGTGTTTGGCTCTGTTCCGAAGACGAACAACGCGGTTTATATTTTGTTATAATTACGCGAAGTTAGTTTGCCCGCAAATCTCGATTATTGAGTGGGTAGAGTTTTGGGTTTGGCATTCTGAGTCCG
The DNA here is from genome assembly GCA_910593695.2 of Ocypus olens. Classification (NCBI taxonomy): domain Eukaryota; kingdom Metazoa; phylum Arthropoda; class Insecta; order Coleoptera; family Staphylinidae; genus Ocypus; species Ocypus olens. The sequence goes on from OU343056.1 coordinate 33,679,629, forward strand.
CAGAGGAGGAGCGGGACCACGTGGTTGACGCCGTTTTTTCAAAGGAACTACACCCTACGGTATTCGGCGATCCCATCCTCGAAATCCTCAATTTATCGTCCTCCTTTATTTCCCCGAATAACGCCAGTTACGGTTGGATCCGGAGAATTCCGGCGTGGAAACCAGGTGAGTGGTTTTTTTATATTTTCGTCTACCGGAAACCGGGAAGTGCATTCCTTGGCGGATTCAGAAGGTTTAGATTGTGTGTCCAAAATTACAGTCCATTGATAACACTTTGACACAAGAGCGACCACTCCTTTATCTTTCCCACTCATGTTTTTGCCTCCATCAGTTGTAATACATTTCAAGGTTCTTTTGATTAATGGCCATTTCAACTCCTTTAAAAATATCTGTACCAGTAGTTGTGCCATGAATACTATACATATCAAGAAGTTCTTCATGCACTCCATAGCTTTTATCTACTCCTCGAATATAAATCAACACCTGAGCAGTATCTGACACATCCGTTGACTCATCCAAGGCCAAATAAAACCACTAAACATGTCCATTTTTGTCGAACAGTTGAGAGGATATATTTTCAGCGATGTTTTCTACCCTTCGAGCCACAGTGTTTGCTGACATACTGACAGTTTTTAATAAATTTACCTTTTCAGGGCACATTTCTTCGGCTGGAAAGTTTGGAGACCCCTGACCTAGAAGAACAGATATTGAATGCAATTTAAGAAGATCCCAATATTAGTACGAGACAAATAGGTCAACAGTTAAATGTCTCCAGTAAAACAACAGTCCATGCAGTATTGAAAGAAAATCGAATGCGTCCATTTCATGCAAGAAAAGTTCAACCACTGTATGAAAATGATAACGAGCGTAGACGTATGTTTTGTAACAGGATTTTAGATCAAATTCGGGAAGAACCAAATTTTTTCTTTGGAGTGATGAATGTACATTTACTAGAGATGGGGTATTTAATTGTCATAATTATCACTTTTGGGCAGAAGAAAATCCTCGGGCTGTTAGAGAAATGGGACATCAAAGGAAATTTTCAGTTAACGTCTGGCTTGGTATTCTAAATTTACGTGTAATTGGGCCTTTTTTTATTCATCAAAGATTAAATGCCTTAAATTATGTAAATATTTTAGAGGAAGTTTTGGAGAATGTTCCACTAAATTTAGTAAACAACATGCTGTACATGCATGATGGTGCACCACCTCATACAGCAAGAATTTCAAGAGAATGGTTGGACGAACATTTTCCAAATAGATGGATTGGGCGCAATGGACCCATACTATGGCCAGTAAGGTCGCCGGATATGAATCCACTTGATTTTTTCGTTTGGGGATTTTTAAAAGAAAAGGTGTATGCAACACCTCCAGTGGACAATGTAGACGTCATGAATAGAATTCGTGTTGCAGTGGAATTAATTACTGAAGAGATGTTGCTCCGAGTAATTAATTCTATACCACGACGGCTCCAGATCTGCTTAGAAACGGATGGTTATCAATTTGAACATTTACTTTAATCTTTCATTTTTGATGTATACTTCAAATATTAATTTTTGTAGATTTGTTAAATTTATGATTATTATTAAATTAAACACTTGTTTGATCCATTGTTGCCAAATTTACATTTCTTTAAATTGGCTCGTGAGGAGTTATAAGCCACAATACAATATTTTTTTACTTAAATTTTCTGCTTGAAATTAATCAATGAACCACTTTACCTGAAGATTATCACACCTTTTCTGGCCACCTGTATAAAAAATAAAAACAAATTGTTATTTTATTCCAGATCTTATACTTTACGAGAACTCCGCTCTCCTGTGAAGTCGTTTAAAAAAGGCGATTTCAAAGATTGCCTCTGACGCCGCCATTTTGCATCAAAATGGTAATACTTTTTTTTTCATACCTCAATATGTGTCAAATGAACCCGTTAAAAATAATTCCTATTCCTTTTTCCATACTTCAAAAACAAATCATCAAACTTCGGCTTTTTTCGGCCGCCGGAAATTCCCATTAAAAAATTAAAACAATGGTAGCAAGCATGACTTCATAAACGTCCCAAAATATCCCTTTTCTTAATTGCAAGATAATAATTTTTTGAAATTTCGCTAATAAAATTCAAAAATATTTGCTACAAGAATAAAACTTTCTGAAGTTGTTATCGGCGCTTAGTTTATCTACGCGTCTTAACAAATGCGGAATTATCTTAATTTGCATTTTATGAGTTAACCATTGCTCCTTTCTCAATATTAACATAAATCCGCATTATTGAAATTTCCAAACGAGATCATTTTCGAAGAAGTACAGCTGCCAGTAACAATACACCGAAGGGATAAGCCTCCACCGCTGTGCATCTTCCCATCGAGGACGTCGTTAGGACATTTCACAGAACAATTAGTGGAAATGTGCAGCTGCCAGTGCCCACAATGCAGTGACGGCTCGTGACCTACGGAAGTGGGTCGGCCGAATGTAGGCAAGCTGCAGTTAGTCAACTTAATTTTTTGGTAGTTATTAAGTATCATTTATATTCTGTATCTTCGTGGAAGCGTATTATTTACAATGGTAAACATTAACCAATCATTTGCTATATGTAACAATATGGTTGTTTGTGCAGTATATAGTAAAAAAAATATTGCTAACGCGACATAATTAGGCAAATGTAAGTAAAACCCAACTGTAGGAGAGTGGGCGTACCAAAAAAATAAATCGTCCGACAAGAACCACGGGAAGGTCTACAGCAGTCTTGTCAGGATATGGAATATTAGTTGGATTTGACAGAAGTAAAGTACATTTGAGGTGGAGGATATAAAAAAAAGAATAACACTCTTACAAATGTGAATAACTTGAAAGATAGGGGTCAGGAATAAATAAATATTTACCTATAAAATATTAAATTGAATAAACTCTCAACTAAAATTAATAAAACTAAAACCGAATTTTGAAGAGAATATAAAAATGGCAGAAATGAAAAATAAAATATTTACTCTTAAAAAATAAATAAATAAATAAAATATAAAATAAAACAAATCTCTCAACAAAAAAAACGTCAATTCTTTTGAATGTCAGGAAAATAAATAAAAACTCTCAAAACTAAAGGGATTTTGCCAGGAAATAACAGTGGTGCCCGTGTATGTGAACAAATTAAATATATTATATTTGAATTATTTCAATCGTTTTTAAATATTAAATCGATTCGCCGGGATTTTCTTGTAGCGAAATCGTCAATAATTTTATTATAAAAACTATCATTCTTAACTAAGCTTTTAACCAACCCTCTTTCTATTGTTAAAATAGATACATTACTTAAGCGCGATTGGGATATTGTATTCCTACTGTAGGATTTTATTCCTTTCAATGCTGAAAAGCTTCTTTCTACCGATGCAGATGTTGGTGGGAGAGACAATATTAAACAAAATAATTTATATAATTCCGGAACGTCTGTAATAATATCATTATTATAAATAAATTCTGTCATGTCACCTACTGTTGGGGAATTACCGAAAATAAATTTGTCAGCATACAAAACTTGCAATTCTCTTTTTAATTTTTCATTATTAAAAAATGTTTTGTAGTTATTAATCAAAGATTGAAATTGTTTTTCCGGAAATTTTTTATTCAATATATCGAATTTATTTTGATTGGTTAATTCCAGAAAGTTAAGTAAGAAAATATCTTTAAAACGTATTTCAATTTGATTTATAAACATATCTAAAATTTCAAAAAAGATTCGTTTCGTAGATATCGAATCATCATTATTACTGTGCGTTTTACGTCGTTTAGCGCATGGAGGCTGAACATCTAAAATTTGATTAACATCAGAATATATTTTAAGAAAATAATTGTCATTTCGGAATTTTTTTAATGTGGATAAAAGTGATATAATTCTTTCGTTACAATACGTGATGTCAGATAATTTATGTTGAATTATAGAAAAAATAGGATCCGTATGTGTAAAAATTAACTGAAAAGTATATAAAAGAAACAGGAAATCAAAATCGGTTAATATTCTTTTTAACCCGGTCGATTCTCGTATTGAAATATCATCCCATTGATCAAAATCTGCGATGATATGATCGAAAACTTCAATCAAATTAATTCTATTACTATATATAGTGTTCACAATGCGTGATTTAAAGTTCCAGCGGGTTTCTGAGTTACTCGGAACTCTCTTTTGACAAATTGTATCCAGAAGATTAGTGCGTTTAGTAGATTTTGTGAAAAAAGATGAAAAGCCCGAGAGATTTGAGAAAAATATCCTACATTCTTTAATTTTTTTACATGAATCTTGTAAAACTAAATTTATTTTGTGCGCGTAACAGTGCGTAAAAAGTGCTTGAGGAGCAATTGCCTTAACTTTTTGCTGCAGCACCATCATACGTTTGGCCGATTAATTTGTGTTCAATATTGAAATGATTGAAGTTTTGTTGGAGTACATTAAAAATATCGTTTGCAGTTCGACCTTCACTAAGGTTGAAGAAACCCAAAAATCGTTCTATTACTTTCCCCTCACAAACGTAACGAAAAATCACTGACATCTGAGAAAAACTGCGTATATCTGTTCTCTCGTCTATTTCCCATGAAAAACAAGAAGCTCTATTAATTTCGTCGTAAATATTCTGCTTTAAAACCGTAGTTATGGAATCAATTAAATCGTTTTGAATCGTTTTTGACAGTCCGGTAAACACTGAAGATATGGATGGATCAATGAATTTATTAAAATTTTCATCCAAACTAGATGCAAAATGAGCTAATTCTTTAAAATTCCCTTGATTGTCTGAATTTGTTGTTTCGTCGTTACCTCGGAATGCAAGTTCTTGAGTTGATAAATAAATGACCATGTTTATTAAATGTTTGACCATTTTTCGATTTTCCCGAACGTTTTCATTAAGTTTATTTTTAAGTTCTCGTCTAGCGGTATCAAGTGCATTTACAATATTATGTTTCGCGAATAATTTATATTTTAAGGCAGAATACGTATGATCTTTTGAAAGTTCATGTTTCGCGAAAGCGCGTTAAACTTCTTTTAAGTTGTCATAACCGCATGAATTAAAAGGGTTTTTGCTTTCACAAAACAACAAACAATACCAACAAAATAATTTGTTACATATCTCACTACCAGTCAGCCAAATAAACTTTGTGTAGAGTGTTGCAGAAAAAGTGCGATTGTGATCTTGTTTTCTTTGAACGAGATTAGTCAACAACGGGTGTGGAACTGGCACATTTTTAATGAAAACTTTATCATTGTACGACAATCGGTTAAATTTATTGTGTAAAAAATAATGAACCAAATCAGCGTTAGTACTCACAATATCCCTTACACTAGCCATCGTAGTTTCAACAAATAATACAATAATTAATAATCGCATACACGAGCACCATGTGGACGGGACCAAGGAAAAGACAAAGTGATTCTGTCATCTGATCATTTCTATGCTGGCACACGCGCACTGTGGATAAACGGCCAGCCGTACCCATTCTCCTCCGTTAGAACGATACACATTAAATAATTTCGCCCGACTTTTAACAGTGAGAGAATGTTGTCGGAGTAACAATAACATCTTATATACATGTTATATACATAAAATGGTTAATTATACACTGATATATTTCACATAAACTACCTTCAATTTACCTAGAATGGTATTTATTTTGTAAATTACAATTAGGTAACCATTTAATTATTGTTTGCATTTTACATTACATCTATTGTTTAATGATATTTACTTATATTAAGATTTGCCTTCTCTTTAAAAATGCGAAATATATTCTGATTTCTGAAATATTTTTTTAAGGAATAATGTGTTTTCTAATACCGGTCAATTGTTGGCCTTAATGACCAATTTGTATTAAAGTAAGTACATACATTACTTTTAAATCGAACAATATGAAAATAATCAGAAATACGTTAATAAATAAATTTACAAGTTCTAAAATGTGACCTGTAACGCAAGCGAATTAAAGAGTGCATCGAGTCATGGGCATCGGAGTATTGCGTACGGAGTACGGCCCCGGTGAATTTGCCGTACTGGAGTAAACCATTTGTGGACGTACGTTCACGCTGCAGGCGAAATGAGACGACAGAATCTGCACTGACACTCGTGCGGACGTAGCGCTTGCATTAATCTTAATACTCTGAAAATCAACGGCTGGCCGATTTTGCGGATACGAACTTGCGTAGTAGACATATATTAAATGAAAATAAACTCCCACATTTATCGGCCTTATACTGAGTGCTTATTAATATTACTGGCTATAAGCATATTATGTATTTATTATAAAAAATTCGCAATATTTATTTTCTCAGAAAATAAACATTTATAATATTTTTTTTATTGAATTTAACGGTACGGCCCGGCCGACCCTGTCGCCCCTGACGAGCCGTCACTGCCACAATGGACAGTCACCTCTCCGCGAACTCGTCGGGCATCCCGGTGCGAACTAAGTGAAGTGTTGGTGACTATTACTTTCGTTTTTTTTTTCTTTTCGTGACTTTTATTGTTAACTTTCCGTGTGTATATATTTTATTTTCTTGCTGAACATTTTACTGTATAATCCGCGTGTAAATAAGAGCGATCGTTATGGCGCCTGTCAGAATTTTTCTGCCTGTGCCCCCATCCTTTGTGTGTTCTTGTGCTGTTCTAATAGCGACACCGACACCAAGAGCTAGCTGGAGGTCATCGAGGGCGGGTTTTTACCCCTTCGCTGCGACCCCCCGTTGACAAAGTTACTTCAAATGGATGCTACTACGTAATTCTATGAAAACGCCAAAATACCTCCTTCCACAATTACAAGAGAATCCTTCGTAAACACCAGTGTTCAATCCGATAAAGTATTTTTTTTTTATTCAGTTAAAAAATTGAAAAACAATGACAAGCCATTAATGACTTAGAATAGATGCTACTACGCGATTTATTTTACTTTCAGTTTCCGACATAATTCGCATGATGGCGCCGTCAAAGTCGACAGCGAAATCAATATCCGTCGAAGAAAGTATTACTTGTATAAAGTGTGCAGTGACTGTAAAGAAGTATGTATCGTGTAGTGTTTGCAATAACAATTACCATCCAAATTGTGTTATCAAAATTGCTGGAATTTACGTAAGTGAAGAAGGAGCGATAAATTGCTGCGGAGGTATTACCTCCAACACGATCAGTGCGGCGGGCGAAAACACGTCGGACACAGGATTGCCGGAGGAAGAGGTATTTGCGCCCGATATTGACTTTAAAATAGATGCCTATGTCTACCTAAAACAATTAGTCAAACATCTTACGGCAACTAACCACGAGTTGACTGAAAAGGTTTCTGTATTAAAAGAAAAGGTTAGTGATCTCGAAAATCCCGCAAAAATACACAAAGAGCCGGCTGGTATCGCCAACAATAGTGCCAAAATCATCGATGATAATTTAATTGCAAACGCAGCGAAAACTGTATGCAACCCAGTATGCGATCTTGGGAATGAAAACAAAACAGTGGAAAATGTTGAAAATATTAAAACTTCTGTTTTATCAAATAATAACACAGTTACTGCTGTGGAATCAGTTAACTTAATGGAAGACAAGGAGTGGAAAACTGTCCAGCGTAAGAAGCAGCCCAGGAAAAATATAATTGGCGAATCAAACTCAAGTTTCGATCTTAAAGGAGTTCAAAAAAGGGCACGTCTACATATATATATATATATATATATATATATATATATATATATATCATTTTTTTTTCAAACTGACGTTTATCATTTTGACGTTTAGTTATAAAAACAAGTAAGAAGTGTAGCATCGCATTCCACGCATATTCGAGTGAGGAGAGTATTAGTCGTCCCATTGTTGTGTTGACTGTTGTTCACCGTTGGTCGAAAAATTATACTAACATGCCGTACTTAACTGAAACCCACAAAATCGAAATTTTAATGATGATTGGCTATGGAGATAGGACAAGAACACAAAATGAAGTTATTTATTTATTTAGAGAGAAGTATCCTGACTTACCAGCCATATCTCAAAGTACCGTAAGCAAGGTTGAAAGTCAGTTTCGGGAAAATGGGCATTTAAGAAAAACGAATAATCATCGTCAGAATGCGCTGAGTGAAGAGGTCAAAATTGATGTACTTCTCTCTGTTCAGGAAAATCATCATGTCTCCTCTAGGCAGATGGCTAGGGAACTCAAAATTAGCCAGTCTTCAGTGTCAAGAATCCTTAGAGAGCAAACATTTCATCCTTATAAAATGACAATCCTCCAGGAACTCACCGAAGATGATCCGGATAGAAGACTTCAGTTTTGCGAAAAAATGATGGATCTACTAGATAGAAATGTTCTAAAAATAGAAAATATATTGTTTTCCGATGAATCAACGTTTATGTTAAATGGTGAGGTAAATCGTCAAAATTGCCGTTATTGGACAGACAAGAACCCACACTGGATGAGGGAAGGCCACACTCAATATCCAGAAAAAGTTAATGGTTGGGCAGGGATTGTTGGTGATCGAATTTTAGGACCAATTTTCTTTCCAAATAATCTCAATGGAGCGGGATATTTACAATTCTTGGAGGAAGAGCTAATTCCGAGTTTGGCTATTTTGTTTCCTTGCCCTGTAGAAGCTGACGTCCCGAATAGAAACATCTGGTTTCAACAGGACGGTGCGCCTCCTCATTTTGCAAGGCGTGTCCGGGAGTACCTGGATAATGTATTTCCACGAAGATGGATTGGCAGAAGAGGACCAGTTGAATGGCCACCCAGGTCTCCGGATTTAACACCTATGGACTTTTTCTTATGGGGGTACTTGAAAAGCAAAGTTTTTAAGACCAAACCGCCAAATCTTGAGGAGTTGAAAGAACGAATAAGACAGGAGTGTAGACTAATTTCCCCCGAAGTAATTAGAAATGTTCAAAACGAGTTTCAGTTCCATTTAGGGTATTGTCAGTTAGAAAATGGACAACATTTTGAGCATTTATTGAAGAAAGACTATTAAGTTGAATTCATTTTTCAAATTTGATACTGTTTGTTAAATATCTTCTAAATTACAGGAAATAAAAATTTGAAATTTGGCACACATGTGTAACTTGATATACTCTTTAAAAATAGTGATAAAAAAATTAGGGTTGCTATTAAAAAAAATAGTCGATGACGTCATATCTCAAATTTGGGACACGCTGTATAAAATTTTATTACAACAAAAAGAGCGCAATTTAAAATACTAATCGACGTGTCCGAGCATATTTTCGAAAAATAAACTTTGTTTGATTTACTGAATTTATTCCAAGTTAGAGACTCGCACTGTATATATATATATATATGTGAAAATTCGGAATCTTATTCCGTAACGGGGATTCGACCAAGGGGCAAGAAAAGTCCTATTTACTTTATCATAAAACCAAGCTTTCGGAATTCGTTTATTCCTTCTTCAGGGAAATTACACTACAGTTGGTAACCGATTTCCGATACATCGATATCAATTGACAGCTGACGCCATTTTTAACGTGTTCGTGTTCGTCCCCATGTAAATCGTTTTACATCATAGTATTTTATCACAAATTTAATAAACAACAATAACAAACTTCACTCTTCAAGTAACAATTAGATGTAGCAACCTTTATTTTTAACTATTTCACATGTAAGTACACTTAAATTCAATTTTTTCCAAATTTATCGCTGACGCACATGTTCAACAAATTTTCATTTTGTAGTGTAATTTCCCTGAAGAAGGAATAAACGAATTCCGAAAGCTTGGTTTTATGATAAAGTAAATAGGACTTTTCTTGCCCCTTGGTCGAATCCCCGTTACGGAATAAGATTCCGAATTTTCACATTTAACTCCAACAAGTGACGACCGTTACTTCCCCTCGCTATATATATATATATATTTCGTGTCCACCCAGATAACAACATCAAAGTACTACATTGTGAAAAGCTGAAATGAAGAAGTGAAGAAAGGAAAACCGCTCATTTTCTACATTAATTTTCAGTGTCTGCGAAATAAGCTAGAAGAACTAGGGGCTTTTACGGTCGATAAAAACATTAAGGTAATTGCACTTTGTGAACATTGGCTTACGCCAAACGAATCTTACTGTTACACAGTGAACAACTTTCATGTAGCAAACTGTTATAGCAGACAGGTCGCAAAAAATAGGGGTTCCTTGATAATGGTGCGAGAGGGTTTAGAGTATGCCAATTTGAGTTTCCTTAACGAAATATCTATAGAACTAACATATGAAATGTCTGGTATAGTGCTAAATAAAATGAACACCATTGTCATTGCTCTTTATAGGTCTCCAAATGGCAATTACTCTGACTTTCTTAACATTCTAGAAAATATGCTTGAACGTTTAAACATGTCGTCAAAGATCGTGTACGTGTGTGGGGATTTCAATGTATCTTTCAATTCAACCGACAAAAAACCGATCCAACTTTGTAATCTTTTTGCTTGTTATGGACTGTATACAACCACAACTGAGGCCGCCAGACAAGGGTCATGTTTGGATAATATATTTTCAAACAAGCATGGAAATATTAATAGAAACAAAGCAAAGGTTATAAACATTCGATTCAGATCATTTTGGTTTAAGCATTGAAATCGACTACAAACAAATAGAAACTAGTAGAATAGTCAGACCACTAACAACTGCAGGAAAATTTGACTTATTCAACATCCTAAGTTGTTACGAGTGGACGGATATAATGAATGATAAAATTGATATCAACACGGCATGGTCTGTTTTAATTGAGATAATTATGCATGCTCAATTGCATTTCCAGAACGGGTAAAGAACATATGTAAAAACTCAGGTAACTTTCAGTGGTTTGAACCTGAGCTGAAAAAAATGAGAGAGATACTACATTTAACCGTGAAATTAAAAACCAAACAAAAAATGATTATACAGAGTTTCAATATAAACAACTTAAAAATGAATATAAGCTACGTATTATAGAAGCGCAATGAAATGCAAATGAGCACTATATTAATTCCTCATTAAATTACTCGAAAGCAATCTGGGATGTTATTAAGTCGAAAACACATAACAACCCGGATAAGAGCCGTGATATCAAAATTACTGCAAATGAATTCAACAATCGTTTTGCAACAGTTGCAGAAAAAGTAATTGCTTCCGTTCTGAATTCTGCGCAGGATCCGATACATAGTATGGTTGGTTCTTGTGAGGAAAGTAAAGCCCACTATTTTAACTTTCAACAAGTATCGAGTGCCAAGGTTCGTGATACAATTTTTAAATTAAAAAATAAAAATAGCAGAGATATTTACGACTTAAATATATCTATAATAAGGGTTGTTATTGACGACTGAATACTAATGGTGTTATTCTGAACAACTGTTATTAACAACGATGTTATTAACATCGATGTTATTAACATTGCAATGTTATGTGAAATTAAACAGCGCTGTTAAAAACTGTATTCTGCACAATCCGATGTACACAAATTGGCAACAGTGCAACGTCTGCAGTGCAACCAACTTCATGTATATTATAATAGATTATTAATAATACGTTTTTTTAAATATTTTTAGTAATAAAATGAGTGTTTCATAAAGCATGTTTATGAATATTGGAATATTACTATCCATTTGAGTTTCTTGTTGACGAAAATCACAAACCACGAAATAACCTCAAAATATGTATATCACCATTAACAATCTCGTAACGTCAACCGTTTTGACAAGTGCAGTTTAACATCGAAAATGTTAATATACATCGATGTTAGTTGACAAACATTGTGTACAGAATCGTATATTCATAACATCTGTCGATGTTAGTAAATAACATCGCTGTTAACGCTAACATTTTTGTTCAGAATAACACCCTAAGTTCCCTGACATATCTAATAAATAGGCCTATAAGATCAGGCAATTTTGCGGATTGTTTGAAAATATCGAAAATAACGAAATAGATGAAAACAACACAGATAACTTTCGTCCGATTGTAATACTGCCCATTGTCTCAAATAGTATATTACGACACAAGATCGGTAAGTGGTCTCTAACAGGTCGAGAAAATTTAAAAAATACGAGGCCCGTAGGGGCGAGTATTTGTAATTTTCGAGACCTGTTTGAATGCACTTAACGAACCGACTGTTGCATAGTATTTTTTGCGCTACCGATTTAAAATAGTTATAAAAATAGCAAAAAAATAGTTGAAAACGACATTTATAATTAAAAATCGCTGATCTTTTATCTAGCCCATAATGGTACTAGGACTGTCATGACTCAGAACAGGCTTGTTATTTTGTGAGTTTCCTAGCAACCGAAATTAGTCCGGGAAAGCCATTCGAACGTGACTAAATACACAAACAGTAAGCATAGCAATATAGAACGGTAGCGCAAAAAAATATTTGAATCGCTCTTAGCTGAACAAATAACGCTTTTCCTAGAATCTAACCATGTATTAGTTGACTCGCAATTCGGTTTCCGACAGGGCAGATCTACAACAACGGCAATAAGTACTTTTATAAATTTTATCATCGATGCATTTGAAAATGGTGAAGTTGTAACTAGCCATCTGTTAGACCTAAGTAAGGCTTTCGATTGTGTTACACATGAAATTATTTTAAGAAAATTGTATTTCTACAACTTTTGCCCAGATAGTTGTAAATTAATAATATCATATTTATCAAATAGAAGCCAAAGAGTCGTCATAAACAAAACATCGGAGTAATGTAAAATATTGCATGGTGTACCTCAAGGGTCAATTTTAGGTCCAATTTTGTTCTTAATATATGTAAATGACCTGCCAAAACAATATCTCAACATGTCGACAGTTTTGTATGCCGATGACATATCTATCTCGTTCAAAGGCAACACTATTGAAAACGTGAGAGTACAGTTACACAGAAATGGATCAGATGAATGACTGGTTTGCCATAACAAACTAAATGTAAATACCAAAAAGACAGTGGAACTAACATTTTCACTGAAACAAACCGAACCAGCGCAAAATACATCAGCCAAATTTCTGGGGCTTGATGTAGATTCACATCTTACATGGGAGGCTCATGGAGTTGGACTACAACAAACCCTCGCTAGAAATGTGTATCTTTTGAAAAATCTGAGTCGTTCATTAGGCACCGAAATGGTAGCAAATCTCTACCACGCATTTATTCAATCACGCATTAGATATGGTATAATAATATGGGGGCATTCTCCCATAATGGCCGACATTTTTAGATTGCAGAGACGAGCCATTCGGATAGTAGCGGGTCTTGCGTACAGAGATGACTGCAGACACCAATTTAAAACATTGAAGATTCTCACAACACCTTGCATCTGTATTTTAGAATGTTTGTTATTTATTAAAAATAACACAAATAATTATTCCTGCAACAAAGATTTCCATACATATGAAACACGATCGAATAATGAGATTCGTATAAATCGATTTCGCCTATCAAAAGCTAAAACCGGCACAAGATACTATTCAATAAAAAATTTTAATGTGTTACTCCCTGATGTAAAACAGCTGTCCCATACATAGTTTAAACAGTGGTGCAAGAGTCATTTAGTAAAAAACGCGTTTTACTCGTTTGATGAATACCTTACAAATAGTAACCACTAATTAAAAGCTTAAAGATTAAAACGAAAAACCTTCAAATTAAGTAAAATAATTTTATCCATGCTGTGATATGTGCTCACAAGAGGTTTTAATATGTAATGTTTTGTACCGTTTGTACATATTTTAAATTGCATCAACTGGATTTTTATTATTTTAAATTATTTTATTTATTTATTTATATTTTTATCTTACGTATTAAATATTTTAAACTGTAAATTTTTTATTTTTGAAACTACCTGCTGTACAGTCTTGGTTATAGAATTTACTAAACTTTTTAATTGCATCAGCTGTATTTTAATATTTTAAATTATTGTATTTATTTATTTATTTGTTATCTTTCATTTTAAATATTTTAACATGTTTATATTTTAATTTTTTCACTACCTGCTGTACTGTCTTTATTTTAATGGTCAACTTATGTTTTTACAATTAAAATAATATATCTTGTTAATATTAATACCAATAGCGATCTATCTGCTGATAAACTCGCCATCTATGTTTTGTACACGTTTGTAAACTGTTCATTTATCAACATATTATCTTGACCTGTGTAAAACTATGTTATTAGCACCAATCAAAATTATTATTATTATTATTATAATCTACCAGATTGTGTTTAACAGAGACGCTTAAAAATTGTTAACTGTAAAAACCAGTATTGGACAATAATTTATTTCGTTTTCGGTCTTGAGCGAAAAATTTAAATTCCGTTTTCGTTTCCGTTTTTTGTTCTTGTAAATACCTATATCGATTCATTTCGTTTTCGTTCCGTTTTCAGTCCCTGCTCAGAATCTTATTCCGAATGAGACCGCTTTAAGACCAGATTGGTAAAGTTGCTATTACCTTTGTAAATCTGTCATTGAAGCACTAGGTAAAGATTTGCAAAAATAACATCAATCTAATAGTACATTAACACATAAGTGTCGATGCACCTTGAACCCAAAACTCAGTCCTCTGCAAACAAGTTTCATAAGGAAGGTTTTATCACATGAGCCCAAGTATCTAATACATGTGGGATAAAATTATTTACAAAAGTAATTTATGCCATTTATACAGTGCATTTAATTTAAGTGTGGCCATAGGGATTTACATGGTAAAATTTGTACCCCATGTTAACTTTTGTTTTCGTGCAAATTTAAAACATTTTTTTGTTTTTATCAATAAATCAAACATTTTTCTGTGAAATGTTCATTGTTAGAAGGACATAAACATGTTAGAATTCTTTATTTTCGCTTTCAAAGTTGAAATTAATAACACAAATAATTAAGCCAAAAGATCAACTTGGCGTAAATGTCATAATGCTTATTGACAAGTAAAGGTTATAAGGTAAAGATTGTTGTGTTTTTTTTTTAAAGGAAAAGCCTCTTTCTATTACTAAAAAATATTCGGAAGTCGTTACGGCATGCGTACAGAGCGTTTTTCTTTAATTAAAGCAGGAATTTACATGTACATTTTAACACGTTTTAACATTGATTAAGTTAGCTGCAAAGTTTTAAAAATCTGCGTAAACATGTTTAGTTAATGTTTTTTTTGATTTATTGAAGTAATAAAACTAAAAAATACCACAATGTAAACATAAATATTTTTTTCCGCTACCGACAACGTAAATACGCATTGCATGCATGGTTACAGGTACCGTAAGTGTCTGATAACATTCGTGGTGTTTGTTGTCCTTGACGACGGAACTTAATTTTTACTTACGGACCTAGAAAAATAATAAACAGAAACGTAACGCTCCAACATATAGGCGAGCAACACATTTTCGTCTATACCTACAGAATCGGCATCCGTTTTACATAACCACTGCTTAAAAAGAGTCGTAACAGGACACATACCTGTTTAGATTTTGTCGGCAACACATTCTAACACGCAATATTCGCAGCTTCGTTTGCATCCGTGCCCGCAAAAACTGTCACTGGATTGACACAAACAAACAAAATTCGACACTGTTTTCTCCGTTGCTGGGTTGCCATAGAACGCATAGGTGACTATAAAAATTTGAATCCCAAAAGTTACAAGCCGTATTTTAGAATATTTTCTGATCATTTTTAAGTATTATATTTCCGGTAGCGGAAAAAAATTAATAAGCAACACGGAACGTAATGACAATTAACATTTTCGGCAGGCGACGAGCCTCGGCTCCGCCTCGGTTCGTATTCGCCTACCTCAAATGTTAATACGTCCTTACGTTCCTTGTTGCTTAAATAACTAATTAAAGAAATTGTTCAAAATGCTTTCCTTCCATTGCTAAACAATAACCCAACCGATCGTAAAAATGTCCGAGTATTTTGCAACTCTTTCACTGTGACGGAGTTGCAAGCTTCTGTAATTCTTATCTTTAACTCCTCAAGATTTTCGGGCTTATCTCGGGAAATGTTCGTACATTTTAAACACTGTAGTCCGCAATTTATCGACTTTATGTGTGCTGCTCGTTTTTCAATGTTATAAACAGACATTTTCTTGAAAAAATTACATTAACAAACTTTCGTGCGATTTTATAACATTTACTTGACAGCAAACATTATGACATTTACGCCAAGTTGATTTTTGGGCTTAATTATTTCTGTTATTAATTTCAACTTTGAAAGAGAAAATAAAGAATTCTAAAATATTTACATCCTTCTAACAATGAACATTTCGTAGAAAAATGTACGATTCATTGATAAAAACAAAAAAAATGTTTCAAATTTGCACAACAAAAGTTAACATGGGGTACAATTTTTACCATGTAAATCCCTATGGCCACACTTTTTATCAATCGACACACACAAATTCTTATAATAATATGGCTGAACGATACCATGATGTCAGTTAGGCAGAGTCCAACTACTACCATATGACTATTATTACATGATAGGTAAATCCAAATGGGAAATAACACGTGCACTGGATTCATTGATTCTACCATATGTATAAAAATTATTTAGATAAGGCATGGCCAAGGTAAACAAAATCACGGTCTTAGATTAGTTCAGCACGTTGTTGACTTTATGTCATATAAACAACTGGTGGCGAAGACGTGATGCGACGTATCAAACCTGCAACGTACGTTCCGAAATGCAAAGCCACCCTTTATCTAAATAATTTTTATACATATGGTAGTATTTCACAATGGAAAATGTTATAAAACATATCACTTATTAGATATAACTCATGAAAAATAAATTAAAAAGAAAACATAATTAATTACAACAGTGTTCATTAATAATTTACCTTGATGGCTTCACCTGGTTTCATTTGTTTGTTTGACATTTGGATTACCTTCTTGATTTCTTTGGATCTGTGTGTTTCCTCTTTTTTCTTTTCACGTTCTCTCTGTTTTTGTTCTTTTAATCGTTGCTTTTCTAGGTTCCTCATTTCGGATGATTGAATTTTACTACTTTTGTTAATTGCAGCAGCACTCCCAATTAGGAAATCACTATCGTCGTTATCTTTAAATAGATTAGGTTCTAAAAAGCTGATCATTTAAACAATGAAATGAAGTATGAAATTAATTTACCTTTATGTGACAGTAAAATAGGATTCTCAATAATTTTCTTGTAGTATTCGTCATCATTATCACTCAAACTTCCTGTCAAATAAAAATATTAATTTACAGGGTTTTCTGTTTTGTTTTTAGCGCAATCATTTACTCACCTTCACTGGTAATACATTCTTTCTGATTTGCTCCCCTACTTTGAGCTTTCCCAGTGGGCTTTGATGAAAGATTATCATCACCTGTAGTTTTGTTTCCTAATAATTAATTCATAATAATAATAACATGAAAATTACACAGGCCTGCAATTTTTTTATTTTCTTGGACCCAAGAGCTAGAATATATGTTCACGAAGGATTGCGATGCTCTGACGTTTATCACGTCAGGATTTGGAGAGTGTTAAAATAGCAATTTTTGGTCTTTTTTTTAGTGTTAATAACTCCGAAACGGTAAACGATACGTTAATATTGGCAATGGATTCGAATTCCGCGTGATGAAATCGATAAAAAATGATAGTTTAATTAGGGAAAATGATGGAAAATAAATATTGATAGCCAACTGTTGCACCGTTTATGGTAAGAATTATTTTATTTTTCTAAAGTGAAACATGTGAAAAAGCCGACGCTTTGGACTTTTTGCATAAATTAGCATAGAACGGCTCTGCCCAACAACAAATTTACTACCCAACATTGACATTCAAAATGATGGGTACAAAATGCCCGGTCAGAAGATACACATAAACTTCAAATGACTTACCATAATCGGTGTAACGTTTGGCGGTTAACATTGATATCAATTCCATAATTTTCCTTAATTCAACTCTCACATTTCATAGATTTGGTCACGAAATTCGAATCCGTTGCTCATATCAACGTATCATTTACCGTTTCAGAGTTATTAACACCCAAAAAATCGCCATGTTAGCACGTTCAGGTTAGATTATCTCCGAATCTTGATGGATAAATTTAGATTACGGATTCGGTTTTATAGCATCATAATCTTTCGGGAACGCATATGCTGATTCCTGGGTCTGAAATTTGCAGGCCTGTGTTATTAATCCCAGGGTGTTTTAACTGTAGTTTTATTCATTTCAATTACAGGTTCTATTATTGACATAATGATTATCTGATTAACAATAATACTCTGGAAGGTTATATCAGAAACTTTGTAATTTTAAATAGATATTTTACCAAGTATCAATTTTTGATGATAAATCAATTTCATTAATATATCCCTTTAGCTACTACTATTCATTTTTACTTTCTCCGTTACGAAGTACGAGAAAGTATTGTGATCGTGATTTTTTTTCAAAATTTTTTCAACATTAGATATGTTCACATTAATATTGTTATATAACAATGGTTATATTTGCCGCCGCTGGCAATGTCCATATCTTGTCGGTGTTAAAGCCACCCGTATTTGGTTCAGTACAGCATTCAGGCAATAGATTCCGCCACTTTGGCGTTTCTACCTTTAACGGTATTTGGAATACTTATATTCCAATAGTAGTAGCAACAGAAATGATATTGACCTTCCAAATAATACAATATGGTTTCAGCAAGACGACGCATCTCCGCAATAGGCGTTTTTTTTCTCGAACAAGTAGAAATTCTTATTGAACATTTTGAATATTTTACAGCCCAATTCTGCGCATTAATCTCTCTCGCGGGCTATTCTATCGGTCCTCATCTGCCAATCCACCTATTCGTAAAGCAATTGTCAAGATCATTTTTCTTTGGGAAAAAAGCGCTGGAACAAGGTCATTTTTCAAAAACTCTAAATATCAAGTTTTCACCTTCAATTGTCATTTACTCGAAAAAATTCTTATATAAGATGGCAATATTTTTATACTGCCAGTTCGACAATGAAAAGATCTCTCAAAATCAAGAACAAAAATAGGGGGTTGCCATTTAGAAACAAAATGGCGAACGTCATAACTCAAAAACATATGACGACTGAAAATCGACTTTCATGCAAAAATGTGTATTTTTATAAAAGAAAATCGACCCGTTCGAGGATTTTTTCCAAAAATATTTAATTTCGGTTTTACTGAATATATTCCATACTTTAGGCGCGCACTGTATATATAGTTCTTATTCGTTAAATTATCTCAACAAATACGACTCGCGGTTATAATTTTGGCAGGATAAATTTTATTTTAAGCACTTGTCATTTCATCGCAAATTTCTTGAATGAATTGAGATTAGGCAAAATCCATCTCAATTCATTCTCGAAATTTGTGTTGATTCAATGGCTCGTCGAACAAATAAAATTTATCCGGCCAAATTTAACCTCTTGTGGTATGACCCCCGAAAATATGTTGTTG
The DNA here is from genome assembly GCA_910593695.2 of Ocypus olens. Classification (NCBI taxonomy): domain Eukaryota; kingdom Metazoa; phylum Arthropoda; class Insecta; order Coleoptera; family Staphylinidae; genus Ocypus; species Ocypus olens. The sequence goes on from OU343056.1 coordinate 33,698,979, forward strand.
TTATTGGCCAAAGGGGCGCCGTTTTTAGACAGGACCAAATTGCTTAAAGCAAGCATTTGTTATCATCAGCTGATCTGTCACTGTTACTTGTCTCTCACCGGTTCCATGTTTCACCTCAGTTTTTGTGTTTTTAGTCAGTTATTTCTCCCGTTGATAGTGTAAGAATCGATTCTTCTCATCTCGCGATTTTCTTGGAAATGGTTATTTTATTTTTAACCATGGATATATACCCAGTACAAGTTTTGTGTCATTTTCGCCCCCCAAAAAACGGATATGGTTGGATCATGGCGATGGTTGCGACCGTTACTACGTGTTAATTCATTATATAATCACTGAATAATAATCACTGCCCAGTGCTCTGAATGTCAACGTGAAGAAATTTAAGCAAGCGCGGGTAAACGGCGGGAGTAACTATGACTCTCTTAACCCTTAATAGTCACACCTCCGAAAAATAATAGTAATTCGGGGTGTGGTACACCTCACGCCTTTGAACTTCGGTCAATTAAAATTAAATTGACAAAAAACAAAAAATAACAATCTGGAATACATTTTGAACCTCTAGTTACAAGAATATGTGAATAGTTTTCGAAACCTGCAACTTTACATGTGAAAAAAAAATGTTGCAAAAAAAATTCCGCAAAATATGAGTTTTTTTGCAAAAAATACGGTAGTAATTTGAATTTTCAGCTAAAAAATAAAATAGTTTGAACCTGAAAACCTGAAATAGTATCATTTCAAGTGGAATAAATACATTTTGCGACCTTTCCAAAAAGTATATTTATTTTCATGATCGAAGGTGGGATTTTTTACGAAAAAATTATATTAGTATTTTTCTAATATAAAGTCAACTTAATGTTAAATATGAATATGAAAATATTTTTAAAACTATTATTATAAAGAAAAAAGGCTATTATAATGTAAAAGACAATTATTCGATCCCAAAAGAGCATTCGACGCACATATAAATATGTGCGATGTATGTCGCACATCGACCTCTCGCAACTGCGACATAGCATGTGCGACTTTTTGTCGCTTCTTCTGGAACAAATATCGCAGCGCTTTTGATTCGGCAACCTCGGAATAATCCACTGAGAAGAAAATGCTTAGATTTTTTTTTCTGGCACAATGATCACACGGGGTGTCGTACGAGTCGACTCAAACAGGTACCACATTAACACTGGCGCGTGAGCTCAAATAATACCTATTGGGGTCGACAATAGAAGGTTCAAACTATCTGTAGATGGAGTAACATGTCCCGTTTACTTTCAATTTCAGGGCCTTATTCAACGTCGAAAAAACGCTGGGGTGTATCACACCCCTAGTGACTATTAAAGGTTAAGCAAGCGCGAGTAAACGGCGGGAGTAGACGTGCCGTAAATCTGCTCCTCCAAAATACACATAACCTCACATATTTTCGGGGGCTTGTCTCTAGGCCTCGAAATAAATCAGTATTGAAAATATGTAGATTAGATTAGATTAGATTAGACGGGGTCGATTGGCTGTGGTGAGCCTTACAGCACTGCGACCTGTTTAGATCTTTTGTACTAGTACCCTACTGCTATTTGATTCCCAGAAATTCAACTTCCCTGACAAGGTCAATTAATTTTCTGGGAGGTAATGCCCTGATCCGTTCTGGCGTTACCGCCATACCTCCGGTTAGGGCCTGCCTAGTGGTAGCTAGAGCTACACACTCGCATAATATGTGTTCGGCCGTTTCTTCTGCCGATTCACATAATCTGCATGTGGTGTTATCCACTTTGCCCACATTGTGAAGATGGTACTTCACTGGGCAGTGTCCTGTGAGGAGACCGGTGATTAGTCTGATCTCGGTTTTAGTGAGGCGTAAGAGCTGTTTGGCTCTATTTGGCGAGAAGTCAATAAACATTTTGGATTGCCTTTGACCTGGTGCATTTTTCCAATAGTCTATTTTGCACTTTTTCCCATTCTTGGATCACGCCTTTTTTATGTGCTTTCGGTAGCCCGCAGGTCGGTTTTGGTCCAATGATGGTAGTTGAGGCTCCTTCCTTAGCAAGTATATCGGCATGCTCATTGCCTTTTATGCTTGCGTGGCCGGGTACCCACATTAGGGTGAGCTTGTTGCCCTTTGCCAGTTGGTTCAGAGCCTGTTTACAGTTCCAAGTAGTCTTGGAGTTAAAGCTGTACGCTTTAAGGCTCTTTAGGGCAGCCTGGCTCTCCGTGATTAGATATATGCGTGCCCCTTTGTAGCCCTTTTTTTGTGCACACCTGAGCACATCTTTCTAAAGCTATTATTTCAGCCTGTAAGACAGAAGGGCCATGTCCGAGGGGATCTGATTCCCTATGCTTAGGCCCATATATGCCTATGCCGGTGCCCACCTCTGTCTTGGATGCATCTGTGTACCAGAGTACAGAATTATGTTTTAGTTCTGTGACTCGTTTCAGACTGTTTTGGCGACTATCAATAGTCACATCAAATCTTGATTCGAAGTCATAATTGATCGGCATTATATCCGATGGTGTTTGTAAGAACTCGCTTGTAACGAGGTCCAGAATTTCTGAGTGCCCGGTTCTGTGGCCTGTACTGGTCCAGTTTAGTCTCAGTGCACTCATTAGACCTTCCTTTCTGATTTGTTCGTGCAAAGGAAGTAGGTCTAGTAAAGCTTCCATTGCTGCAGAGGGAGTGCTATGTGCAGCTCCCGTGATGCCAAGACAGGCCAGTCTTTGAAGAACTTGGAGCTTCTTTTGTGCCGTTACTTGTTTTATTTTGGTCCACCATATTAGTGAGCCATATGTGATGATGGGTCTGACCACCATGATGTACAACCAGTGTATCATTTTAGGTTTCAGCCCCCATGATCTGCCAAAGAGCCGGCGGCCTATCCAGAGTGCCGCCGTTGCTTTGCTGATCGTTTAGATGCGCGTTCCAGTTAAGCTTCCTATCAAGCACTAAGCCTAAATATTTCACTTGGTCGGAAAGCGCAATTTCTTGTCCTTTTACTTTGGGAGCTTTGATTGAAAGTTTCCTGCGATTAGTAAAAGGTACAATCACAGTTTTGTCCGGGTTGACCATGAAACCCTCCCTCAGACACCATTTTGATGTGTTGTTAAGGGCCTCTTGGGCTAGGGACGATACGATGCTATCGTATTTACCCCATATGACAACCGCAATGTCGTCGGCGTAGCCTTGCGTACTATAGCCCTTATCTGCCAAGGTCGTGAGGAGCTCATCCACCACGATGCACCAGAGCAAAGGTGAAAGAACCCCGCCTTGCGACTCACTCCCCATACCTGCCGTGATTTTACGGTTTTCAAGTACAGCTTTTATCCATCTGATAGTGGGTAGTAGTATGTAGGTTCTGGCCGGAGAAGAGGAGAGCGCTCTGATTGGTCGCCGTGGGCGTGGCCAGCTCCTGATTGGTTGCCCAGACCACACCCCCATCTTTCTATTGGTTAAGGGTGGTTTAAGCGGCCATTTTGTTAAAATGGCAATATTATATTGGCCAAGGGGTAGAAGACTCCATTTTGTAAAATGAAAGCAGCCTTCTATTGGTTACGAATAATAAGTCTTCATTTTGTTTTTGCCCAGACCACACCCCCCATCTCTCTATTGGTTAAGTACCATCTAACCCGCTATTTTTTCTAAATGTCAATGTTCTATTGGCCAAAGAGGAGAAGTCTCCATTTTGTAAAATTGGGTAGCAGGTGTTCGTTTAAAGTGTTGGTTGCCCCCAATGTACAGTCCTAATTGAACATTGTGGATATTTAAATATGATTCGTACAGATTACAGATTCAGTCTCAGTTTTTATGTTGAAGTGATATAACAATGGCATCGAGAAAAGTTTTGAGCGAAGAAGGGCGGATGATATTATTAAATGTGTTAGACTATTTTTGTGCTGAACGTGAAAATGGTGGACCACTGACGTCGATAAATAAAGTATATGAAAGAACCGCGAGTGCAATGCAAGTTTCAACAAAGACAGTTCAAAGAGTTAGTGCACAACGCAAAAGTGGTGAATGCCTCACAATTAAAAGGAGGAATAGATCAGCACCTAAAGTGGAAAATATGCCTGATGCGGTAAAAGGAGAAATCAGAAAAATCGTGTACGAAATGTATACTCAGAAAAAGTTTGTGACGGTTGATGGAATTCTTGATGAAATCATACGAAAGGAATTATGCGAAATTGGAAGAACTTCGTTGAAATCGTTGCTTCACTTAATGGGATTTAGATTTAAAAAAACATAATAATAGACATATTTTATGCGAACAAGCACATATTATTTCAAAAAGGATGTACTTCTTAAGATCATTTACATATAATCCATATCCCAGCAATGTTGTCTTTTTGGACGAAACGTGGATATTTGCGAAAGGAAGTGGAACCGTGAAGACCTGGAGTGATGGAAGTATTCAGGCTGCCAATAAATCTATGAATCCATTATCACTAGAAAAACGGTTCATTATTTTGAATGCAGGGAACTCACAGGGGTTTATTCCTAACTGTTGCTTGATATTTCCTTCAAGCAATTCATCCAGTGACTACCACAAATCAATGAATTCCACATTGTTCGAAGAGTGGTTTGAAGAGTCACTTCTAAAAAGTTTCGAGGAACCTTCCATCATCATGATGGATAACGCCTCGTACCATTCAAGACAATTAAACAGGTGTCCGACAACTGCGTCAAAAAAAAATGATATTATTGAGTGGCTTAGGGAACGCAACATACATTTCGAGCCATATATGACGAAAAGTGAGCTGTTACCGATACTTAAAATAAATAAACCCCGTGTTCCAACGTATGCAGTCGACATTCTGGCTAAAAGATATGGACATTCAATTTTACGATTACCGCCATATCATTGTCAGTACAATGCTATTGAGAAGGTGTGGGGGATTGCAAAAAATCATTATGATAAAATTATAATAGCAACCTCAGGAAATGATAATGACGTTCAGCATTGTTGGAAAGCATCCCTCGACCAAGTTACTCCGCAAATTTGGAGCAGCTGCATCCAAAGCACAAATAAAATTATTAATGATGACTTTGTAAAACAGTGTGTAATGGACGACGTATTACCACTAGTAATATCATTAAATAGTGATGATTCGTCCTCGGATTTGACAGAGTCAGATACTAACTGTGCTAGTGATTCGGATTAAAAAACATTAGGAATTAAGTATAAAATTGTTTACGTTTTGTAAATATTATTGTATTGTTTTTTTATTTGTAAGTAATTTAAAACTAACATTTTAATATTTTGTTTTTGTAATTAGCCGCTGTTTTATTTTGCTTTTGTTGTACATAAATTGCGTAACATTTTAATTTTGCTTTTATTTTCAACCCATTTTGAATCATTTGAAATAACGTTTTCATTCACGACAATACATTTTGGGATAATTACAACATTATTTAACATTCTTGGTTAAATAAACACGCGGAATTAGTCGATGGTACTTTTAAAAACCTTTTGAGAGCCACTCATTCAAATATCGAAGCGGACGTTGCAACAAGCAACACCAATGGGTGACAGGCCGAGTTGTAAATATTATTGCATGCAATATATCTGAATACCAATGAACTCGGTTTGGGGGTGGGACCTACCAGCTTTCGTTTATTACTTCAACGGACTTGCTAAATCGTCGTGATTATAGCAAAGTCCCACCGAATCCTCTGCTCCCACATTCAGCCTTCTGCAAAGCCAAACCTGATCGTGGAGCTATTTCACCATAACACCCATCTGGAGTTGCATCTTAATGCTCATCTTCAGAAAACAGGATCCTTTTTTTCAATACCACCACATCTTCATCGGCGCCTTGTTCCTTTCATAGGAGAGGAAGCAACATCATGTTTTTTTGAAATTTAATTTATTAATTTGGTTTATTACCAATAAAAACTATATTGTATTTTTCTGGTTTCATACAAATCATACACGCATCTTTATCCATTCTTAAAAATAAGTCTCTGCTACACACTGTACACTGAACATCAATTTCTAATATTTTAGAAATCGAGTAATGAAATGTATAGTTTGTCGCTTCTAGTACTATTACTTCTAGAGTATCCATATAGCATTTATAACAAAGTCTGTTACTGGGCATCATAGTATAATAGCTAAAATAGACACAACATGTGTCTATTCGACGTTCTGAGAAATCATAATTCAAATGACGAGTTAGACCATCCACCACTGGTGTAGTCGCTTCAGGTCCAGGTGGGAGGCGATGACGCGGGTTAAGACGGTAATACCTATTCCATTCAAAATGATTGTAATTATCACGACCAATCACTGGATCCATCTCAACCCCGTCATTATCACTTTCATTCCTAGAATCGTGCATGTAATTAATATCCATCTCAAAATTCTCACCAACATAAAAATTATAATCGCGTTCTAACACGTTTATACCGAGTGTTTGGGATAAGGGGCGAACATAGGGATTTAACATGTAAAATTAAATATGTGTAATTATTTGCTCCCCTATTCATTTTAGAGAAAAATCGTAAAGGAATATTTTTTACAGAATTAAAAACTGTAAATGTATCATCCATTTAATTTACGTTTGTACCAGCATACACCTCAGAAATAATAAAAATAAGTTTAACAATTTACCATTTAATAAAAACCCTTGCCATGACTTTGACAAATGTCATGTTTCATGTTATAGTGAAAATAATAATATTGCAAGTCAGATATCAATTCTAGTTATTACGATGAACAATAATCTGAGTTATTCCAATGAAGAGAGGGTATTCATTATTAAAACATTTTACAGTGGCGTCAGTTTACGCAGAGTTCGTGACTTATTTTCGGTTACATTTAACAATCGACCAATTCCATCTGTATCAACAATTTCCAAATTTGTGAAAAAGTTCGAAAATACAGCAAGTGTAGCGGCAGATGATTCAAAAGGTATTTCAATAGTCCAATTTTAACAAATATTATTTCAAAAACATTAACATTGCAGGCAAACGGAAGAGAAGAAGCAACGATGAATTGGAAGAAAGAGTTTTGGGGTTGATAAATGCTGATCCAACAACTAGCATGCGATGCATTGCTCGTGAGTGCAGCGTGTCTACATTCTCAGTGTATAAGATTCTGAATAAGCATGGGTATTATCCCTACAAACATCAATGCCATCAGGAGATATTGCTAGTGGATGAAGAAAGCAGGCGTGTATTCTGCGAGATAATGCAGAATCGATCAAACATAGACAGAAACTTTTTGCAGTCTATCTGTTTTACGGATGAATGTACGTTCACACTTAACAACGAGCCCAACACTCAGAACACGCGATACTGGACCCAAGAAAATCCGCGGATATGCCTTAGAACTAGAACCCAGTTCCCGCAAAAAATCAATATTTGGGCTGGTATTTAAAAAAATAATATTATTGGGCCGTTTGAAATATGTGGAAATTTAAATTCGAATTCTTATTTAGACCTTTTAATCAACCAGGTTGGCCCTGCGTTAGAAGAAGTTGCACGTGACAATCAGGAGATATGGTATCAGCATGATGGATGTCCAGCCCATTATGGTTTAAATGTAAGGGAATATTTAAATGCTAATTTTCCCAATTGCTGGATTGGTCGCGGTGGCACTATCAACTGGCCACCAAGATCTCCTGATTTAGCACCATGTGATTTCTTTTTGTGGGGTCACTTGAAAAACAAAATTTACAAAAAACACCATCCAAATATTGAATCTTTGCGGGAAGCAATTTTTGCGGAATGCACATAGATTACAGATAGGCAGTTGGCTAATGTTAGACATGCATTTTATAACCGATTGGGTTATTGTTTACACCAGAACGGAGAACTTTTTGAGTACTTGCTCTAAAATTTCCCGTTGACCGCTGGTTACGGTAAAACCAAAAATATATCACGAACTGTGTGTAATCTGACACCACTTTAATTCAATTCATCGTTGCTTCTTCTGTTCCGTTTGCCTTTAATTTTAATATGTTTGAAATAATATTTGTTGAAATTGGACTATTGAAATACCTTTTGAATCATCTGCCGCTACACTTGCTGTATTTTCGAACTTTTTCACAAATTTGGAAATTGTTGATACAGACGGAATTGGTCGATTGTTAAATGTAACCGAAAATAAGTCACGAACTCTGTGTAAACTGACGCCACTGTAAATATTTTGATAATAAATAATACCCTCTCTCCATTGGAATAACTCATATTATTGTTCATAGTAATAACAATGCGTGAATTGATATTTGGACGTGGATGGAACTGCGTGTTAAGGAGATTGAATGATTCGGGAAATTGGCGTCGGCTACGAGGCCATCTGCCATAATCATTGTATTGTAATATATCAGAAATTAAATGAATAACTGAATAATGAAAGGCAAATGCAATGTCCATGGTCCCGAGCGAATATTCCGCGACCCCGAAATCGTTCGCCCGGGCTGGGATTCGAACCCTCGCGGCACGCGGTGCAACCGGCATAAGCGCTCGCTTGTACCCACTACACCAACGGGCCGCCCGAATTAATGTTTGACTAGTAAAATTATTCTCACCATAACATGACATTTGTCAAAGTCATGGCAAGGGTTTTTATTAAATGGTAAATTGTTAAACTTATTTTTATTATTTCTGAGGTGTATGCTGGTACAAACGTAAATTAAATGGATGATACATTTACAGTTTTTAATTCTCTAAAAAATATTCCTTTACGATTTTTCTCTAAAATGAATAGGGGAGCAAATAATTACACATATTTAATTTTACATGTTAAATCCCTATGTTCGCCCCTTATCCCAAACACTCGGTATATCCATCGTCATTAATTGGAACTTGCATAATTACTATAAAAAATTAAAAAAATAATATTTAAAATAAATATAAATATAAAAACTTACGTGGCTCACCGTCTTACAGAACCTAATTAACTGCGAGTAAAGATTAAACTTATGAATTGCATTTTCGAATATGCATTTCCGAATATATATACTAACAACATGTTATTTTTAAACCTAGTTTATTTATGTGTACATTCATTTTCTTAGGGTACAGGCCTCGCTCGCTACATGTTGTAAAAATAACTTTTTAATTTATTCCAATTCTCATTTATCTATAAGAAAAAAATATATAAACAAATTAACACGGCTCAGTAATTATTAACTGCGAGTAAATTTATGGGAAATTACAATCTTACATATAAATAGCAATAATAAATTTCCCATGTTGCTCACTTTAGGTTATTTATTGGTTGAAATCTATTTGACACAAATGCAGATTAATTTTCTTATTGCGCTTAATTATTCAACAATTTACCTTCACAATGTTTATGTAACATTATTTTTAAAATAAACAAAGCACCTCTAAGTAGGGGGGATATTGAGTATATAATGAGTGAACAAATTGATAGGCTTACAGTGCAATTTCATAGTGCCACTCTTGTGTTTAAAACAACTATATCTTTAATTTTCAAAAATGGTAAATACTATCATTAATTTAATTTTTTTCTTTCGATAAATATATTTTATTATTATTTCAAATTAATTTTAGGAACATTTATTAGCTCTTCAAACAAAAACTGATTACATTAAAATGGCGGACTTGAAACTTAATGAAAAAATTATTTTTTTTTTAAATAGAAAAGCAATCAACTAGATAAGGTGAAAAAGTTATATTAAAATTAATTGATAATAAATTATTATTTTCACCCGAACGATTTAATTCATTAGATGCGACTCAAATAGAAGAAATTAATAAAATTGAGAAACCTAAATTCTTTTTAGTTAAAAATAGAAAAGAGTGTGGCCCAGGAAAGTGGACTCACGACTTAGAGTTCATTTTTGAATAATATGTTTTTTTTTCAAATTCATTAAATAATAATAGTTTAGGATCAATAGAATATCTTTATCTCTTTTAGCCACCAAATAATAAATGTAAATTTTGCAACAAAATATTATCAAACACTGGAAATTTAAAAAGACATTTAACGCATTGTAAACAAAATAACACAAGATTTAAGGATGAAAAAAACATAAAAGAATCATGTTATTTATGTAAAACATCAGTGCAGAAACGAAACCTGGGGAGACATCTCAAGTTGAAACATACTGTCTCTTTTTCTTCTTCTTCTAATACATCAATAAAGGATATGGAACAAGGAAACGCATCACACAGCACAAATGGTAAGATTTAGTAATTGTTTCGTACTATAATAGTCGTAATATTTATTTTTATTTTCTAGAGCCACCGTTGAAGAAAAAACTGTGTGTAATATGTAACATTCCAATTGATGTTAAACTTTATAGAGGACACCTCAATTCGGAAAATCACAAAAACAAATGTCTCGAGGTATTGAATGATGATGATGGCGATGAAAGCATTATGAAAATCAATAGCTGCTTCCAAAACTCTATAGCTAATTATAAAATCAACATTTCACCAATTGCTGATATTCCGACAGCTCTTCAAGAAATAAAAAATAAGGTAGAAAATATTGTCCTTAAATTGTTACAAATACATATTTGTATTAAATACAATATTGAGTTATTTGCTCAATTTTGTAAATATAACAATGTTAATCTAGAGTATACAAAAAAATCATTTAACACAAAACATTTGATTGTTACTGATAGAGAAAGTTTTAATGAAGGTTATTCTAATATGTGTAGTAAAATTTAAAAAAAATCAAAAGAGTTTGCTGATCATGGGTCAGGATGGGCATTTGTAAAAAAATTATACATTGAATTAAATGTCAACAAATATTCTCCACTACAACTATCAAGTTATTTAGATTTACCAAAGAAAATAAAAGTTAAAAAAGCTTGTATAAATATAAAAAATTGTGATAATGCTTGTTTCGCCTGGTGTATTTTAGCTGCACTTTATAAACCCACTGGTAAAGGTAATCTAACAAGCAGTTATCCTCAAAATTATACAACCATATTAAATTTCAATCAAATTGAATTTCCTGTAAAATTAAAAGATATACATAAATTTGAAAAACAAAACAATCTGAGTATAAATGTTTATGGTTTATCTGAAAAAAAATGTGAGATAGTTGGACCATATTATTTTACAAAAAAGAAATGTAAACCCCATATAAATTTATTATTAATTGAGGATGAGCAATGTGAAATTCAACATTATTGTTTAATAAAAAGCATGTCTCGATTACTTACTTCTAACTTAACAAAAAATGAACACTCAAGATATTATTGTGACGGTTGTTTAATGTTATTTACTTGCAAAACTAAGTTAAGTCAACACAACAAAAACGATTGCAATTTTATAAAAACAAAAATGCCAACAAATCAAATTGTGAATAATCCATACACCACTAATAATATTCGCTTTGAGAATATATTAAAATTTAGTAATTTTAACAGTAAAATGAAAATCCCTTTTGTAATATATGCCGATTTTGAAACTTTGTTAGAACCTATACGAAATGCTGTTAGTTCTAGTTTAGAAAAAAAAAACATTAAAACATTTAAGAATGTTCCATATAGTTTTGCATATTACATAAAATGTTCTTTTAGTGATAACTTTTCAAAATTTGAAACATACCGTGGTTTAGATGCTTCGAAAGTATTTATTCAAAGATTAATTTTTGATGTAAAAAATATTTATAATAATCATTTTAAAACGAACATTCCAATGAAACCTTTATCAGTAAAGCAATTGGAAGAGATTGAAAAGGAAAAAAAATGTCACATTTGCAATTTAGAATTTTATGAGTACGATTTAAAATGTTTTGATCATGATCATTTAACGGGAGATTTTAGAGGTATTGCACATAATTCGTGTAATTTAAATTTTAAAATACCGAACTTTATTCCGGTTCTTTTTCATAACTTATCAAATTATGACGCTCATTTATTTATAAAAGAATTGGCTTGCGATGAAGAACCTATTGAAATCATACCGCGCACAAAAGAAAAATACATTTCAATTACCAAGGACGTTTTAGTTCAAAATGAAAATAATAAAGACCTAGTAAAAATAAAAATTCGCTTTTTAGATTCTTTTAGATTTATGGCAGCGGGTTTAAATACACTTGCTAGAACGTTAACTAGAGAAGAATTTATTGAAATTTATAAAAAAAATTCCTCAAAATCCTCAAGTAGAATTACTTTTAAAGAAAGGTGTATTTCCTTACAGTTATGTTTCACATTACAAAAGACTACTGGAAACTCATTTACCTGAATATGATAAATTTTATGATGACTTTAATAAATGTCACATATCCCACGAGGAATATTTACGAGCTCAACAAATATGGAGCAATTTTCAGTGTAAAACACTTGCTGATTATTCAGATATTTATTTAAAAACTGATGTATTATTATTAACAGATATTTTTGAGAAATTCCGAAAAGTATGTATAAAAACGTATGAACTTGATCCCTGTCACTTTTTTACAACCCCCGGGTTAACCTGGAATGCAATGTTAAAATTTGCTAATGTGGAACTAGAATTATTAACCGATATAGATATGTTACATTTTATAAAACGATCGATAAGAGGAGGCATTTCACAGTGCTCTCATCGATATGCAAAAGCAAATAATCCCTATATGGGGGAACTTTTTAATCCCAATGAAGATATATCATATTTAGGATATTGGGATTTTAATAATTTATATGGTTGGGCAATGTGTCAATTAATGCCAGAATCAAATTTTAAATGGTTAAATGAGGAGGAAATTAATAAATTAGATATACGAACGTTATCTGTGTGTTTTACACTGAAAATTGCTCCATATTTGTTGAGCTCGTAAATATTCCTCGTGGGATATGTGACATTTATTAAAGTCATCATAAAATTTATCATATTCAGGTAAATGAGTTTCCAGTAGTCTATTGTAATGTGAAACATAACTGTAAGGAAATACACTTTTCTTTAAAAGTAATTCTACATGAGGATTTTGAGGAAAATTTTTATAAATTTCAATAAATTCCTCTCTAGTTAACGTTCTAGCAAGTGTATTTAAACCCGCTGCCATAAATCTAAAAGAATCTAAAAAGCGAATTTTTATTTTTACTCGGTCTTTATTATTTTCATTTTGAACTAAAACGTCCTTGGTAATTGAAATGTATTTTTCTTTTGTGCGCGGTATGATTTCAATAGGTTCTTCATCGCAAGCCAATTCTTTTATAAATAAATGAGCGTCATAATTTGATAAGTTATGAAAAAGAACCGGAATAAAGTTCGGTATTTTAAAATTTAAATTACACGAATTATGTGCAATACCTCTAAAATCTCCCGTTAAATGATCATGATCAAAACATTTTAAATCGTACTCATAACATTCTAAATTGCAAATGTGACATTTTTTTTCCTTTTCAATCTCTTCCAATTGCTTTACTGATAAAGGTTTCATTGGAATGTTCGTTTTAAAATGATTATTATAAATATTTTTTACATCAAAAATTAATCTTTGAATAAATACTTTCGAAGCATCTAAACCACGGTATGTTTCAAATTTTGAAAAGTTATCACTAAAAGAACATTTTATGTAATATGCAAAACTATATGGAACATTCTTAAATGTTTTAATGTTTTTTTTTTCTAAACTAGAACTAACAGCATTTCGTATAGGTTCTAACAAAGTTTCAAAATCGGCATATATTACAAAAGGGATTTTCATTTTACTGTTAAAATTACTAAATTTTAATATATTCTCGAAGCGAATATTATTAGTGGTGTATGGATTATTCATAATTTGATTTGTTGGCATTTTTGTTTTTATAAAATTGCAATCGTTTTTGTTGTGTTGACTTAACTTAGTTTTGCAAGTAAATAACATTAAACAACCGTCACAATAATATCTTGAGTGTTCATTTTTTGTTAAGTTAGAAGTAAGTAATCGAGACATGCTTTTTATTAAACAATAATGTTGAATTTCACATTGCTCATCCTCAATTAATAATAAATTTATATGGGGTTTACATTTCTTTTTTGTAAAATAATATGGTCCAACTATCTCACATTTTTTTTCAGATAAACCATAAACATTTATACTCAGATTATTTTGTTTTTCAAATTTATGTATATCTTTTAATTTTACAGGAAATTCAATTTGATTGAAATTTAATATGGTTGTATAATTTTGAGGATAACTGCTTGTTAGATTACCTTTACCAGTGGGTTTATAAAGTGCAGCTAAAATACACCGGGCGAAACAAGCATTATCACAATTTTTTATATTTATACAAGCTTTTTTAACTTTTATTTTCTTTGGTAAATCTAAATAACTTGATGGTTGTAGTGGAGAATATTTGTTGACATTTAATTCAATGTATAAATTTTTTACAAATGCCCATCCTGACCCATGATCAGTAAACTCTTCTGATTTTTTTAAAATTTTACTACACATATTAGAATAACCTTCATTAAAACATTCTCTATCAGTAACAATAAAATGTTTTGTGTTAAATGATTTTTTTGTATACTCTAGATTAACATTGTTATATTTACAAAATTGAGCAAATAGCTCAATATTGTATTTAATACAAATATGTATTTGCAACAATTTAAGGACAATATTTTCTACCTTATTTTTTATTTCTTGAAGAGCAGTCGGAATATCAGCAATTGGTGAAATGTTGATTCTATAATTAGCTATAGAGTTTTGGAAGCAGCTATTGATTTTCATAATGGTTTCATCGCCATCATCATCATTCAATACCTCGAGACATTTGTTTTTGTGATTTTCCGAATTGAGGTGTCCTCTATAAAGTTTAACATCAATTGGAATGTTACATATTACACACAGTTTTTTCTTCAACGGTGGCTCTAGAAAATAAAAATAAATATTACGACTATTATAGTACGAAACAATTACTAAATCTTACCATTTGTGCTGTGTGATGCGTTTCCTTGTTCCATATCCTTTATTGATGTATTAGAAGAAGAAGAAAAAGAGACAGTATGTTTCAACTTGAGATGTCTCCCCAGGTTTCGTTTCTGCACTGATGTATTACATAAATAACATGATTCTTTTATATTTTTTTCATCCTTAAATCTTGTGTTATATTGTTTACAATGCGTTAAATGTCTTTTTAAATTTCCAGTGTTTGATAATATTTTGTTGCAAAATTTACATTTATTATTTGGTGGCTAAAAGAGATAAAGATATTCTATTGATCCTAAACTATTATTATTTAATTAATTTAAAAAAAAAACATATTATTCAAAAATGAACTCTAAGTCGTGAGTCCACTTTCCTGGGCCACACTCTTTTCTATTTTTAACTAAAAAGAATTTAGGTTTCTCAATTTTATTAATTTCTTCTATTTGAGTCGCATCTAATGAATTAAATCGTTCGGGTGAAAATAATAATTTATTATCAATTAATTTTAATATAACTTTTTCACCTTATCTAGTTGATTGCTTTTCTATTTAAAAAAAAATTAATTTTTTCATTAAGTTTCAAGTCCGCCATTTTAATGTAATCAGTTTTTGTTTGAAGAGCCAATAAATGTTCCTAAATTTAATTTGAAATAATAATAAAATATATTTATCGAAAGAAAAAAATTAAATTAATGATAGTATTTACCATTTTTGAAAATTAAAGATATAGTTGTTTTAAACACAAGAGTGGCACTATGAAATTGCACTGTAAGCCTATCAATTTGTTCACTCATTATATACTCAATATCCCCCCTACTTAGAGGTGCTTTGTTTATTTTAAAAATAATGTTACATAAACATTGTGAAGGTAAATTGTTGAATAATTAAGCGCAATAAGAAAATTAATCTGTATTTGTGTCAAATAGATTTCAACCAATAAATAACCTAAAGTGAGCAACATGGGAAATTTATTATTGCTATTTATATGTAAGATTGTAATTTCCCATAAATTGACTCGCAGTTAATAATTACTGAGCCGTGTTAATTTGTTTATATATTTTTTTCTTATAGATAAATGAGAATTGGAATAAATTAGAAAGTTATTTTTACAACATGTAGCGAGCGAGGCCTGTACCCTAAGAAAATGAATGTACACATAAATAAACTAGGTTTAAAAATAACATGTTGTTAGTATATATATTCGGAAATGCATATTCGAAAATGCAATTCATAAGTTTAATCTTTACTTGCAGTTAATTAAGTTCTGTAAGACGGTGAGCCACGTAAGTTTTTATATTTATATTTATTTTAAATATTATTTTTTTAATTTTTTATAGTAATTATGCAAGTTCCAATTAATGACGATGGATATATAAACGTGTTAGAACGCGATTATAATTTTTATGTTGGTGAGAATTTTGAGATGGATATTAATTACATGCACGATTCTAGGAATGAAAGTGATAATGACGGGGTTGAGATGGATCCAGTGATTGGTCGTGATAATTACAATCATTTTGAATGAAATAGGTATTACCGTCTTAACCCGCGTCATCGCCTCCCACCTGGACCTGAAGCGACTACACCAGTGGTGGATGGTCTAACTCGTCATTTGAATTATGATTTCTCAGAACGTCGACTAGACACATGTTGTGTCTATTTTAGCTATTATACTATGATGCCCAGTAACAGACTTTGTTATAAATGCTATATGGACACTCTAGAAGTAATAGTACTAGAAGCGACAAACTATACATTTCATTACTCGATTTCTAAAATATTAGAAATTGATGTTCAGTGTACAGTGTGTAGCAGAGACTTATTTTTAAGAATGGATAAAGATGCGTGTATGATTTGTATGAAACCAGAAAAATACAATATAGTTTTTATTGGTAATAAACAAAATTAATAAATTAAATTTCAAAAAATCATGATGTTGCGTCCTCTCCTATGAAAGGAACAAGGCGCCGATGAAGATGTGGTGGTACTGAAAAAAAGGATCCTGTTTTCTGAAGATGAGCATTAAGATGCAACTCCAGATGGGTGTTATGGTGAAATAGCTCCACGATCAGGTTTGGCTTTGCAGAAGGCTGAATGTGGGAGCAGAGGATTCGGTGGGACTTTGCCAAGATTGTGAATGATGAATAAAGAAACAATTTTGTCTTCTTGATGTGATAATTTATATACTATTATTTTTCTTAATTGTAACACTATGTTGAGACACATTTCATAAATAAAAAACCAATTAAAAACTCTTCTAGAAATTATCCCCCTCTAGTGGATTACCACCCATTAGAAATCAGTAGTACCACCCCCCCATTGGGGGCAACCAACACTTTAAACGAACACCTGCTACCCAATTTTACAAAATGGAGACTTCTCCTCTTTGGCCAATAGAACATTGACATTTAGAAAAAATAGCGGGTTAGATGGTACTTAACCAATAGAGAGATGGGGGGTGTGGTCTGGGCAAAAACAAAATGAAGACTTATTATTCGTAACCAATAGAAGGCTGCTTTCATTTTACAAAATGGATTCTTCTACCCTTTGGCCAATATAATATTGCCATTTTAACAAAATGGCCGCTTAAACCACCCTTAACCAATAGAAAGATGGGGGTGTGGTCTGGGCAACCAATCAGGAGCTAGCCACGTCCACGGCGACCAATCAGAGCGCTCTTCTCTTCCCCTCCGGCCAGAACCGGCTATCTACATACTACTGTGGGTATATCAATGCCCTTCCTGATGGCTCCCTTTTCCACGGTTTTGAAGGTCGTATTGTCAAACGCCCCTTCAATATCCACGAAAATACCTAGTGCAATCTCCTTGTATTGAAGCGATGCCTCTATGCCTGTTGTAAGGCTGTGCAAGGCATCTACAGTAGATTTTCCAGGTTGATAGGCAAAGTGTTGCCTATGTAGCGGGTTCGCTTTTAGAGCGCCGCACCTAATGTCGTTGTCCACGATTTTCTCCATCATTTTGAGGAGGAAAGAGGTGAGGCTGATTGGGCGGCAGGACTTAGCCTCATCAGGTGGCCTACGGCCCGCTTTGGGGATGAAAATCGCCCTGGCCTCCTTCCATTCCCTTGGAATATAGCCCAGCATGAAGCTGGCTTTGTATATTGCTTGCAGGTATGGGGCTAGTATGTCTAGCCCATATTGCAGCAATGCAGGAAATATGCCATCTGGCCCTGGAGTTTTGAAGGGTTTGAAGCTTTTGACTGCCCATTCAATTTTTCCTCTAGTAATTAGTTTACCAGCCTTTCTTTTGCTCTCTCTGGTTGGTAGGAATGTGCTTCCTTCCGTAGATTGAGCAGTTGTTGCGTGTGAGTCCACAGATGTTGAGCCCGGAAAGTGTGTCTTCAAGAGCACACTAAGACTTTCTTTGAGGCTCTCTGCATGACTCCCATCAGGTTTTTTAATTAAACCAATGTCATTGGAGTGGTCTTTCGATAGGACCTTTTGGAGTCTTGCTGTCGGGGCTGTGCCGTTCACTCCCTCACAGAAAGTTCTCCAAGTTTTCCTTTTCGACTTCCTCAGCTCCTTGTTGTATTCTGATAGTGCCTGTCTGTAGGCATCCCAGTTGCCCGTCTTCTTTGCACTATTGAAGGTTTTTCTGGTTTGCGTCTTCAGGCGGTCTAAATCCTTATTCCACCAGGGCACATCTCTGGAATGAGATCTCCTCTTATGTGGACAGCTGGATTCGTATGCCTTTAAGATGCAATTTTTAAGGAGAGCCGCAGCTATTTCCAGCTCCCCTGTAGTTTGGATGTCGAGGCATAGATCTTCGGTTCCCAGACCTAGGCACTCTCTGTAGAGGCCCCAGTCTGTGTTCCTCGGATTCCTGCACTCTAAAACAGCTTCCTTAGTGACCTCAATATCAAACCCAATCTGCTGATGGTCTGATAAAGAGGGTTCTACTAGAACTCGACGAAAATATGTAAGGGGCCCCGTGACGTCAACACGGTGTTTGAAAAATTTTACAAGTGCCGGGAACAATAAGTGTTAGAACATTTTTTACAAGTCCACGGTTTGGAATTCCTGTTCCTCCCATCTCTTCCTGTTATCCCCAAGTCTCATACCCTTGTCATCTGCACCCTTGGGTGCTCGACCTTGAAGGTCAAGGTCAAGTCAGGGTCAAACTTTTTTTTCTACTTTTCAGTCATTAGCTCAAAATTGTAATTTTTTTTTGTCAAAGTAATTTTCAATCAATAATTTTCAACGGGGGTCAACTTTCTTGTGACTCGTTGAATTTATTTTTTTTTGGGAACGTGTTACGCTTTTTCTATGGTCTCACCGCACTCCCTGTAGTCAGCTGGTATCTGACTGACACAGCGCCCCGCCATTCGCCGTTTGGATATCTCGCTTTTGCTTTTATCGTTTATCTGTGTCTTGGTTTTTGTCTGTCATCCCCTTGTCTCGGCCAACATCATTTTTCACTTATTTATTTATTTCATCCACCCCCCATTTTAATCTGCGACTGGCGGTAACCACACCGTATCATCCGATTATCCGCCTGACTTTTTACTCCCATTGACATTTTTGTACTCATAATCCATTAACTATTTATAATCACCGTTTCATTTTCAACCACCGACGCTTGGCCGAGCTTTATTCTGTTTTAAATTGTTGTGCTGTCTAATTTTAATTGATCAGTTTTTACGCTAAACTTTATTTTCTTCGCATTTATTTATTTTTGGATATATTATTTATTTATTTTTAACTTTAATTTTATTTTCTGTTACACTACGCTAGAGGTATAACGGCCTCTAGGGCTTACGCGTAAGCTGCAAAGCAGCCTTCATCAAGGGTATATTTAACTCAATTAGGTCCCTTCGGACCCGGGCGGAACATCGTGCCCCACCATATATAGCCCTAAGGAATTAGTGTATATAAGGTTGTTGCTACACCGTGGCACGTTATTAAGGTGGAAATCAACCCCGAATTTAGGACCGGAAAAATACCGGCGGAACCTCCACCTCCCCGATCTTTTGGTATTTCTTTCTTGTACATCTATGTACCGACACATTACATTATAATAACCTCGATTAGACATGTTCTCATAATAACTCCAATATCCGTTAATGTTATTTCTAGTATTAGTGTAATGACAATTTGTGACGATTTTCAACAGTAATATAACGAGTGCCTATGATTTTGCCGGCAATTATTAGCGGCAGGATCACGATTTTCTAGAAGCAACAAGCAAGAGTGATCCAGACGCTAATAATTGCCCAGGAAAAATCAGTCACGAGTTAGATTCGAGAAGACAATTGGCCGAACAGAAAGTTTACAATTCATAATTTGAAGAATTAAATTTAGTGACACCAAGTGTCAGATGTGTATTAATCGGCGCCACAATAATTGTAGTAAAAATGAGCTTACCAAGATTTTGAGAAATGCCCATGAATAATATTACTGATGAAAGCACTAACACTTCACTCGAAAATACAAACAGATCGAATTCAGGAGCAAACTGCTTAATGGTCCGGTAATAACTGACGTTTTATACGGTATAGAAAATGAACCAACGCGTTGCTAGGCAATACCAACATGAGAGATTATCTGATTAGATACCACCCAGGGTGAATTGCCATGCATAACATGGAGCGTGGTCTTTACGCATCGTAATTAGAATTTTATTGGATCATGTCATCAACATTATTCGATTTCATTGATTAATAAGTAAATGAGGGCAATTGTCAACAGTAATATAACGAGTGCCTATCATTTTGCCAGCAATTATTAGCGGCAGGATCACGATTGCTTGTTCACGATCCAGACGCTAATAATTGCCTAGGAAAAATCAGTCACGAGTTAGATTCGAGAAACAATTGGCCGAACAGAAAGTCTACACTTCATAATTTGAAAAGTGAAATTTGGTGACACTAAGTGTCAGACGTGTATTAATCTGCACCATAATAATTGTAGTAAAAATGAGCTTACCAAGATTTTGAGAAATACCTATGAATACTATTACTGATGAAAGCACTAACACTTCACCCGAATATACAAACAGATCGAATTCAGGAGCAAACTGCTTAAAAGTCCGGCAATAACTGACGCTTTACATGTTATAGATAATGCACTAACGCGTTGCTAGGCAATACCAACATGAGATATTATCTGATTAGATACCACCCAGGGTGAATTGGTCTGTTACGCATCGTAATTAGAATTTTATTGGATCATGTCATCAACATTATTTGATTTCATTGGTTAGTAAGTAAATGAGGGCAATTGCCAATTTTAATGCCTGGTTGTATATTATGTAATCTGCATGCGCTGATTAACAATGTCACCAATGTAAATATTATTTTTGTAAATGAATAAATTATTATTATTATTATTATTAAGATATTAAAACGCCAAACTATCATGGCTAATAATCGACACGCATGTGAATGCGGCAAGGACTTTGCCACCATTTCGGGCCTGAATCAACATAAGGCCCGTTGGTGCCGTATTACGAAATAAAATATTTCAGCGTCGACATCTACCGTACATGAAACTTGCGATATTTGCCAGCGTGAGTTTAATTCTTTCGCGGGGTTACGACAGCGCCGAATATCAAGCTTCTCTGGAAGCCCAAGGAGAATACAGGAGGGTCAACTGGAACCCGATCGAAATTATACAGATGGCTCAGAGGAATTAAAGTACAGGGGCAGACATATAAACATGCATCTCGCAGAGCTCCTGGATAAAAATAAAAAATGTGTGTGTACAGTAAAAGCCAAGAGACGGGAGGTCCTTTATCTTGATAAGTTAAGGCAATTACGGGCCGAAGCGGAAGACGCGTTGAACACCCCTACGCAGGACGACGTCTTCACCTTTGAAGCTCCGCCCACTCATCCCGTCTCCCCTGAAAACGTCGAGCCGCTCACTTTCTTGAACTTTATAGAATCCCCGCCATCTGTACGAACCCCCCACAGTTACCACAAACTGCCAAAGTTATTGACGGTGAAAGCCTGGTGACCCCTGATATTTATCCCTCCCCCGAATTACTCCAGACCCACTTCCAAAATATATTCTCCAGCGAATCACCTGATTTAACTCATATTCCGAGTGGCAGCCCCGAAATGACACATATTTATTCTTTTATCTCCATTGCGGAAATCGAACGGACAGTGAAGGAGAACAAGAGCCATGCGCGAGGGCCAGACAATATTAATATAGGCGATTTGAGACGCCTCCCGCTGGCGATAATCGCTATTTTGATTAACAGCATGGTGCTGTTGGGACACATTCCGTCCCCCCTGCACCTTAACAGAACCATTATAATTCCCAAAGGAGACTTAGACAGAGCGGATGTCAATAATTGGCGACCGATTACGATCTCCTCCATTCTTCTGAGGATCGCCAACAGGATCTGGGCGAGGCGACTGAATGAGACACTGATATTTCATGAATCCCAGAAAGGATTTATCAAGGAAGAAGGCACTCTAATTAATAGTGCCGTTCTTCAAGATATTATTCGCAGCACAGATGGAAATGTAACCATATACCATCATTTTCCTCGATCTCGCCAAAGCCTTCGACAGTGTATCTCACCACTCGATAGCGAAAGGGCTCGCGCGCTTCGGAATCAACCATCGAGTGAGAAAGTACATCCTCGCCAATTATACTGACATCACGACCACTGTAGAAGCTGGCAGTATTCAAACTGACAGCATTAGGATATCCAGAGGAGTCAAGCAAGGCAATCCTCTCTCACCCATCTTGTTCAATATGATCCTGGACGAACTACTTGGAAGTACTACTTACAGTTCATGGGGAAACGCGGCTGATCTCCTCATTCTGGGGCTGGGCAGACTCGAAGTGTCCAGGACGCTGAAAACCTGCACAAATTTTCTAGACATGGAAGGTCTGAAACTGAACACCGCGAAATTCAGCTGTATTGCCACAGGGAAGGTGCCGGGGAAGAAACAGCTCTACGCTGTAAGTAAAAGCCTATACAACATCAATGGGTCCCCAATCCCCACACTCGGAGTCGAGCCTTTTAAGTATCTCGGCCTTAAGTTTTCCATGGTCGGCAATGAGAGACCCAATTTACACCTCCTTAATACCCAGCTTGGAAGAATCACCAAGGCTCCCCTTAAACGCGCCCAAAAACTATTACTGGTGAAACAATTTCTTATTCCCCGCTGGATTTATCTCCTCCAAAACCCCCTAACTAGGAAGCTGCTTTATCAAGCCGATCGAGCAATTAGGCGCTGTATACGAAAGGCATGTCATCTGCCAAAAACGTGCAGCTCAGCATACATAAGGATGGCGGTTTGGGGATTTTTAATTTAAGATCAAGGATCTCAGCAATTATTGTTAGAAGGATGGAGAACATTGAAGGACCGCCAGGCAGTATTAACGAGGCATTGTACTTGGGCAGTGAGCACCTACGCAGGAAACTAAAGGCACTCTATCCCAATTCGATCATTCCATCCAAGAACGCCACCGCAGCTCAGCAAAAGGAAGACCTGCAAAAATCCTGGTCAGGAAACGGGATCCACCAAGGTGGATGCCACCCTGGCAGCTCTATCTGGATTCACCAACACCTTTTGCAGGGCTTTGCAGCTTAGGGGCAACCTGCTTGCCACGATTGGGCATGCAGGGAATCGAACGAACAACAAATGGTGTAGATCTGGATGTGGTAAAATTGAATCTTTGTCACATGTTTTGCAAGGTTACACATCATCAACGGATCAAACGCCATGATAGGACGATGCAATTGCTCAAAGACTATTGCTCAAAAAGAGGGTGGACAACAAGGGCAGAGGAGAGGTTACGGTTGAGTGAGGCTCCTTTAAAATTCCCGACCTCATTGTAAACAAAAACCTGAACACAATCGTTATTGAGGTGGGCATTAATTGGGAGGGTCCCAGATCCCTGGATATGAGCTATGCCAACAAAAAGGATATTTACGACAATGACCTAACAAAATAAGCGGTCTCAAAAATATTTCCCAAAACCAACATTTCAGTGTTGCCCATTATAATTGGGGCCAGGGGAATCTGGTGTCACCGAAACGATGAACTCGGAAAGATTATCCAACTGAGTCAAACTGACGGCGCCAAGATTATTGCTGACGTTATAATCGGTAGTCTCAGCATTCACAATCACTTCAGCCGAGCAGTTTGGGCCAATTAATATTACTGGATCAATTTTTTTACACTCAACATTAGTTGAAGCGACGGACGGCTTAATATCTTCGTCCGAAAACACTCGTCGAATCTAATAGACGTAGCACAACCATAGCCTAATTCCTCGTCATCAGTGACGCGCATGAATGGATTAACGAGATTCCCACTGTCCCTACCCACTATCTAGCGAAACCACTGCCAAGGGAACGGGCTTGGAAAAATTAGCGGGGAAAGAAGACCCTGTTGAGTTTGACTTAAGTCTGTTTTTTACCACAATTTATTTGATGTATGTACAAATATTACATATACATATATATCACGACTTAAATGACAGTAAAACGTCGAAACTTAAGTCGTGATATGTATGTAACTTAAATTGAATAAATGATATTCCGGGTTTTTAAAAACTGTTTTATTTCGCGAAAGGCGATTACAGAGTACTGGCTTACGGACTATATAGATTACGATAAAGGTACGTGCTATACGGACTGATCTATGCGAACTGAATATAATATTCTAAGTGTGCTATTTATATGAGAATATAATTACCTAAACAAAACATTAATTAAGACGCAATAATTATATCTAAGACGCAATTACATTACAAATATATTTATAGACAAAGAACGAACAAAGAAGTTACTTATTAATAAACAAAGATGTGAACTGCAGTTAACTCATCTTCCCCTAGACCTTGGCACAGCCAAGGAGATGAAGACGGTGTCCACCAATTTCAGTTTGTGGGTTAACCATAAGTCTTTTCTTCCTCCATTTAAAGACAAGGAGCACGGCACCACAGCACAGAAGCACTTATAACAATGATGTCCATACACTAGGCACTAAAACGTTGAGGGTCTTCCAGTGTAGGCAGGGGTTGTGCTGCTGGTAGGTCCTGGAGCGTCAATCTTCTGAGCTGGATGTTGAAGCCACTGTAGTTTTTCGGCACAATTTTGAGGTCGTCGTTATGGATAATGACGGGTCCTCCGAAGGTAGAAGGTTGTAGCTTCAACTCTTGATTTTTGAAGAAGAGTTGACACGAATCCGGCCTGATTAGGTAAATACCGGTGATCGTCTTAATTTCGGTTCCTTGCGGGCATTGGAATTTGATTTCAGCCGGCATTGGAAACACGGCAAGGTATTGCTTAATTTGCATGATGGGCTACAGGTGATTTCCAATGATGTCCCACGTTGTGAATCGGCAATCATCGACTTTTCCAAAATTTAGTATGTCCTCTTCACATTTGATGCTCGAAGTTAGCAGAAGATGGGATGGACATTGATAATATACATTGTTCATCATGCATTCGTTACTTAGAGGCACAATTTCAGTTTTCGATTTTAATAAGTACTTTACATCCGGAATTTTAGTTAGGAACTCAGATTCAATTTTTGTAGGGATCGGATTTAAATAGTATAATTCGAACTCTTTATCGAGGTTTATCGGAAACAAGATAAAGTATGCAATTGTTGATTTTTCTATTTTACAATTGACTACCATAATTGATTCAAAACTTAGTGTGTTTCTTCATTTTGGTTCAAATGGTAATTTGTTTTCGTAAAACGATGATATTTTATTTATCTGTTGAAATAACTCCACAGGGGTTATTATACTCGGATGTAAGACGTGCAATTTGCACAATGAAATGGAATTTTCAATATTTTCCATTATATTTTGAATCGTGTTATAAAGCATAATTAATTGGTTAAACAGATCCTTAGTAAATAATATGTGTTGATGATCAACTTCGCTTCTTAATAAAACTTGAAGCTGCATTATCCTTGATGTTAATACATCCTCATTATGCTCAATACTTTTTAGAGTATTATTAAATTTATCAATAATTTGGTTGTTCAATGTATACCCAAATTTAATTTGTTGTTCAAATTGTTTTTGATTATCTCTTTCGAAGTTATTTTTAGACAACTGTACAGATATTCGCATCTTTTTATTATTATATAAATATTTCGTTTTTGGAATTGAGGGAGAGTAATTAACCTCCGATATAATTAATTGATTGTCACCAATATTTATTGGTTTTTCAAGCGTTTCAATATTTAAAATATGATTTTCCTTATTTGAATGAATAGTATTATCCTCATTATTTTCGTTTAACATTTCATCTAAAAAATCATCAAGGTTATCTTGATAACCTGCATCAGCGATAATTGAATAATTATTTTGCATTTCATTCGATGGACCACGATGGTGATCGAATGGTTCTAAAAATGATTGATCAAATTGATCAACATAAAAATCTGAATTTTCAACGTGTTCATCATTGAGATTTAATTCGATTCTTGATACCGCATCTGCGTTCTTATATAGGATACCCTTTTTATATACTATGGAGTAATCGTACTCTGATAATTTAATACGCCACCTAGCTAATTTAGAATTCGGCTCTTTCACTGACATAAGCCGTTGAAGCGGCTTATAGTCACAAACAATTTTAAAATTCCAACCAAACAGGTAAGGTCTAAAGTATTTTACCGCCCAGACTATGGCTTCTTTTTCTATGGTTGAATAATTGGTCTCTGAATCATTCAGAGTTCGACTGGCGTATGATACTGGCAAATCTGAAACTATTTTGCCCTGTGATAGGACCGCGCCCAAAGCGAAATTGCTTGCGTCTGTAGTAAGGACGAATTCTTTTGAGAAATCGGGGTACTGGAGAATTGGTGAATTTATTAACAAATTTTTACAAAGATTAAAACAATTGATGTAATCTGGATCGCTGATATTTATTATCGCGTCCTTTTTCAAGCGTTTCGTTAACGGCTTCGTTAATTTAGCGAAATCTTTTATGAATTTTCGGTAATATCTGAGCAAACCGAGGAATCCTTTTATTTGTTTTGTAGTTTTTGGAGTTGGATAGTTCTGAATCGCTTTTATTTTGTCAGGGTTGGGTTTTACGCCCTCGGGAGTGACAATGTGGTTTTTGGAACGTCTGTTTCATCAATTTCCACTTGATGGAAACCAGACGCCAAATCGAGGGTAGTAAAATATTGGCAAAGGCCTAACTTGTCTAATAACTCATCTATATTTGGTAATGGGTACCTATCGCCGATCGTTTTTTCATTAAGCTTTCGATAGTCGATGACAACGCGCCATTTACGCTGGCCGGAGGCATCGAGCTTTTTCGGAACAACCCAAATGGGTGACGACCCCCTTATTATTAATGTGGAATATATCAGAATATTCTTTAAATAAATTCATAATCGTGTGCCTTTCTTCTTCGTTCATATGCCCTGAACGGATACTAGACGGATCGAATTTTATTTTTTCTGTATTTAACATATTTAAATTTGGAGCAGAGTTGCAATCATATTCATTGATTGGTTCAACTTCAAATGTAGATATATAAAGATTATAATCTTTATCAGTGGGGTTAATAACTGAGCATAAAGCTTTTGAAGTTTTGACTTTTGTCAAACATTGGGGTGTTTCAACATTACACCCATAATTAATATACGGGACAATTGCATCGCAGTTTTCAAGATTTTTAATGTCTATTTGCATTATTATTTCAGATCTAGCAGGTAATGATATTCGCTCATAGTGCTGATCTTCAATATTTTTTACATAATTTAATTGAACTTCGCAACCAGGTGCGATTATTGAGTCACGACTCAAATCTATATTTGCTTTTAAAATTCTTAAATTATCTACACCTAAGAGTACATCGAATGTTGAATGAAAATCTAATAGATAACATTTTAAATTATTAGAAACATTTGATTTAAATAAATGTTGTAATGAATTTTTAGTACAATGATCACCGTGAGTAGCCCCATGTATTGTGGAAACGTCAAACGGATCATTTGTTATTGATTTTTTAAACAATTTGTTAGCAATTACGATTAATAAAAGAACGGGTGCTACCTGCGTCTATTAAAATTTTAATTTTATGTTTACGATCATTTATATGCGGAAGGTAGCTTTGATTATTTTGTATTGCTAAATACTCTACTGATTCTCTGCGTTTTCCGAGGCGCTTTTCAATAAAAAAATATTTCAATATTTTGGTTATTTTGCAATTGTTTTTGTTTAGACGCAACGTTCGTACAAACCGACATAGGGGTTGGTTTATAAAAATTTGGATTATTACTGTTACCACCAAAATTGTTATTATTATTATTAGGTCTATTAAATTGACTGTTAAAGGGTTTATTGAACCTCGAGAAATTGTTACTTTGTTGCGGATTATAATTCGTTTGTGCATTGTTATAATATGATGAACCAGCTGTTTGATATCGCGGCGGAAATTGTGACTGCTTAGCGGGTCCGCACACGGCCAATTATTAGTTGAGCGATAGTTTAGTCGAGGTCTATAATGGCATTACCGTAAATGCAAGTGCACTCACACACCAACTATCGTAGAGACCGATTTTTTAGTCAAAAGCAGTTGGTGAGCCCTTATGATTAAATAATCGTTCTACTATCGTACAACTGGCATAGTTCCACAGTTCCAATGGGAGTGCGCACAATATGCTGACAATAACCCTTTGGATCTATCCGCATCTAGTAAAATGCAATTAAATGGTGATGATTAAATTTTTCATATTTTGCATATCTAAGCCCTATCGTGCATATTTTAATTACATCGAGCATATGTAATCACGTTTTAGTTTATTTGAGCATGTTTAATAATATTTAAGCAACATTTTTATGACATAAATTAATAATAATAAGTAATACTCTACTAAACTGTCTACACGCTCCGCATAAATTGAGTTGTGTCGGCGTCGTACTGTGTGCGCAAGCCATACGATTTCTCCACGACTAAATAGTTTAGTTGGTGGAGAATCGTAACATGTATCCAACTCAACTAAATAGTTTAGTCGTTGAACAATTGTCCGTGTGCGGGGCCCCTTACTCGGAGTCTGTGCGCGAGAAGGTAATTTATTTTTTTCTGATTTCTGCCCTTGACCTAATTCGAGTTGAAAACCGTTCGTTAATTGATTTAACGCAGTGTGTAAATCAGGGGGATTTTTATCCTCATTTGACTACCAATGGGTTCTCTTTAAAAACCTTTTAAACCTTTTAAGAGAGCGCGTAATGCATTTTCTCTAAAGAATTCATTTAAGTAAAAACGTGTTTGCTTTATATTAACATGATTCTCGACATAGGAGATCTGTAAATTGAGTAAATAGTTGAGCCTATTATAGAACTCGAATGGATTTTCATTGAAATTTTGTTTTAAATTGGTTATTTCTATGTTCAAGCTAAAATGGTCTCTTTTATCAGAGTAACTATTTAGAAGAGCGGTTTTCAAATCGTTCCAATTGTTTATAGGAAACGAAGAAATATTTAAGGCAGCTTCACCTTTTATTTTGGACAAGATTGACGACATCAGATATTAATTCTGAAAATCAAAGTCATTTGGATTGTAAAACTTGTTTAAGAGTTTTTTTACTAATCGAGATAAACCTCGACAAAAGCTCTGAATCTCCGTGGAAATCCGTGATCATAGCGATATATTATGGCTTTAATACTGCCATTGCGGATTT
This sequence comes from Ocypus olens, assembly GCA_910593695.2. Lineage (NCBI taxonomy): Eukaryota > Metazoa > Arthropoda > Insecta > Coleoptera > Staphylinidae > Ocypus > Ocypus olens. Next base: position 33,728,428 of record OU343056.1, read on the forward strand.
TAATTGTTTTCGTGGGGAACGAGAACGGGATCTAGCGTGATTGGTAACCGAAGGGGGTGGTGAGCTCGAGTCCGAACCAGAATCCGACATGCACGCGCAAACACTTTAAAACACCTCTAAACAAGAATACACTTACATTACAATTATCATGTCCATGCGATCGATCGTCTTGTTCGAGCCTGGACCTGGAGACGACAGTGCTTCCGGGTGACGGGTTCTTGATTTTTGAAGAGCCGATGTTGGGAATTTGGTGTACCTCTTGTTTTTTTGGATCTCGTTGTAAATCGTAGACACGAAAGAAACTTTTTTCCGATATTCACTGGGAGAATCTCAACTTAATCCTACCGACTGCGCCACTTAAATTGAATAAATAATATTCCGGGTTTTTAAAAACTGTTTTATTACGCGAACGGCGATTACCGAGTACTGGCTTACGGATTATATAGATTACGACAAAGGTACGTGATATATGGACAGATCTATGCGAACTGAATATAATATTCTAAGTGCGCTATTTATATGAGAATATAATGATTACCTAAACAAAACATTAACTAAGACGCAATAATTATATCTAAGACGCAATTACATTACAAATATATTTATAGACAAAGAACGAACAAAGAAGTTACTTATTAATAAACAAAGAAAGTCTTTATGTGAACTGCAGTTAACTTGTATATGTAATATTTGTACATACATCAAATAAATTGTGGTAAAAAACATAAGTAAGTAAGTGTTTTATTCAGTGATTATGGGAATGGTTGGATTAACGCTTGTGGAAAAACAATCCAAAATTATCTTGTATAAAGTTTTAATACAAAAGTCTTTAAAACCTACTGCCGTTGTACACAAAATTGTTTATTCATTAGGTAAGTGTGGTGCAAGTTATTGCAATATGGAATCAATCAAAGCATACATTACATTTAGAACTGGCTAGAACTACGGTGTTTTGCACAATTAGGAGTAAGGTGTAAGGAGATTGGGGCTGTAATTTTTCTTCAAAAATGAAATCGCTACATTGGTTTATATACCGAGTGTTTGGGATAAGGGGCGAACATAGGGATTTAACATGTAAAATTAAATATGTGTAATTATTTGCTCCCCTATTCATTTTAGAGAAAAATCGTAAAGGAATATTTTTTAGAGAATTAAAAACTGTAAATGTATCATCCATTTAATTTACGTTTGTACCAGCATACACCTCAGAAATAATAAAAATAAGTTTAACAATTTACCATTTAATAAAAACCCTTGCCATGACTTTGACAAATGTCATGTTATGGTGACAATAATTTTACTAGTCAAACATTAATTCGGGCGGCCCGTTGGTGTAGTGGGTACAAGCGAGCGCTTATGCCGGTTGCACCGCGTGCCGCGAGGGTTCGAATCCCAGCCCGGGCGAACGATTTCGGGGTCGCCGTCGTAGCCGACGCCAATTTCCCGAATCATTCAATCTCCTTAACCCGCAGTTCCATCCACGTCCAAATATCAATTTACGCATTGTTATTACTATGAACAATAATATGAGTTATTCCAATGGAGAGAGGGTATTATTTATTATCAAAATATTTACAGTGGCGTCAGTTTACACAGAGTTCGTGACTTATTTTCGGTTACATTTAACAATCGACCAATTCCGTCTGTATCAACAATTTCCAAATTTGTGAAAAAGTTCGAAAACACAGCAAGTGTAGCGGCAGATGATTCAAAAGGTATTTCAATAGTCTAATTTAAACAAATATTATTTCAAACATATTAAAATTAAAGGCAAACGGAACAGAAGAAGCAACGATGAATTGAATTAAAGTGGTGTCAGATTACACACAGTTCGTGATATATTTTTGGTTTTACCGTAACCAGCGGTCAACGGGAAATTTTAGAGCAAGTACTCAAAAAGTTCTCCGTTCTGGTGTAAACAATAACCCAATCGGTTATAAAATGCATGTCTAACATTAGCCAACTGCCTATCTGTAATCAATGTGCATTCCGCAAAAATTGCTTCCCGCAAAGATTCAATATTTGGATGGTATTTTTTGTAAATTTTGTTTTTCAAGTGACCCCACAAAAAGAAATCACATGGTGCTAAATCAGGAGATCTTGGTGGCCAGTTGATAGTGCCACCGCGACCAATCCAGCAATTGGGAAAATTAGCATTTAAATATTCCCTTACATTTAAACCATAATGTGCTGGACATCCATCATGCTGATACCATATCTCCTGATTGTCACGTGCAACTTCTTCTAACGCAGGGCCAACCTGGTTGATTAAAAGGTCTAAATAAGAATTCGAATTTAAATTTCCACATATTTCAAACGGCCCAATAATATTATTTTTAAAAATACCAGCCCAAATATTGATTTTTTGCGGGAACTGGGTTCTAGTTCTAAGGCATATCCGCGGATTTTCTTGGGTCCAGTATCGCGTGTTCTGAGTGTTGGGCTCGTTGTTAAGTGTGAACGTGCATTCATCCGTAAAACAGATAGACTGCAAAAAGTTTCTGTCTATGTTTGATCGATCCTGCATTATCTCGCAGAATACACGCCTGCTTTCTTCATCCACTAGCAATATCTCCTGATGGCATTGATGTTTGTAGGGATAATACCCATGCTTATTCAGAATCTTATACACTGAGAATGTAGACACGCTGCACTCACGAGCAATGCATCGTATGCTAGTTGTTGGATCAGCATTAATCAACCCCAAAACTCTTTCTTCCAATTCATCGTTGATTCTTCTCTTCCGTTTGCCTGCAATGTTAATGTTTTTGAAATAATATTTGTTAAAATTGGACTATTGAAATACCTTTTGAATCATCTGCCGCTACACTTGCTGTATTTTCGAACTTTTTCACAAATTTGGAAATTGTTGATACAGACGGAATTGGTCGATTGTTAAATGTAACCGAAAATAAGTCACGAACTCTGCGTTAACTGACGCCACTGTAAAATGTCTTAATAATGAATACCCTCTCTTCATTGGAATAACTCAGATTATTGTTCATCGTAATAACTAGAATTGATATCTGACTTGCAATATTATTATTTTCACTATAACATGAAACATGACATTTGTCAAAGTCATGGCAAGGGTTCTTATTAAATGGTAAATTGTTAAACTTATTTTTATTATTTCTGAGGTGTATGCTGCTACAAACGTAAATTAAATGGATGATACATTTACAGTTTTTAATTCTCTAAAAAATATTCCTTTACGATTTTTCTCTAAAATGAATAGGGGAGCAAATAATTACACATATTTAATTTTACATGTTAAATCCCTATGTTCGCCCCTTATCCCAAACACTCGGTATAATCGAATTCCCTTTTGAACCCTTAAGGTGTAGGGATTTTCTTTGTCTTCTCCTGTTTCTTGTATAAACTGCTTCCAGTCCTTTCTATTACTTGCTAGTTTTTTGGCCTCCTCCATGTTTTTCCTTTTCTTGTTAAGTTGTTTTGTATTATTTTATTCCACATTTCTTTTGGCCTTCCTCTTTTGTTATTTCCTGCTACTCGTACTTCCCATATTTTCTTTACTAGTGTGTTGTCATCCATTCTTTGCATATGTCCCCACCATCTTAGTTGTCTATCTTCTATATATTTTTCAATTGCATCGATGTTCAAATCTGTTTCTGGTTTCATTTCTAATTCTGTCTCTTCTAGTTACTCCTTTTACCCTTCTAAGGTATTTCATCTCAATCGTTTGTATTCTACTTTTTTGTTTTTGGTTTAGTATCCATGTCTCACACCCGTATGTTAGTATAGGCCCGAATATGGCTTTATATACTTTTATCTTTGTTTCTTTTGTCACTTCTCTTTTTCCTACGAATGAGTTGTTTATTGCATAGTATAGATTGTTCGCTTTTTCAATTCTATGATTTAGATCTATTTCCTGTCTTCCTCTTTCATCGAACTCCTAAATCTATGATAGGTGGGAAAAACAGTATAAGTCGAAAATTGGGGAAAATGAGTTTAAGTCAAATTATATTTCAAAAAGTGATGCTCTACATTGTGTTTCAAAGAGTATAAGTCTTATTATTCAATTAAGGCTTTTAAATAGGTTGGCAGTTTTAGTACAACTTGAAATGCTACGATTATTGGAGGAAAAAAAGTATAAGTCGACTTATTAGTATACAGTGTATCAAGGGCCGAAAATAGGCTTTAGCAACCCGCCGCTTTTAGCAACACGAGCGAGCGAGGTGAAGTTTGCTAAAGCATTTCGGCATGAGTTACACTCGATATTTTTTCGCCTGCCTTAAGTAAAAACAGTGTTTCAGGAAATTTTATATCGCGCACTATTGAACTGTCACTGTCAGATTTTTGCATAGCCTACTCATATTCCGCGGAAGGTTGTCTAGATTATGCATATTATTTTTTCGGCCCTAGATACGCTAAATCGTAGTTTCGGCCCGATTTTTATGGCTGAAAAATATGGTTTCGGTGGAGGCAGCCGAAAAACTAGTTTAAAGTAACAAAATGTTGTATAATAAGACATACTATTTGACGCTAGGTGGGGCACGAAATACATAAATGCTGTTGAAGTTGTCAGTGTCGTTGTTGTTTTGACGTTTGACGTGTACCAAGTAGTGTTTTGTGTTGTTTAAGTTTTTTTGTGAATTCCTGGCTGAATTCAAAGAGTGGAATAATGTATTGTAATAGGACGTGTACAATTCCACATCTTGCCCAGATGGACCTTGGTATGTAAAATAAGAAGACTGCAACGTATCTGGTGTTTTTGTGTTTTGTAGGATTGGAGGTTATACATGAAAATGATGAAGAGGAGCATATAATCTAATATTTGGAAACAAAGTTGAGGGTGATCCAGCCGAGTACATTCCAAGACAAAGTGAAGACACAAATGTTATTAATATCAGTGGTTTGCAGCATGTTATAGCTGATTATCTTCAAAATCTTAGTTCTGATGACGATGATAGCGTGAAAGATAGAAATTATGATCGAAACAATAGTGAAGATGACGTGCAAATGCTTATAGGAAAACGTATTAATGGTGAGAAGGAAATGGTATCCAAACTTACTGACATAAACCAGAGAGAGAGAGAGAGTAGAGAAGCTGAAACAGTGTTACGAGTAACAATAAGAAACAGAATAAAGACGGTGGTAATACACGAGAAAAGAGGACTGAGAGGAACAGGATAAGAAATACGGGCCAGCAATATGTAACCTCAAAAAACAAAATAAAAAAGCACAGAAAATGTAAGAATTACCTAACTGTAGGCTAAAGTGTGCCGAAAGAATTCAGGAAGATACAAGACAAAATATATTGAATGAATATTGGCTTCTAGGGGACCGCGATAAGCGGGTTGCTTTTATTGCTAGTAGTGCAGATTCGAAATCAACTGCCACCGAGAGAAAAAGGATAAACGATCCTGAAAAAGAAAAAAATAGAAATGTAACTCATTGTTATCATTTTAAAGTTAATGTAGAAAGTCTGAAGGTTTGTAGGGGTTGCTTTATGAAAATATTAGATGAAACTCAATTGTTTGTCTCATTAGCAATATTAAATTCAAGCAGTTCTACATCTGGAGTTACTCGCGATTATCAAAGAGGCATCTGTGCACCTTCCAACAAACACAGTTTGGCTGTAATGCAAGAGGTAGTACTTCATATTAAGAGTTTCCCCTACGAATCTCATTATACAAGAAGAACCAACGATAAAAAATAGTTGGCCCCCATTTGACTCTGCAAATTATGTATAATTTGTATTGCCAAGGCCGGGAAAAGAAGGTTTCTACACGGATTTATGAAAAAGAATTTCACAACCTGAAACTAGCTTTTAAGCAGCCTAAAGTAGATACCTGCCATAAGTGTGACACCCTGCAGATGTAGCTCAAAGTTGCGGAAGACAATGTAGAGAAAGAAACTATACAAAAGGCAATAGATGAACACCACCTTGAAGCAGATAATGCTTATTTGAAGAAATATGCGGATAAAAATATGGCAAAAGAAAAAAATAGTCTCCCAACTCCGTACTTGAATTCCTCTGTTGCGTTTTACAAGAGGCAGTTGTGGACCTTTAACCTAACTTTGCACGAATTGGGGAGTGGGAGTGTGACATGTTTTATGTGGCATGAAGCCGAAGGTGGACGAGGAAGTAATCAGATTGCCATTGATCTCCTCCAGGAGTTGACCAATTTACCTCCGGAAGTTAAAAAAAGTTGTTTTGTATTCAGATACGTGTGGAGGTCAGAACAAAAATTTTCACGTAGCTGCTATGTTTTTAACTGCCATGCAACGGAATACACATCTGGATACTCTGGACCACAAGTTTATGGTGAGTGGCCATAGCCACATGGAATGCGATATGGACCATGCTTTAACAGAGAAGCAAAAGAAGAAACTTGCTATTGAAAAATCTCATCCACATGACTGGTACCAGCTCGTCAGAGGTGTTGAAAAAAAACAGAAATTTTTAGTAAAAGAACTGACACACAATATGTTCCTAAAATTTTCTGATCTTAATAAGAACTCCTTGGTATTGAGGAAAAAGGACTCCGAGAGTAAATGGCATGACGCTAAGTGGTTTCGCTACACAAAGGAGTCTGGAACGGTATATTTTAAGAACTCTCTTAATTAAAATGAACCGTTCAAAAAATTGGATTTAGCAAGACGTGGAAAAGGTTTGGCACTTACACCTAACAGGTGTTATTTTGACACGGTCCCAATATCTGTGGAGAATAAGAATAATTTATTAGAACTTCTATATAATTTAAAAACATCTGCTGACACCGAAGATACATTACCGGGCATTGAAGAATTCGATGAAACCCAAGCATAGGGTATATCAATCCTTATAATTTTTTTTTCTTATTATTACCTAATTTAGAATTATTTTCAAAGCATTAAAATGTACACTTCAGTTGAATAAAAGTAAACCTAAACAACGTTTTTTAATAACCTATCTACTTGGTTCTTTTAGTATAAGTCAGGGCACTAAGAGGGTCAAATAGTATAAGTCAATCCTTTTTGTTGTGAAATAGTAATTTACGTAACAAGTTCCGAAAGTGATAACGGGATGAGTAGGAAGTTTCCAGGACGAGTCGTGGCGAGTCCTGGAATCCTACGAGTCCCGTAAAATCACTTTTGGAACGTGTTACGTACAATATTTTTTCTGCAGCCGTTTTTCATGTTAAAAAAGCAAAAACACGAATTTTATATGACAAGCGCTGTCATAATTAAATACGAAGTTGATGTTTTTGTCAAGGCCGCCTACATATATACGAAAAATCGTCCCGAAAGTAACAAAAAGCGTTCCGAAAGTAAATAAATCGTTCCGAAAGTGAAACAAAATCGCCCCCAAGAATCATACCGAAAGTTTTATTTTTGGGATGGCTGCAGAAAAATTGTTTTTTCATATTTTTTTTTACAATCACATTTTGAAAGTTATATAAACAGAAAATAATTACCAATTAAGGAAATTGTAGAACTATTTTCACAGCCTGGGTATGTATTTAAAACTGGTCAAAATCTTCAAGCGGCTTTTTTAAAAATGCTTATTCTTGACTTATCCTGTTTTTCGCACCCATCACAGAAATATTGAAAGTCCTTTACCTGTTCTATCATCACTCCGTCTATCTCTATATTTATTCGTTCTTCTTCGTTTGATATGACCATCACTTTAGTATTTTTTTTGTTCATTTTCATCCCATTTTCTTTCATAATTTCATTCCATATTTTTAGATTTTCGTTTAAGTCTTTCTCACTTCCTGCTACCAGTACCACATCATCTGCGAATGCACATTCCTGTATTTGCACTCTTTTTACTTTCTCCGTTACGAAGTACGAGAAAGTATTGTGATCGTGATTTTTTTTTCAAAATTTTTTTTTACGGAAATATCCGTTTTGGGGTCCCTAGATGCTATTTCGACAATTTCTGGAAAAAAAAAATTGTGTCTGTGTGTGTGTGTGTGTGTGTGTGTGTCTGTCTGTGCGCGCTGTATCTCAAAAACTAATAGAGCAATTGATATGAAATTTTGAACATCCGTCTTATTTGATAATATGAAGAACTGAAAAGCTTTTGGTAAAATTTCGTACACCGGAAGTGGGCGTTTACCTTAACTGTTTTTTGTTTTTTGCCAATATTTTCTTAAATATATATATATCACAAAATCATTTAAACAAACTTTAAAGACAACAAAGAAGTGAACCTCTCTTGCTTGAAAACATTTTTCATAAAATCATTATTATTCGAGAAAAAAATTTATTATTATTTTTTTAATTGTTGGTTTATAATTATAAAACGATAATAGTTACAGCAAATTTACGTCAAAAATAATTGTGGAGAATGCTAAAATGAACAACTTATAAAGAATAAGGTTTTTTCGAAATCCCTTTAGTTTTTGAGTAAACTGAGTTTTTGAATTTGAAGTATAATTTTTCCATCTTTTATATTTTTGACGTTTTAAACGTCAGTTTTATGCGAGTCTACAAACCGCTCGAAGTACATTTAAAATATGATTTCAATAGAAAATAAACCATGAAAGTGTAAATATAAATGATGATACCATCGGAGAAAGTAACATGATGGCCACATCACCATTTTTTAATTTCTGTGTCCTAATATTAATGGTTTCGTTTTTCATTCTGCTTCTCTTATTATTTAATCCGCAAATATAATAAACAGTAATGGGCTAAGCCCTCCTCCTTGTCGCAAGTCCTTGTGTAGGTATCTGATTTTTTGTTATTTTCTATTATCCGGTTTTTTGTTTCGTTGTATATGCTCTTAATCACTCTTATTAGCTTTTTTATTTATTTTTCTTCTTTCTAGTATCTTCCATACTGTTTCTCTGTGTACTCTGTCAAATGACACTGTTATTTTGTCTGACATGTTATGCATTTCTGCTCTCAATACACTTTCTGTGATCTTTTCTGCATTGTTTATTTTAATATTAATCCCCAGTTTATGTTCTATAAAATTTTCTACTGTCTCTTTAATTATCTTGTCATTTCCTGCTCCTGCATCCAGTCCTTTTATTATTACATTTTTCTTCTTCTTTTTCTAACTGTTCCATCTTGCTATTGGGGTGCTTAATTTCTTTTTTCATTTGATCATTTTCTGTTTTTATCTTTATTATGCACTCGTGGTTTTGTTTTTGTTCGTCTCTCATCTTTTTGAACTCTTTTCCCAACTCTTTCATTTCTTCTACTGGTTCTGTGTTTTTGTTCATTAACTCTCTTATCATGGTAATCATTGTATTCTCTGAGTCTCTTCGTCTTGTCTTTTTCTTTGTTGGTGTTCTAGTTTTCTTGTTTCTACTAAATACTTCTCCTATTTCTTGTCTTTTCCTTTTATATTCATATTCTGTGCTTTCGTGGTCTGTCTGCATTTCTCTGATTGTGCGTTCTCTTATTCTTATTTGATTTTGCCTATCGCACTGCTCTTTACACTTCTCTGTTATTTGTATTAATCGTCTTTGTGTTCTCTGTATTCGGTTATTTTTGTTCACTCCAGCAACATCGCATTTAACGCGCACGTGCCCGCGTTCCCCGCTTGAGGTTACTCACAGGCAGTGTTGCCACACGTTCGAAAACGAATTACCGTACCCGCTCTCTGAATTGCCGTACTTGTTAATAAATTACCGTACATACACGTTAGATGTAATAATTTATTAGGGTGTGGACTACGAGAAATACACATAATGATGTAAACTTACGATTTCAGAGGTGAAGCGAAGGTTTTCTACATTTTTTTACCGAAAATATATAAAAAACGTTTTTTCCCCCTTTTATAATCTCGTTCTATTGGATTATTTCGGGGATTTAATAGTTATTTGTTTAACAAGGCAATAAAGTTGCCGCAAGCTCGCTCGTCGGTGAAACTCCAGCCGCGTCCGCAAATCTGCTTTATTGCCGAGTTAAACACATAATTTTTTCGCGGATTGTTCAGGAGAAATTATTAATAACTTGCAATGCAATAATTTTCAATATATTTAATTCTATCAACATATCGCAGGAAGCTTTGTAAAAATTTTAGGTACCCAAGTAAAACAAAAATTGACATTTGAAATAGACATTGTGGTGTCCGCATTTTGATGGTGTGTGTGGTGTAATCATTTGAGGAGTTGAACTGCAAAACTCAACTAATCCAATTTTGGGCCAAAATGAGCTTGGTATCGATTCTTACAGTCCAAACATAGATACATCCGAATATGTGTGAATTACCTTTCAAAACGCAACAAATCATATTTAAAAATGCGGCTAAACATTCATTTTTTTAAGCAACAAATAGACTTTCTGAACGTTTTTCGCGGTTTCTGAACAAATTATAAACGTGGATTTGTTGAGTTTTGCAGTTCAACTCCTCATTTATAATCATAATTATCATGATTTCATAAGTGATATACAATTAATATTTAAAACGGACGGACCGTATAATCATTTCGAGTAAAACTCTTCAATACAATTCATTACTGATATGGTTGATGGTAGAAGCCATTACTTTGTGATACATTTTGACTCAGGAATTCAGGAACTTTTCAATAAAATGCACTGTGTGTTGGTATCACACACATTTCTTTACGATTACAAATATTAAAGTCATAATGTTCATATTATTATTGTTCAATGATTAAATTGAAATAATATGTAACCTCCAAATCCTTTGCGATCATTTTTCCGATTGCTGCTCGGGTTCAATTACATGGGAAAGTTAGGTAAACACACGGTGTTCGGAAAAAACTTACGTGGGATAGTTAATACTTCGCAGAAGCCGTTATTAGGCTTCTTTCACAGGCAACATCTGAAGGAAAGTCTCTCGTTCTACTGTGCCAGGAAATAAGTGCGCCGGTCGACGACGTTTAAACGTCAAATGCCGGGCCGCTAGGAGCCGGTCACGACAAACAAATTTCGCCACCGTTCGGCGACTCGATTTTTGAGCGTGGATAAGTTAGGGACTCGCTCGGAGGTCGGGGAAATCACACGCGGTATTGATTAAACTTCGGGGAACCTGTTTTTGGACTTTCGGGTACGGGAAATTCGAAGGCAATTCTCAATTAAGCGAAAAATACATTGTAATGTCAAACAAATTTCCGGGCGGCTTCTATTGGTCGACGCGGTGTCACATCTGATTGGCGAAATAACGTGACGTAGTCTCACTTGATTGGCTCATTACTTTTACAGCCTGGGCATAAATAAGCATTTTTAAAGCCTAGTCCGCAAAAGTGATATTTCACGGCCTAAAAGCAGTCCGAAAATTCTTACATTTTAGATCAATCCGCGAAAAACATTTTTTTTACGAATTTGTTACATAATTTTTTACATAAATCGACGCTAGATGGTTCTATCTGCTAATATAACTATCGGGGCGAGATAGATTTTAATACTTCCCATAGGCAGTGTTGCCAGGTCAGCGGAAAATCCGATCTGGCGGATTTTTAATCCGCATTGCGGAGTAATTTTCGTATTAGCGGCTGGCGGATTTTCTAACGGAATTGTGTTGGATAGATGATAAAACTAGCGTAATTCAATTTAAATTTGAACTTTATTTTCGAAACGTGTATTTTGCAAGGGAAAAAGCACTAACATTAATTTTTAAAAAAATAACTCACGGAAAAATTAATACATTTTCGAAAAACAAAGGTAAATGTTCTGTGAATATTCTATAATATTTGAGGAACTCTTATCATATCAGACCTTTTTTTTTCGATTTTGGTTTTGTTTAAATGTTCAACAACTTAAAACATTTTCAAAAATTCATAACTAACACAAATATTGAAGTTTCAAAAATCAAGATTAATTTTAAAGGTAAATGTATTATGATTGCATCAGAGTTTTTTTTTTATGGAATTCAATCATAGCGATATGATTTTTTTTTCTAGTTTTTCCTTGTTTAAAAATTCGTTTTTAAAAATTGAAAAAAGTGACACATTTTCAAAAATTAAAGTTAGTTTTAAAGGAAGGTACATTTGTTATTTATCCATGTTACAGTTTTCTTTCTGAACGCATCTTTTGCATATTTCTATACCCTGTAAGTTTAAGTTTTTTTTATCTCTTTTTTTTATTTATTGAAACCACTTATTTATATTATGTATATTGACCTGTATAAACCCATTGTTATTGGCACAATAAATAAATTAAATTAAATAGATGTTTTGTGAATATATGAAAAAAAAAATTTTTGTCTTCAGCAACTTTAAATACTAATTTTCAAAAATTAATTTCACGCAAAAATTGACACATTTTCAAAAGTCTAAGTTCATTCTGAAGGCAGATATTTTGTGAATATACTTACTAAAACGGTTATTTTCAAAAATTCATAACTTATGGAAAAAGTGACGCATTTTCAAAAATTACAGAAAGTTTTAAAGGGAGATGTTTTGTGAGTGTATTAAAAAAATGATTTTTGTCTTCAACAACTTTAAATATTAATTTTCAAAAATTCCTAACACGCATTTTCAAAACTCAAAGATAATTTTAAATGTAAATATATTATGATTGCATTAAAGGTTTTAAGGAATTTAATCATATCAGTATTTTTTTTCTATATTTTCTTTGTTCAAATATTCGACAAATTAAAAAAAAATCATTTTTAAACATTTGTAACTCACGCATTTTCAAAAATTGAAGATTGATAAATTCTAGCATATCATGTAATATATCAAGTGTCGGAAATGACCATTTTTAACTGCCAAAAATGACAATTTTCAACTGCCAAATTGACAATTTTCAACTGCCACAAATGACAATTTTCAACTGCCAAAAATGACAATTTTCAACTGCCAAAAAGGTCACTTTTTTCAAGTGTCAGAAACGACCATTTTTAACTGCCACAAGTGACAATTTTTAACTGAAAAAATGACCATTTTTAACTGCCAAAAATGACAATTTTTAACTGCCAAAAAGGCGAATTTTCAAGTGTCGGCAACGATCATTTTTAACTGCCAAAAGTGACAATTTTCAACTGCCAAAAATGACAATTTTAAACTGCCAAACATGACAATTTTTAACTGCCAAAAAGGCCAATTTTCAACTGCCAAAAAGGCCAATTTTCAAGTGTCGGTAACGACCATTTTAAGCTCCCAAATATGACAATTTTCAACTGCCAAAAATGACAATTTTCAACTGCCAAAACCGACAATTTTCAACTGCAAAAAAGGCAAATTTTCAAGTGTCGGCAACTACCATTTTTAACTGGCAACAATGACAATTTTTAACTGCCAAAAATGGCAATTTCAACTGCCAAAACCGACAATTTAAAAACCAAAAATGAACACATTTTCAAAAATTCGTTTTTTTTAAGGTGCAAAAATGTGTTATGATACCATCCTACTTTTTAAAGAATTCAATCATATCGATATTATTTTATGTTTCTATTTTTTCTTTGTTCAAATATTTTGACCAATTTTCAAAAATTCATAACTCATGCAGAAATTGGCAGAGTTAGTAAGTTTTAAAGGTAAATGTTTTGTAAAGATATCAAAATTTTTGAGGAATTAATATTATATCAGTATTTATTTTTTAGCCAAAATATTAATTTTCAAAAAATCATAACTCGCGCAAAAATCGACTCAATTTCAAAAATCAAGGTTAATTTTAAAGGTAAATGTATTATAATTTCATCAGAGTTTTTAAGGAATTTAATCACATTGATATGATTTTCTTTTTTTTTTGTTTTTCCTTGTAAAAATATTTGACCACTTAAAAATTCATTTTTAAAAATGTATAGCTCAAAAATCAAAATGTATGTTAAATCTTGTGGATATATTAAAAATTTCGAGCATTTGAGTATTTATTTTCTCTAAATTTGTTCAATTGTTCGACAACTTCCAAAAAATAATTTTCAAAAAATCGGGGAGAAATTGGCGAATTTGCAAAAATTTAAGTTACTTGTCTTACGTCCGAATGCAGCAGCAGAAACCAGTCCTACTGAGGCACGCCTGGCGTGCTCAATAATTGTATGCGCACAAATTCATGCTTTTTCATGGCACAACTGAAAACGTAAAATATGGTCTTCAAAAAATTCTGTTTCGCAAGAAAATGCATTCATTGTGCAGCACTACTAACACAAGCGCTGCGCCACGAGTTGAGCTCGTGCTCGATGTGATTGGTCCAAGCGGCGCGCCACGAGATATGCTCGTGGTCGTTGTGTTTGGCCCGAACATTTAAACACGAGGAGTACTCGTGGTTGTAGGTCAAAGGGTTAAAATGTTTGATGATTTCAATTATATTACTATTTATTTGTTTTAGATTTTTTTTTGTTCGTCTTCAACAACTAAATATATTAATTTTCAAAAATTCATAACTAACACAAAAATTGACTCAGTTTCAAAAATCAAGGTTAATTTTAAAGGTAAATTGCATCCGAGTTTTTTATGGAATTTAATCATAGGGATATGATTTTTTTTTCTAGTTTTTCCTTGTTTAAATATTCGACCACTTCGGTTTTAAAAGTTTATGACTCGAGCAGAAATTGACATATTTTCAAAAATCCAAGTGTATATTAAGGTAATTCCATCATATAAGTATTATATTGTTTTCATTTGTTCAATTGTTCGACAACTTAAAATATTACTTTTCAAAAATTCATAAGAAATTCGCAAATAAAAACCATTAAGTTAGTTTTAAAGGTAGATGTATTGTAAAGGTTTTAAAATTTTTGTAGAATTCTTTAATATCACTATTTATTTTCGTTATTAATTTACAGAAAACCCTGCAATTTCGATAGTATGACTAGTTTGAAAATTATTTGTCAGTATGTGCTATCTTACTATCTCAAACTTGGATTTTTAACACTTTTTAATTAGCTGATTCTTATAAAAAATACGTTCGGCAACGTGACACTCGCTTATGTCACTTTGACACAAATAATTCATTCAAACTTGCTAGTTCCAAGTTTGTGCCTATTCTGCTTTTCTCATTATTATCGGTTTGTATTAGTGCCCGCGCTTCAGTATATTTGTTTTTTCGTGTTATTTTCGTTTTGTTTTGTTCAATTACAATGGATTTTACTGTTTACTCATAATCTGTTTTACCTTGCATATGTAAATAAACTCCGCTCTATGTATCTATTACCTTTTACTCTGAACCATGAGATTATTGATAAACAGGGCAGCTCGTGAATGCTATGTTGCCAAATGTACATTTCTTTTAAATGGCTCCTGATGGCCCATGAGGCATGGTAGAAATTTTTTTCATGGACATGTTCTATTCAGAATTTTAGCAAGAACATCGTTACGTGTAGATTATCCGCCAATTTATACACACCCGATATACCACACCGAGAAATGAATTTTATGAGGGATGGATGTTGTACCTCTCACAATTCTATTCTCTCCACTACTCCCATCGCTCTTAATAGAGCGGCCATTGCTCCCGCGCGATAAATTTGTCGAATTAAAAACGCGGTAAAATGCTTTTATACAGGGTGAAAATTACCGTACATTTGTGTACGGTTTTAACATTTTGACCGTATACCTTACTTTCGCTCAGAATACCGTACAAGTACGGTAATTACCGTACGTATGGCTACACTGCTCACAGGTCAACCCTTCAGATGAGTATCCTACTACTTATCTTCGCAAGTATTACTTTTAAATCAATTTGTCTGCTTACCTATTTTCTTAATTCTTCTTTCGCTATCGCGTGTACTTAAAATAGCTCGATATGACCCGTGTAAGAACGAATTTATTTATCGGAGCCGTACACACACTGTCACATTCATGAATAATAGTACCAAAGACTTCCCGATAAACATTAATACAAATACATTAATTTATCCAAAATCGGGTATAATAATTGAATTACAGTGGTCATTTGAGCCATGTAATGTTGCTCATTACCCCCAGTGAGAGAATAAGTTTCTCTCACGGAATGCATAGATCCTTCATAGGATTTTTGAAATATTTCAAAATGACACCACGTACGTCAATTTTTTTTTCAATATTTAATGCAATCACAGAGGATTTTTTTATAAAATTTCATATTATACTCATGTGGAATTCCTCATTAGTCCCTTAAGAAAATTACTTTAAACTTTTTCTTGCGGGACCACTTAAGAACATTCTATATTCGTATAATAAATAACTATTAAAATAAGTTATACATTTTTAAATGGCAAATTTATTTAATTTAATAAAATTCTATTTCACGACAATCTAGTATTTATATTTCAAACCTTTCACAGAATTATATGTATTTTTAAAACATACCTAATACTTCAGTCAACTTTATATGTAAATATGTACACGCGGAGAATTAAGTTTTGCACAATTTTAGTGACTGCGTGCCGTTAAAGTTTCGGACAAAAATGTGATAGTCGCCCTTACATACAACGGTTACCTGTCGTAATGGGTGCAATAAAATCCCAAAATTTAATATTTCCATATTTCAATGAAATTACAGTTGTGTATGTGGTCCGCCAAAAAAGTAGCGTTTTAGGTCACGTAAAGTAAAAGTAAAAACTATAACCGCAATAACACTTACCGCAACGTCAAGGGCTTCGACGTTAGTGATATTCCAGGGCTTATAATAGGGAAGAATTTATAACTTGTTTCATTATTTTTTGTAAAATATTATGTGCATTTTATAAACTAAATCGGATATAAAATGTCGTAACAACGTCGTCGTGGGAATAAACACAATTTGAATAGCGGTTTTAAAAAGTATTACATAATAAAATTACAATTTTAATTACTTCCTCTAGACGTCGAGGCATGGAATTAACTAAATTGTTATAATAATTTAATGTGTCAATTCTCTTCCAAATGTCATTGACATGGTTTTGCAAATAAATTCTGCTTTTATTTTGGGGGTTGAATGTCCTATCATCATCCCATAAATTAACCATTTTAGTCCACATATTTTCTATTGGGTTTAAGTCAGGGGATTTAGCAGGCCAATCAATGACTTCAATTTCAGGAAATTCTGAGAACCAGTCTTTAATTAATTTTGACGTGTGCACTGTACTATTATCCTGTACAAATGCTAATTTACCATCATTTGCATATAATAAAGGTAAAAAATATTTTTCCAGCAAATCGCGATACACTTTACTGTTCATTTTTTCATTGATTGGTACTAAATCCCCTGCACCATGAGATGACATCCAACCCCAGTAGGCACAAGAAATTCTACCATACTTGTTATCTTCTAAAATATATTTTTCATCACACCTACAATTTACAGGTCTGTAACATAATTTATTTGATAATGTATTTGAGTAGAATACTTTTTCATTCGAAAACACTACATTCTCAAAATCTCTGTATAAATTACAAATGGCGAACTCCATTCTTTTCGTTACGTGAGTTTCTTTAAAGTCTAATTTTCTTGCAGGAACCCGACTATGTAAGCCTCCTTGCTTTAAAATTTTAATTGCTGTTTTTGGACAACAATTAATATTTGTTCTTTCCAGCAGCTGTCTTGCTTAAAGGAAAGGATATTCTTGGGCCATTACCACCAATCGGCCATCTTCATCAGCTGTGGTTTTTTTCGGTGGGCCCGATCTTGGCTTCACTTCGACATTATTCTAGCGTCGGAATCGGCTTATCCAGCGTCGAATTGTCGATACCTTCAATTTGTAAAATGTCAAAATTTATTGAAACGTTTTATTTTGAAAAAGTGTATATAATTTTTACATAAATAAACTGCGGCGCAGTCACTCATATTTTAATTTTTTTGTGTCTCAATCGGAACAGATTTCAAGTATTAAGATTCATAATATAAATATTATTTTACTTACATCTCGATTTAGAGTAGCAGCAATTTCTGCTGCACCAATGCTACTTTGCCACATCCCAATTAATCTGCCTCTTTCGAGCTCGGTTGTTTCTTTTGACATAATTTTAGAATGAACTTCACTATTCAAAATAACTATATGAATGATTGCGAACAAATGATGGTATTTAAATAACAACATCTTTAAATAAACCAGGGAGGGGTAATATTGCATAGAATCGAGAAATGGAATTTCCCTGACCTAATTTGATTAGAACGTCTTTGTTTGAAGGGTAGAGAGGAAATAGCGGATTATATCTAATCTCACTAATGGTTTGATGTCGGATTTCGCAAACATTCACATTCACAATGTAAGTCGCAGTTCAATGTTTTGTGAAATCCAAATTGTCATTTAATGCAGTGTTATACCATATTTATTATTGGATTATAAAACACAGTGTTATTTTGTTTATAAAATTGAAAAATCATATAACCATATGTTTTATATTTATAATCCAGTGTTAAATATCTTATAACTTGGTGTTATGTGACAATTTGGATTCCACAAAACATTGAATGTGTTTTAAATTTTAACACCGGCTTTCGTAACTCCGACTTAAATAAATGTTTGTGAAATTCACTGTTAATTTAATAATACAGGGTGTCCTAAATAGAGTAGGATTGCATGGGTATCTTTCTTACTCTTAAAGCTAGAGATCTGGTTAAATGGGCAATGTTGTGAAGTTTTCTATGCTGATTCAGATTATGTTGAGAAATTTTCAAAATTCCGAGCAGTTTAGAAAATATAAAAAAAAACTGAAAATCGCGATTTTCAAAAAAATCAAATATCTCAATAATTATTAAAGATGTGAAAAAAAGTTTTAAATAAAAGTAACTTGGTTTAATTAGACAAACATAGAAATCAAGTCAAAATAAAATTCAAGATGGCGGTTTCCGAGATATTAATACCAACTTTCTTATTTCAAATGGCCGCCATATTTGATTTTTACACGCATAAATAGACTTTTTTTTTCTCTTTTCAACGATGTACAACAACCTATGTCAAAATAAAAAATAATGGAAATATTAATTGTTTAAATTTAAATTTTAATTTTTTAAATTATTTTTAAAGCAAATGTAACAAAACAAAAAGAGGTAATACAACCAAGTAGTAAAATAACAATAAATTATAAAAAATGCTCAAAATGTTGACCGTTATTGGCCAAACACAATTGACAGCGTTTTACAACACTGCCAGTTACTTTTCGCAATGTGTTGCGATTAATGCCGTTTATTGCCTCTGTCACTGCTTCGCGAAGTTCATCCACATTGTCATAATTGAAGTTACTTCCATAAACTTTGTTTTTTAAAGTGCCCCACAAATAAAAGTCAAGAGGCGTCAAGTCTGCAGATCTGGCTGGCCACTGTACAGGTGTATTAGTTACTTTATTATTAAAACGTCCATTTAGATAAGTAATCTCTGGCATTGTGTGCTGGAGCGCCATCTTGCTGGTACCATATTTGCATATTTTGTGCCAAAGGTAAATCATCCAATAAATCTTCTAAGGTTGTTTGAAGAATTTCCAAATAACGTTGTGCAGTTGGAGTTCCATCAAAAATTATAGGACCAAGTAAACGATTTCCCATTATGCCACAAAAAACACTAAAGCCGAACCGAAATTGCTTTCGCCGTGAAATAACTATGTGTGGATTTTCTTGAGTCCAATAGTGCTCGTTATGACGATTAAATAATCCACAATTAGAAAAGTAAGATTCGTCAGTCCATAAAATTGTGTTTATAAAATCACCATTTTCTGTAATTTTGTTGATTAACCACCTGCAAAATGTTAATCTACGGATGTTATCATTTGGTTGTAAAGTCTGAGATAGGTGCAATTTATAAGGGTGAAACTTGTGCTTTTTTAAAATTGTTGATGCTCTAGACTTATTGTTAGATACGTTAACTCCATTTTCTATCTGCCGACATGAAATGTTCGGATTAGCTGCCACACAAGCCAATGTTAATTCTTCATCATCAACGATCATATTTCTATTTCTCTTAGGTTTTTTTAAACTTCCATACAATTGCATATTTTCATCCAATCTTTTAAATACCTTAATGTCCGGCTGCCTTCTTTCAGGAAAGTTTGCTTGGTATGTTTGTGCTGCAAGATGGGGGTTTTTGTAACACTTGATGTAATTACAAAACATATCGTATTGTTCAGATATTGAATAATTCGCCATTTCAAGTAATTAATATTTATCAATATTACAACAACTTAAGACAATACACATGTATGAATGATTAATACAACTGATAAACTAATGTAAGATGACAGTTAGTCGTTATAACAAATTTTGTTTTATTTTTATTTATGCCTACTTGTTTTAAACTTACAACAATTAATATTGCCATTATTTTTTATTTTGACATAGGTTGTCTATTTATGCGTGTAAAAATCAAATATGGCGGCCATTTGAAATAAGAAAGTTGGTATTAATATCTCGGAAACCGCCATCTTGAATTTTATTTTGACTTGATTTCTATGTTTGCCTAATTAAACCAAGTAACTTTTATTTAAAACTTTTTTCGCATCTTTAATAATTATTGAGATATTTGATTTTTTTGAAATCGCGATTTTCAGTTTTTTTTAAATATTTTCTAAACTGCTCGGAATTTTGAAAATTTCTCAACATAATCTGAATCAGCATAGAAAACTGCACAACATTGCCCATTTAACCAGATCTCTAGCTTTAAGAATAAGAAAGGTACCCATGCAATCCTACTCTATTTAGGACACCCTGTATATACCAAGGCCCAAATAACGGTCTTGTCGGTCATTAGGGTCGTAATCTGGTCGGGTCAGGTATGTCCTACTCAGGTAGTCATTGTCAATACGATTCATAAAAATCGTCCAGTTGTGTCGTTAAGGGCGCATTTCAAACGAGAGCAGGCAAGACTTAATTCTCCACGTGTACAACTTGAGTTTTGCAGTGTGCCCCTAAATTCTTAAGAGGGTCTCATACTTATTTTAATTAATATTTTAATATTACTTACTAAATCATTGACTGTATAATCAAGAAAGTTTGCCTAAAATTAATTTATGTGTTGATATAATTGTTGAATGAATGTTATGGATAAACGAATTAGAAATAATTTGATTTTTACCGCCAAAACATTTCTGGTAACTTTTTATAGCGTAAATGTGACTTTCGCCTTTAGTCCGCCTGGTTATTAAATGAGGTATAGTATACTCTGGCCGCGCTATGAAGGCGTCTGAGGTAATTAACGAAGGGTCGGAAGGGTCGCCCTCATCTTAAGTGATTGGATTTTGTTACTTCACACTCACAGATGTTTAGTTGACTTGCTAGCTATTGGTGCCACTATCCGATTCTCTTACATCAGTGGTTTTTAAAAGGTTACAGATAGCACCTCAGATGCCTTCATAGCGCGGCCAGACTTTAACAGAACGAATTGCACCAACAATAATACCCATTAATAATTTCACTTACCCTGGTCATTACCGGTATCAAAATTGTATTTTTTTGAAAGCTCTTCTAATAACCTGTCAACGTTGTCTTCCAAGTCTGAAATTTAAACATAAACCCTTGAATAATACTAACATCTTAATTGACATTAACTAATTATGTTGGTTGTTTACAGATTACATATTTGAATTAAAATTCGGTCTACCGGGTTGATAATAAGTTAGGCTAAGCCTTAAGGGGGCCATCCACAGTCGTGCAAGTAGGACGGACATCAACGTATATGCACGCAGTACATGAAGGAATCGTTGATCGCTATGTTCGCACAAAAGAGAAAGTACAGCATCTGTTTATCCGGCACGATGGAATAACAACCCAAAATTCAAGCGGCGACAGAACTTTTGTCCGTCGTGCAAATTTACCCATCCATTACCGTACACGCACGAATAGATGTGTATGTCGTGCATGCAACACATTGGATGCCCCCTTTAAAAATACAACACGTAACACTTACAATCACAGATTTTTTTTGGAGGTGATGGCATTCCCATTTCATCATAATTATGTTTTTGATCTTCATCCTCATCAGAAAGTTCAATTATTTTGTCTGGATTATCTTTTCCTTCGGGACTGCTTATATTATATTTGGCTAAAATTGCTTGTACATCATATTCATCAATTAGTGTGTCTTCATTATCATCAAGTGCTGCATCTGACATGATTTCACTTAATATCAATATTAATTGAACGTGTAAAGATCAGTAATATCACTTAAAAATTAAAATTGGGTTATGGTAGGTTTTAGAAATGTAAAAATGTGTTTCTTTTGTTTCACAATAGATGGCGCGGGTGTGGATTACGAGACGGTCAAAAACTTTTCTTTAGTAGTTATCATCAACGATTGATATTGATGTAAACTTGTGATTTGAGGGGCAAACCAAAGGTTTCTTTATCCTTTTTCGTTTCCCTGATGACACTGTAGTAGAGCTCCATAGATAGTATCAATAGTTCATAGTCCTACCGACCAGGCGCTGTTCGAAAGCCGTGAATGGCGTGCATTCTTAATCTTATATTCACAGATACAGGGTGGGACACCCTTAATTTACAATAAAACTCTGAAATATTATGGTATCGCTGTATTTGTCTTTCAATCACCTTTCCAAAAATCCATAAATATATAGGCTGTCCCATTTGAAATTCTTAATTTGATGTAATTTTTCCGTAAATAGCGAAACGGAAATGAAATCTATGTATTCAGAAAGGGCATCATTTCAAACCATTTAAAGCCACCAACTTAATTTTCGTACTACTGGCCGTTTTCGAGATATCGGCTGTCTACTACCTCGTGGGACACCCTGTAAATCCATTTATTCAGTGATTACTGAGGTCATAGAACCACTACCGAAGAAAACGAAAACCAGTGAATACGTTCACTACCGTTAATAGTGAGATGCATATACAGTAGGTTTATGGTACCCCATCAACCTTCCTTCTTCGCGGCCTAATATTAACGTGGTAACGATTGTTTCTTTACGAACACCGTTCTCTTTTTCGTACACTAATCGCGCACTATCTTTTCAATCCCTCAAACGCTACTACATAACCTAATTGCATAACAACCGTAATTCAATTTACATCTCATAATTACAATATACAATCCAAACTTAACCTAATTATAAACACTCGTAATTCAATTTACATTCCACAATTACCAAAATCATTTTAATAACACTTACAATTAAATTACACAATTAACATTTCATTCTCAAGGTTATCCAACAATTATTCCAGCGTATTACAATACGGTTTTCGTTTGATTCATAATCATGTCTTAACGGTTTGTTTACCTTAATTATGCATACTGATATCCCGGTTAATTAAATTTCCAATATTAGTAGTGCTAGTTCATGCAATTCCCAATTATTTAATCTTATTAATACATATAACCCCTTTTTCCAATTTTTCGTTTCATTTTTTTTTTACTCTTTCTTCTTTATAAATAACTTACTGAAAATACTCGTACTGCGCGTATTATATTGATGGGCTGCTGCCCTGGTACTCGCTAAATATTCGCCCTCATTACAATGACATCTTCATTTTCTCCTAAAAATCTATTCTCTGCTCCCTTTCAAAACTTGAAATTTTCCATCTTTATCTCCTTGGGGGTTTTCGGTTTATAATCGGGCGGTCTAAACCACGTTCTACCCTTACGTATTTCAAGAAACCCTCGACGTATAATCAGTTCATTTGGATCAATTTTTGCGGTTTCCCTATTTTCGTGTTTACTAGTCTCATCTGACTTTCTCGTACCTTCTTTACCAGTTCTAGGGGCAGGGCCAGTTGCCGCCGGGGTGTTAGGAAAAATGCCGCTCCCTTGTGAAGTAATTGTATAATATAGCACTAAGGAATGCACGGATAGCTGCGAATGTTCAATTCTTAAATGAAGCTAGAAATCAACTTAAAGCAATGTGCGATCTTATTAAATCTAGTCAAAATAAACCTATCTGCGATACAAAATGCGTTATTGATTCAAGCTCAATTAACATATTTTTCAATAACGTCGCTGAAAATCTAGTGAATGAGTTACCTGAACCACACAAAAATCTCATTCAATATGCAGCAGAGTCATGTGGGCCTGGGCCTAGTATGTATGTAGCACTATTACAGTAAGAGATATTATAAATAAACTTAAATCGTCCGCCACTTGTGACATATATGGCATGAGTACAAATCTGACGACGGACGGGCCACGCACGGACGACGGCTTCGCTTTTCCCCATAAACTTCGATTAACTCTGACGATGAATGTCAATAGGTGAAATCCGTTTTGCACTTAAAAAACGTATCACAGCGCGAATTTCGCATCTGGTGATAACAGCGATAGGGAGCTCCATCTTCGAAGGCTGCCAGGCCGGAATTGAGCGATGTAGCGTGGCGGGAGAGGTGGGAATAGAAAGAGGGAGATTTGACAGTGTAAGACAGTGTCTTACATTTCTCCCAGCACGTCGCATTATTTCTCAGCAGCATAGGGAACCTTTTTGATTAATTAAAACACTTGGTTTTGTTTCACAATTTCGAAATAAACCGGCTACCACAATCAGTTAGAATCTGCTAAATGTTCCGTGCCTGCATATAATATTCGTTATAAATGCTTTTGCAACTGTCTCTGCTGTAATATCGGGTATTGGAATTAGCTCCGGGTACCATGTTAAAAAATACATACATGTCAAAACATATCTGTTCCCGTTTCGAGTTCGATTCAATTATGGGACTAGTACGAAATGTACGCCATTTGGAAACCGCCAAAGTTTTTTGGACAGTCGAACATAATAGTACATTATTATACAAGTTTAATAAGAGGGTATATTGTGGCAGGAGTGGGATTGGGTGCTCCAATGTAACGAGTGCCCACAATGGCTCTTATTAAACAAGTATAATATGCTATTTTTTCTACTTTGGTTTTAGTTAAGGATTTATTTCTAAAATAAAATATATACTTAAACATAGTGAGTTGTATCTTTTAACATTTGGCAGCACTAGAAACATTTGATCCTTTAATATTTGACATACGTATTTCTACGGCGATTTCAATAGTTAATTTTGATAGTATATTGTACAACGAGCATATAATGATGGCTATTAATCACGAAAACGATGTTTGCGGAACGAGCCGTAGGTGAGTGGAGCAAATCGTTTGAGTGATTAATAGCCATTATATGCGAGTTGTACACTATACTTTGTTCACGAAAATTAAAATCAAAATTAAAATCAAAATAAAAAAAAACAAAGACAAAATCAAAATCAAAATTAAAATCGAAATTAAAGTTGTGATTACAATTACAATTGAAAAAAAAATCAGTACAATAAAAACAGGGTAAACAAAATATCATAAATCGCGTTCTGTGAATTAAAGCTCGAATTAGCGTGTTTAATAACCATATTAAACACGAAAATGCGTGTGCGTGTTTAGTAAGCATATTAAACACGCAAATTCGTGTTTAATAAAATTGAGTGTTAAATGTATCCCATTAATGTATGCCCATAGAATTAAATAATGCGCATGTTAGCCCTTGGGCTTATTTATTAACGATAATAACGATAACAACTCAAATGGGCACTTATTGAGAAATAGCACGTGCAAGGCCGGCGGAGGCTCTGTGTCGAGTCGCAGCCATGGACATGCTGTGCTGTGTTGATATTGTTGCGCAAGCGCACTTGTGCGCTAACACGGCCAACCTGACGTTGGGACGCTCTCGGCCCATATCTGCTCGGTCTATCCTGACGAGTCCTGAGGTGGGGTCCTTGAAAATGTTGGTTCACCTATAAAGGAATCAGACTTCTCCAGGATCTAATGAACAGAAGAGAAAGCGTTACCACAGGTCTGACCAAATACAAGAATTAAAACAATATGATCACAATGCATTGGAGGCGTAGGTCATTAAGGGCCATAGCCTCCCTTACAAAATTAATCCACCAGAGGTATAACATACCTTAGCATAATTATTGAACCGTCATATATCAGCTAGTATCCCTGAGCTTAGAGCCACAAGTGACTGCTTTAACTCAGTTTAGCCATGACAAATCGACTAACAGTCGCCGACCACTTTAACCAAGTGTAGAGTTATCGCAACCCGATAACTACTTTAACAAGGCTTAGAGTCGCCACCAAAACATGGTAAAACAGATTACAACCAAATCTTATTTCTTTTGAGTCGGCTCAGAGGTTTTGGGACATGGCTCCCTACAGGAACTCAGAGGTCTTGGAACGTGGCCACTCAAAAACATACAGTCGGCTCAGAGGTTTTGGGACATGGCTCCCTACAGGAACTCAGAGGTCTTGGAACGTGGCCACCCAAAACATATAAAAGCTACAAATCGTGTATCGTCCAAATAAGGTACTTTACATTAATCTAAATTCCATCTACAGCGACTCAGAGGTTTTGGGACATGGCTCGCTCCAGGAGCTCAGAGGTCTTGGAACATGGACGCACAGGAACTACAATTACATCATACAAATTCATTCAATTAACCCATGTTACACGTGATCAAAAATAACTCACTCAGATTGAAACTATATCTGCACAACTCCTTACCAATCACGCTAACACGGTATCAAATTTATACTATACCTCATTTGTGTCATCGTCGCACATGTAGCTGTCAAGGAGGTCAATACAATCTTCAGGATGCCACTCCTTGGCCCATAAACGCATTTGATATGAAGCAGCTGCTGTTAGTCGTGTAGATTCTGACAAATCACTCACTTTGCGAAGCTCGTACCTGTCTTTTTTCAATACCGAAACCACTTTATACGGTCCAATCCAGCCAGATTCAAATTTCCTAGGTTTTAGAGCCTCTCGGGAAAGAAGTACGTAGTCACCAATTGAAAACGACAGTTGCTTGGGCTTATCTTTATTCACACGCTGTTCCTGTCTTTCTGCATTATGGATTAAACGTTTGTTCACAAATTCGCGCCATTTTTCATGATGTATAGGCGACGTCGGGAGTTTGTCTTCAGATGCTTGATCAATTATTCTTGCGATTTCTGGTAATCGAGTGTCACAGCCAAATAATGTTTGTAATGGAGTTCGTTGTGTTGTTTTGTGTACCGTCGAGTTGATTGTAAGTTGAATTCGAGAAACCATTTTGTCCCAAGTAGAAGTAACATCAGCTTGAACTCTTAGTAGATTTGCGATGAACTGCATGTATCTTTCAACCTGCCCATTAGCTTGATGTACATAGGGCGTAATAAAGTGCCAATCAATGCTCCATATAGCGATATCAGGGTGGTTGCGAACAGCTTTTAAAGAAGTTCCATTATCAGTAATTATACGTGCTGGAGTACCAATCAGAAAGATAATATCAGATATGCAATTTGCAATTTCATCAGTTTTTTGTCCTTGAAGTGCATACAAGAAGCAGAATTTAGAATAGGCGTCTATTGCTACGAAAATATGGGTGTACCCGTCTTCAGTGCGCGGAAGGGGTCCAAAACAGTCGATATGAATTGTATTAAATGGTATGGGCAATTTTGGGATGGAATAAATGTCGTACGGCGTTGATGTCGCTCTGCGTTTATTGGTGAGGCAAGTTAAACATGATTCAATGTATTTCTTTACAAATTGTCGCATACGTGGGAACCAGAAGTGTGTGCTTAAGCTAAGAATGGTTTTGTCAATGCCAATATGGGCTTGACCATCGTGATATTCTTTCAATAGGGCATATCGTGCGTGTTTTGGTACAAAATACTGAGTAACCTTTTCTGAATTTATAGAACTAATATGGCATAGAGTATTTCCAATGATACAAAACTGGTTACTGTCAATCTCGTTATTATTTAATTTTTGTTTAATCTCAATCGTCTCACCGTCGCCGCTCTGTTGGACGCTCAGCCAACCTTCTGGCATCCGACTGATATTTTCTTCTTCAATTTCTTTAGCAAATGTAATATGATTTATATTGGCTGAGTTTACAACAGGCGGATTTCTACTTAAATAGTCGACGTAAGCAATTGATGTTCCTGCCCGATGTTCAATAGTAAACTCAAAATCCTGTAGATAGACCCACCAACGGCTGACACGCGGAATCAGGTCTCTTTTAAACTGAGAGCTTTTCAGTGAATTACAATCTGTAATTAACGTAAATCTAATTCCGATTAAATAATGTCGAAAATGTTTTAAAGCATATACTACCGCCAGGGTTTCAAGCTCATATGAGTGATATTTTGATTCAGCGGGCAAAGTGGCTTTACTAAAATATGCAACTACTTTTCTGGTGCCGTCGTGGATTTGAATAATTATTGCACCAAAACCTTTGCTACTCGCGTCTGTGTGTAGTTCAATGGGTAGAGATGGATTAAAAATTGTGAGAACTGGTTCGTTTGTAAGAATGTTAATGACGTAATTAAAAGCTTCAGTGTGTTTTGGCAACCACTGCCAGTCTGCATCATGTTTTAACAGGGCTGACAAAGTGCGAGTCTTCATTGAAAATTCAGGAATAAATTTTCGAAAGTATCCTGCAAGTCCCAGGAATTGTCGGACTTCTCTAACATTTGTAGGGGGTTGCATTGTTTTTAGAACATTTGCTTTTGATGGACTCGGCTTAACTTCACCGTTAGAGATAAGGCGCCCAAGGTATTCAACTTGTGTTTGGAGAAAAGAACATTTTTCCATGTTAATAGAAAATCCATTTTTTTGAAGGGTCGTTAAGATTTTGCGTAAATTTGTTAAGCCCTCTTCAACGGTAGCGGATGGAATTAGTATATCATCTAGATAAACTAAAGCGATTCCTTGCTGTATTTCTGATTGCAATGCGGTATTGATAGCTCTTTGATAGATTGCGGGGGCATTAGCTAGCCCAAAAGGCATTCGTAAATATTCGTATTGGCCATCAGGAGTAACAAATGATAATTTTTCAACCGAATCCGGATGAACTGGTATTTGATGAAAACCAGCAGCCATATCGAGAGTAGTGAAATAGGTACTGCCACTTAAATGGTCTATTTGGTCATCGATTAAAGGGAGAGGGTACCTATCTCTCACCGTAATTTTGTTCAATGCTCGAAAGTCGACAACAAGTCGTGGTTGGCCATTCTTTTTCTTAACCAGTAGACATGGGCTAGCATAAGGAGAATGTGAGGGTCGAATAATGCAATTATCTATTAAATCCTGTATTATGTTGTTGACAGTCTCGCGTTCGCTGACGGATAATCGGTAGGGACGATATTTTATTTCTTTATCGGACATCAGCCTGATTTTAAATTCACCTGTAGTTATCGGAGTGCGAATATTATTTCCAGTTGTGGTCATGCCTCGAAATTCATGTAAAATTGCTTGTAAATTTTTATCAAAATTGTCTAAGGAAGCGAAGGGAGATTCATATTTCAATATAGCTACGGATTTATCATAGGTAAGTGACATTCCCGGTAAAGTCAAGAAATCTAATCCGAATAGTGCATCACAACAAATTGTGTCATTATTAACTACGTGTAATTTATGAACTAACATGTTTTCGCAGAGTTTGATATTCACAGTAACCGAGTGAGATGACTGGATTAATCCGCCTATTCCAGAGAGCTCGACACATTCAGGAGTTGTCTCTAATTGTAGCAAAGTAACTAAAGAGGAACTTATCAACGACACCTGCGCACCTGTATCTATTAAAATGTTAGTTTCGTGTCCATTCATATTCAAACAATGGTAGATTAAGGGTGGGGAAGTAGTATTGTTTGATTTTGGTGAAGAACATAAATGTACACGTTTAGTTTCTTTCTCGGGACGTTTGAACTGATTATTTGGGCCAGAGTTCTTTAAACGCGTTTCCTTTTGCTGGCGTGTGAAACAATTTTCAATTTTATGGCCCCCACGTTTACAATAATCACAATACAAATTTTTATGTGACGTACTTGCAACCGGGGATACTTCGCGCTCTCTTTTTACTCCGCGTATCCTGCAATCAATTTTTCGGTGACCGAATTGATTGCAATTATAGCAGCGAATGGAAGAATTCGTCCTAATAGTACCTGTAGGAACGGGAGTTGTAAATTTTGCGATTTTATTGTCCCGTTTGGCGCCACGCGGCTTTTCGACTAAACGCGAGAGTTGCGTAAGCAATGACGTCACGGTGGCATGATTCATTTGAAGCGCTTGAGCTTGTATTGTACAGTCACCTATGCCGAAACAAATAATACTGATCAATTGATCCTGTGTGAAAGCGACGTGCATTCTTTCTAATTTTTGAAGTTTTATACGAGCATAATGACCGTAACTCGTACAGTTGTCTGAATTATAATTTACTGCGTCGTATAAAAGCTGACCAAAATTTGCAACGCCCGTGAAATTAACACACACGTCTAGTTTTAAATTAGCCCACGTACGCTTGCCGTTGGGGCACCAACCCTCAAACCATTCACTCGCCTCACCTTTAAAACAGCTCGGAATTTTCGTCATTAAATAAGCGTCGCTCCATTCCAACTCCGCCATGATTTCCGTAACGTCGTCCACCCATCTTTGAGGATCGTCTCGAGTGGGTAAAAAATCGGGTAGGACAACAGCATCAGTTGTAGAAACATTTGTTTGGGTTCCCATTCGATCTAACAAACGCTGGAAAACCATCTCTAGTGAGGATGTCGAGACCGCGCTGAGCTCCTCCATTTTGCAGAACGGTAATTCACACGCGGCACAAGCACAACAATCAACTGGTCTCTCTATTATTTGTGGAGCCTGAATTCAATCCCACTTCTGATGTTAGCCCTTGGGCTTATTTATTAACGATAATAACGATAACAACTCAAATGGGCACTTATTGAGAAATAGCACGTGCAAGGCCGGCGGAGGCTCTGTGTCGAGTCGCAGCCATGGACATGCTGTGCTGTGTTGATATTGTTGCGCAAGCGCACTTGTGCGCTAACAGCGCACATTATAACATTTTCGTGAACAAAACATATTAAATCAAGAATATTACTTACACACCTCCAAAAATAAGGGAGGTTTCCAAGGGTGCGGTAAACAAACGATTTCCACGTAAGTTGTAACCAATTTAAGCTTATAAAATAATGCAACGCCTAAATGATAATAGAAATTTAAGGTTATGTTTAGATTTGGTTTTCGTTCCTCGTGTCAGGCATCGATCGACGCTAATTAAAAATCCACACCGAATTAACACACCGACGCAAGCGGCTCTTTTTCGCCACGAATGAAACATGCATTATACTCTCGCTGTTTCTTCCGTGATATTCGTTTTGCAAACAAAGTGATAATACATATAATTAATTACAAGCTTTCCTCTGTGTATGTTGTGTTGCCTAAACGTTGTCACCGAGAGCCAAGTGAATTCATGCGTCCGGCCATTGTCACCGAGTTCCTACATTTTCCATGCGGATAAAAAGTGAACAATATGACGCCTCTGTTTTCTTTAACCTTAGGGCCCGTTCACACGGGCCACTTTTAGAAGCGCCACCGACTTTTATGTGACGAATTAAAATCCAACGCCGAAAGTAAATCTGAACATTTAATTGTCTCAAAATAGTAACGTTATGAAGCTTTTTACATCACGAGAGAAAAGTTTGGAAGCACGAGCGACGCAAGAGTGAGTGCTTTTAAATTCTCGAGTAATGTAAAAACAAATAACGTTACGTGTATGGAAACACGGTTTATTTTATCCTATTTCATTTTTTTTTCTAATTTGAAAAATGTTTAATGAAAACTGTCAAAAAGCGAAATCATGTTTGTTTGCCAATATCTTTATAGCAACGAGTTGCGTTAAGATACATGTAACAGAACTAGTGTTGTTAAGAATTTAAATTTTAAATTTTCTTAGTGTTGTTAAAGGTACCTTAATGTAATTCGTTACTAAGGAGTTATTGGCATGTTAACATTACAGGATAAAATAATAGTAATTTACGTAACAAGTTCCGACAGTGATATTTTACGGGATGAGTAGGAAGTTTCCATGACGAGCCGTAGGCGAGTCCTGGAATCTTGTGAGTCCCGTAAAATCACTTTTGGAACGAGTTACGTACAATATTTTTTCTGCCGCCGTTTTTTATGTTAAAAAAGCAAAAACACACACGAATGTTATATGACAAGCGCTGTCATAATTTAGTATATTACGACACAAGTTAACGAACCGAGTATTGTTTGCGCTACCGATTTAAATAGTTATAAAAAAAGTAAAAAAATAGTTCAAAACAACTTTTATAATTAAAAATCCCTGCTATTTTAACTAGCTTATAACTAGCTATTTTAACTAGCTTATACTAGGACTGTTACTATTCAGAACAGGCTTGTTATT
The DNA here is from genome assembly GCA_910593695.2 of Ocypus olens. Taxonomy (NCBI): domain Eukaryota; kingdom Metazoa; phylum Arthropoda; class Insecta; order Coleoptera; family Staphylinidae; genus Ocypus; species Ocypus olens. The sequence goes on from OU343056.1 coordinate 33,760,375, forward strand.
TTGTGAATTTTAAATTGGTGTTTTTTATCAGTAAAGTCCGGATTTATATGTTCCAAACAAAGGCATTATAATTATTTCAAATGCGCTTCAAATTAGCCAATATATGATTCAAATACGGATTTTATATGCGGTTTAATTAAAAATAATGCTGAAAGATTAAAAAATACGAATAGCAATTGATAATTTATTTATTATAACTACAATGTAAGACCAAAATTTGATTTAGAGTTTCAATCGTAAAATTAAATGAGTCCATGGGGTTCATGTTAAAATTTATTAAGTCCTCCTCAGTCTCGCCGTTTAAAATTCCACACATAATTTCCAAATTCTTGATTGCAAAAATTAGCAATTAAAGCTTATTGTTGCGTAATATTTCTACGTGCAACATTTACATTTTTAAGTGCTGCCAATTCTTCATCATTAAAATTAAGAAAAACATTCTTTAATTTTTCAAAATTATTGCCGTAGAATAAAGCAGCTTCCAGTCAAGCACAATTACCGTGTACGGTTGCATCGAGTATGACCTGCATAGGCGTACTACCTTAATTTGCTTACAGGGAAATCCCCTTATTCTATATAATCGATATAATATGTATATGGGTCATTGCGTATCATATTTGCAATTGAAAAATAAAATTGCCTTTTTTTCAGTACTGGATACAAAAATAATTGACACGTATTTTTTTAATTTGATGTGATATCTGAAATATCGGATTTATGATTTTTTTTAATTGTTACAGTCGGAAAAATTAAACTTTTATTGAATGCTACTAGTTCATAAACAGTTTCATAAATTTTCAGAGAAAATCCACAATTGCTGAAACTATGCATTAGGCAGTCATTCGAAATATTCCTTCTTTTATTTATGCAATAAATTATTTCAAACAAATAGTTGCAAAAAATAGACATCTTGAAAATCGTTTCTTTCCGCATCAAAATATGAATCACAGAATCCATCGAATTTCTTATAAACATTTTGGATTTGTAATCAAAGGATTAGTTAAAAAAGAAATCTCGTCATGTTTTTTACTTTAGTATACCGTGTGTTCGATAAAAAAAACGCCCAACGCCATAACTCTGTTATTTATTGACCGATTTGAATGAACTACAAAAAATGTCAATGGCTGTTTAAATACTATAAAATGACGGTAATTATATATTTTTTTCAAAATCAACTTCATTGCCAAATGATAGTCAACTTTAAATTTTTAAATGGCTGCATATACTTTTCTAATTTTATAATATTAGACATTGTTTTTCTGAATCCAATTATGCCCGTTATGTTGGTTTTAAGTTAATATTTATGCCAGAAAAAGATGATATTAAATTTTGTTAACATGATTTTTTTGGTAATAAATGTAGTGTGTCTTGAAAAAAATTCAAATCGACAAATGTCATTTATTGTTTAAGTAATGTCAACCATTTGTTATTAGTGTGTTTCAGACATAATCATGAACAATCGCGAATTAACAGACATGTTGCAAATGTATTTTCTTTGAAATAGAAATCGAAGAGCTGCAGCACGGATTTATCATCTACGGTTTCCAGAGCGGCGATTACCAAATTTAGAAGGTTAGAAGGAAATTTAAGACGATATGGAGCCTTTAAAAAGCCGAAGAGAGTAGATCGACAAATTCGTGGACTTCATTTTTGAAAAATATAATTTTAAATTAAAGATTTATTTAAATTTTTTTCGACCAAAATATTAAACGAAAAACATCATATTGGGCATTATTTAGAAAAATAATGTCTAATGTAATAAAATTAATCCATTATAGGCAGCTATTTAAAAATGTTAAGTTGACTATTGAAAAAAATCAATTTTAATGCCATTTGTTAGTATTTAAACAGCCATTGACTTCGGTTTTTAGTTCATTCATATCGGTCAATAAATAACAAAGTAATGGCGTTGGGCGTTTTTTATCGAACACCCGGTATATGATATGTATTATTTATTTATGCGGCAATCACCATTGTACAATATAAAATAAAGAGTGGCTTTTATTATCAAAGAAAAAACCATATGAATTACCCGAAATCCTAGTATATTAATTCTGTTTCTTACCTATGTAAAGTTACCCATCTCGGAAGGGACACCCTCATAAATAAATCAGGGATAACCGTAAAATTTTGAATGAGCTGTTGTGGGTAACACACAGTGGGGTGCAATCTTTATCCGTGCCGAAGTGTAGTAGAGTTGGCATGCTCGCGTGAATACTCCCATATGCATACAGCCTTTGCCAACGGAAGCGCTACGTCTGAACGGGCCGTTAGTGGTACTGGTGGCGAACTCAATAGGTAGGCATAGACGAAGGCATTTTTGGGCACATTTGCATGCGCGACAAAAGTGGCACATTTACTCGTGGCGATCAACGTCGATCATTTTTACGACCGACACCATAAACGTTCACGCCAATCATACGAATTATCTGTCGTGTTGGTCTACTACAAGTAAATCCGCCTGTTTATGGGAGAATCTGACGATTTACGCGGCGGATTTGCATGGCTCGTGGCTCTCTGGAAATTCCAAGAGGTCACAAGCCACGCCAACTGCATTTAGAGTTCATAATTTAAACTGTGTGTATTATTTCAAAATGTCGCAAACTAACAAGAAAAAAACAATTGTTCTTATTAATGCTAGTGCTCTAATGTACTATAAAATTCTTGTAAACCAAAAAATGAAACGACGTATTTGGCAAAAAAAATGGTTAAGTGAAAGAGAAAAATATAGTGACGTTAAACTTTTGAAAGAATTGCGCGTTAATGAACACGATGACTATAAAAATTATTTACGGATGAACGCTAATACTTTTGATGATCTTCTATATCGTCTGGAACCGTATCTTCAGAAAAAAGATACTATAATGCGTGAGAGCATTCCCCCAAATGAACGACTTATAGCGACTCTCCGTTTTTTGGCGACTGGCCGCAGCTATGCAGATTTAAAATTTAGCACAGGCATATCCCCTCAAGCTTTAGGATACATAATTCCAGAGACGTGCAGGGTGATATACGAAGTTCTGAAAACAGAATTCTTAAAGGTAAGTAGTTATACGAAAATGTTATTATTCACAATTTATTTCTACCGTGTATACATATAATTTCAAAGAAAAACTCTAAAATTCTTAAATAATCAAAAAAGAACAGAATGAAAAAATAATCTAAAGATTTTCATAGTTTGCATAATATTCTGAGACTGGAGTAGACCCAGAGATAGTAGATGGCACATCACGTGGCATCGTCGATGACTCATCAGTTGTATCATGAGATGAAGTATGGGCCGCAGTGGCTTGATGATCACGTGGCATACCCGATGACACCTCAGTAGTCAGTGATGAAGTATAGGCTGCGTTTACTTGATGATGGGGCCAAAATGTGTTTAAATGCGTCGGTTCTATCTGATTAGTAACAACTGTGACCTCTGATAACTTGTTCATTACAGCTTTTTGCAATATTTGTGTAATTAACATTTCAGCATACATTTTTTGAGATGCGTCTGTAATCGTTTTTAGCTTTGAGCCCACATATGTGCCAAAAGCAGCGCTATCATCTACAACTTCTTGGCTGGTAGCACTTGCCAAGGCGTTGGTGCAAACTGTCAAAAAGTTTCTATGTTCAGACAGATCTTCTCGTCTTTGTTTTTTTTTTGCATGTCTCTCTTTAGTAATAAACGCAGAATTGATTGAGGGATTGCTACTATGCAGTGGTGATGCACTTGGAATCTCTAAAATATGAATTGTTTTAATTACTTTCACCGAACAAAGTTCAAGAAAGTATTGTTTTCGTGAAAAATGTATGTGCGGCTGTGTGTCTGTCTGCTTGTGGGCGCTGTATTTATAATTTCTGGCGTTTAATTATAAAACGATAATAGTATATTATTATTAGTACACCCATTACATTTATCAATATGCATAATGAATATACAGGGAGTGCAAATAAAAATTGATAATTGAAACAAGCACAAGAATAGAAATAAATCTCTAAATATTTATGTGTGGTTATATATCGGTGAAAGTAACATGATGGCCACGTCACCATTTTTTATTTTTTAGTTTCCATCCACAAAAGAAGATTGGGAGGAAATTGCTACAGGATTTGAAAAAAAATGGCAAATACCTAACTGTGGCGGAGCAATGGATGGAAAACACATTCGCATTTGTGCGCCACCAAAAACTGGGGCCCAATTCTACAATTACAAAAATTTCTATAGCATTGTATTATATTAATGGCTTTAGTTAATTCCAATTATGAATTTATATTTGTGGATGTAGGCAAAAATGGAAGAATTTCTGATGGGGGGATTTTGCAGTATACAATCTTTTATCAACTTTTGATTGAAGAAAAATTAAAGTTGCCCGAAAGACATGAAAATAGAGAAAATCTGAATTTCGTATTTATCGGTGACGAAGCATTTGCCCTCCACAAACATATTTTGAAACCTTTTCCTCAAAGAAATCTTAACTATGAGAACCGCATCTACAACTATCGACTATCAAGAGGCCGCAATGTGGTTGAAAATGTTTTTGGCCTTATAACAGCAAGATTCCGTGTGCTTCATACTGCTATAAATATGAAACCATTATATATACAATATGTCGTATTAGCGATTTGTACTTTACACAACTATCTAATCAAGAAAAAAAATCAATACATAGGATCCACCTCACTTGATTCGGAGAACAAGCTAACACACGAGTTAATAAGAAATGCAGATTGGAGACAAAATAATGATCAATTATGTCCTTTGCAGATTTCAAACACAAGAGGTCAGTCACTTAATGCAAAAGAAAATAGAGAAGAATATATGAAATATTTCACTGGTAATGGAAAAGTGTACTGGCAAGATGAAATGTTAAATATAGGAAAGTCTTAATATTTTGTGTCTATTTACAAGTGTATTTTTATTTTTTAAAGTAAATTAATATTGAGTTGTGCTTTATTTACCTGACCTGACTAAACTTGGATCCGGACTATCGTGCATATTCACCAATTCTTGAATTTCAAAGTCCTGACATTCTTCTGTATTTCCATTACATTCGTGATGTGGCGCGCTTAGTAAGCAAATAAACGGACGGATTTATCCACCACTTTTGCTTGCCGCATGCAAATCTGTGCAAAAATGCCTTCGTCTATGCCTACCTATTATGCATTCGAACATATTCAGTGTGTAACGCATTGGACGGTTCCAATTATCCTATGAATTAGCGGAAATTTTACATTTTGATGTCGACATATGTCACGTTTAAGTACTGCCAATCGCAACAACTAAAATGTTACCACAAATAGTTTAATAATGAACAAAACTGTAAAATAAAAAATCTCATTATTAAACTATTTTTGATATAACAAAAGCTCGATTGTTAAACCAAAGTAGAAAAATTATATTTTGAAATTACATTTGCTATTTTTTGTTATTAATAAATGTGCTCATATCCTTTTTTTATCTCTCTTGTAAAATTTATATGCGTTATTCGCGATATTTGTCCCATATACGGTATTGAGTAAGATCGAGAAAGCATACTTTTCACATTTGCCTCAATCGTTCGGCATATAGCATCCCTTCCAGTATGTATAGAGTTCAGTGCGTTCGAACAATTTTCAACAGTAATTGCACAAGTGCATTGGAAATTATCGGTAACAAGTTTGTGCGATTTCGACAAACGAAGTCGTATTGTTTGGCAACAGCCCGGAAGGGTGAGGGGCTGTTACCTAAAACAATGCGACTAAGTTTGTTGAAAGAGTGCGATAATTTACAATGCACGAGAGCAATTTATCAGACAAAACAAAATTGAATGACATTTATTGGCGGGCGTGTCGTGCCGGTTTGAATTTTACATTTTTAAACGGATCAAACAAAATTTGAAAATCAGAAACGTACTTCTCTTGCACTAACTTAGCACTGGTATTCCATATGAACTTTACATTTTCTTTACAGTACGTAACGTTCGCGTTTCGCCTGTTTTCCAATATTGTAGAAATTACTTCCCGAGTACAGGTCATGTTAGTGACTCCGCTCAAACTTTTTGGTTGGGCCTCTTTCCCTTTTTCTTTAATTACTTCAAGAGAAACACTTCCAATGCGGAGTTTTCACTAATTTTAATAGCGTACTACCCGCAAACTGACGTTTGACATTTAACATTGTTTTTCTTTAAACCAATCAGGTGCTGAAACATAATGCGTGTAGAGAACCAATCATTAAGTCGCATTCGAACTCTACATGATATGTTTCCTAAAAACAGAAGTTATATAGAATCTGATTGGTTCTAATTCATTCGAATTTCGGCATGTTACGTTTGGTGGGATATAGTCCGTCGAATAATATATTGTCCAATACATTGAACAAATTTAAGGATACGGATCGATGTACTCGCTTTGAAGTGTTAATCTACTAAGATACCATTAGGATAGAAATACCAATAAGGCATGGCGTGAAGTTTATTGTGTCGGTTATTGTTTAGCCAATAAGTTGTAATCTGACGTTTAAATGTCACTGTCACTTTTGATATAGTCGGGCCGCTGAGAGCTGCCTGTGACTCATCGCTTAAAATCGCATGAATCAAGTTTTAAGTAAACTTATGTCCGTAAGAAAATTGGGTGCCGCGCTGATTTTCATTGGCGGGATATTTAAAAATTCTCTCGCAAACTTTTTACGGTTATGTTATTTGACGTAGCGCTCGCGTGTTTTGTGTGTTTATATGAAGCGTGCCAATGCGATGCAAGAGTCATGTGTGAGCTTAGACCTACGTTTACGATGCCCTATTCTTTAACACGCATTTTATTTCATACTGTTTCGTACATGATAGAAAAAGATAGATATAAAATGCAAAGCAATTCTTAGTATGAAAATGCAAGAGTCACCGTCAGCTCTCAACGGATGAACTATATTTAAAGACGAACAGACGAATGTAGAGGGACTCGGCGGACGTTAATTGATAAATGATAAATCTTTATTGGTGTTAGTAATAGATTACACAGGTTAATTAGCAATATTAGATATAACTCTAGTGTATGAGGATTTACAAACAAATCTCCGAAGATTTAAACTTAGCTTGATCTCCGTGTTGCATACGATTTTTTATTTCATTTCATTTTGAAAGTCTAATTTATTATAAGCCACAATATTACAATTGGTATGATTATTATCGATGATATTTGAAGTTGAAATTGTGCTGCAGATTCAACTAGTGCGTCTGTACTGCTTTGATTTCAACACTAAATATCACAGATATAAATAATCGTAACACGAGTTATATTTAGCGAGAGAATAGAATGAACATAGTTTTGTAATATTGATGTCAACTTACAAATTCCAGTGTTTTGTTTATGTTTGTGGTTTTATGCAGCAAAAAAAAACTCCGTAGACTGCCACTGTTATGATTCCTCGCGGTGTGGCGTCGCACTTTTTACCTTTTCACTGATTTTACTGCCACTAAACTATACCTCGACGATTTGTTAGCCCATTTTAAAGTTTGGAATTCTGGCAGTACCATAACCTATGAGCACCGCATGCTGCTATGGATTTCATTGCATCTCATATGATATGTTAATTTAATATGTATTTGTAAAGTTTTGATCTTCGTCGTCATTGACAGCGGAGATAAAGGCATACTTTATAACATGATTTTTAGTACAATAAATGTAAGTTTGTGATACGAATTGAAATAAATAAAATAATAAGATATTTACGCAACAGAAATATTTACATATTAAAAGATGTGTACAAATTCACAGACAAAGTGAACAGGATTTTATAAAATCAATTAGTTAAAATTTCTTATAAATTATTTTTGTTATAATAACTGTCTAGATGAATGTTTTAGGGAAAAGCAGTTCAGGTATTAAGGCATTTCAAAGTTGTCTTTTAAGATTTCATCGATATTATAAAATACTTTTTGCAAAAGATATGTTTTTATTTTGATTTTGAATTGTTTATCGTTTAGTGATCTGATAGACTCAGGGAATTTATTGTACGCTTTTAGACCATAGTAATTCATTCCGTTTCTAGATTTCGATAGACGAGAGCGATCTAGATTTATATTCGTATTGTTTCGGGTTTCATAAGTATGTATTGTTTTCTTTAAGGAATAATTATTGATATTTTTGTGGACGTATATTAAACATTGTAATATGTACAGGGATGGTAGTGTTAGTATCCCTAGGTTTCTAAATGCTTCTTTACAGTTTTGTCTGTATGGCAATATTCTTATTGCTCTCCTCTGTAGGCCAAACAAGTGAGTTGTTATAGCTGAGTGACCCCATGTTATTATACCGTAACTTAGATAAGACTCACATATGGCAAAATATATGAATCTTAGACTAGATTTCTGGATACAATTTGCGAGTTGTCGTAGCAGAAATATATTACGAGATATTTTGGATGCCATCTCATCCCCGTGCGTACAGGTGAGTTTGCTATCCAAATGAAATCCAAAAATTTCACATTTAATTGAACATTGGCCGGACTTTTCAGAGAAAATGTTAGATAAGTTGTCTTTTCACTATTTATTGTAAGCTTATTTGTAGCAAACCACCTGGATGTACGGTTTACACTAGTTTTATTTTGATCTAGAGCTGATTGTAATATTAGGGATTTATTCATAACAGTTGTATCGTCAGCATAAAGGAAAAAATATTATCAGTGATTGAGTATGGCAAGTCATTTATATAAATCAAAAACATAAGCGGCCCTAAGATGGACCCTTGTGGTACCACCATACATCAAGTCCATATCGTCCGACGATTTTTGATTTAATTGTGTAATTTGTGTTCTCCCCGTTAAATATGAGTTTATGAGCCTACAGCTGTTAGGCTGAAAATTATAGAAATATAGTTTCCGTATGAGTGTGTCACGACAAACGCAGTCGAACGCTCTGATAAGGTCCAGAAATGAGGTGGTGGTGTACATCCTTGAAGAACCTCTTTGACAAATGCGTTAACAACATCCACAGTAGAGAGGCCGGCACGAAATCCATATTGGTTATTGGATATTCATTTTTCTGTTTCCAGGAAATCTATTATTTGCTGGTATAGAACTTCCTCATATACTTTTGATAAGATTGGTAATATAGAGATTGGCCGGTAGTTTTTCTCATCCGATTTGTCTCCCTTTTTATGTATCGGTGTCACCCGTGATTTTTTTTAAGATTTCGGAAATACGTTATTACGAATGCATACATTTGTAAGTTTCGTTAATGGAAGCACAATGACATCAATTAAATGTTTAAGTAACGTCGATGTCATTCCATAAACATCTCGACTTTGTGAATTTTTAAGATTTTTTACTATATTTCTTACCTGGATAAAGGTGGTTTCTTTAAATGAAAAGTATCGCGGGCACTTTGCCAGAGGGGATTTCGCCATCAGCCGAATGGGGTCTTCGATTGTTTCAGGTAAGTCTGTAGCAAGTGTTTTAGCTATGTTAACAAAGTAGTGGTTCAGGTTATTAGGTTCTATATCGCATGATTTATCGTATTTATTATTGTTTCTATGAGTATTAACTATTGTCCATAAAGCTTTAACACTGTTTGGGGTGTTATTAATGTATGATTCATTCGCTGATATTTTTGCGGTTTTTATAGCATATCATAATTCGGTTTCAAATTGTTGTTGTGTTTATAAGTATCTTTTAATAGGTTTAATGTTTCTCTCATTTTCCGTAGACTGTCATTGTACCATTTTATTGAAGATTTATTTGTATTAGATTAGATTTGTTATATAATATTGATATATCCATAAAAACATCGAAAAGGTCTTCAGGAGGGTAAGATGTATCCTCAATGAAACTCCAGTCAGTCGATTCAAGCAATGCATAGAATTGACTTATACCCGTTTGTGTAATTGGCCGTACAATAACTATTTTTTATCGGTGTTATGGTAGCATTAATTTTAACATTGAAATGAATCCCAACGTGATCCGATAAACCAGAATCACATACCTGAACAGATATATTTAGGGTCTATATTTGTAAATATATTATCGAGACAGTTAAAGGCGCGCCGAATTACCAAGTCCGTTGTGGTCGTAAAAGGGAAGGCCGCCCCCAAACACAGGGCGGACCCGTCGCACGGTCGTGAATGCCAGTGGTTCCCAATAAAATACCCATTCAAAGCAATACAAACATTATTTTGTTTTAAAAGTGATTACTGCTTTCTGCATGGGCATCGTTAAAATTAAGGCGATTAGTTAAGTAAATTCAAAACAATTTGAACATTTTCAATACATTTTTGACTTTTTAATTATAGTCCTAATTGAACATTGTGGATATTTAAATATGATTCGTAAAGATTACAGATTCAGTCTCAGTTTTTATGTTGAAGTGATATAACAATGGCATCGAGAAAAGTTTTGAGCGAAGAAGGGCGGATGATATTATTAAATGTGTTAGACTATTTTTGTGCTGAACGTGAAAATGGTGGACCACTGACGTCGATAAATAAAGTATATGAAAGAACCGCGAGTGCAATGCAAGTTTCAACAAAGACAGTTCAAAGAGTTTGTGCACAACGCAAAAGTGGTGAATGCCTCACAATTAAAAGGAGGAATAGATCAGCACCTAAAGTAGAAAATATGCCTGATGCGGTAAAAGGAGAAATCGGAAAAATCGTGTACGAAATGTATACTCAGAAAAAGTTTGTGACGGTTGATGGAATTCTTGATGAAATCATACGAAAGGAATTATGCGAAATTGGAAGAACTTCGTTGAAATCGTTGCTTCACTTAATGGGATTTAGATTTAAAAAACATAATAATAGGCATATTTTATGCGAACAAGCACATATTATTTCAAAAAGGATGTACTTCTTAAGATCATTTACATATAATCCATATCCCAGCAATGTTGTCTTTTTGGACGAAACGTGGATATTTGCGAAAGGAAGTGGAACCGTGAAGAAGACCTGGAGTGATGGAAGTATTCAGGCTGCCAATAAATCTATGAATCCATTATCACTAGAAAAACGGTTCATTATTTTGAACGCAGGGAACTCACAGGGGTTTATTCCTAACTGTTGCTTGGCATTTCCTTCAAGCAATTCATCCAGTGACTACCACAAATCAATTAATTCCACATTGTTCGAAGAGTGGTTTGAAGAGTCACTTCTAAAAAGTTTGGAGGAACCTTCCATCATCGTGATGGATAACGCCTCGTACCATTCAAGACAATTAAACAGGTGTCCGACAAGTGCGTCAAAAAAAATGATATTATTGAGTGGCTTAGGGAACGCAACATACATTTCGAGCCATATATGACGAAAAGTGAGCTGTTACCGATACTTAAAATAAATAAACCCCGTGTTCCAACGTATGCAGTCGATATTCTGGCTAAAAGATATGGACATTCAAGTTTACGATTACCGCCATATCATTGTCAGTACAATGCTATTGAGAAGGTGTGGGGGATTGCAAAAAATCATTATGATAAAATTATAATAGCAACCTCAGGAAATGATAATGACGTTCAGCATTGTTGGAAAGCATCCCTCGACCAAGTTACTCCGCAAATTTGGAGCAGCTGCATCCAAAGCACAAATAAAATTATTAATGATGACTTTGTAAAACAGTGTGTAATGGACGACGTATTACCACTAGTAATATCATTAAATAGTGATGATTCGTCCTCGGATTTGACAGAGTCAGATACTGACTGTGCTAGTGATTCGGATTAAAAAACATTAGGAATTAAGTATAAAATTGTTTACGTTTTGTAAATATTATTGTATTGTTTTTTTTATTTGTAAGTAATTTAAAACTAACATTTTATTATTTTGTTTTTGTAATTAGCCGCTGTTTTATTTTGCTTTTGTTGTACATAAATTGCGTAACATTTTAATTTTGCTTTTATTTTCAACCCATTTTGAATCATTTGAAATAACGTTTTCATTCACGACAATACATTTTGGGATAATTACAACATTATTTAACATTCTTGGTTAAATAAACACGCGGAATTAGTCGATGGTACTTTTAAAAACCTTTTGAGAGCCACTCATTCAAATATCGATGCGGACGTTGCAACAAGCAACACCAATGGGTGACAGGCCGAGTTGTAAATATTATTGCATGCAATATATCTGAATACCAATGAACTCGGTTTGGGGGTAGGACCTACCAGCTTTCGTTTATTACCTCAACGGACTTGCTAAATCGGCGCGATTATATTCTTTCTTGTTTTAAAATGTACAGTGCGTAACAAACCGTAACTGGTGAGTAAATCACAAAAATGTAGTGCTTTTGGATCCCGAGTATTAAATAACATGTTGAAATCTCCGCCAAGTATTATTTGATATTTAGTGTTAATGGTTTTTAGCATTATTGTTATTACTTGCATAAAAATATAAAAATCTCCCTGTGGGGATCTGTATATACAGTCAGTCACAAAAGTCTACATACACCCTGCTAATTGCTCGTAACTTATAAGCCGTCAAAATTATTTCCCGCTGTACAAAGTGATAAACTGTATCAATATTACACAAATAAAAGTATAAAACATTAAAAAAATTATCACTTTTTAAGACAGTCAAAGAAAGTTTGAATTTCTTATCCCACAAAAGTCTACATACAAACATACTTTTTGCAATAAACAGTTTTTGTTGCTTTTTATCGTCACTATTTTTAGAAATGAAGTAAGTAGGGTGACCAAATGGTACTGAACCACTCTCGGTGTCACCGGTTTTAATTTTGCATCGGCATTATGGGAAGAACAGAAATCCCAATAGCTATACGAAATTTGCGTAAACAAAAAAAATCTTAGTGAAATAGCAAAAGCAGTAGATTTATCACGTAGTACAGTGCAGACGATAATTAAAAATTTCAATAACACTGGCAATATATTCAACAAACCGAGATGCGGCCATCCGCGAAAATTACATGAAAGAGATGTTAGAGCAATTTGGAAAAAAAATAGATCAGAACCAAAAACTAGTGCTCCAAAGCTAGCTATTCAGATTCTGAAATGATAGCGGAAAGATTGCAAATGCAGAAACCGTGAGAAGCGTGCTGCGTTCGGAAGGTTATCATTGTAGAAATCCAAGAAAGAAGCCACTGATTTCTACGACAAACAAACAGAAACGACTAGACTTCGCAAATAAGCACCATGATAAAGATTTTGAGTTTTGGAAAACTATTCTCTTTACTGACGAAAGTAAATTCAACATATTTGGTTACGATGGAAAGGGCAAAGTGTGGAGAAAAGTCGGCGAAGAATTAAAATCACAAAATTTAACATCCACTGTTAAACATGGCGGAGGCAGCATCATGGTTTGGGGCTTAATGGCGGCGGCTGGGGTGGGAAAATTGGCTTTTATTGAGACTACGATGGATCATAGGCTATATCTAAATATATTGCGAGATCATCTGGCACCGTCAGTGAGGCAATTGCAACTTGGTGATCGATGGACGTTTCAACAAGACAACGATCCTAAGCATACTGCTAAAGTAGTACGCGAATGGATATTATATAACGTGCCTACCAACTACATTCCCCTCCCCAGTCGCCTGATTTAAACCCAATTGAGCACCTTTGGGATGAATTAGAAAGACGAATTCGAAAATTCCACATTACCAGTAAAGAATTGTTAAAAACGCTCTACAACCTACATGCGAACAAATACCACCAGAAATAAGAGAAAATCAGGTATTATCAATGCCTATAGTAGGCGTTTTCAGGCAGTCCTTGAAGTAAATGGAGGACCAACAAAATATTAGGAATAAACAAATATTAATATTGTATGTAGACTTTTGTGGGATAGGAAATTTACATTTTATTTGACTGTTTTGAAATGTGATATTTTTTTTAATGTTTTATATTTTTATTTATGTATTATTGTTATAGTTTATCACTTGGTTATGTAGAAAATAAAATCATTTTACTGGTTTGTAAGTTACAATCAATTTGCAGGGTGTATGTAGACTTTTGTGACTGACTGTACATATAATAATTATGCCGTGTTTGGGTAGAAACAATGCAGATATCTCGCAGTGTTTTTCTTGCGACAGGTTATTTATGTCTTCTACGTTCTTAATGATCAATTTATCACGATGAGAAAGCTGCATTGTACCCCCGTGTTCATACACGTGACGTGCAAAGTAGGAGACTACTCTATAATTTTCAATTTTGAGAAAATCAATTTCTGTTTTTTTTTAACCAGGGCTTACTTAGACACATAATGTCAAAGTCAACACCATTGCTTACTATAAAGGATTCAAATTCGTTATTCCTAACATACTGAGTATTTAAAAAATACACATTTAACTCGGAGTTGTTATGTTTGTAGTCAGAGTTTTTGTTGGTTTTGGCCTGTAATTGGCTAATAAGTATATAAAATAGCGAGGTACATAAGTGTTAATGGTACATGTTACACATTTATGTACAACATTTAGCATTTATATATGCTTTATATATTCGTAATGGGTCGCTTATTACTGGTGAAAACAGTTCGGTAATTCATCAATTACAAAGTGGTAGTAGGTAAAAGTAATAAAAGCAGGTAATCAGGTGTTCCGACACATTTGCCCAACCCTGTTTAACTACTTTACATTCAAATAAATGAAAAAAATAAACAAATTTTGTAATTAATAAATATTTATTTAAATAATATTGTAATAATACATAATAAATACATAATATCCTTAACTCAAGTTTAATTTTACGTTTACAGGAAACTAATTGTTCGTATTGTTGGTAAAATGCGCACATTTAACTATCATTTTATCGTTTACTCGAACATTTATCTGGCCATCTTCACAACCTTTCAATTAAGTCAATTATTTATACATAGATTACATCACGAGATTAATCTACCAACACAATAAGAAGAGGCAGCAAGGTACGACGAAAGCAGACAAGACATTTAGTGCTGACGTGACCTCGATAACTATCGCACCGGATGATAATGTTAATCTTTTCATTTTGCTAATGGAGGAAGTGGATGTATGTAAATTTTGCACGTTTACGTAATTTTGAATATATACGAGCATTATAATTTGAGTTATATTGAGATTGAATGGCACACATAGTCACCGCCTAATATTCGCTATTGTCTTTTGTAATCTTATGAGGATTGGGTAGTTGTGGTTTCTAATGAGGGCATTGGTGTGGTTGATAAGCGTATCTCACTAGCTTCTACCTTTTGCTCGATATTGCTAGTTTCTGAATTGAATTGTTCGCTCGGTGATGGTACCTTGGATTCATATGGAAATAAATCGATAGATTGTACGTGAGCATGTACAGATACTCCGGGAGGTACAGTGAATACAGTGCTACCTAAATTTGTAACAATTGTATGCTTATCATCTCCGCGTCCTGGTTTGGTTACATCTCTCGAGTCAGTTACCCCAATATTTATAACCGGTGGTTTTGGAGATGGAGTGGGGGTTCCGCCGAATAAGCCGAAATCATCGTGAATATCATTGTCATCACCATCATCATCATCTTCGAAGCCCGAGGTAGGCCTCGAGCCAGGTCTGACACCACTGGGTTTCATTGATCCCGTTACTCCAAACGATCCTCCTCCTCCTCCTCCTCCTCCTATAGGTCGACTCCCGCTATCTACACCAGGTCTTGATCCTCCAATTGGTCTTGACCCTCCGCTTGGTCTTGATCCTCCAGTTGGCCTTGACCCTCCGCTTGGCCTCGAATCTCCAGTAGGTATAGATTCGTCAGATGGTCTTGTCCCTCCACTTGGCCTTGATCCACCAGTTGGTCTTGATCCTCCTATCGGCCTTGGTTTACTCGTTGGCTTTGAGCCAAATGACCCACCAAATAAATCATCAGAGTCATCATCAGTTTCGGAGTCATCATCAGGCTTATAGGAACCGCCATCATCATAATCACCAGCTTCACTTGGTTTAATTGTGGTTGTACTCACAGACGGTTTGCTAGTGGAACTTCCACCAGCCCCACCACTACCACCACCACCTCCAAATAAGTCATCATCTGTGGCATCATCATAATTATCATCCCCAAAGCCAAAACTTGGTTTTGAGCCAGCAGTGGGTCTAGATCCAGGCCGCCCAGGTCTTGGTCTTCCGGTAGGTCTAGAAGAGCTGCCATACCCGCCGTCCCCAAATATATCTCCTCCAGGTTTTGGCCTGGAACTGGCAGCAGTATCAAATAAATCCCCATTGCTATGTTCATCTAAATAGTTATAGAAATCCGAAGGTATTATGTCGGGGCTTGAAAATGGAAACACTGAAGGTAAGTGGGGTCCTTTTACATTCTTAAGTACTCTGTAACCAATTTGAGGCCCTGCAATGTAATGGACGGCATGCTGGACGCCTTTGTCATCTAAGTATGTATATGAACCGCGGACGTTTCCAGAAGCATCACTGGTTTCAGTCCTTCTTTGATCTGGACCTGCAGATACGAATCTAAAAATTTAATTTAATATTACGTAGTTTTACTAGTTTTCAATAGTGGCAGTAATTGTATACATTATGCTAGACTAGTCTTCGATCAGAATATCCTTTACCTGTGTTATTACGTGTATTTAATCATGTATATAATTAATCATTAATGCCGTTAATTAAGCAGCTATAATTTAAAGTTCAGATAGATAAAAATACAAATTTTTATCAGGGAATGTCTTAAAATGTTTGAAATTGAATTTTTATTAATAATTTGTTTTTATCAATATCATATCATATCGGATTTTAATTAAATGCAATGGGAAGAAACGATCGGAAGTTCACTCTTTACATGCATTTCTTATGGTGAGATTAGTAATTAGTTGTTAGCAAAGTTGATGGGATATGTTATTCTTTAAAAAGTATTACTAATAGAACGTAAATAGTGAAATGATGAATAAATTCTTTAAATTATATATTACCTGTAGCTTCCATCTAATCCTCTTTGAATTGCAGTTCTTCCTCTAGGAATTGGTTTTCCTCGGCCTCTGAAGAAAAGTGTCCCGTATGCCCTAGGATTGGAATCTGGGAATGGAGTTTTTACATGGAAGCCTGTATCTTTTCCAGCAATATACTCCACGTCATGTCTTTCGCCTACATCGTCCAAATATGAATATTTTCCAGTAACATCACCTAAACTATTGGCCGCTAAAGATGAAATGAAACGGATACATAATTAGGACCGAGGACTAAATTTTGTGTTTTAATTAAAAATAAGATGCCAATATACTAAACGTTGAAAGAAAATACCCCACAACTTTGAGTCTCACAAATTTTCTTGAAATGCGAGTATCAATGGTGGGCATCTTTTGTTTAGGTACTATTAACTCTATAAAAAATGGTGATGTGGCCATCATGTTACTTTCTCCGACTTAATAGTATCATATATATTTATGCTTTCATGGTTTATTTTCATTTTAAATCATATTTTAAATGTACATCGAGCGTTTTGTAGACTCGGATAAAACTGACGTTTAAAACGTCAAAATTATGAAAGATGGAAAAATTATACTTCAAATTCAAAAACTCAGTTTACTTAAAAACTAAAGGGATTTCGAAAAAAACTTATTCTTTATAAGTTGTTCATTTTGGTATTCTCTACAATTATTATTAATATAAATTTCCTGTAACTATTATAGTTTCATATTTATAAACCAAAAACGAAAAAATATTAATAAATTTTTTTCTCGAATAAAAATGATTTTATGCGAAATGTTTTCAAACAAAATAATCTCATTTCTTTATTGTCTTTAATATTTGTTCAAATGTTTTTGTGATATTTTTTATATTTAAGAAAATATTGGCAAAAAACAAAAAACAGTTAAGGTAAACACCCACTTCCGGTGTACGAAATTTTACCAAAAGCTTTTCAGTTCTTCGGATTATAAAATAAGACGTATGTTCAAAGTTTCATATCAATTGCTCTATTAGTTTTTGAGATACAGCGCGCACAGACAGACACACACACACACACACACACACACACACACACACACACACACACACACAGACACACACACACACAGACACAAAAATTTTTTTTTCCAGAAATTGTTGAAATGGCATCTAGGGACCCCAAAACGGATATTTCCGTAAAAAAATTTTTTGAAAAAAAAATCACGATCACAATACTTTCTCGTACTTCGTAACGGAGAAAGTAAAAATTAGTTTTGATCTTTAATAGAGACTATATCAAAAGGTGATAAAACTGAATGCTAGTAACAAACTCTAATGCTGGTATTAATTATTTTTTAAGAAAAAAATTGTGATGTGGCCGTCATGTTATTTTCTCCGACTTGATGTTATCATTTATATTTACGTTTACATGGTTTATTTTCAATTGAAATCATATTTTAAATGTATATCGAGCGTTTTGTAGACTCGGATGAAACTGACGTTTAAAACGTCAAAATTATGAAAGATGGAAAAATTATACTTCAAATTCAAAAACTCAGTTTACTCAAAAACTAAAGGGATTTCGAAAAAAACTTATTATTTATAAGTTGTTCATTTTAGCATTCTCTACAATTATTATTAATATAAATTTGCTGTAACTATTATCGTTTTATAATTATAAACCAAAAATTTAAAAAATAATAATACATTTTTTTCTCCAATAAAAATGATTTTATGAAAAATGTTTTCAAGCAAAAATGTTCATTTCTTTGTTGTCTTCAATGTTTGTTTAAGTGTTTTTGTAATATTTTTCATATTTAGGAAAATATTGTCAAAAAACAAAAAACAGTTAAGGTAAACACCTACTTCCGGTGTACGAAATTTTACCAAAAGCTTTTCAGTTCTTCGGATTATGAAATAAGACTTATTTTTAAAGTTTCATATCAATTGCTCTATTAGTTTTTGAGATACAGCGCGCACAGACACACACACACACACCCACACAATTTTTTTTTTACAGATATTGTTGAAATGGCATCTAGGGACCCCAAAACGGATATTTCCGTAAAAAAAAAATTGAAAAAGAAATCACGATCACAATACTTTCTCGTACTTCGTAACGGAGAAAGTAAAAATTAGAACAATATTCAAGATTATTAGTTGCCAGAAAGCGAATATAATACACTGAAATATGTGATTTACATTGTAAATGGTGCTGGAGGAGTGAATAAAGAAGCACTGTAAGATGCTTGGACGAATATTTATGAAATATAAGACAAATAAATGATTTAATATAACAAAATAGTCAGTGACACCGTTGGATTATACTGTAAAATATGAACTTTTGTGTTCAATGTATAGATTATGGTTATTGTGTTTATGACTGAAGAGTCGTTAACTTACATAATTTAACCTTTATAATTATTACAAATAGTTGTAAATAATTTTTTTTTATATTATAATTTTTAATTCTTATAAAATTATCACAATGAAGTGATTTTTGAGAAACGGGTACTCGTAGAGAGTTGGGACAAAAAAATATTACAAAAGCCACATTGAAGAATCGAATGATAATATTGTTATTCCCAAAAATGGCTGGCAACACTGAGTTCCAGATTTTTAAATGGCACGATAGGTCCGAAGTGGTATCGCTTACAAAGTCTTTAAAAAACAAGCAACTTTTGTAGGAAACATTGTTACTGGCACCCATTTTGAATAATATCTGATTAAACTTATTAAAGGTAGAAACGCCAAAGTGGCGGAATCTATTGCCTGAATGCTGAACTGAACCAAATCCGGGTGGCTTTAACACCGACAAGATATGTACATTGCCAGCGGCGGCAAATATAACAATATTAATGTGAACATTAAATATGTGAACATTAAATATTGTTCCCCCATCAGCAACTAACTACACTGATGAGACCTGAAAGGTTGAAACCGGTCTGTAGGTGTTCTGATGGGGGAGCAATATTTAATGTTTAAACTTATTAAATTTTAATTTTCCATGGTTAACTTATTTGAAAAGTTTGCATTTCAAATAATAGTTATAAATATAAGATGTGTTCAAATTGTCTTCCATGCACTTGTACAGATTGTTGATCTTTTCTGGTGACGCTATTAGTGTCTAATAACAAGTTTCATTATCTTACCTTCCTGTCTTGAATGTGTCCTCGTCTTAAAGCCAAAACTGTAACTAGGGTCCTCATTGGGATCAAAATATGGATCATCCCTTGATCCAATTGGTCGTGGTCTATTTTGGTTCTGATCGAATTTTCTTACGATATTTTTTCCACGGGGTCTGTACCCCCTAGGACCTGCTGTATAACTTGTTACATCTATTCGACCTACAATTTAATGCAATTAGAGATTGTGTAACTGAGAGATAACATTTGAAATGTGTCTGTAATGAGAATGCGGTTAAATGAAACATAAGTCTTGGTAGAGTTGTTAATGGTATAATTTGATGGTTCTGAAATGAAATGGCGTGATATGGAAAATAGAAATTAGAATAATAATAATTATGTAACATGAAACCGTGTAACGGTTATAATATAATGAAGTATTATTATGTAGTTTATGAAGTTCCACTGTAGTAAGGTATTTTATAAATAGTCGGGATTATGCCTCTGCTATAATTTTACCTTGCCACTTCATGATTCATCATACTTTAAATATTTTTAAATAAAATGTAAAGTATACAATAAAATATAAAATAAAATCGTTGAATCGGTAAATAAGTAATGTTTCACAAACTTGTTTGGTTTATTTGTTATTTGATCAAAATAGCTTGAAACAATTAATTTGATAATACTATTTGTAGCTCGGCTTTTATAATAGGTTATCATGTTTAAATTGTTGTACAATCCACAAACAGCATTTTTGCAATTCATGGAAGCAATACATGTTTCACTCAATTTCCATAATATTATAGTAATATAATTTTAATTAGTTGTATGGGCAATGCAATTCTAAGTGCGGATTTTTACAAAACGGAAAATCTGTTACTAAATACGTGGAACGTGATCTTTGGATTTCGCGAAGCTAATGTTTCATCGCCCATCGTTTAGAGCTCTAAAAATCACGATACTCGATACCAGCGTTGCCAACTGGTCACGTGATCTTTTGTAGCAAAGAATTCCGCCAGAAAGTATTACAATATAAATAAAGTACGAAATATATAAATCCATGTTTCTAGAATAATTGACTACATTAACAATAAAATGAACATATCGATGTTACAAAACTCAACAATGATAAATAATAATAACAAAATAAAATGATTACAGAATTCGTAAACATTTTTCATTATTCATTATCTTCAGACCATGTCTGATCCTTGATTACAGTTTTCAATATTTTTAAAACTGAATCGTTTACCTTGTTTTGATAAAGGTTTTGTCCGTTCAATTATAATAATTTAACATTTCAACGATAATTCTGTTACTTAATTAATTCTTTATTAAATTAATTTTCGAAAATAGTCGTTAAATTAATCTGTCACCATTGATACATTGTTTTTTTTCAAATTTTTTTTACTGAAAACATATAATTATTTTTAGAATATCTATAATCAGCCATATTTCGTATGCAAAACGTTAATTTTAACGGCATATTAAAATGTGTGATCTATGTTTTAACTGGAAATATAACAAGCTATCTCTTAGTAGTAATACAATTTATTGAAACTCAGTTTACAAAAGAGCTACAAATGGCCGAAGTCTTTCAACTATCTCTTATTTTAACATAACAACGATTTGCTTGCGAATTATGGCTGAATATTAGATTTTTTTAATGAAAAAATTCAAAGAAAAATAAATAAAGTTCATCCAAGAATGCAAGCAATATCTAGTTGTTTTCATTGCCACTACAGGATCTCTAAACTCCCTAAACGCAAAGTGAAATAGCAAGCGTTAAAATGGCGTGATGTTGGTACTACCCCGCAGCGTTGCCCCTTGCTCACATTATTGTCAGCTGTTCGATCGCGTGTTTCGTTGCGAAGTTTACTTATCGTTGTTGTTATTTTATCACATTAATAATACACCACTGCAACAATTCCACTAGTTTAAAAAGAGTTGACAAAGATAGTTTTTAGAATAAAATGATACATTTTTACACAGAGTTAAATGGGAATGCGGACGATATAGGTCATCCGTTGAGAGCTGACGGTGATTCATGCATTTTCGCACTAAGAATTGCTTCGCATTTTATATCTATCTTTTTCTATCATGTACGAAACAGTATGAAATAAAAGACGAAACGTGTGTCTGCGTGTTAAAGAATAGGGCAGCGTAAACGTAGGTCTAAGCTCACGCATGACTCTTGCATCGCATTGGCACGCTTCACATAAACACACAAAACACGCGAGCGCTACGTCAAATAACATAACCATAAAAAGTTTTCGCGAGAATTTTTAAATATCCCGCCAATGAAAATCAACGCGGCGCCAAATTTTCTTATGGACATACGTTTACTTAAATCTTGATTCATGCGATTTTAAGCGATGAGTCACAGGCAGCTCTCAGCGGCCCGACTATATACTCGTTTTCTATCATCTGTTTACTGCGATCGAAGCGCCCCCGTTGGTAAATTTCGAAGCCAATTATGATTACATGTACTCTTGGCAACAATGCGGGGCCTTTAAGCCCTTTAAAATATTGCCTGGTTTCTTGGACGGACTATACACAAATAGCACATCTACCTTTAAAACTAATTTTGTTTTTTGAGTATGTGTCAATTTTTATGTGAATTTTTGAAAATTAATATTTTGAGTTGTTGAAGACTTGACCTAAAAAATAAATACTGACATAAATAGATATAGACTTCGACAAAAATTGTAATTTCTTTACAAAATTATTATGAATTTTTGAAAATTAATGTTTCAAATTGTCGGACAATAGAACCAAAAATTTAAAGAAAATAAATACTTATTATGATGGAATTGTTTACAAATTTTAATATATACACCTTTAAGATAAATTTTGATTTTTGAAAATGTGTCAATTTTCCCTTGAATTTTTTTTAATACGGATGTTTTAAGAAAACAGAAAAAAAATCCTGATTTGATTGAATTCCTTCAAAGCTCGAATGCAATCATAATACATTTACTTTTAAAATTAACTTTGATTTTTGAAATTATATTGTTATGAATTTTTTAAACTTAATATTTAAAGTTGTAGATCATTTGACCAAAAAATAAAAAAATGGTGATGTGGCCATCATGTTACTTTCTCGGACTTGATGGTATCATAGCCATTTATATTTACGTTTTCATGGTTTATTTTCAATTGAAATCATGTTTTAAATGTACATCGAGCGTTGTGTAAACTCGGATGACACTGACGTTTAAAACGTCAAAATTATGAAAGATGGAACAATTATACTTCTAATTCAAAAACTCAGTTTACTGAAAAACTAAAGGGATTTCGAAAAAAACTTACTCTTTATAAGTTGTTCATTTTAGCATTCTCTACAATTATCTACATAAATTTGCTGTAACTGTTATCGTTTTATAATTATACACCAAAAATTAAAAAATACAAATTCTCGAATAAAAATGATTTTATGAAAAATGTTTTTAAGCAAAAGATGTTAATTTCTTTGTTGTCTTCAATGTTTGTTTAAATGTTTTTGTGATATTTTTCATATTTAAGAAAATATTGGCAAAAATTTTACCAAAAGCTTTTCAGTTCTTCAGATTATTAAATAAGACGTATGTTCAAAGTTTCATATCAAAAACGGATATTTCCTAAAAAAAATGTTTGAAAAAAAAATCACGATCACAATACTTTCTCGTACTTCGTAACGGAGAAAGTAAAAAAATAATACTGATTTGATCGAATTTCTCAAAAACTTTAGTGTATTTATAAAACATCTGCCTTTAGAACTGACTTTTGAAAATGTGTCCATTTTTGCGCGAATTTTTGAAAATTAATATTTAAAGTTCTTGAAGACTTGAACAATTTTTTTAATACATACACAAAATATCTTTAGTATTTGAAATTGTGTCACTTTTTTCGTAAATCATGAATTTTTGAAAATTTATTTTTTAAGAACACAAACAAAACAAAAATCGAACTGGAAATAAATACTGATATGATAGAGTTCCTCAAATATTTTAGTATTTTCCCAGAACATTTAGTTTTAAACTAACTTTAATATTTAAAAACGTGTTAATTTCCAGTGAGTTGTGACTTTTTTTTTAAATGAATGTTTTAAGTTTCTGCGTTTTCTCTTGTAAAATATATCCTTTGAAAATAAAGTTTAAATTTAAATTAAATAACGCTGGCCTTTTTCAACAATCGAACATTATTCCGGTAGAAAATCCGTCATCCGATAAAGTGAAAATTATTGCGCAATTCCCATTAAAATTCCGCCAGCTCTAGTGTATTTTCCGCCGACTTGGTAACACTGCTCGATACTAGTATCGTATGTTCATTAAAAAAAAAACTCAAGTGTGCCATGATTTTTTATTTTTAAAAATTTAAGTTGGCACACATCTTCGAAATTGACATACAAAACGTCAGATCTTTCTAAAAGTCACAATTATTCCATGGTCGCAATGGTTTACAGCAACCAGCAACAAACGTTTCTAGTTGAAAGTTATTTTTTCTTAACTTCCTACGACTTCTCTGCGTCATTTGTCACATTAAATGAATTTATCGGTAGGAACATTTCACAAGTAACATAACCTCAATATGTGTTACCAACTTAAATAAAAAAAAATAAAAAATCATGGCACACTTTGTTTTTTTTTTATGAACATACTTTATTTTGTTCGCAGAGTCGCAGTAGGATCCCCACTCTTATTCCGAGTCACTCCGACTGCGTCTCCTGCGTTTCCTACGTTCGGTAATTATAATTTATATAATTCATTCATCTTAGAATAAAGGTGGTTGTATACAGAGTGTCCTAAATAGAGTAGGATTTTATGGATATCTTTCTTATTCTTAAAGCTAGAGATCTGTTTACATGTGCAGTTTTGTATGCCGGTTCAGATTATATTGAATAATTCTTGAAATTTACAGCAATTTAGAAATTGTTCCATAAAAATTGCAACTCGCGATTTTCCATATCTTCATAATTATTAAACATACAGAAAAAAGTTCTAAATAAAAGTTATTTGGTTCGATTGCGCAAATGTAAGAATCGCTGAAATGAAATCCAAGATTATTGATTTTTCCATGTCTAATATATATTTTTCCCTCTTCAACCTATGTCAGAATAAAAAAAAAACATATGAGAAATTATTATTTTTTATTGAAACAAGTACGCATGCACCAATGCAGGTCAAAATGATTGCAATAAACTAAAGAAACGTGATACAAGTAACATAACAATCAATTATTAAAAATGCTCAAAATGTTGACAGTTATTAGTAGATATTGATAGCCTTTTACAACACTGCTAGTTACCTTTCACAATGTGTTGCAACTAACGCAGTTTACTGCCTCCAAACAAAGTTTTCCTACATGATTTTAATTTAAGTTACTTCCATAAATTTTATTTTTTAAAGTCAAGAGGCGTCTAGTCTGCAGTGCATTGGCCGCTTTGCTATTAATGTGGCCATTGAAATAAGTGATAACATCTCTAGCATTGTGTGCAGGAGCGCCATCTTGCTGGCACTATGTTTGAATATTTGAACAATTAATATTTTTTATATTTACATTTTTCTGACATTGTTGAAAAAAATAAAATTAACCTATTTAGTCGTGTAAAAATCAAATATGACGGCCATTAAAAATAAAAAGTTGCTATTAATATCTTAGAAACCGCTATCGTGAATTTTATTTTGACTTTATTCGCAATCGAGCCAAGTAACTTTTATTTTTAACTTTTTTCCGCATCTTTAATAATTACGGAGATATTTGATTATTTTAGAATAGCGCGTTTTTCAGTTTCTTTTAAATAATTTCTAAACCGCTCGAATTTTGAAAATGTTTCAACATAATTTGAACCAGCATACAAGACTGCATGACATTACCACTTTAGAAAGATCTCTAACTTTAAGCATAAGAAAGATTTCCATGCAATCCAACTCTTTTTGGAGCACCCTATACCTATATGCGCACATTTTTTTTAATTCATAATTTCACTTTAAATTTCAATCATACGTAAGAGTTAGAAGCTAACAAAATTAAAGGTGAAAACATGATAAGGACAGATTTTGTCATTGAAAGTACTTTTTGAAGCAACTACTTCGGTAAACATAACTATTTTAGCAGATATTTTATCAGCGATAAAACCATATTAATTAATTTAAAACGTACGTTTGAATGAAAAATAACGTGAAATATTGAACCATTAAATGAAATAAGGTCTGAATTTTTATAATTCGAACACTGATTTATTTTAAAACCCCAATTCTACTTTTGAATTAAAAAAAAGTATTTGGTTATGATTTTGGAATTTGTAAAATATTTTAGTGTGATATAATGGTGTTAACCTCATCTCTCATAATAAGAGTTGAGTAAATGTGTATTTTAAAATAGCATAACATAATAGCATGCTGAATTATTTAAAATAATAAAATATATCAATACACTTTTCCAGCTAAATATTGTAAAATAGCACAATCTCACCGGTTTTCGGATTCCTAGAACCAAATTCTCCTCTGACAAAGTTCCTCCTATTAGCTTTGCTGTGATGAAAGGAATCTGGATTATCGTAACCGAACTCATAGGATCCATCATTGTGCTGAATGTTGTAATCCTCTGCTAAGGTCACACAGGCAATGAATGCAATGATGCACGTGGAACACTGCGAAATATACATATCACGTGGTAAGTAATTTTTAATCATTAACACTTGATCACAACTGCACAATATTCCAAACACTCACTTTAAAGACAAAACCCATTATTCCTTTGTTTGTTGTGTGCTGGAACACCTGTAGAAGACTGTTTGTGATTAGGGTACCTTGGTTGAGTCTTATATACAGTGGCGGATTGAGGTAAAAAATTATTAGTGGGGTCCTATTGTTTCATTGAGATTTGCGTGCAAGGGGCCAACCAAATATTCCCGGAGACAGCAATCCTCTATGGGAAACACATCGAGGGACCACTGTACCGTGACAGTTCTACCGTGAAGATCTCCACGAGATGTCCTTAGAATATTACGGTCCGGCGCTTACAATTAACGCCTTTGGGATTCCTTATATCATTCTATTAGTTACACAAATTACAATTTAAAGGTAATTTGTAAAAAATAATAGGAATATATTATTCTGTAATTTAAAAGTACCAATTATGTTGATATTGGTTTTGAGATAATTCTGTGTGTGGTAAGTTAATACTATAAAATCTTATATGATTAATGCAATAATTATTTATATTATACAATAGAAACAATAGGAACTCGACTTGCAATCTATTAAAACATTGACAACATTTTGACATACATTAACTGAGGACATATATTACATTTTATAAATTCATGCAATTAAAACATTTTATAATGCATTCCTTTTTAATATTTAACATTTTAAATATAATAATTACGAACTTATAAAAATGGTGATGTGACGATCATTTTATTTGCACCGATTTGATGGTATAATACTATTATGGTTTATTTTCATTTGAAATAATATTTTACATATACAATTGCGAGAAAAAATAGGCAATCTATATTTCTTTATAAAATTTATTCATGTAAATTAAGTTTCAATGCCTTATCACTATTATTACGAGTCAGTGTCAATATTGAGTAAAACAACGTAGAAAACAGATATGACATCCATTCGAGTTTTACAGCAGCCAGCATGCTTTCATATTATAAATAAAACTAATACACTTATGGGTATGGATGCCTATATAGTATTAAAATTCAAATAGAGACAAAAAAAGGTGTCCTCTTTTTTTATCGAATGCTTTGCAGGATCAGATCATTATGAAAGATGAAAATGACAAATTGTACTTAAAATTTTGATAACATTTCTCTCAAAAACTAATGAGATTTCGAAAAAATATTTTCATTGCCCACTTTATTTTTGAATAATAATAATTTATTCATGGCATAATATACGTTTCACATTCGTCAGTAATATTGATAATACTAAAGTATAAAAAAATGCTAAAGTATAAAAATAAAAGAACATCCATACAGTTTAAAGAGACATAAACAAAATTGCTTTGACAGAATTTGGCAATTTGACTCAATATCTTAGGTGCGTAAACATACATAGGGTTAAAATCAATAAAACCACTGTTAATCAATAAATAAAATAAGTTATGAATATAAAATCAATAAAAACTGGTTTAAAAATAAAATTAATAAAATCGGTGTAGTGATAAAATAAGTGTAAATATAAAATGAATACAAACAATAGTAATAATATTTAAATGGAAATACATCAATATTATAAAATGCATGGGGAAGTGGAAATAGCTTAACTCCCTCGTTAAATGTATTAAGGCGACAGGTGCCGCCCGAAAAAACATGCAATTTCACACGTCCGGCGATAGAAAATTATGAAGTTATTAATGAAAATGAAGAAACCATATTTGGCACGGCCATAGATAAAGGTTAAAACTAGGTATACAACTCATATTTTTAATCATGTTCAATAAAGTGTAATTTAAAGGTTAAAATTGAGGTTTTTTGCAGATTTATAAATTCCATTTTTTCACAAAAGACTGAAAGCGCACATAGTTATACACCTCATTTGATCTTTTGTTAATAAGTTGCAACAATCAAAATTAAAATTATTAGTCAGATAAAGTTACAAGCTCCTATGAGCTAGACCCCAATTTCCCGTATTTTCGGCACCGTAAAGTTACGCCACCTGCCTGAAATAGATGGTACAGTCCGATGGGGCGTGCACAACTAGATTTTCGTATTCGGGTATATTGAAAGCCCTAAATAAGTATCTTAACACGTTGTTTGTTGTCTCCATTTAAGGTACAATAAACCATTGTCATTTTAATGGAAATATCTATTTCCAATAAGAAGGAGTATAGATTTTGTGTGGTTAGTATTATTTTTCGATGTTTTTTATGTATCGTTTATATTATCAATTATAGGACCAAGAAAAGATTGCTTAATTAATTATGCGGTGAAAACGCGCTAATTATTCCAGTTGTCATTTTCATATATTAAAAATGATATCGTGTCTTGATTATGTTGTTCTGCGAGCATAAATAAATATAAGTGATCTGTATAAATAAGTATTTGTTTAAAGTTACTGAGAGTTGTGTGTTTTATCTTTTAATTGACATGAGTGCCGACGAAGATTATAGAAGAGACAAAAAAACGCCGCCTTAGATTGTTTGCAACTCGTAAAAAGATAGGCCCCTCTTGAAATAATAATGATTTATTTAATTGCTTGTTAAGCAAGAAAAATAAAACTGAATTAAAAAATCACCAATCATAACGTGTAAAGGCAGTTATATAAATCTAAAAATATTCACTACCCGAGTTTCGACGTGTAACCGTCATTATCAAGTGAATTGCAATTTCATTTTAAATTATAGAATTTATACAAAATATTTTAGGGTGAGGGGAGTTATCTGTTGATAGTTGAATGGTTGAGCCAGCTTAAAAAGTGGAAAAAATAATCCGGTTTGCTCGTTAAGGAGATTTACTGAAGGATTATCCTTCTGTTTGACAAATTTCTGATGACTCTCTAGAAGATTAAGCTCAGTGCCTTTGTTGAAATCATGAACAATATTGAGATTTTCCGGGAATTGATGATTACATTGTATACAATTGTTTGAAAATAAACTGAAATTTTAATTCAGACGAAATGCACGAAGATTCTCTTGAATTCAGAACCACGGATTTCGTAAACACCAGTTTTTTTTTTTAGGGGGATCGTTTTTATTTTGAGCATTAAATTGCTAAAAGTTCATTTGCTACTTTTTAAGAAGGTTTAAATATGGCTTGATGATTTTGTTTTCGAAAAATGTTTACTATTTCCACGTTAGTTTTTCTAAAATATGTTAATAAAACAAATAATTTATCTAAATTTGGTAATTTATTAAATTTGTGGTTTGGTGCCATTTTTTTATTTATTAAATTTTGAATGATTTTCACTGAAAAACCATTCTCCATTGCAATTGAAATGATATTATTTAATTCCGTTTTATTTTCTTCAGTAAATCTCAGATCAATTTTTTTCGCCACTTTTTAAATTGGCTCAACAAAATCAGTCAAAATTCTCAAACAGCGATCGACAGGTAAGTACGTTTGAATAAAGAAGAACCTCAGCCTACGCGAAATCGTAAAGGTCAGATGTTGCCTGTGGCAACGCATTTCAAGTAAATATACTATTTGGAAGGGCCTTTTTTTGTGATCTGCTTCTCACCAGCTCTGACTGTAAAAAGAGTCGACTCTAAGTCAGTTCACGACTCCTTCGTGCAGAAATCCTTACCATCCAAGAACGTGCCCAGTCGCGAATAAATTTGTGGCATTTGGAGCAAAAAAAAGCATCGGCATCATATTTCGGTGACTTTTGTGAACGTAGAATGACAACCCGCTGTGGACCATTAGTAGAGCGAATTTTATATTCAAAGACTTATTTTACTTCTACGGAATTTGGTATAATTAATGAACCCAAAAATCACTACGGGATGTAAAAAAACAAATTGGACAAACAATTGAGCCATGCGGATTGTTTATAGACTCAGTATTGCCGTTTTTAGCAGCTACGCCAGACGGACTTGTAGGAGAGCTAGGGATCGTGGAAATAAAATGTCCATGGTTCGCAGTAGATGTGACACCAAAGGAACACATAAGATTTTAAAAAATGGGTAAATAATAAAATTAACATCCACCATGAGTGGTTTTACCAAATTCAGGGGCAATTGTACATTACTGTCAAAGTATATTGTATTTTAGGTGTATGGACTCCACACGGCATCAAAATTGAAATAATTTTTAAAGTTGACGATTTTTGGAGATCTAAAATGCAAAAGCAATTGAATTTATTCTTTAATGATTGCATTTTACCAGAAATAGTAGACTTGAGAAAAAAACAGGAACGTGGTAATTAAAGATCTGATATATATTGAAACGGCCATTGCTGATTAAAAACAAAAATTATTTTAGTGTAAATAATTCCTCATTTCTCTTCAACATGTATTATTTGTTATATTATCGTTTTTCTCATTCGCAAAAAAATTTAGGTGACTTACTAACTTTCTCCGATTTCAACATATTTAGTGATTTTTCTAATATTTTGGATATTTATCGTTTTTCTCTCAAAAACTGGTAGAATCTTACATATTCATACAAAATTATGTTTTATAATTCAATAGCAAAGGATGTACCGTTTCTTGCTGACTTCATTAATTATTGAATGATTTCTCTAATATCATATTTAAATTTTTTTTGGAAAACTTATAAATCCACTTCCTGTGTATGTATGATCACGATAAACAATATTTTTTAGAAATCAATATAATGAATAATAGTAAGTACTGTCGCTATAAACCACTTCCATAGTTGATATCTCATTTTCATTAATAATTTGTATTGCATTCATTAGATGTTCTGATTGAAAGTAAACTCTGTCATTTCTGATATTGGCATTTTATCATTTTGTACTGGTGCGAAAAGTACGCCATTTTGGCCTAAAAAGAAACCGCCAAAGTTGCTATTTTAGTACAGTTGTACTTTTTAAGTTGTTCATTTTGGCATGTAACTTATGATTTCATGATTATAGACAAAAAATTAAAAACATCAAATTAAATTACTTATTCTTTAAATCGAACAGTTTACGTGAAATATTTATTAATAAAATTTGGAAATGTTTTTGTAATCTTTTTCGTATTTAGAAAAAAAAATGAAAAAAACATCCACTTTCAGTGAACGATATTTTACCAAAAGTTTATCGATTCTACGGATAGTCAAATAAGGCTTATTTTCAAAGTTTTCTTTGAAAATATATAGTGGTTTTTGAGATACAGCGCCCACACACTCACATACACAGACGACAAAAAAACAAAAATAAAATGTAATATTCTTTACAAATAATAATTATAATTATATACGGTGTAGATCAGTGATTCCCAAAGTGGGCGCCACCGCCCCCTGGTGGGCGCTGCAGCGATTCAGGGGGGCGCTGATGGCCACAGGTGCATTTGGGGGCCGATGAATAACTGTAAGGGGGTGGTGATAGTATAAAATAGTTGAACGTGGGTTCAGTGCGGCAATCAATTTATTAATCTTGGTGATTTAAGATTACTGCTGACGAATTACTAAATTGGTAGCAGCACAGGTTCATCCTTCTCATTCGAATATTTAACTTTTTTTCAAAGATAAATGTTTCTAATTTACACCCTTCTCTATTATATTTTACGAAAAAGGTAGAAACATTAATACATATATATTTCCTATTAATTGCTATTAAAATTTAAAAAAATCATTTCCAGGGGGCGCTAAGTAATATTTTTTCAGGGAAGGGGGCGGTAGGACAAAAAAGTTTGGAAACCACTGCTGTAAAAGAACAAAACGGAACATAGGATTTTCAATGTGATTTTTTTTATATTGGAATAA
This sequence comes from Ocypus olens, assembly GCA_910593695.2. NCBI lineage: Eukaryota > Metazoa > Arthropoda > Insecta > Coleoptera > Staphylinidae > Ocypus > Ocypus olens. The sequence continues at coordinate 33,792,671 of OU343056.1, forward strand.
ATAATAAAATAAAAATGATAATTTTCACAAAAATAATGGTAGCTATGAAATAAAAAAAATATGATGCGCTGTTGATCTGTTGGCTACTGCCTAATAGATTGAATACTTCATAATTGTTTACAAGTTATTTATTTAAAAATGCATTGTATTCAAGAAAAAGTGCAAATTGTGAAGTGGTGGCAGTTTTCGTGAAGTGCGGGACATGTTTACCATCAAATGTTCTTCATATATTCATGCTATTATTTTTATTTTCAGTAATAAAAACCAAACATATCAACTGCGAAGCATTTTTTTTTTAATTTCATGGCAACCATTATTTTCGTGATATCATTTTTATTGTATTATTTTTTCTGGTATTATGAATGCAAAAAAATAAATAACCGCATAACTGCATGCAGAAATTAACATTGTAAATCCAATGTTCCGTTTTGTTCATCTACACCCTGTATACAAAAAACTAAATGTTTTATATGTAATGATAATTGGTCATGACATTGGTCATATTGCTTTAGTAGTTATAGGTAACAATGAACGCAATAAAGAAAGTTTACAATAAGTTTAAAACGTTTTATTTGGATGTAAGAGAGTTATAAAAGTTTAAAATGTTTTATTTAGATATAAGAGAGTTATAAAATGAGTAATAGTCTTTTGGGATTAATTGTTTCAATATTTGCAGGTGATTCGATAGGGCCAGGTCCTTTGTATAACTTTGGATGTTCAATGTTCACAGCGCCCATCGGGCGCCTTGGCAGTTCCTCCCAGTCATTTTAAAAACTAATTTTGTACTTAATTACTCCATCCCCGTACTGATAGCCGACCACATCGTTAACACAATAATCTCCTACTTTTTTACCTGGTCTTATGCTAGTATAATACATAGTGTCAAATTTTAAAAAGTCCTTGTGTTCCAGGTAGACTGCCAAGTACGGCTTGGGATTCTGCCGAGCCGTTTGAGTTATGCTCAGATAGTCTGCTGGATCTATACTTCCCTTCTTTTGCCAATTTTTTTTTTCTAGGGAGTCTACCTTCATTTGCGTATGCCTCACTTCTAAATACTTCTGTTCAATGGTAACGTTATATTTATTGCTCAATTCAAGAAGTGCGTTCGCAAGTTTCACATTTCTATTTTAGTACCCGCATCCGTCGCTCCATATTATAATTTTCGTTGGTTGTTTTCCTCTAGTTCTTTGGAAAAAAAAACATTGTGGCTATTGCTGCGAAAACATCAGATTCCAATTCTCCATTGGCCTCGTGCCAAAAGTAACAACGACATCTTTCGTGCTTAGATTAAAGTACGTAAGGTTGTGTACTTTGAGTTTGGTTTTGTAATAATTTGCAGATCCGTTCAAACGGGGCGCCAAGAGAACTGCTTGTAGGTCAACTGTATAGATTTGTATTTCTTAGCATTTTATAGTTAAAGTTTTATCCTTGTATTTCTCCGTGCGTGCATCGGTTTTCTTCTTAATGTGTAGTTGGTATGCTTCTTCATTTAGGGTTCCAATTTTGTACGTTGATTGATTCGTTGCATTGATCTTTTTTGGGAGTGTAAATATCTAGATTTAGTTTTTAATTACTTTCTGAAAAGTTGCCCAAGATGCTGACCTTTTATTCTCAGCTTCGCATTTTTCTATGTAGTATCGGTGCATCTCTGTAAAACTTACCCATGTTGGCTCTAGGTAAAGTTTACTGCTTGATGCACGGTAGTAGTGCGATTCTACTTTTGGCAATGAGTATAAAAATTCTTCTAAATTCCCCACTATTGAAGATTGGACATTTTTGACGTTTTCTCTATTGGCTACACAATCAACTCTTGGCTTATCAATATTCAAAACCCAAGTTGGCAGTGTCTTCGCGCCCAACCATAAGGTGTTGAGGAACATCTCTTTACACACCTGTTTTTCACTCTATTATTACCATCCTCGTTTATTGTGAGAAAATAAGTAAATGTTATATTCTTTCGGGATTTTTGATTGGTAACCTTTCGGTATTTTGGATACTTTGTTGCATTTTCTCTCAGATAAACCTTTTTAGCGTCCCATGACGGTAATTTCCAAAAACTTGAAAATAGAACCTTGCGCTGTTCTTCATTAATGGTAACGCACTGAAAATTCTGCCTGGGGCCACCTGGAGTATTCCGCGGTGGATGCCCTTCACATCGGTTGAGTAGATTTCTAGATAATTTTAGTGAGTCCTGTTTATATTTGCCAGATACCTCGTCTTTTCGAAAACCGTAGGCTTTCCCGTTTAGGCGCAGCCTCTTATTTTTCTGTATTTTCCAATCGCTTTTAGTTACCTGTCCTTTGCGCTTCTTTTTCATTTCATTGTTTTCTTGTAAGATACCAAGTTCTTCTTCTGCTTTACCAAGATCCTCGTCGGAGTTGCTAGACCCAGCTTCGCCTGCTTTATAGATTTCACTTGATCCATTACTTTCAGTGCTGGACTCTGAATCTGAATTTCTGACAAAAGATTGATATTTTTCCCCAAAAATCTGAATCCGTCGAGAAAAATTGGGGTTGCTTTTTAAAATTTTGAAGTCACCCCCACCCCTCCCGAAGGGGTGAGGGGGTGAGGGATGATTTAGTATCCAAAGAATTCGTAACTCGTAACCAAGCAACTTTTGTACCAAACTTTTTTTTAAACCTACCCCGGGGAAATATTGACACGTTGCCGGACTTTCTGCACACCCGGTATAAAAAAAATAAAAACAGATAACACCACCTCAGGTAAAAAGTCAACAACAAACACGAAATAAAATTAAATAGTACCGCAACAACTGTTTCGACAAACATTTCATTTGCAGGGTTACATCATGGCTTTAAAATGTCTATCCTTTGACTATATAAATATAGACTGCTAGCGCCAACTTCATGTGTGTCTCCAAGCAACGGTGGCGAGGCGAGACTGCAAGTGGTTGAAGTATGTTACAAAATTGGTAGCCATTTTATGTCTATGACATATGATTTGATGAGTTTGCGACTTGGCAGTGTAGTTTGTTGTGCTCTAATCGCTTCAATATTGCGATACTATAAAGTTTTTGAAACTTTTCTCTCGTAATGTAAAAACCTTGATAACATTACTTGTATAGAAAATTACTATTACATTACCCGATTTCTTTACACCCCGTTGAACCTTAAAATAATTTCACTCTATTTTCTAGATAGTAAGATCAATTGCTTTATAAATTGTAAGGATTCTGTTTTCCAGCTTTTAAATTACCCGCCAATCTACGCCCTGGGCGGGACTTATATCGAGTTCTAGCTCGTGGACATACCGGGTGACAGAGGGTTCTGTAAAAGCCCCATAACTTATTTGCTATTTGAGATATCGACTTCTAGTTTTCTTTAACTGATACCCACACTTATTCTGCATATTAAAAAAATATATATGTTTTTGTACAGGGTGTCCCAATATACATAACAGAACAAAGTTATATTTTCTTAAATGGAACACCCTACATTTTATACTTTATTTTCAACCCTCTTAACAAGCTGATGAAAATAGTATAAGATACTATGGGTCTATTATTGACGGTTGGTTAGTTATGGGCAAATTTGTAGCAAAAACATGTACACATTGAAAACATTGCAGAAGCGTTCCTAGCAAAGATCAGAGGCCTGCATGGGCCGGGCCGTTCCGTATTTTTCAAACTCCGGGCCGGGCCGGGCCGGGCTTTCCGATGGATAATTTAACCCGGGCCGGGCCGGGCCGGGCTTGGATGAATTTAATTTTATCATAATTTGGAAAGCAACAACTAAGTGAATCGAAAAAAAATGTTATTAACATGAATTCAATGTATTTTTGGAATTTTAAGGAGTACATAGGTCCAGTAATTTTATTTATTTAATTAAACATTTTTCGGAGACGGGCCGGGCCGGGCTGGGCTTTGAATATTCAGCTCCGGGCCGGGCCGGGCCGGGCCCGCAACATATTTTCTTTGCAACGGGCCGGGCCGGGCCGGGTTTTAAATTTTCACTGTCGGGCCGGGCCGGGCTTTCAAAAACCCGCTTCTGCAGGGCTCTGGCAAAGATAGCATCATTATTTATACACTAAAAAATTTCCCACATCATAAAGAATAATACACATCGGCTTTGGTTCTCTTTCATTCATAGTGCTATACAGGGTGTCAACATACGCAAAACAATGGATAACTATTTTTTTTCAAATGGAACACCCTATATAAGTTGCCACCAATCTATGGCATTTTTAATAAGCTTTCCAATGATATACAGTTTGTATAACAAAATAAAAACATATTTCTTTTGCTACCTTCTGCTGATTTTTGAATTTTCAGCCAAAACTATGCCTTTTCAGGAAAACTTATAAGAGACCAAAGTTGGAGAGCGATAAATTTCTGATCGATATAGGTCTTTCAACTTTTAAGATAATTCGTGCATTGCCCGCCAGAGCGCTCAAAATCGTGACCGTATATGCATATTAGCGTTTTCTTTTCAAATTTTTTATTAATAAATTGCACTATACTTTATTTTCCGCACCCTCTAGCGAAAAAACGGGAAATTAAAATGGCCCATATCGATTGAAAATATTCCGCTCTACAACTCTTAATATAAGCAATTTTTGCCAAAAATACATATTTTCCCTAAAAATGCAAATTGAAAACAAATGTATCAATTTTTGCGATTTTCAATGGTTCTTTACATTTTTAGCGAAAACTATGCATTTTGGCAAAAATTGCTTCTTTTAAGAGTTGTAGAGCGGAATATTTTCAATCGATGTAGGTCATTTTAATAATTCTATAATTACCCGTTTTTCTGCTAGAGGACGTGCAAAATAAAGTATAGTGCAATTAATTAACAAAAAATTTGAGAAAAACGCAAAAATTCATATACGGTCACGATTTTGCGCACTCTGGCGGGCAATGCACGCAATATTGGAAAAGTCGAAAGACCCATATCGATCAAAAATTTTCCGCTCTACAACTCTGGTCTTTTATTATTTTTTCATAAAATGCATAGTTTTGGCTGAAAATCCAAAAATAAGCATGAGGTGACAAAGAAAAATGTTTTTATGGATAAATCTCAAGAATCCTTAATATTTCATTATACAAATTGTACATCATTGGAAAGCTTATTGAAAATGCCATGCATTGGTGGCAAGATATATAGGGTGTTCAATTTGAAAAAAAATAGTTATCCTATATTTTGCGTATGTTGACACCCTGTATGAACAAAAAAGAACCAAAGCCGATTTGTATTATTCTTCATGATGTGGAAAATTCTTTAGTGTATAAAAAATGACGCTAGCTTTGCTAGGAGCGCTTCTGCAATTTTTTCAATGTGTCCTTGTTTTTGCCACAAATTTTCTCATAACTAACCAATCGTCCATTATAGACCCATACTATCTTATTCTATTTTTATCAGCTTCTCAAGAGGGTTGAAAATAAAGTATAAAATACAGGGTATTCCATTTGAAAAAACATAACTTTGTTCTGTTATGTATATTGGGACACCCTGTACAAAAATATACATATTTTTAAAATATGTAGAATAAGTGTGGGTACCAGTTCAAGTAAACCAGAAGTCGATATTTCAAATAGCAAATAAGTTATGGCGCTTTTACAGATCCCTGGGTCACCCGGCATATTTGAGCAGTGATCATATGGGTAATGGAGGGGGACTAGCAGTCCATGTTTATATAGTCAACTTATCTATATGCAAAAATAACAACAAAAGATGCAAATATGTGAGAAAAATGCCGAAAATTGCAAAAAAAACGTTTCTTTTTGTTTTTTTCGCTCTCGTGAAAAGTAGCATTTCTTGTATTGATATACCTTTTTCTTGTCTTATAGGAGATATCAGGTTATTTAATTTTACTTTCTCCGTTACGAAGTACGAGAAAGTATTGTGATCGTGATTTTTTTTTCAAAAATGTTTTTTACGGAAATATCCGTTTTGGGGTCCCTAGATGATATTTCAACAACTTCTGGAAGAAAAAAAAATTGTGTCTGTGTGTGTCTGTGTGTCTGTGTGTGTGTTTGTGTGTATGCTGTGTGTGTATGGCTGTGTGTGTGTCTGTGTGTGTGTGGAGCAATTGATATGAAACTTTGAACATACGTCTTATTTGATAATCCGAAGAACTGAAAAGCTTTTGGTAAAATTTCGTAGACCGGAAGTGGGTGTTTACTTTAACTGTTTTTTGTTTTTTGCCAATATTTTCTTAAATGTGAAAAATATTACGAAATCATTTAAACGAAAATTGAAGAAAACAAAGAAATGAGCTTATTTTATTTGAAACATTTTTCATAAAATCATTGTTATTCGAGAAAAAAAATTTTTTTTTTCATTTTTGGTTTATAATTATGAAACTATAATAGTTACAGCAAATTTACAAATGAACAACTTACAAAGAATAAGTTTTTTTTAAATCTCTTTGGTTTTTGAGTAAACTGAGTTTTTGAATTTGAAGTATAATTTTTCCCTTTTATAATTTTGACGTTTTAAACGTCAGTTTCATCCGAGTCTACAAAACGCTCGATGTACATTTAAAATATGATTTAAATTTAAAATAAACCATGAAAGCGTAAATATAAATACCATCAAGTCGGAGAAAGTAACATCACCATTGTTTTATTTGTTTGTGGTAATCGTGAGATTATACAAGTTATGGTCTTTCAAGCGCGGCAGGACAGGCTCGATTTTTCAAACTGCTCTAAGATAAGTTTTAAAAAAATCATAATAAAATCATCACCACGTCTTCAGATTATCTATCTGAATAACCTTAAAAATTTCAAATCAATCGGATGAACGGTTTCTGAGAAAAAGCAACATGAAAATACATGAGTTTCAATGTAAAACGGCCGCTGTAGTAACCCCCTTAACAGACCCTCTATATTCTAAAATACCCCCTCGAAAACAGGCACTTTGCTTATGCATATCATATTTAAACTTTAACAATAAACCCTCTAGAAGAAACTTAAATAAAAATATTACCCGGAAATAGAGAACCATGTGCGTAGTATATATGGTTAACGATTCTACTGGCTGATCGAACAACTGATGTCATTTCCGCTACAACGATTCTCGTTAATTTATACCGGGTATCCTGTTTCAAATTATTCACTCTTAATATCCTTTGTTTAATGTATCGACATCCGGCTCTCTGTCAAGGTGATAGTATAATAAGGAACAATACACATAAAAAACAGCTTGTGCGATTCTCTTAAAATGTTTACCTGTTGGATTACAATCACATTACGTTTTATAGGTAAGCTTTTAAATCTAATAAAAGAATTGTTATATTCTATGAATAGTATTGTTTCATTTTATAATCTTTGAACATGCCGTTTATCTGTCGTGATTAGGTTTAAGATAATGCAAATAAATTAGTTTTTTTTCGGTAGAAGGCTACTTTATTTCAAAGCACTAGACCTTCATGCACAATCAACTACAATACCTTGTCCTGTTAATTAAGAAATGTCTTATTTAATTCCATCCTTATTTGAATTTTCAGTGTTTCGACACTAGCGTCAATTTTCGATTCTTGGAAAATTTTCTGTACAAAAAGGAAATAGTTTTGTACAAAAATTGTAAAAAAGAGAGCGAATATCAATATTGGCAATACTGACAAGTTAAAAATATAAATATAGTACACCTAATGAATTGTTCAGATCGAGGCTATATTGGTCGTGGGTTATTGGTTATGACACACATTCTTAGTAAATGTAACTATGTAACAATTAAAATTGTAAAATTACTAACCAAATTTTCCAATTATTTAATCTTTTATAATTAATTACATTTATTTAATACATCTGCAACAAGTAAAGGGTTTTCATTTTCAATTGCAATTTATACCACCAAGTAGTTTTCCAAATACAAACAAGAACACTATTTCTATACATTGACAAATAATTCCGCTACTAAAAATAATTTCTCATAACAAAATATTTTAGAAAAAATAACAACATCAACATCATTGGACGTTTGTTAAAGGGAATTCACCACGTCTTCTGTATTAGATTTATTATAGACATACCATGAAAGTAGTGGTTTTTATTCGGTCTAAATTAGAAGATTTTTTTTTATGTTTATACAGGTATGATTCATTGTATGGGCTTAGTAGGGCTGAGCAAAATAATCGATTAATCGGTTGTTTGATAATTACTCGAAAAATAATCAATGAATCGATCATTTGTTTAATCGATTAATCGATAATTTGATTATTTAATTATTTGATTAATCGAACAATCTTTTACGTTTTAAATAGAAATAATGTTTTTATGCATATATTTTCTGTTTATGAAGAAATTCATGGAGGTCAAACTTGATTTTTTCTCTTTCTAGAAGCCTGTCTGATAAGTCACTTACTCAGTTGCTTCGTTACTTAATGTTTATATTTATACACTGGTTAGTAAAAACCAACATACCCAAACTTTTCACTATTTCTTTTGTAAATTTAAATAAACACGTTTTTTGTACCACTCATAAAGTTGCATACGAAGTATTTTATTATGCAGCCATCACAAACGCAATTGGCCACTGGACAGCCCTGATTTAAGTTGAAATCATTTATACTAAGGGACTATGCCCGGTCCTTAAGAGGTGTTATCGGCGTTCTACTGAGAACATCGTAACAATGCTTATTTACTATTGATTTCAAACCGCGCGCTTTTAATTATCATTATTTTATAACTCATTTGTTTCATAAGCATTTTGTTTATTAAAAATTAGTTACGTTAACACATACATTTGTGCAACGTATTTTAGTCATGTAACACATCGGCTAATATAGTTCATCCGCCGAGAGCTGACGGTGACTCATGCATTTTCGTACTAAGAATTGCTTTGAATTTTATATCTATCTTTTTCTATCATGTACGAAACAGTATGAAATAAAAGACGAAACGTGTGTCTCCGTGTTAAAGAATAGGGCAGCATAAACGTAGGTCTAAGCTCACGCATGACTCTTGTATCGCATTGGCACGCTTCACATAAACACACAAAACACGCGAGCGCTACATCAAAGAACAAACAAACCGTAAAAAGTTTGTTCGTATTTCGCTTTAGATTTAATTTCGATCGAGTTAATACTTAATGAATTCATCATGCTCAGAAATAAATCGCTAAAAAGTCAGTCTCAACATATGTTGATTAACGTGTTTAATTATTTTGAACGCAAATCGCCAAATGATAAACCGGCCTGAAAATATATAAGGTGGTGCGCGAGAATTTTAATTATCCCGCCAATGAAAATCAGCACGGCACCAAATTTTCTTACGGACATACGTTTACTTAAATCTTGATTCATGCGGTTTTAAACGATGAGTCACAGGCAGCTCTCAGCGGCCCGACTATAAGACCCCGGTCTAACAAACAGATGGAGTCACAAATGCAGAATTAATATTTTGTTTAGTAAGTACTAACCTCCAAAAAGTAGCTGTAAAAAGTTTATGACGATCTGACGTTTTGTTCAAAAGTTACGGTGACTTTAGTGAAACAATTTTCTTTTTCTGCAGCCGTCCCGAAAATGAAACTTTCGGTACGATTTATTAAATCGAAAGTACCACTTTACAAAATCGTACCGAAAATAACAACTTTCGGTACGATTTTGTTTCACTTTCGGAACGATTTCTATACTTTCGGGACGCATTTTATTACTTTCGCGACGATTTTGCGTATATATGTAGGCGGCCTTGATACTTCGTATTTAATTATGACAGCGCTTGTCATATGACATTGGTATATGTTTTTGCTTTTTTAACATAAAAGACGGCTGCAGAAACTTCCTACCCATCCCGTAAAATATCACTTTCGGAACTTGTTACGTAAATTACTATTATTTTCAAAAAAATGGAAAAATCAGAATTTTGTGTTTTTGATAAAGCATTACTTTTTAATGGGCAAATATACCGTTGAAACGAAAGCATGGCTTGATAAGTCTGATACCAGGAAAATAGACCATTATTGACTGGATTGCTGATTTTAAACGTGGTCGTACGAATACCGATAATGCGCCTCGCTCTGGTCGCCCAAAAGAGGTGGTTATACCGGAAAACATTAAAAAAAGTCCACAAAATCGTTTTGACAAACCGTAAAGTAAAGTTGCAGGAGATACCTGACACTCTAAATATATCAAAAGAACGTGTAGGCTTAATTTTGCATGAACATTTGTCGATGAGAAAGCTGTTTTCGAAGTGGGTGCCGTGTGTGCTAACAGTAGACCAAAAACACCAACGAGTAGATGATTCCCAGAGCTGTTTGGACCTATTTCGCCAAAATAGAAAAGACTTTTTGCGTCGATATGTAACAATGGACGAAACATAGATTCACCATTACACGCCAAACTCAAAACAGAAGTCAGCTGAGTGGACAGCGCCCGAAGCGGCCAAAAGCGCAACGGAGTGCTGGAAAGGTTTTGGCGTCCGTATTTTGGGATGCGTATGGTATTTTATTTATCGACTACCTTGAAAAAGGCAAGAAAGTCAATAGCGATCACTACATGGCCCAATTGGATCGTTTGAACGAGGAAATTTCAACGAAACGGCCCCATAGGCAAAAAATAAAGTGATCTTTCATCAAGACAATGCACCGTATCACAAGTCTTTGGCTACGATGGCAAAATTACATGAACTGCGCTTTGAATTGCTTCCGCACCCACCCATTTTTTTAGATTTGGCCCCCTGCGACTTTAACATGTTCGCAGATCTAAAAAAAATATCGCCGGAAAGAGATTTGGCTCAAATGAAGAAGTAATCGTCGAAAAAAACGCTTATTTTGAGGCCAAAGATAAATCGTTCTTCAAGAAAGGTATTGAAATGTTAGAAAGGCGCTGGAATGACGGTATCGCTCTTGAAGGAGATTATGTTGATTAGAGTGGTTCTTATTTTCGCCATATTTTGAGCCATATCTAACATTGCGTAACCCTAGCCCGCTAAAATTGGAAAAAGTAGTTTTTTTTTTAATTTTACTAATATTAAACGGTCCACCCTAATGGCCAAAATATATATTTTGTGGATAGAGGACCTTAATATGTATCCAAAAAGTGTTTTTCGCGGATTGATATGAAATGTAAGATTTTTCGGACTGCTTTTAGGCCGTGAAATATCACTTTTGCGGACTAAGCTTTAAAAATGCTTATTTATGCCTAGGCTGTAAAAGTAATGAGCCAATCAGGTGAGACTACGTCATGTTATTTCGCCAATCAGATGAGATGCCGCGTCGACCAATAGAAGCCGCCCGGAAATTTGTTTGACATTACAATGTATTTTTCGCTTAATTGAGAGTTGCCTTCAAATTTCCCGTGCCAAAAAGGCTAAAAACTGGTTCCCCACAGTTTTAATAATACCGCGCGTGACCCTAACTTATCCACGCACCAAAATCGAGTCGCTGTACGGTGGCGAAATTTATTTGCCGCGACCGGCTCCTAGTGCCCCGGCATTTGACGTTTAAACGTCTTCGACCGGCGCACTTATTTCCTGGCACCGTAAAACGGGAGACTTTCCTTCATATATTGCCTGTGGAAGCAGCCCAATAACGGCTTCTGCGAAGTATTAACAACCCCGCGTAAGTTTTCTCCGAGCACCGTGTGTTTACCTAACTTTCCCACGAAATTGAACCCGAGCAGCGATCGGAAAAATTATCAAAAAGTATTTCGAGGCTACGTATTATGTAAGTTTTATTTCGATTTAATCATTGTACAATAATAATATGAACATAATCACTGTAACATTTTTAATCATAAAGAAATGTGTGTGATACCAAGAAAGTGCATTTTATTGAAAAGTTCCTGAATCAAAATGTATCACAAAGTAATGGCTTCCACCATCAACCATCAATCGAAATTCAATTCAATTCAATTCAATTCAATTCAATTCAATTCAATTCAATTCAATTCAAACAAGAAACATGGATTTATTTCGTCTTCCATTTTGTACGACTAATTACGGCAATAATGATCCATTAGTTAGAATGATGCGATTTGTTAATTATTTACAACCTAAATCTAATTTTGTTTTTTTCACTAACGATATAAAGTTATTTTCGAAATATTTGCGTATAATGAATTTAACAGACCTGTACATTTAAATATTAACTCTGTAACTTTTACTGATTTATATGTATATGTGTATATAAGTTAGGAAATCATTGAATTATCTCTCAGAGTCGTGGCACAGTTATGTTGTATTAGTATTAGTATTAGTTTTAAGTTCTATTTTAGTTAAATATTTTGTAATTTTGTATTTTTTATTTTAAAAAAAGGGGATTCCCGTAAAATAAAGAAATAATAATAATAATAATAATAATTCAATTCAATTCAATTCAATTCAATTCAATTCAATTCAATTCAATTCAATTCAATTCAATTCAATTCAATTCAATTCAATTCAATTCAATTCAATTCAATTCAATTCAATTCAATTCAATTCAATTCAATTCAATTCAATTCAATTCAATTCAATTCAATTCAATTCAATTCAATTCAATTCAATTCAATTCAATTCAATTCAATTCAATTCAATTCAATTCAATTCAATTCAATTCAATTCAATTCAATTCAATTCAATTCAATTCAATTCAATTCAATTCAATTCAATTCAATTCAATTCAATTCAATTCAATTCAATTCAATTCAATTCAATTCAATTCAATTCAATTCAATTCAATTCAATTCAATTCAATTCAATTCAATTCAATTCAATTCAATTCAATTCAATTCAATTCAATTCAATTCAATTCAATTCAATTCAATTCAATTCAATTCAATTCAATTCAATTCAATTCAATTCAATTCAATTCAATTCAATTCAATTCAATTCAATTCAATTCAATTCAATTCAATTCAATTCAATTCAATTCAATTCAATTCAATTCAATTCAATTCAATTCAATTCAATTCAATTCAATTCAATTCAATTCAATTCAATTCAATTCAATTCAATTCAATTCAATTCAATTCAATTCAATTCAATTCAATTCAATTCAATTCAATTCAATTCAATTCAATTCAATTCAATTCAATTCAATTCAATTCAATTCAATTCAATTCAATTCAATTCAATTCAATTCAATTCAATTCAATTCAATTCAATTCAATTCAATTCAATTCAATTCAATTCAATTTAATTTAATTTAATTTAATTTAATTTAATTCAATTCTCAACAGGCAGTGCCTTATTACAGAGAAATACATTACAATAATCAACTTAAGGATAACACAATATAAAATAAGATAATTATTAGTTATTCCGCAATTAATGGATACAAATTAAATATAATCACTAACAAGTTTTATAACAAACAAGATTTTAGATCAGTGTTTCCCAACTTTTTTTGTTCCATGCCTCACCTAAGCCTTTCTAAAATTCTTATGCCCCCGTATGTAACATATACATAATTCGTAATATTAAAAAATTGAATGATAGGTTTTAGGAAGAAATCATTAGGAAATTGTTAAAGTATAACAAGTACGTTATATCCAGACGATTTCTTTTTTTACCAGTAAATCCTTTTCAGCACTAAATCCACATTCAGCTGAATATGAAGATGGAAACGGCAACAATAGTTTTCTTGCACATTTGGTTGAATTTGGGCATTTGATTTTTGTTTCCTCACAAAGCCATACCATCGCCCCCTTTATTTTAAATAAAGTTTTAACTGATTTTAACTGAGTCATCATTTTGCATTTCTGGCAGTTCTTCTTGAAACTGCATATTGGATATCAGACAAATCCACTAACATTGGCTACATAATCCATGTTGGAAAATCAATTTGTTTTAAATCAGAAAATCTTTCTTTTAAATCAGCGGATAGAATTTTCAGATGATCGACAATAACAAGTATAGCGGTATCATCTACTTCACATTTTTGGAGCCAATGAAACTGTTTAAAGTTTTTGTTGGTAATATATTTCTGACATAACTCAATAAGGGTAATGAAACCAAATACCTTCGCTTTTACATCAATCAGAGTTTTATTTTTTAAGTTGCTTATTTAATACATTTCGTTTTTCAAAGATAACGGCTAAATACCTCACAAATGCTTTAGAAACGATTGTTAACAGATACTTCATTTCAGGTTTGTTCAGGTTTTTTAGTGTGAAGTAAAAGTCTCACATGGCCTGCATTTTGTTCTTCACAAAAAACTTGAAAAGACGCTCACATTTAGCATTAGCTTTAATAGCATTGATATACTTTATTACTGAATATAGTACTACATTTAGAACAGGCGAGATGTTTTTAGCCACCAAATTTTCCCTATGAATAATACAATGCACAAGAATCTTCTGGATTCTTGCATCATATTAGGAACATCATGTGCAGGACAAGATGTTATATTTTTCATTGGTATATTATTGACATCTAAGTAGTTTTTTTTTGATATTATATGGTAGTGGTGCTTTCTAATCTTTTACCGAACAACATTTCTACAGCAAAATGCCCTTTATCAATATATCTTACATAAGTTATCAATACTGCCTCACTGTCTCTCAAAGTTGATTCATCCATTTGTACTGAGAATTTTCTTGTTTTCAGGTTTTCAACAAGTTGTTTTTTAATATCTTTACTCATTTCCTCTATTCTGCAGTATTGTTACTGAGTGGCATAGCTTTTACATCTTTGTCATCTTTTTCAAGAACCGTTTTAAAAATGCTGGTATTGACGGTTTTATTAAATTCTCTCCTATAGTATGGTTTTTTTTCCAGATTTAGGAATGCATACAGAAATTTGATAACTAGCCTCAAGAATACGATTATGAGTTGAAGTATGAGCAGTAAATAGAGACTTTATTGTTGTTCTCTTTTCTGAATTTTTCTTTAAAGTGTGAAAGTATCGTGGACAGCGGGTATGAACCCAAATTTTAAATATTCCTCCGAATATTGACGATTTTTTTTTTGTTAGCACCATTTAATTTAGCAAATACATATATGATCAATTAAAAACTAGTCTTGATTCCATTTTCGAATTGCCCCCCTTAACAATCAAATTGTCTTAAATTAGCACAAAATATATCGACACAATATTGAGCGTCATGATAATTACGGATCATTGTACATAGCGGTGAGAATTCATTATGATTTGTGCGTGGTGTTTTATAGGAAAATGTTCGCTTATGCCGCGTAGAAAGTCTGGGCACATTAAATTCAATTTGATTCAGCATGTTCGAATTATCACTTAACTTATGTACAATCCTATATAAATCGATGATAGATATAAATCTGTGTTTGGTATGTATCGTCTCTATCTGAAATTCAACCAGTAGCGCGTGGTAGGATAAGTTAAAGTCAGGGTAAGTGGCTTGCTTAAGGAAGTACAGAAATTTGAGAAAACGTTTTTGCACCTTTTCTAAAATATTAACATATTTTAAATATCCCGGAGACCAAACAGTAGCACAATATGTTATTTTAGATAGAACCAGCGACTGGTAAAAATGAACTATTGTTGTTGTTGACCGAAACTGACGACAGTTTCTTATAATGAAATCTAATATTTTATAGCAGCTGAGCGATATTTTTTCAATGTGCATATTGAAAGTTAATTTGCCATCAAAATAAATCCCCAGGTCTTTAATGGAGTCTACGTGTTAGATAACATAGTTATCTATAGTATAATTATGTAAAATGGGTGCATTTGATTGGGTATATGACATGATATTACATTTGGATATATTAATATTAATACTACTTACAGAACACCAATTATTTAATTTTGTCAAATTATTTTGTAATCTTACAGCGTCCTCGAGATTATGTATTATCGAATAGAGCTTAATATCGTCAGCATGTATCAGAAATTCGCAGTCTAATACATCACAAACACCATTAATAAATATTAAGAACATCAGCGGGCCAAGGTTAGAACCTTGTGGAACCCCACTGTTCGCTATATATGTCCTGGATTCTATCCCCATATATGAAACAAACTGAGCTCTATTCGATAAGTAAGATGAAAGTACAGACACTATATTGCCGCTAATATCACACTTTTGAAGTAACGTAATTAATATACTATGGGATATCCGATCAAATGCTTTCCTGATATCTGTATATACTACATCGACTTGCTTACCACGGTCTAAATGGTCAGAGATAAATTGAGTTATATTAATTAGGTTGGTTTGTGTTGATCTCTTTTTAATGAATCCATGTTGTCTTTTATTCAGTACATATTAATTAGGTTGGTTTGTGTTGATCTCTTTTTAATGAATCCATGTTGTCTTTTATTCAGTACATTAATTATTTTATAAAAAATATGATCGGCAAGGATAAATTCGAATACTTTGCTAAAATTGGGAATTATTCTCAATATTAAACCTGTCACCTTTTTGAAACCTTTTTTTCTTATGTGCGTAATGGAGTGGGTAATTTTCTTGCGGCCTGTGGCGCAGATTAACACCTGGTTAATCTGGTTTGATGTCTTGTGCGGCATTTTGTAACGATATTATAAAGTAGCTTTCAAAATTAGTGGAAGAACCATATTTGCAGATGCAATTTATTTGCTCGGAATACCGCATAGCCAAATGCATTGCTCAAAACTACCATCTATAAAGCAAGTGTTATCTTTGTTTTTCTCCAATCAGCGAGTACTTAAAATGAATTTGCGCTTCAGTCAAACGCTAGTTATGGAAGAATTGTCTGTTGATCATATCCCGATTTAACGTAAACAACGTCGCATTTATAAAATGTAGTTATGACATGAAGAATGGCAAAATCTTAATAAGCACTCTTCTCGAGAAACTGCAGCACATATAAATAAAGAAAAATAATTTGTTAAAAGTTTCAATGATTTGTTCGATTTTGCTTCTGAAAATGCATTGCAAACAATGACAATTGAAGAAGACAAACCATTTCTATTAATGCAGAGAGAGAATGGAAGATCAGGATCAATCAATGGCATTGAATGTTTCGCAGTGCAAGTGGAAAGTGACGTTTGAAGTGGTTAGAAGTAGAGAAGGAAGAGAAAATCTGATCAAGAAATGACAGTCTCGTCCACTTCTGTCTCAATGGAAACAAGAAGCCAACGATTCAAGCGAAAATGGTAATAACAGTCCAGCTGATTTGAAAATAATCCTACCTCAGATCTGGATCAGGACATAGAACCGCAACCACAACGAGGAAGAATTGCATTTATCAATAAAAGGCTCTCATCTGCTTTAGACAAGTGTAAAATAAGTCATATAAATGCCATTCATCTTCTGATTACCGTCGCTGAAGGATTAGGTCACAATGTAAACGATGTAATTATTATTACATATTATTCATCAGTGCGGGCTATGAAATTTGAACCCACCATTTGGCCCCAATGTCAGGATTATATTGCCTGCAGTGAGATTCTTAACAAAATTCTTGTAGATGATAATGATATTTTAGAATGAAAAGTCAAATTTACCGAAGAATGTAATACTCTATTAACCAATGACAAAAGAAGTTATTATTAAACTTTGAAGAGTATCACAAGAGATTTGAATAAAAATGCATTAATTGGTAATATCTGAAAAACACGAAATATTGAAATATACAAGTATGATGTAACTAAAAAATCATAACTCCATCAATTTTAGTCCTATTTCAACAAATAAATTAATTTTGGATTCATACTAACCTTCCCTGTCAACACAATATATAATTTCACCATTAGGGTGGACTGTTTAATTTTAGGAGGGACAAAAATAATAAAAAAAACCTACTTTTTCAAATTTTAGAGGGCTAGGGCCCGGTTACGCAATGTTCGATATGGCTCAAAATTTACAGTTATTAGTTTTTTATCCATACGAACAAGTATACGGGTTGTCTCGTTGATTTTCACATACTTCGAAACTCCACCATATATGCTAAAACCACTCTAATGTTGATGAAAAACAGAATTTGACCGAAACAATTGTATTTTCTTCATTAGACCGGAAACTTATCAGCCGATGTCTTATAGTATAATAGTATGTATGTTAACTTTAGGCTAGATAAAGTTAGGGAATTAGGATAAACGAGTATATTTTTTCCGTTGAAATTGAAAATCTACCTTCGAAGGGACTTTATTGCAGCCCATTGTGCGCTCGGATTTTTATTAGGGTAATGGGAAGAGACTGGCCGTCCAGAGCCGGCTTCGCAGTACGTGCGAAAATTAGAAAGATACATTATCAGGAAAATACATATATTGCATCAAGTAGTAATAGTAGTAATAGTAGTAATAGTAATAGTAATATTTATTTCGTGCTAGAACAGTACAGTTAACACATGTCATACATAGAAATAAGCAATAGCTACATATAAATATAATTATTGGTCAGACAAGTAGATAATAAAAAGAATATATGCGGTAAATCAAACAAACATGTTAAAATTAGCAATGTTACAATTTTTTTTAAATTTACAAAAACTCATTAAAAATACATTAAAAATACACAGAATAAATAAATGTTTGATGTATACAAAAAAAAAACATAATAAATAATTTAAAATAATCTAATTAAGATTGATCAATATCTTGAAGGCTACTTGATAAAAGTTCCTCGATACTGTAAAATGCCTTAGAGATTAAATAACGTTTAATGATGGTTTTGAACATCTTGAGTGGTAGATTTTTTACTCGTTCGGGTAGCATATTAAATAGCTTAGGCCCATAGTAGTTTATCCCATTTTGGGTTTTCGTTAGTCTTGGACAGCGAGGATAAATCATCAAAGATTGTCTTGTGTTATGTTCGTGAATCTGATTATGGATTATATATTTATTAATATTAATTTTAACAAATATCAGACATTCAAGCGCAAAAATGCATGGCACAGTTAGAATTTTTAAAGAGATGAAATTAGATTTACAATCATCTCTGTATGGTAAATTAGATATGGCTCTAATAGTTCTTCTTTGCAACCTAAATATTCTCCCACCGATTCCAGAATGTCCCCAAGTTAAGATGCAGTATGAAATGTGGGACTGGCATAAAGCAAAATAAGCTGTACGAAGAGCTATCTGAGGGAGTGAACTGTTGAGTCTTCTCAATAAGTACACACTTTTACAGATCTTAGTGGCAAGCATGTTACTATGTTCGTTCCAGGACAACCTTGAATCAACGCATATGCCAAGAAACTTAGAATGAGTTGCTTGGAATGGAACAGATGTCTAAAGGGAAAACGTGATTTTCACCGTTTTACTTTTATTTAAAGTTAGCCTGTTTGAAGTCAGCCATTCAAGCGTGATTTTGTTTGCCTGTACATCCTGGTCCATTGGTGTCTGTAAGTTACAAGACGTTGATTTAATAGTAGTATCATCGGCATATAGTATAACCGATGAATCATTGTATATGTTTGGAAGGTCATTAATGTAAATTAAAAACAGCAATGGGCCAAGAATTGACCCTTGGGGAACGACATTGTTTATTGGAATACACATAGTTTCGATCTCCAACCCGCACCATTTGACACCGATCAGTAAGGTATGAGTTGATAAGTCTGCAGCTGGACGGCATAAAGTTGTAGCAGTAAAGTTTTCGCAAGAGAACATCACGCGAAATGCAGTCAAATGCTTTGCTAAGATCTAAAAAAGAGGCAAAAGAATACATTTCATCCTCAAAACCCTTTAAAATTTCTTCAGCAAAAGCAACAACTGCATCACACGTCGACTTTCCCCTGCGAAAACCATACTGAGCATTTGAACATAGTTTATGGGCTTCAAAAAACTCACTGATCTGGTTGGCCAAAACTTTCTCCAATATTTTGGAGATAACAGGAAGGAGTGATATTGGGCGATAATTATTTAGGTCACAGGTACTGCCCTTTTTATGGATGGGGATGACGCAGGCATTTTGTAAGATGTCAGGAAAGATGCAGGATTTAATGCAAGCATTAATTAATTTCGTGAGTGGAGAAATAATTATATCTACAACACTCTTGATAATATCTATGTTAATCCCATACATATCCCTACCTTTCGTATTCTCTAGGGTTTTTATATTTTTTCTGACTTCGCAAGTACTAACTTCCCTAAAAAAAAAATATGGTATATTTGTAAGCCTAGTATTTTGTAACATAAGTTTTATTGTGTCAGTAGGTGATTGCGGTAAATTAACTAAAAGCGTTTCCGCAATTTTACTAAAGTAAGAGTTCATTTCATCAGGATCAATATGACAGGTTATGTCAGGTTTGGAAAGTTTTTGATTGGCATTAATAATTTGCCACATGGATTTTGGTGCGAATTTGGATTTTCTAAGAAAATTATGATTCGCCTTTATGTTGGCATCTTTGAGTGCAAGATGGTAGGATTTCTTGTACCTTAAATAGTTATCCGTAAGATCTGGATTTCTGATAGACGCTTCACGCATTAAAAACAGCGTCTCCCTCATTTGCTTTAAATCCTTATTGAACCATTTAATATTAAGTTTATTCCGATTAGGGTTTTTTGTGGAAAGGATTCATAAATACTTTGTTGAATTGTTTTTATGAATAAATCAAACTTAGTATTAATGTCAATATTCACATCAGCAAACAAACTCCAATTAATTTCATCAAGATGATTATAAAGGTGTATCTTGCCAGCATTAGTAATTGGGCGAATCGCTTTCTTAACTAATTTTGCATTATCGCAATAAGTATTTATTTTCACATGGATGCCTATGTGATCTGAGAATTCTGGATCAATTGGATGTTCCCTTCCATATTGGAGAAAACATTATCCAGGAAATTTTTTGAACGAGTTTGAAGATTCACTAGGATGACCAATCCAAACGATGCCATAAGATCCAAAACCTGCAGTGTACGAACTTCACTTTTATTAAAATTTACATTGAAATCTCCACCTATTATAACAATTTTATTG
Organism: Ocypus olens; assembly: GCA_910593695.2. NCBI lineage: Eukaryota > Metazoa > Arthropoda > Insecta > Coleoptera > Staphylinidae > Ocypus > Ocypus olens. The sequence continues at coordinate 33,813,429 of OU343056.1, forward strand.
TGATCAATCACATCAAGTAATCTTGCAAGAATAGATAAAAAATCATTAAAATTACCCGAAGGTGGACGATACAAAGTTATAACGATTACATTATGGACAAGCAAGTATGTAGCTGCAATTTCACAGTGTTTTTCTACAGAAAGTTGGTTTAAATCATTGAGATTTGCTGCAGCTATATTAATTTTAGCTAAATTTAACACTCCTCCATGTTGATATATAACACGCGCATAATATGAAACTACATTGTACATTCCAATAGAAAGATTATCTACTTCTGTTTGTTTGAGCCAATGCTCACTAATGCATAGCATATTAAATATATTATTATGATCAATTAGAAATGCTTCAAATTGATTATATTTGTTTCTAATACATTGGCTATTCAAAAATAGGAAATCTAGGGTTTGATGATTTGATAGAATATTATCATGACGTTTTAATTGCAATGTTGGTTTTTCGAAAAATATACCGAGATACCATTATACCTTCGGGCCAGTTATTAGGGTCTATTAGTACGCTGTGATATTTAAAATCTGCACCAATCCTGAAAGCAAGAAGCTCAGACGCAATTTTTATTGGATCACATGTAACATTTTTGTGTTTTAAAATTAATTCAACATGATCGTGCATAATTTGTGACGTTACATTAGCACTCACTTTATTAATAAATAGCCACGTTTTTTAGGTTCAGCTACTAATTGTGACTGGATGTTGCCATTACCTGTGCCTACAAACCGACTTTTGTTTTGCTTTGGCCGGCGCTTGGATTGCACTTTAATAAATCCATCATCCGGGTTATTAGGGACAACATTAGTTACATTAACTGGAATAACGGTATTCGTTTCGATGCAGCTGGCTTCGGGTGGAGTAGCATTTAGTCTAACTACATTGTTAAATTTCTTCTTTGTTTTGTTGTTATTGTTATTGGCCATAACGGTCGGTAACAGCAGATCGCTTCCATCCTCGGGCACGGGTAATTAACCGGTGCACGCGGCACGGCTGGTGCTGCCGAAGCGATCGCCTTGTTCCCCGGTGTAATGGTAATTTTTGCAATTGTTTTTGGCGGGATACCACTAACCTCTAAACGGAGAGATTGATTTTCGTTTTCCAAGCGATGAATTTTGTCTTGCAACAGCGATATAGTTACTTTCAGCTCCGAAAGACGTTCTTTCATCCCCGAATAAGCCTCCTTCTGGTCAAGTCAAATATATACACGATAAAATTCATTACACTCCTATTTTAATAATACATGTAAAAGAGTGCAGTTTTACAATAAATAAATATATATAACAAAAAATTATATAAACGTGCGATAATTAGAAAAATATATTATTAGAAAAATATATTACATTACATACCGGGTGACCCAGCGATCTGTATAAGCCCCATAACTTATTTGCTATTTGAGATATCGACTTCTAGTTTTCCTGAACTGGTACCGACACTTATTCTACATATTTTAAAAATGTGTATGTTTTTGTACAGGGTGTCCCAATGAACATAACAGACCAAAGTTATGTTTTTTTTTAAATGGAACACCCTATATTTTATACTTTATTTTCAACCCTCTTGAGAAGCTGATAAAAATGGTATGAGATAGTATGGGTCTATTATAGACGATTGGTTAGTTATGGGTAAATTTGTGGCAAAAACAAGGACACATTAAAAAAGTTGCAGAAGCGCTCCTAGCAATGCTAGCGTCGTTTTTTATACACTAAAGAATTTTCCACATCACGAAGAATAATACAAATCGGCTTTGGTTCTTTTTTGTTCATACTGCTGTACAGGGTGTCAACATACGCAAAATAATGGATAACTATTTTTTTTCAAATGGAACACCCTATATATCTTGCCACCAATGCATGGAATTTTTAATAAGCTTTCCAATGATGTACAATTTGTATAATGAAATATGAAGGATTCTTAAGATTTATCCAAAAAACATTTTTCTTTTGTCACCTCCTGCTCATTTTTAGATTTTCAGCCAAAACTATGCATTTTCTGAAAAAATAATAAGAGATCAAAGTTGTAGAGCTAAAAATGTTCGATCGATATAGGTCTTTCGACTTTTCCAATAATGCGTGCATTGCCCGCCATAGTCTAGCGTTTTTCTCCAATTTTTTGTTAATTAATTGCACTATACTTCATTTTCCACGTCCTCTAGCAGAAAAACGGGTAATTATAGAATTATTTAAATGATCTACATCGATTGAAAATATTCCGCTCTACCACTCTTAAAAGAAGCAATTTTTGCCCAAATGGCATAGTTTTCGCTAAAAATGCAAAAAAACATTGAAAAACGCAAAAATTGATATATACATTTTTAATTTGCATTTTTAGGGAAAACTATGCATTTTTTGCAAAAATTTTCAATCGATATGAGCCATTTTAATTTCCCTATAATTTTCCGTTTCTCCGCTAGAGGGTGAAGAAAATAAAATATAGAGCAATTTATTAATAAAAAATTTGAAAAGAAAACGCTAAAATGCATATACGGTCACGATTTTGCGCGCTCTGGCGGGCAATGCACGCATTATCTTAAAAGTTAAAAGACCTATGTCGATCGAAAATTTTTCGCTCTACAACTTTGGTCTCTAATAATTTTTCCTGAAACTGCATAGTTTTGGCTCAAAATCCAAAAATCAGCAGAAGGTGACAAAACAAATATGTTTTGATTGATAAATCTCAAGAATCCTTAATATTTTGTTATACAAACTGTATATCATTGGAAAGCTTATTAAAAATGCCATCAATTAGTGGCAACTTATATAGGGTGTTCCATTTGAAAAAAAAAGTTATCCATTGTTTTGCTTATGTTGACACCCAGTATAGCGCTTTCAATAAAAGAGAACTAAAGCCAATGTGTATTATTCTTTATGATGTGGGAAATTTTCTAGTGTACAAATAATGATGCTATCTTTGCTAGGAACGCTTTTGCAATGTTTTCAATGTGTACATGTTTTTGCCACAAATTTGCCCATAACTAACCAACCGTCCATAATAGACCCTACTATATTATACTAATTTTATCAGCTTCTCAAGAGGGATGAAAATAAAGTATAAAATATAGGGTGTTCCATTTAAAAAAACATAACTTTGGTCTGTTATGTACATTGGGACACCCTGTACAAAAACATACATATTTTTAAAATATGTAGAATAAGTGTGGGTACCAGTTCAAGAAAACTAGAAGTCGATATCTCAAATAGCAAATAAGTTATGGGGCTTTTACAGATCCCTGGGTCACCCGGTATATTGCATCAAGTCAAATATATACACATCATAAAATTCATTACATTCCAATTTTAATCATACATATAAAAGAGTGCAGTATTACAATAAATAAATAAATATGACAAAAATTACATAAAGAAACAAATATTATTCTGCACAACTTGAAACATCACTTTCACTTTCAGTTTCACTTTGAAGATTAATATTGAAACATACAGTTGGTTCCTGAAGCGTCGTATAATCGTTTTCAATTTTAATAACATGACTGATGCAGTTCTTCCACGTGGTAGTTGGAATGTTGTTAAATTCTTGTTGGATCATTTCAATTGTTTCTTCGCTCATTTTGGGATTTGTATTATTTTTCCGCAAATTACTTTTTACTGTTGACCATACAAGCTCAATTGGATTTAATATACAGTAGTAAGGAGGAAGTCGCAACACTTGGTGGCCAAATTCTTCTGCCATCTTATCAACTACATATTCCTTTTTGAAATATCGTGCTTTGATAATAGATTATTCTGAATGCAAAACTCAGCTATATCATTTTTCTTAGAAGCCATGGTAGGAATTCTGTTCAGTTGCCTTGAGTGGTATGCTGCATTATCCATTACAATAACTGTATTATTTCCAATATTAGTTAATAATTGATTTCGGAACCAAGTTTCGAATAGTCCGGCATTAATGTCCTGATGATAATCTAAAGAGCTTTTTTCGCTGATAACAATAAAGCATTTGGCACAAAACCGGAATCTCCTCCCGCATGTAGAATTACAATTCTTTTTCCTCTATTAAATGGAGTGCTAAGGTAACACTTATTAGATTTGTCGATCCATCCCTTGGAAACGACGTCGTGAGTATCGAACCACGTTTCATCCAAATAAATGATCGACCTCCCTGCATTCCGATATTCCTTATTTTTTTCTAAATACTCATATCGGTGTTTTTGCAATCTTGGTGATTCCATCCTTGCAATTCGTTTGTCTAGCGTTTTGTATCTAAAACCTTGACTGAGGAGATATTCATGCAGGATTGTTCGTTTGTATGAAAACTCATCTCCCAGCTTTTCCAAAATAAATTCAATTGTTGGAACTTTACCTGATTTATACGAGTCGTAGATAGTATTTTTAATCCTCTTAGCGGTGGCATCATCTATTTTCACAAATTTTGAACTTCTTCGACGTCTCCTTTCCAATGGTCCTTTTCTGACTATTTTCCACACTGTTGAATATGGAATTCCTGTTAGAACCGAAATTCTCCGCAATGCAGATTGATGATTCTCGCTTATCAGAGTGTTATACATGTGTACCACCACTCTTTTAATAACCGTTGAAAGAAACATGTGTTTTGCTGACGTCTGATTTTCATCTTCTATTGTTGATGTATCCATTTGATCGCCGTTATTTGGAAATTCGTCAAAATTAATTTGAAAAGAGTTTCCATTGATAGATTGAAGGGACTCTGTAGATTGTTGATAGAAATCTTCAACATACATTCCGGAGAAGCCTCTCTCCTCACATGGTTGGGGATCATCGAAATAAGTTTCATTATAAATAGATAAAATTAATTTTGCTGTTTCACTTAATGACGTTTCCATCGTGCACTTAAACCTTTCACAAGATAATAATTATACCGTTGCAAAGAAAAATATTACATGAATTGAAACACAAATCTATTTGAGGCTGTCTTTATGTACTTCTTAAACTTATTATAACTTAAATAGTGGGGGCATTTGTAACTCATCATTATCCAATGGTGTCTATCATTAAAAAAAATTAAATGGAGCATTTTATTTGTACTGTTGCATATAACCTAATGGCGTCTATAATCTTGTACTAATGGCATTCATCATTAATAAGGATTTAAGAGGAGCATTATATTTGTACTAAAACAAAGAGGAAAGAGTTGAGGAATTTGTATCTTTTATTTAATAACCTAAAGCCCTCTATAATCTTGCACTATTGGCATTAATCATTAAAAAATATTCAAAAGGAGCATTAGAAAGCAGACAGCGAATATGTTCAAAATTTGTGGAAATCAACTAGTCTGACTCGGATACTCGGATAATATATAGTTTCTTTTAATTATTGTAGTAAAATGTAATAAGTATAATAACACTATTTTAGATGATTTTAGTTTATGTAACATAGAAATGGGCGCAAATATGCAATTTGCGAAGCCGACTCTGGACGTCCGCAGACGGCCAGCCTCTTCTCATGACCCTAATAAAAATCCGAGCGCACAATGGGCTGCAATAAAGTCCCTTCGAAGGTAGATTTTTAATTTCAAGCGGAAAAAGTATAAGTCTTTCGTCTTTTCGTGATTTGCTATCCGAATATCGGTCATAATTATCATTAAAATTCGCGGTCGTCCCGATAGACGAGCCTCCGCACCTTGAGCTTCTCCTGTCAAGTGTATATCTATTACGATACCCAAAAACTCCGATTCGTATTTTTTTTTTGTAAAAAAGTTAATTCGACTGTTTTTTCAGTTTAAGTTTTCTGCAGTCGAGCCAACAGTTTACTGTCGCAATTGCAATATCTAGTCTCTTTCTTATTTTTCAACATGATTCCCTTACAATGATATGGTTGTGTCATCAGCGTATAGGACTCTTGGGACTCTGGTCTGGGAGGTAATTAGTGTATGCATATTTGAAATATAAGCGGCTCAAGATAGACCCCTATGGGTGAGTTTTCGTTGTTGTAAAATATATTAATTAAATATGAAATTTTGGTTTCTATTAGGACTGAAGTTAGAAAAATATAAATTTCTTAAAAGAATTGATCTTGAGATACAATCGAATGCTTTACTTAAGTCTAAGAGCTTACTTATCTAACATCGCCTCTTTAAAAAGTATCTATGACATTATTTATAAAAGAAGTGATTTCTGTTGTTGTTGACCTTCCTTGTCTAAAACCAAACTAAGAGTTTGTTAAAATATTATCGTCTAAGAAATTAGTTATTTATTCCGTCATAATTAACTTGATTATTTAATAAAAAATCTAAATTGGTCGATGGTAATTTTTGTCATTTTCATCTCGTTTTTGAAAACTAGAATAAATTTGGCAATCTTTAAGGAATCAGGAAATATTCCTGTTCTTATATATACGTGTATAATTGAGCTTACGAGAACATCAATTACAGATTTTATTACACAAATAATGTACCATATTAATAACAGTTTCTTCAATGGTTGCAAAATTAAATTAAATTCATTCGCTGTAATCTTGCCCTTTTTATAATTATTAGTATTTTTATTATCTTTGGACTAGATATCCCAGATTGCCTTTGAAAAATTTACGAATGAGTTTATATAATGTTTATTGGATTATTTTCGTTGTTCTCTTATAAGTAGTTTATATTCGTTATTGAGATCTTTGTATTGCGACACTGCATGCTCATTTCTGTATTATGCAATTGATCTCTCCAGAGTCCAAACCATTGATTATTACTCTTACTATCGGTAACTTTCACTTGCCTTTTCGGAAATGCAATTTTATATGAATGATGAGTAGATTAATAAGAGTTTCTCAAGCGACTTTTATATCTATTTAAATATTTTGTATCTCGTCCCAGTCGTAGTTATTAACAATATTTATATTTATAATAATAGTTATATTTTCCTATTTGAGACTTTTTGTATTTGATTTAGTGTGGTTAATTTCAACACACAATCCTAAATTATAGCATACTCCAATGTTAACTACTTTAGCATTGTTTGTGAACCATTATAACTGTCTAAAGACATGTTCTTGTCTGGTAGTTTTATTTGTGGCTTTATCTATAACAAGCAAAAAGAAATTACAAATTTGTGAAGCTTTCCTATCAATTGAATTAAAAGACACATTACAATTATTATAATTGTATATCGTAACAAAAAATCTACATGATTTAATTTATTGCTACTCGTTAACAGATTATAATACGATCCGATTTGTAAAAGACAATTAGTATGATTTTGCAATAAAATTAGTATCCGTGTGAAAAGAAAATCACAATCGCCTAGGAATTGATGTTTAATTTTAATTCAATTCTCATATACTGCAGCTGACACTAATTAATGAGTTAATTGGCAATTCACTACGATAACCACTGATGACTGCAACCTTCCCATATGGACAATTATTTTGTTTTTATTAAGATCCTGTTATTCTGAATATTGCGTGGTCTCGTCTGCTCCATTCCTACCAATCAAGGGAAAATAATTGGCAAAAAATAATACACAGAATAATAAAAAATGTATTTATTTCAAATTAAATTTCTATATACATGAAAGAACATGAAAATAAAGCATATTATTTTGTGAAATAACTTACGGTGCCTTTGGAAACGACTTATTAATTCATTGATTAAAAATATAGGTGTTCTATAACAATAACCTTTATCCTTTATGGTGTCTGTCCACACAATTCTGCGATTTTATCGGATACGCAGTCAAAAACGTCGAATGCCAAGTCACACGTTTTTCCATGTTCTGAAAATTAAAAAAATACAATGTTAATTGTTTATAATTTGATTATTATTTATATTTGTGCATGAAATTACCCAACATAACCCAATTAAGTTTGATTATATTAGATATTTGTTTATTTATTTAACTTAAATTGCTTTTATAATAATATACAGCGTGTCCCAGACCACCCGCATCAGGATTTTTTTTTGAGAAAACGGCTAGTTGTAGAGAGTTGGGACAACTAAATGTATTACAAAAGCCGCATTGAAGAATCGAATGATGATATTGTTATTCCCAAAAACGGTTGGCATTCCTGAGAGCTTGTCAAGAACTCCAGATTTTTAAATGGCGCGATAGTTCAACATTGTTGAGCTCTTCTGGTGACACTTTCAGTGGCCCTAAGTCTGGTCGCAAACAAATCCTCATTGGTTTAGAACTATTTGGTGTGTGAGCTTGCGGTATGGCCTACTTAATTAATTAATTAATTTGCTTTTAAACAATTTTTTATTTAACAAGAAACCATAATGATTTCAAGCAATATTCCTAAAATCAAAACCCAGATCTATTACTCAACATACATGGCCCACATACCAATTAGAATACCACGTTAAATTATATGTTTAATTTTGGGCATCGTGATAGTGTTCTGGAGACAAAGGGTGTACATTAAATTTTAATCAGATGATTTGAGTTTTCATCACAGTGGAGAATTAATTTTAAAGAACAGCATTCATTTACAATTGCGGCATCGTTACTAAACATACAAAAACTCTACTGGATGGATAGTCTCACGATCCGGCCAAAGTCATAGTAGTGTTCTTTGATATTTTTTACGTGATATTTATACATGCTGTGCGACCACGATAAAGAAAAAGTTTTCAATAAACCGCCGAAGTGTACATACTACAGCCAGAAAAATATTGTATCTTTGAAAATTACTGACACAATCGCAAAGAAGAAATAGCCTTTCCAGGATGATGAGTTGTTAAATAGTATATTGTTCACTGAGCGAAGAAACTATGCTTCAGCAGCTCTAGCTCGAGCGAGCCAAGGCGCCAAGAACCAAGGGCTGCCAACGCGTTTCTTCCTGCGGAATACACACCATTTTTCACATACCAACAATATTGTTTTCAACAAGGAATGCCATAAAATCAAAACAGAGATCTTGACTTCCACATGAACATCTTGCTCATTGCTTACGAGCAGGAATATCATCAAACCTTCCTGACTACGAAGCAATTGCCAATTAAATGCAATGGTAAAGATCACATTGACTTGAGATTTCTATTTTTTATGAAGAATTTGTACACTGTGATTACACGAAGTATGGCAGTCGTTCGGAATTCCAGAGGAATTCATAGGGTGAGAAAATATTGGGAACCAAGGAAACGAGAATAACAAATTTGAAAAAATATACCTTTTTGCAATACGCAGGTTTCAAGTGTATTGATAGGTAAAGCGAAGATTTCCTATACTATTTTCTCTCTGGCTCATTGTTTGCTCTCAATTTGTTTACAGATTTTAATAACATTGAATGCATTTTTCACCATCATAGTTCAAGTTTGCAATGTTGTTTTTGTATACAGCTGGATTATGGATATTGTTATTTCTTAGAATTTTTCAAATCTTTGAATGCTGCTTTCGCTTTACTAAATCTATTACGAATTGTTATTCTGTAGTAAATAATTTGATTATGGCAATTACATTCTTCTTCTTTCCAGTTCAAGTTTGGAATGTTGCAGTTTTATTAACAGCTATAAAGTACTTGTATTTACGTGTAAGCTGAAATGTATTGTTTTTTATGGATTTTGAGCTCTTTGAACAGTTTGCTCGATTGATATATTTTTCACATTTTCTCCAATTGTTTTTTCGTTTTCCTAGTTCAAATTTGGAATGTTGTCGATTTGTACATCTAGCTGTTGCACAATATTTTTATTTTAAATCAGAAATATATTGTTTCTTTCTGGATTGTGAGCTTATAAAGCAAATTTCTCCAATTCATATTTTTTTACATTTTTTTTAATCATTGAATGCAGTTTTGTCTTCCTAATATAAAATTTTATTTACACCCAGGATATAGCAATTAATTTTATGTTAAATCTAATTTGTATTATTTTGTGTACGTATGTTGAGCTTTTGAAACAAATTACTATATTTTTTTTTGTAATCTTTTAAATCGTTGAATGCAATTCTCGTTTACTCGTTCATTTCTGGATTGTTGCCATTTTGCTTCCACCTAGTATATAACAATTGTTTTTTTATGTGGAATCTAACTTATATTACTCTTTTGCGGATTTCTTGTATGCTTTTTATTGTGCATGTCTTGTTACTGTGGAAACCACTGCATTTGATGCAACGTTCTTGTCTTGAACAGTATGCGGTGTTATGGTACCTTTGACATCTTGCACATTGAGATATTTGACGGGTTTGTCTCATGGGTTCAATATGTACATGGTTAGATAATATATGTTTTATATCATACATATTTCTATTGTTGTCATTAGGTTCCACTTCCAAGACAAAAATGCGTAAATTTTGTTTTGTTTTTCTACTTACTCTATTAGGTTTCTAACTTAGTGGTCCAGTTCAGTTAGCTCTGTTTTTATGTATGTAATGTTTGTTGTGTGAGAAAGTCTTTAATGATTACGCAGAAGCTTTTATTTTGCTTTAATTAGTATGAATGAAATCTTACGTCTCTTTAAATTTTTTCAGAATATTTTGATAACTTTCAACATATTGAGTCCTAAATTTAATTTGATTGTTATTCATAGCTTTTAGGGTGTAATTCTTTGCAGCAACACTATTCAATATCGCAGTTAATGGATTTATATTCGCCATCTCAGTGACGACAATCGGTGGAGGTTTTGGGTTTGTATACACTTTTTTCGCAGTACTTCCTTCGGGGTCAATTTCGGTGACTGTATTGTCAGGAACTCGATTTCCAGGTATTAGAATATTTTGTTACTATTTATGTGATTGATGGGGTTGATTGTGTATGTTTTGTTTTTCGTATTTAATTTTTTGCGGGTATTTCTTGGGGTACTTTCCGGCGACGATCTTTTTTTCTTCCTACTATCAGACACCTCCTTCCTTCTATTCTTTTTGTGTTACTTGTAATTTTTCAATTTCCATAGAGATTTTTTCATTTACCATTTCATGAGCCCTATTTTCTATTAGCTTTTCGATGCCACTCTGACCTTTATAGGGTAGACTCTCTTACCTGATCAATATTTCTACATGGTTTATTTAACTGACTTCCTTTTTATTATTATTATTATTATTATTATTTTGATAAATATTCAAACTTGACATACAACGAAGAACAAAACCATGGGAAAACGAATTTTATAAAGGTATTGCCAAATTAATTATCAACAGTAATCTAACTGGTGACGATGATTTTACAAGCAATTATTAGCGTCAAGATCAGGACTGCTTGTTGCGATGAATTTCCAGAAACAACAAGCAAGAGTGATCCAGACGCTAATAATTGCCTAGGAAAATTCAGTCACGGGTTTGATTCGAGAAGACAATTGGCCAAACAGAAAGTTTACATTTCATAATTGAAAACATTACACTAAGTGTCAGATAATCTGCGCTAAATAATTGTAGTAGAAATGAGCTTACCAAGGTTTAAAATCAGTAACGCAACGCCCAAAAATAAAAAAGAGATCGCAACATTCAGTGCGGAAACAAATTAAGAAATCAAGCGATAAGTGGGATTTTGCAATAGAAAATGGGGTATTGCTAGGCAATACAAACATGAGCAATAGCCGCGGCAATTGTGCACCGAGCATGATTGCCGCGATAATTATTCACCCAGTGTGGTTAGCATCGTAATCAGAATTTCATTGGCATGTCATGCGCCAACATTATGCGATTTCATTGCTTAGAACGTAAGTAAGTAAAAGTAAGGTAAGCATATTTATTATTACAATACTAACACAAAAGTGCTTGACGTCAAAAAGTACGAATTTCAAACATTATAGCGTATTTCATCGCCGGAGTCAGAATCTTGATACAATTTTGTATATTTAAATATATAAAAGACATTTTATTTACCATTCATTTTTTTCTCACCTTTAAGAATGTCCGGATTTTGCAGCTGTTTTCTTTTAGCATTTGTCAAACAAATATGAACTGCCTGAATGGTTGCGAGAACGTAGGCCTTCTCCGTTACACCTTCAGCATATAAGTTGACTAAACCCTCTAGCGTTGGAAAACCTTGTTCATTCAACTGTAAAAAAAAAACAAAATAAAAGTCACATAACATATCCGAGTGTAATATAATTAGTAAAGTAGACTGCGTCCTATAATAGTATATTACTTAGAGTTGTAAGTAACAAATTACGCGCAATTTCACGCGCACGTATTTGCGTTACAACTCGCGTTATATACTATACTTTACCTACGACCTTACATTCATTCGCATAAACTAATTGAAACTGAATCTTATCAGGACGACGTTTACATTTTCATGGCTCTACTTAATTACTATAGCCTATTCATATCAGTAAGAGGCTGCAATCCTCATTTAATTTGCTGCAAGTAATTTAGCATTTATTAGTAAACTAGAGATTGCCCGTGAAAACTCACAGCAAAGATTTAATAGTTATTTAACCAACAAGTGTGTTAATGATAGCGATTAATAATCGAGCCATTTTCAATTCAATTCAATTTTTAATTGTTGAGATCATTAATCGCCAATTAACACACGAGTTGGTTACCGGATTTTTCCGTTGATCGTAATTTAGATCAACATTAGAAATTAGATTAGAGAAAATCCAAACAAAACGAACAAATAAGCTTGCTATTAAGCCCTTTGCAGCAATATCGGCAAAACATGCGAATAGCGCAGATTCTGAATGACGTCTTACCTGTTACTCTTCGCACCAGGAAATAAATTCTACGTAAGTTTTTTCGTAAAAATGTGTACTATTTTCCGGAAGCAAATTTAATGTTGCATTATTTGCAATGGCTAGTACTTTTAGCGGTGTTAATTTAAACTCGACACTATCCATAGTAGCAGACATTTACTCGATACACGCGTTTTATAAATTTGACGTTTCACAGTTTGACATTATTGTATAATAAAATCGAAGGCGGTTCACCGCTAATTTGTTTCTAGCGCAGAGAATTGATATACTTTTGCATTTACATGTGAAACAAATTATAGATCGTTTTCTCGCTATTATCAGTTACATTTCCAGTAATTATGAGTAATTAGGCACTCATGAATTAGCTATTTAATGCTTAACTATAAATCGTTCTTTTTTTTTAGGAAATATGATTGATAGGAATTCAAGTTAGGGAATAGAGGATGATAGGGAATTGGTTTAGCCAGCTAGGGCATTCAGCCACAACCGATATATAGTATTTAATAATTCATTTAAGTGACATGAGGACAAAGACTAAATATATCCAGGGACCCGCACGGTCATTTTTCGTGTTAAAAAAGTAAAAAAAGTGACCGCCCGGACGGGCCTCGAACCCGGGGTCTAGAGGCCAGACCTCTACCCACTAGACCACCGTGGCCCTAGAAATCGTTCATTAATGAAAGATCGTTTATTAATTAAAATCTTTCATTAATAGGGGTCATTAATGAACGATTTTTGATACATTAGGGTACATTAAAGTTAGCCATTAACCAACGAGCGAGCAACGGAAAAAATATTTTATAATGAAATATTGCGATATCTAACTTAACTCCGAAAATTGCCGGTAATGGCTATATGAGGATTTGTATGAAATTTCTCGGTAATGGCAATGTAGAATGACTACTAACTAAACAAATGAATTACTGTTCGAACAATTTTCCATCGAATAATATATTGTCCAACATATTTATTGCACAGATTTACGGACACCCATCGTTGTACTCGTTCTGAAGTGCTAAGATGCCATTACGAAGGAAGTACCAATAAGGCATGGCGAGGAGTTTATTGTGTCGTATGTTAGTTTTGTGACCAATTTGCTGTAATCTGACATTTAAATGTCACTGCCACTTTTGATATTTAAAGACGAATGAAGGGGGACTGAGCCGACGTTAATTGTAATTGGCTAATATGTATATAAGGTAATATATAAGGACCCGTCTACACGCTTATGCAATTTGCGCCAATTGGCTTATCGTTGCGTGTAAACGAATGCATGAGGTTTGCGCAAGTCAAAAAGTTTGGCTTGAATAAAATCTGACACGCTAGAAAATTTGCATGAGGTTAGTGCATGGGTAACTGCCGCGACGCAGCAACTGATGTATGTGTCGCACTTGTTTTTTAATCCCCGTGTTTCGTTCGAGAGTGGTTAATAATCCGGTATGGCAAAAAATGAAAAAGAGTTTCTTCGTGAATTCATTGAAATATATAAATCGTTTCCATGTTTATGGAAAATAAAAAGTTATGAATATAGTGACCGCTATTAAATTAGTGTGAGAAAACAAATTCCTTTTTAGCAACCACTGTTTAGACAATCTTCTATCTTTCTGCTTTGATTTAATCTTTTTTTTATAACACAAATCGCAGCTAGCGAAAGAAGTTTTTTTTTCGTCAATATTTTCCATTTTTAAACAGACATACTTTTCGAGATGCGGTCGACAACTTGTGCAAGGGAAACTGAACGTGTAAACGCCAACACATGTTCAGTTTATTTGCGCAGTTTGCATGCGCAAATCAGCTTGCGCAAATTGCATGTGCATGTAGACGGGCCCTAGGTTATTTTTCCAAACAGAATACTGTATATTTTAGTAACATCATTTTGCGCTTTAAATTGCTCTAAAGACAATACATAATTATGTCAATACAATTTTAGTTATAATTCTGAAAAAATAATAAATTAAATTTGTAAAATTTGATCAATAATTGAGAGTTCAGTATGCAATATTTGTAGTAGTATTTACCAGGAAATAATTTATTTACTACGTCAAAAAAACTTGGGAAACAAACAAATATATGAGTTTTCTTGATTATTACACTAGGCAAGGATGGCGCTTTAGAAAAGTTAAGAGCGTTAGATACTGTATATTGGGTTGCCTGAAATTGCTATAAACGGAATCTCAAATTTCTTAATTATGTGATCGAATATTATTTATAACTCGTTACCAACAGCATTTTAATAAATTAATGTACAGTCAAGAGATCGTGATTTTTTAGGAATTTAATTATTGATAATAATAAAATGAAAACATGTATAATCAAAACATAAGAATCTCTTGAACATATAACTATTTATTTTAAGAGAATTCGCTAATTTGATTTCAATTTATTTGCATTATTAACTCCAGAATTTATGTTGAAAGTTGGAAATTATGTTCCCCATATTGTGCGGACATCTATGATTTCGGTTCGGTAACAATTTGGTGCATATCTTGGATACGAGGGACCGAAATTCAAATGAAATACTTTTAACGGGTGCCTATGCATACGTACTTTACCTTATTCCGAAACTGCCCAGGAGTGTTTTACCTATTATAAATTAATTGTTTGTTGAGCTGTGGTCTAATTGACAGTATGTTTATTTCGCGAAAATATAAACCCCCAAGCCGTAGTCGTCATTTGAAGCCAAAAAGAGCCGCATCTCCGAGGTAGGTATTTTTATCTATTCATTTTCACCCTATTTTATTAGCTTTGCTAACACCCATTTTTTTAGTTGTATAATTCTATATTCGTTGTATGCAGGGTGTTCCACGAGGTAGTAGACAAGCGATATCTTGAAATAGTTATTAGTACGAAAATGAAATTTAGTAGAGTTAATATTTAGTAATGATGATGAGTATTATATCAAAATAAATATTCGCGGTTATATGGATTAAAAAAACAAAACGTTAAACAAAACATTAAGAACACTTCATGTCAAATGTTCCATATCAAATTGAGAATACATTCTGATTAAGTACTTCCTCCAATTTTTCACGTATAACGAGTATATGAAATGATATGATAAATTATCCAGCGCGATCCCCAGATATTACACCTTTAGTTTGTTTGTTCGTTCTTTTTATATACATGATTTTTCTTCTTCTAAGAATAATATGGTATCGCTGAATTTACCTTTCAATAACCTTCACAAAAGTCTATATTACCTTATATATGATATCCCATTTGAAATTGTAAAGTTTATGTCATTTATCCGGAAATCCATGTCCAACTTTGACGATGTCTACGGAGTTGGAAAATTTTTGTCGACTCGATCCACCATAAAGGCATTAAAATTTGATCAATTCCCTATGCAGGACTCAAAGAACAAGGTTGCTACGACGATTTGGCACCAAGTTATGGGTGCTTGAAAAAAGTGCATTTTGTGGTCTTTTTATTTTTTCGTTTGGAGGGGCGTAGAGCCTTCTCTTTGAGTTGGGGATAAAACCTCTTAAAGAGGAGACATTTTGCTTTTGATTTCTCAAAAGATCGTCGAAATCGGTTAGATAGAGGCCGAGTTATGGTCATTTGAAAATTACCTAAATTTTTACAAATCTCAAGTGTTTCATTTTTTTCCGTCAGAATAATTTGTTTGTTTTTATTGAACGAATGGAAAAATTGACGAATGGTGGTGAGTTAGGCCTTGTGCAGGTAATTTCAATGCCCTTTTGGTGGACAGAGTCGACACATTTTTTCCAACTCGGTACACGTTGACAAAGTTGGACGTTTCAAAAACATGTTTTTTGTTCAGGGTTCGAAAAGGGATCATTCCAATCTGAGTTTACCCCCTTAAAGTAGAGCTAAAATGGGTTTTTTTCTCGAAATAATCATCAAATTTGGTTGAAAAGTCACTGAGTTATGTGCGAAAAACCTCAAAATGCACTTTTTTTCAAACACCCATAACTTGGTGCCAAATCAGGGCCGATCCTAGACCCTTGGCCGCCCGCGTGCAAATGATGAGTTGGCCACCCCCTCAAGTGCAGTAAAACATTTCTTGGGGCCAGGGGATTTTATTTTTCAATTTGAAACGCAGAAAAGCAAGCAGAAAAATATTATATCAGAGCATATACAGATATTTCAAATTTGAAATATGTTTGATCTGAATTCAGAAAAAATGACTAAAGAATCTGCAAGTAATCCGGGACTACCAAGCGTATTTTTTCTTTGTAAAATTCTGGATACATTGCCGAGGAGTATTTTTCTATTAAACCCAGCTGGATGGTGAGGGCAAAAAGTGATAGAAAGGTTAATAACTTAATCAATCAACTATGTTCGTATAAAAGGGCCTTAAGGGCCAAGGGAGCTGGATCCACCAAGCAAAAAGATCTCATCTGCAATCATCGAAGAAGTCATCACAGCAACGAAGTTCAGTCGATGCGACTATGCAGCTACTCCAAGAAACCCAATCACATAGTTAAAGTGTGTAGGAAATGGATTACTGTGCTCCGAAGCCTAGTAAACCGGAATTCGATACTCGTCATTGTTAGCTCAACTGAAACACATGCTGAGTCGTCGAGATGCAGGGATGAGCCATATTTTAAATGATCAAATTTGCTTTAGAACGTTCGAGACATTTTCAACTCAACACACAGTGATCACAGCAAATGGTGAGAAAATTGAAGGCATTGGAATACGTGAAGTAGAAGTTGGGGTAGCAATCCAAGGAAAATGGTACAAAATTACCTTGGCTGATATTTGATGTTTACCCGGAATCAAGAGGAATATGTGCTCCGTGCTTGCAGTCCAGGATAGTTACTAGAACAGCCAATCCATCTTCATAACCGAGAAGGTCCAACAATTGGAGGATACTCGTCATGGAGGACTGTTCAAATTGGCCGTGAGAAGTTAGAACCCTATCAGATGAGGTCAATGCAGTGAGTAAGGGAAATCTGCTGCAGTTGTTGGTCGATTCGGACGTCACCAGAAGCGCCATGTGAAATCGCTACTGAGTGGGGAGCTTGACATAAACGTAGAAATGTAGAAGTGAACTGTTTAAAAGTTGCATTTACGATAAAGCTCATCGCCTACCGTTCGGCACGAGGTTCAGAACAACGGCACCGGGCGAGCGAATTCACACGAATGTTTACGGTCTATTTCAAGAATCGAGGTCTTGATATTGATATTTTGTGCTTTTCAAGGTCGATTACACAAAATTCAGTAGTTTATTTTCTGCGGAAAAAATCCGAAGTTGCTGAAAAACTGAACCAGTTCCTAGCTGAGGCAGAAACAGTCGAGATCTGCTGAGTGACAAAGGCAGGGAGTACGACAACACAATCAAGGTATTATTCAACGTCTTATAACGCCCTCTACTCAGGAACAAAACGGGTCCAGTAAGAAGGAAAATCGTACGATGGTGGAAACTGCTAGAGAAATGATGCACGCGAATGGAAACATTCCTCAGGCACTTTGGTCTGAGATGATACGAACAGGTACCTACATCCTTAACAGAGTAGGGCCTACCCATGTCCCAGGAATATGACATTTCGAGTTGTCGTATGGCAGGAAACCAGGGTTGAAACATTGGTTCAAATTGCTGTATTCATATATATTCATATCGAAGGAGTAAAGGTCGAAAATGGATCCGAAGTCTACTAAAGAAATCCTCATCGGATATGATAACGAAGACGGATACGGTAACTACAGTGGAGAGGACAACAAGCTCTACAGATCCAAGGACGTCATCTGCGACAAAAAATTGGTGGAAAACGGGGTTATTATAACCCTAGGAAGCAACGAAGCTGAAGAGTCGAAACTTACTGATCTGACGAAGAAATCGAATTCTGGAAACCCGGTGACAGTGACAGTTGTTCAACAATCTCAGAAATGCTGGAAGTCAATAAAGAAGAGCATGCAGGTGAGACTCATCTCGACGACCTTCGAGGAACCCGACTCTTATAACGACACCACAAAGTAAAAACAAACGCCGATTGATGATCAAGGCATTCTCGAAAAGAAGAGGAGTAGATTATGATCAAACCTTCAGTTCAGTAGCAAGAATATCGTCTATTCGAACGCTACTCAGTGTTGATCTAAATTCTAAAACAATACTGCTCGCGATTATTTTGGTGCAAATTCATCAATTACATTTAAAATATCTAATGTTTTATCGGTCTCATTTTCAATAAAAATGATGGCTAAATAAGCAAATCGCTCTTGTGATATAGTTGACCGTAAATAATTTTTAATTAATTTTAATTTGGAAAAACTCCTTTCGCCGGAAGCCATAGTTATCGCTATTGTTGAAAATATTCTTAGACTAATACTGAAATTTTGAAAACAAAGAACTGTCTTGGCTAATTAAATGATTTAAAATTTCTAATGATTTTACTTGAGAATGATTAGGAAATAGTTCTCTAAAAGATAACAATTCTTTTAGGAGTTCCATTACATCTAAATCTTTCCGTTTCCGGTTACCTGTAATTTAATATCTAAATTCATATAACATTTTCTTATATATTCGCACTCTGAAAAATGAAATACTAGCAAAAATTTACACTTTCATAGCATGGCTCACAATTGAACATCCGCAGTTTTTCTTTTCTTACACAAACTTCAGATGCTTTGCGGCGCTTCTTTGGCAAAATCATTACCCGGTGTTATAAATCGGAAACACTTCAGGCAGGGGTCCAGGCGATTATTTCGGGGAGATCGGAATAAATTTTACAGATTGGTCAGCGGCGTTGTTCTACGTTCCACGGGCTTCGCCGGTTTCGCCGCCCCCCTAACCGCCGCCCGTGTGCCATACACGCTCTAGCCCCCCGGTAGGATCGGCCCTATGCCAAATCGTCGTAGGAACTTCGTTCTTTGAGTCCGGGGTTACGCTTAAGTTCGCATGTATGACTTTAAAGAAGACACTTCAAAGTTTAATGTATGTATATACAGGGTATTTCAGAGCTCTGGGAACGGTCAATCACGTGCTTATTTTTCAAAATTTAGAAAAATATTTTATACAAAAGTTGTGTATAATAGTGAGCTGCACGTCCTAAAAATATTTAAATTTATACAGGGTGTCTCATAACAAAGTTACAGACCAAACTTATGTTTTTTTTAAATAGAACACCCTGTATTTTTTGTCATTTTTGAATTATATGGAGCAAATAAAGGTGAGTTACTTCCATACTCCCTATACCTATTGTTTGCCGTTTTCGAAATATTTGAAGATTTGTTGAAATGCATGGTTTGGGTGAAATTGTATTTTTGACCCAGTGTTTGACGTTGAACGATTAAAATTATTTTTATTATTTGGTTGAAGGTTCGAACTATAGAGCCAACCATGATTTCATGCAAAAAAATGCGGTAGAAAAACCCAACTTATAAAGTTGAATAACTTCGTTTTTTCAAATGGCATACCCTGTATTTAGTAACGTATTCTTAAGTATAATCCAATTATCTTTCAGATTGTATAAGGGTTCCCTGTTCCTAATATCAATAGTTTTCTTGTATTCGGCGATTATCATATTAGGAATAATTATTATAATGGCTTACAAGTCCTGATGAAGCATTGTAATTAATATTATAAGACCGTTTACTCCAGGCTCCATCTGCTATAACAGTAATGTATGGAATTCCATAAATATCGACATCACCGTTGGCCTCTGCTAGCCTTTATAGCCATGCATCATAGGAAGTAGAACAAGAAAAATCATCTTTCTTGGTATACGGAAGATATATTGCATGATTTGTGTACGTGCAGAATTCAACGAAATTACTGCCGAAGAACACATCTGCTACAAAAATTAGACTGGAAGTTCAACCAGTATGGAAGCAGATATCTTATTAGAAGGCTTTAAATGTAGTGTACAGATGCATGGTCTAAAATACTTAAAATTGGTAGTAGATGAAGATAGCAGTGTTTATCGAAAATTTTTGGAAAATAAACCATATGGACTACAAATGGTTGAAAAGGTTGAATGTAAAAATCATTTGTTACGGAATTTTTGCAAAAAATTCCGTGAAGTATGTGGTAAGTAATTTCATATTAATACAAGGTCTGAAAGTTAAAAATCGTTTATTGTGTAATAAAATGCTCAATTGGTACAGCAAACATAAGGTTGCTGATTCGAATTATTATTTATGTGTTACATGGTAATTGCGTTAACATTTTCATAATATCCTATTGCATTGTTCATTGATATAATTATATTATTGCATAAAATTCAAAAAATCCGTCGGTCTTACACATAGGAATTGTAAATATAAAATTAAATAAATGCGTTTTTTGCTCACCAGGCCAAGATTTGCAACAAATATTACCTCAGCCTGTTATAAATTCTATTTTATTTTTTTCCTATGTTTAAATCATAGACATATTCCTACATTTTAAGACATCTTGCAGATCGAAAGCGAAGCCATTAAAAAAATTTACCAGTTTCACTTTATATCCGAAATATTGCAAAACATACTTTAATGCGGTTTAGGACTGCAATAACTAGTGCCGTAAAATTCAGAATTGTTGAAACTACTGAAATGCAAGAAAAAATTAAATTGTTGCAAAAGGACATTCAAAATATTCCATCGCATATCTTTGGAGAGCACAAGGAATGTTAGGTAATATAATATTTTCACTGCAATAAGAATGACTCAGATATCAATCATATTCCAATGATGGAAGAATGTGGATTTATGGCGGATATTTTATACTGTTTGCATAGATTAACATTAAATGCTTCGAGCTTACTAAGAAATATGAATACTAATAACGCTAAACAATTTAATTCCATAACATGTAAATTTGTTGGAGCAAAGCGAATAAATTTCTCTTTGCGAAACCAATATAAAACTCGCTGTGAGGCTGCTGCAATATCCTACAAATCACGTGGAATGTATCATCAGATATTACATAAAGATTTTACAAAAGAGGGCATTGGATTGTATACTGAGAAGTACATAAAAGATCAAATTGGTCGAAGAAACGTAATTAAAAAAAGATCTTCGAATATAAGAACGAAAATGAAAATAAAACCCATCAATACCGTTGATGAAGATTACGGTCCTGATGCCCAACAAATTGAAGATATGACTGAAACAGAATTAACTTTAAGGAAGAACGCTTTTCTTGAATGGTTGGGAACTACTGATGTAGAAGCAGTGGAAATATAAACTCGAGGACAAGGGGCAAATCCAAAATGGTTTGAAAAAAGATTTCTTAGACTAACTGCTTCTCGGTTTGGAGAGATCATACAAATTAAAAAATCCACCAGTAGGGCAAAACGGGTTGAAAATATTTTGTAGTCAAATTTTTATGGTAACTCCAAAACTAAATATGGAAATGCATGTGAACAATTCGTAATAAAACAATTCGAGCAACAATTTTGTCTGAAAGTTAATGATTGTGGTCTATTTGTTGACTAAGAATTTCCATATCTAGCTAGTAATCCAGATGGGGTGGGAGAACCAAACTGGATCATTAAAATTAAATGTCCAAAGGAGACACTCCAAAAGAGGCCATAGAAAAGAAATTAATTCCATATGTATCAATCTACCATAATAATAATATGCTAACACCACAATTATTATTATCAAATCCAAGGGCAACTGAATATAACAAAGCGGGATATTTGTTACTTTGTTATCTACACCCCAAAGGGAATTCTAGTTGAAAAGGTATATACAACATATAAATAACATTTAAACATAAGTAACAATTTTAAGTAGCAATTTTTCCAGATTTCACGAGATGAAGAATTATGGAAGAAAACAATGATAACTCAATTAAAAGAATTTTACTTAAAACACGTGCTACCTGAAATGGTTGACCCTAGAAAATGTAGGAACTTGCCTCTAAGGAATTTGAAAGAAATAAAATTGAAACAAAAGCACAGATAAAGACTATTTTTTAAATTATTGTTGTGCATTGATGCTTTATTAACTGATTGTAATTTTTGTGACGTTTTATCTAGGCGTTCAATATATTTTTTCGTACCTCAAATGTGCTAAATTGTAAAAGAAATTGAAACGTACGTCATAAAAATCTTATTTTAATCTTAAAAATGGTGATGTGGCCATCATGTTACTTTCTCCGATTTGACGATTAGACCAAAACCTTAAAAATACTGGCAAAACATTAAAAAATCGCTGCTTTAGGTTAAAAATCTAAAATATTCGCCAATCAAAAATTCGCTAATAGAAATCAATAATCAAACAATAAAACTAAAACATAGGCTCAAAAAAATCCAAATATCGAAAACTATGGCCTAAACATAAAAAAACGCAAACCAAAACATCGAAAATTTCAACAAATACATCGAAAATGTTGTCCAAAATAAAGATTATTTAGGCAAAAAAATTAAAAATTTGGAATAAATTGAGGCGAAAACAGGTAAAGGTAAAGATCTAAAATATAGACCAAAAAATGCAGACCAAAATATTGTAAATTCAAGTAAAAGAAAAAATATTTAGCTAGCACCTAAAATAATTCTTTGGCTCAAAATAAATTTCCGACCAAAAACTCGAAAATAATGCAAAAAAATAAAATAAAAAACAATAATTCAGGTTAAAAAGTAAAGGACAAAAAATCAAAAACCGACCAAAAAACTCGAAAATACCGGCAAAAAAATCGCGCATAAAAATCAATACTTCAGATTAGAAAATTTAAAATATAATACAAAAAAAGCTAAAACTCAAACCAACAATTAGGACCTAAATATCAAAAATACGGACCAAAAAATCGAAACTTTTAACACGCAACCTAAATTTTCACACCAAAATAAAGAATATTTAGGTCAAAAATCAAAAATTTGGAATAGAAAACGAAGTTACAAGCCAGAGATCCAAAAATGCAGAATAAAAAATTCAAGGAAAGGAAAAATAATTTGCCGTTTTCACCTTCCAAATAACCCTGTAGCTCAGAGTAAGTTTCTGAACAGAAACTCAAATTGAAAATAAAAAAATCTAAAATATGGGCCAAGAAAATAAACAATTAGACCAAATACTGAAAATTTGGGACAAAACAAATTTAAAAAAGCAGGCCAAAATAAAGAATATTTAGGCCAAAAATCAAAACTAAAAAAAAAAGAAATTACAGGCCAAAGATCTGAAAATGCAGATAAAAAAAATTCAAGCAAAGAAAAAATTGTTTGCCATTTTCACCCTCAAAATAACCCTGTAGCTCAAAGTAAGTTTCCGAACAGAAACTAAAATTGAAAATTGAAAAATTTAAAATATAGGACGAAAAAAACAAAATTTGGACCAAATACCGAAAATTTGGGGCTAAAAATAAAAAATACAGATTAAAAAATCGAAAATCTTAATAAACAAATGGAAAATTTCAGCCAAATAAAGAAATCTTAGGACAGAAGATCAAAAATTTGGACCAAAAAATCGAAAATACAGGTTAAAATTTAACAATTGCGGCCAAAAGATTGAAAACATGGGCCTAAAAATAAAAAAATGCAGACCAAAAAGTTAAAAAAACGAAAATTTTAATAAACAAATCGAAAGTTTTGGCCAAATAAAGAAATCTTAGGACATAAAATCAAAAATTTAGACCAAAAAAATACAAAATACAAATAAAAATTCAACAATTGTGTCAAAAAATCGAAAATTTAGACCAAAAATCGAAAGCACGAGCTTAAAAATCAAAATACTGACCAAAAAAGTCGAAAATTTCAACAGATCATTTTAAAATTGGGACCAACATAAAGAATATTTATGAAAAAAAATCAAGAATTTAAAGGAAAAAAATCGAAGAAACAGGCAAAAAAAATAAAATACGAGCACAAAAATTCTGGTCTAAAAATAATTTGCCCCAAAAATAACACAAGCTCAAATTAAGATACGATCCGAAACTCTAAAATAATTTTCAATTGAAATCACATTTTAAATGTGCATAGAGCGTTTAGTAAAATCAGATGAGACTGACGTTTAAAACGTCAAAATTATGAAAGATGGAAAAATTATACTTCAAATTCAAAAACTCGGTTTACTCAAAAACTAACAAGATTTCGAAAAAAACGTATTCTTTAGAAGTTGTTCATTTTGGTATTCTCTACAATTATTATTCACTCAAATTTGCTGTAACTATTATCGTTTCATAATTATAAACCAAAAATTGAAAAAAATTTCTCGAATAGCAATGATGTTATGAAAAATATTTCTAAGCAAAAGATGTTCATTTCTTTGTTGTCTTCAATGTTTGTAAAAATGTTTTTGTGATATTTTTCTTATTTAAGAAAATATGGGCAAAAAACAAAAAAACAGTTAAGGTAAACACCCACTTCCGGTGTATGAAATTTTACCAAAAGCTTCTCAGTTCTTCAGATTATCAAATAAGACGGATTTTCAAAGTTTCATATCAATTGCTTTATTAGTTTTTGAGATACAGCGCACACAGACAGACACACCATCACACACACAGACACAAATTTCTTTTTTCCAGAAATTGTTGAAATGGCATCTAGGGACCCCAAATCGGATATTTCCGTAAAAAAAATTTTTGAAAAAAAAATCACGATCACAATACTTTCTCGTACTTCGTAACGGAGAAAGTAAAAATTAAATAGAGAGTTTGTTGCCTTTGAACTTGGAAAATTTGGGATTTTGGCAATTTTCATAGACTCGACATGATTATCTCTTACCACTTTTTTTTAAACATAATAAATTCGCTACATTTTGGACTTTAAATCTTGTCGATTTTCTTTGAACGATATGTATATTTCCTTATATTTTTTAAAAACACACTAGATGCGCTCGGAATTTAAATCATCAAAATCAAGTAAGGCGTTCGGAAGTTAAGCAATTTTTCAAAATAAAAAACGCCATTTTGTTGATTGTGAACTTAGAAAACAACAGATTTTGGCTACTTTCTCTGAACAAAATGTATGTTTCTTTAATTTTTTTTTAAACACACTAAATTCGCTATATTTTGGAGTTTAAATCATTAACCTCTTCACGCCCAGGTTCGCCACATGTGACAACAAGCGAAAAATTAAAACAAAAACATTGTACAAAAAAAATACTTCTATAGCGCTATCTATGGAATATTTTTTCATATTTTTTTGCATAAATGGGAAAGTTTGTGACAGTGAAATCATATTTCGTAGAAAAAGTTAACAAGAAGTAATTTTTAATCAAACCTGGGATTAAATCAAAGCAACATGGGCTCGAAGTGGTTAAAATCAAGTAATGCGTTCGGAAATTAAAATTGGCCACTACAGCAAATTTGTAACGCGACTTTGTAACGATCGAATGAAATATCGTGTGAAAGTTTAACAAAAGCGTACATAGCGACCGTCAAAACTAAATAAAATTTTTTGCTCAAATTTAACCAATTTAGTGTCTCTGCGGTCCGTATAGTAAATCTCGAAAAGGTTAACCACAGGAACATCAGTTAAACAGATACGAAGTTGATGAAATTAAGGCCAGGTGGCGTATTTTAATATTGTAAATATCACAAGAGATGTTCAAAAAGTCCGCCATTAACAGTATGGTACAAATTACATAGAATTTGTTTGATTTTCTATCAATAGACTTTCAATGTATTTAATTTTTATATAACCCCGTAACAAAAAGTCTAAAACAGCAGATCGAATGATCTAGGTGGCCATGGGATTGCTGCATTTCTTCCTATTCAGCCAACATAGGAGGAGGAGCTCCATCATGTTAAAACCATCTTATTCAAGCCCTTGATGATAAACTTAAATTATCTTTAAAGATATCTTGAAGAAAATTAAGATAATTGGATCTTGCGTGGTTAATGTCAATACATTTACTTTAAAAACTTGGCCTATTTTGTTTCATTGGGCTTTCGGCATCACCCAATTGTTTGTCTTCTACATGTTGGTAAAGACCTCTAACAATGGTCGAAATATTCAATAAAATATTTTTGTGCGGCAAGTGTGACATTTTTATTAGAATAAATATAACAAACAAGCATGTAACGCTTTCCTTCGTTAGAAAAATCAATGATAACTTTCAGAAACACTAATACAATTAAAGATTGATAAACTTATTTGACAAAAATTATATAAAGGTGTTGTAAACATTTTTACTTCTCCGTTACGAAGTACCAGGAAGTATTATGATCGTGATTTTTTTTCAAATTTTTTTTATGGAAATATCCGTTTTGGGGTCCCTAGATGCCATTTCAACAATTTCTGGAAAAATGATGATGTGGCCATCATGTTACTTTCTCCGACTTGATGGTATCATTTATATTTACGCTTCCATGGTTTATTTTCAATTTAGATTATATTTTAAGTGTGCATCGAACGTTTCGTAGACTCGGATAAAACTGACGTTTAAAACGTCAAAATTATGAAAGATGGAAAAATGTACTTAAAATTCAAAAACTCAGTTTACTCAAAAACTAAAGAGATTTCGAAAAAAACTTATTTTTCATAAATTGTTTATTTTGGCATTCTCTACAATTATTATTAACATAAATTTGCAGTAACTATTAGCGTTTCATAACTGTATACCAAAAATGAAAAAAAAAATAATAATTTTTTTTCTCGAATAACAATGATTTTATGAAAAATGTTTTCAAACAAAATAATCGCATTTCTTTATTGTCTTCAATATTTGTTTAAATGTTTTTGTGATATTTTTCATATTTAAGAAAATATTGGCAAAAAACAAAAAACAGTTAAGGTAAACACCCACTTCCGGTGTATGAAATTTTACCAAAAGCTTTTCAGTTCTTCGGATTATCAAATAAAACTTATGTTCAAAGTTTCTTATCAATTGGCTTATTAGTTTTTGAGATACAGCGCGCACACACACACACACACACACACAAACACACACACACACACACACACAGGCACAAACACATTTTTTTCCAGAAATTGTTGAAATGACATCTAGGGATCCCAAAACGGATATTTCCGTAAAAAAAATTTTTGAAAAAAAAAATCACGATCACAATACTTTTTCGTACTTCGTAACGGAGAAAGTAAAAATTATGTGTTTCTAATGGCTCTTAGTTGTTAAGCAAAATTTACGAATGAGTTCAAGCTCTTCTTAAATTATAAAACAACAAAGATACATTAAGAGTGCTATCAAATCGGAGAAAGGTATATGATAATCACATCAATGTTTATTTTTATTTTTTAAGTTAAATACTTAAAAACGAAGAAAAAAATTAAATAATTTTTAAAAAATTCAAAAAATATTAATATTGTAATTTTTGTTCTTCTATTCGATTGGTTATGGTTATTAATCTGATTGGTTTACAAACTCTATTTGTATAAATATAATTATTTGTTGATTTGGAATTAGTTCCTGCGTAGTAGATAGTTTAATTAATCGGATATAATTAATAAATCTGCGCCCAAAACAAGTGATCTGATTGATCTCAACCGATAAGTGTGAAGTAGTAGAAATACTATACAGAAAGGGCGTAATAATAATTATACCCGAATATTATAGCGATTTCGCTACTTGAAACTCGCGCGTTCCCGTTTATTATCGTGCATTTTAGGACCTTTTTCAGTGATATTTCGAGCACATTCCTCTATCTTTGTCTTGTTGCAGCCCTTGTTTTTCTATAGCCGCGCGGGTTAGATACAGGGGAAGTGGGTTGGTTTCTTTGCGTTCCTATTTCACAGCTGGTAACCAGCGCTCTTAGCAGTGAGGGTCATGGTATATTGCCCGATCGTCTCATTAAGTAAATTAGTATTATTTTTATCTTTTCATAATTCCAGTGTATTTTATTCGAAATCTCATGGCCTTGTAAATAACATAATAATGATGGTGTGGTGCAAGTATGAGGAAAAGCTCAATATTAGCCAAAACGGCATCCTTTTACAGAACAGCACCCATTTGCTCCTTAAAATTAATATGTTTCAGAGATTGCTTTCATCAATGTATATTAAAACATTAGAAAGTAAAAGTGTTGTGTCATCACCTGTAAAGGTTAATAACCGCCTCTTCATCAGAATTAAAATAGAAAGGAAGTTGAAATATTATTTGAACTCGTATATTTCAGATAATTACGGAAACAAGGCATTGTTCAAAGTATTGTAAATTTGCAGTGTGTAATATGAAACATGTAGATAGTAGTTATGTGTGTAGCTGTTTTCTTATTTATAAGTATTATTTTTTTACGACAAATAAATAAAGAGGGCTTTTGCCCATTCATTTGACAACGCAAAGTAGACATTTTCCGAACAGTTGTATTTTCCGGCACGTTACCCATTAGGGTGACCGGATCTCATAGAGGGGAAAAAATGTCGGAATCTTGTTCGTCTGGACCCCACAAAACGATTCCCCTTTCCAGATATTGAGATAACCGAAATTTGAGCTCGATTAAACGACGTTAACCCGTGCCGCTCGTCGCTTAAAGTTTGAAAAAATTTAAATTTTTGGCCAATAAGCTGACATATGGAGCCATAACGCCAGAACGGTAAATAATAGAAACACGCTTAATATCTCAAAAGAAAGCTAATGTTGTTCTTCAAAATTTATATTCTATACATAATTGTGGTTATTTTAAGCCAAACAGAGTTACAACAGCCTTTGGCCCGAAAAACGTGACCTGGTACCAGTAGGAGCCAGTTTGGGAGTATTCTAAGAATTTTACGGGCTTTTACATAATGTGTCTCCGAATTAACATTTTTTTGTTAAAAAGTATTTTGGAACTCTATTTTCAAACATAAAGAGCCTTTTGTTCAAATTCAATATTATATTATATGGGGATTACCTGACTTGTTTACCAAAGAAAGACCCGTTTGACAGGTAAACAGGAGGGTGCATCTAATTTCTATTTTAGTAATGGTGATTTTACTTCAGCGCACAATCGACCTTTTATTTATTCAGTTTAGTTTCTACAGTGCCTTTGAGCTGGTTAGATCGAACAATTATCCAGTGAAGATATTTTAACGTTTTTTTTTTTAATTTTCCAAGTGTGTGTGTTATTGTTTTTATAAGTATTATGGTATTATTTTAAAAGACATTTGAAAACATTTTATTGAAATTAAAGTTTGTAATATATTTTGTTTCATTTTTCAAGTTAACTGTTATTTACCTGTTGGACTCTGAAATGGCATCCACATCAGGTGTACAAAGCCGGACCAAGGATAAAATATTTCTTTATCCCATTCACCAGATCACCGGTTGTACACTACCCTCAATACGTCAAGTTTTGTGTGCTTTATTTTATAATTTACGTACTGTGAAATTACCTGTAAGAGAATCAGCAAAACTTACCATACGAGAAGTGTTCATTTTTTGGGAGAAAGCTCGAATCCCGACTAAACATGAGCATGATGCAATTACTAAGCTGGAAAAACTTCACGCCAAGTGGAGAACTCTTCAAAAAGACCGGAAGAAAACATCGGAAACGGCCAAGAACAAATTTAAACAGTTTGTTGAAAAGTTGGATGATCTCTTTGATATTGCTCAAAAAGATGCCTTGGCTCTGATGAAATCGGAAGAAGATAAGGCGTTTCTCGTGAAACAGAGGCAGAAGGGCCGCCCAGGTTCCATGACTGGAGTGGATCTCAAGTTGTCTCGAGCTGAAGAAATCAAGGCGCAAAAGGAACTTGCAAAAATGAACCGACAAATACAAGAAGAAACTTTCGATATTGGTGAGTTTTTTATTATTATTATTATTCTAAAAAATAGATAAACAAATAAGTAAATAGTTTCATTATAATTGAAAGTAAATTGTACATGAGAGCATCATTTGGCATCTTTATGAGTGAGTTTATATTTTTTAAATAATAAATTAGAAGTAGGTAATTTAGTACCTTTAGTATGTATTATTACTATTCTGCTAAAACGACAAGATTATATAGTATTTTATTCTCTTTCTTTTGTTGCTTCTTAGAGACGGATGATGAAGACAAGTTCGAAGAAGGAGAAGAAGAAGAAGACACTGAAGAGGATAGCATCTACCAGGAACTTGAGCTTGGAGAAAATGGACATCTCTGAAGAAGCTGCAGAAGATCAAGAGAGCAAGAGGATGAAAGTTTCATTTGCAAGGAGCGTCAAAGAGATTTTAAACATGAAATTGTCCATTTTGTTAGATCGATGTAAATTATGCGACAGAAATGCCACAAGAATTTTAATAGCTACTCTAGAAGCACTAAATCTTGACCCTCTTGAGTACAAAGTCTCGAAAACTTTATTACATTCTAGAAGGCAAATGTTCAGAGAACAATATAATAAATTTTTTCTAGATAAAGTAAACATTCCTGAAAAAGAGCCCGTGGTTGTCCATTGGGACGGTAAACTTTTACCGGGTGTTTTAAAAAATGAACAATGTGAGCAAATAGCTATTGCTATTTTATATGGCGAAAAGGAACAGCTGCTGGGAGTTCCTGTAACAGCAAACAGCTCTGGAGAGGAGCAAGCCGTAGCCGTATATGAATGCCTAGAGGAATGGAGTCTTCCAAACACCGTCAAGGCGATGTGCTTCGGCACTACAGCATCCAACACGGGAAGACTCAAAGGAGCATGCGTCATATTGGAGCAAATGTTAGGAAGAGAATTGGTATACCTAGCTTGTCGTCGCCATATCTTGGAAATTCTGTTAAGAGGGGTATTCGACACAAAAATGGGATCAACCACGGGACCTCATCCAGACATTTTCAAGAGATTCCTCACTGCGTGGCCCAAGATAGACAAAGGAAAATACGACACAGGTATCAGTGACAATCTAATACAAAAGCAGCTAACTCCAGAAGTAATTGCAAATGTTACTGCTGAATTAGAGACCAAATTAACTGAAAGCCACCCCAGAGATGACTACAAGGAGCTGTTGCAGTTGGTTCTCGTATTTGTTGGATCACTAGACGGCAATGTTGTGGGTTTTAGAACTCCAGGAGCCATTCATCACGCTAGGTGGATGGAAACTGCTTAAAAATGTTCATTTTTCGTCGTAAATTTAAGATGTCTAAAGAAGAAGAAAGTTATGTGCGTGCCATTTCTGTTTTCCTAGTTAAAATTTATTGTAAAGCTTGGTTCAATGCTCCAAAAGCTCATCTTGCACCAAAGCAATATTTAGGTATTTTGCATAGTCTGTTAGACTATAAAAAATGTGACAACGAAATAGCAGAAATAGCCCTGACCAAATTTTCGAATCATCTGTGGTATTTGATGCAAAGTTGGTGGGATTATCGTTTTTTATCCCACCATTATAGACGATGAAAAGTTGTTAATGGCTAATAAATTGCTCAGTAGCACAGATGAACCAAGAGAGCACGCTAGGGTTGTAAATCGAAAAGTAAGGAAAGAAAAATGAAAAGAGGTAGTTGATGGAGGATTGGTAAATTTACTTACCAAAGAAACGTTTACATTCTTTGACCAATTTAATATAAAAACAGATTTCCTAAGACAACATCTTATTATAACACATTATTTTGAGGCCAGGCGTTTGTGGCCTCAAAATAATGACTTCCAAGAAGGATTGAAAATTGTCAAAACATTAAAAGTAGTTGATGATATGGCTGAGCGTGGTATTAAATTAATAACCGACTTTAACGACCTTCTGACAAAAGATGAAGACCAAAAGCAATACGACCTGCAAGTTGTAACCAAATGCCGAGCATTATATCCTGACGTTTCAAAAACTACTTTAACAAAAGCTCTAGAATAGATTGTAATGTAAAATTATCAACTCATGTAGGTACTACGTCTGTATCTTTTCTGTGTCTGTTTTATA
Organism: Ocypus olens; assembly: GCA_910593695.2. Taxonomy (NCBI): domain Eukaryota; kingdom Metazoa; phylum Arthropoda; class Insecta; order Coleoptera; family Staphylinidae; genus Ocypus; species Ocypus olens. The sequence continues at coordinate 33,845,629 of OU343056.1, forward strand.
TGTATTATATACCTGATTTTTATATTTAAAAATAAAAAATGTCATTAGACACTATTACTTATTTTTTTATTATATTTCGACTTTAAGCTCAAAAATATACAAAAAAAAAGCAAAATTTATCACTTAATAACAAAATATACAAAGTATGCTCCTTGTGGTACCAGGTCACGTTTTTAGGGCTAAAGGCTGTTGTAACTCGGTTTTACTTAAAATAACAACAATTATGTATAGAATATAAATTTTGAAGAACAACATTAGCTTTCTTTTGAGATGTTAAGCGTGTTTTCATTTTTTACCGTTCTGGAGTTATGGCTTCATATGTCAGCTTTTTGGCCTAAAATTTGGATTATTTCAAACTTTGAGCGACGAGCGGCACGGGTTAACGTCGTTTAATCGAGCTCAAATTTCGGCTATCTCAATATCTGGAAAGGGGAATCGTTTTGTGGGGTCCAGATGACCAAAATTCCGACATCGATTTTTTGCTGTCACCCTATTACCTATACCAGCGTGTGTGATTGTATTTTTCTGCTAACTTCAATTAAATGTAGATAGTGACAGATTGATTTGATTGATTGATTGATCACAAAGCGTGGGGTTGGTGCGAATCCCAAACGCATGTACACGTTGTTTACAGTCCGCAGACTGGATCGTCGATCATCCCTTTCGGCCGGAAACATTATAGGCCCACCGGGCAAATGCCCGATTGTCTGGTGGACCTATCCGCCACTAAATGTAGGTATTTTCTCTGAACTTGCCAACTTTTTGTTTTTTGCACCAATCCTAGAATTTTAAATTTTTTTTTCATACTTTATCTCACAATAAGATATTTCCGGTAACAAATTCAGCGCGATGGAGCACGCAACATGTGCAATATCGTACGGTGTACTTATAAAAAATCACTGCCGTTGCTATTTTCCCTGTTTTCACTCATAATTATTTGTTGAAATAACAATTTTATCAATATCGCACAATAAACTGACGTTTACTATCATAAATATCAGTGTTGTTTCTATTTACCAGCCCCCTAGATCAGTGGCGGCTCGTTATATAGAGCCAAGGAGACATGGCACTACCTGTAGTAGTTTCAAGCTCGCAAGAATTTCTATCTTTTGTTGTCTAAAATTGTATTTCTTAGCTGACAATAATGGTTTGTTACAGTTGTCAATAATGGTTTCTTGCAGTTGTCAAGAATGGTGTGTTTCAGCTGTTAAAAATTGTAGTTTTCAATTGTTAGGAAATGTATTATTTAACTGTCGAAAATAATATTTCTCAGTTGTCAAAAATGTTATTTTTCAGCTATAAAAAAATTGGGATTTTTGTTGTCTAAAATTGAATTTTTTAGCTGACAATAATGGTTTATTTTAATAATGTTTTGTTGCGTTTGTCAAGAATCGTATTTTTCAATTGTTAAAAATTGCATTTTTCAGCTGTTAAGAAGTGTATTTTTCCAATGTCAAAAATGATATTTTTCAGTTGTCAAAAATGTTTTTTTTTGTATGTCAAAAAGGTTTTTCTCACCTTTTAAAATGTTATTTTTCAGTTATCGAAAACAGCATTTTGTGACACTATTTTTAATTGTCAATTGGCACATTTCAGCTGTCAAAATTTGACTTTTTGTAGTCAAAAATTGTATTTTTTAGCAGGCGATAATGGTATGTTACAGTTGTCAATAATGGTTTGTTGCAGTTGTCAACAATGGTATTTTTCAGTTGTTAAAAATAGTAGTTTTCAGCTGTTAAGAAGTGTATTATTCAACTGTCAAAAATGATATTTTTCAGCTGTCAAAAATGCGATTTCCAACCTATAAAAATGTTATTTTTCAGCTATCAAAAGCAGCATTTTTCTACATTTTTTTAAATGTCAAAAATGGCATTTTCGGCTGTCAAAACTTGTATTTTTTGTGTTGTCAAAAATTGAATTTTTTTAGCTGACAATAATGGTTTGTTACAGTTGTCAACAATGGTTTATTGCAGTTGTCAAGAATGGTATGTTTCAACTGTTAAAAATGGTATTTTTCAGCTGTTAAGAAGTGTATTATTCAACTGTCAAAAATGATATTTTTCAGCTGTCAAAAATGATATTTTTCAGCTGCCAAAAATGATATTTTTCAGCCGTCAACAATGGTATTTCCCACCTATAAAAATGATATTTTTCAGCTATTAGAAACAGCATTTTTCAGCGTTCAAAAATTGTATTTTCTATTGTCAAAAATTGTATTTTTTGTTTTCAGAAATTGTATTTTTTGTTTTCAAAAATTGAATTTTTTAGCTGACAATAACGGTATAATACAGTTGTCAATAATAGTGTGTTGATGTTATCAAGAATGGTATTTTTCAGCTATTAAGAATTGCATTATTCAGCTGTCAAAAATGTAATTTTTCAACTGTCAAACATGATATTTTTCAGCTGCCAAAAATAGTATTTCCCACCTATATAAATGGTATTTTTTAGCTATCGAAAGCAGCATTTTTAACATTTTTGACAGTTGAAAAACTGCCAAAAATTGTACTTTCTGCTGTCAAAAATTGTATTTTTTGTTTTCAAAAATTGTATTTTTTGTTTTCAAAAATTGTATTTTTTAGCTGATAATAATGGTATGATGCAGTTGTCAATAATAGTGTGTTGATGTTATCAAGTATGCTATTTTTCAGCTACTAAGAATTGCATTATTCAGCTGTCAAAAATGTAATTTTTCAGCTGTCAAACATGATATTTTTCAGCTGCCAAAAATGGTATTTCCTATATAAACGGTATTTTTTAGCTATAGAAAGCAGCATTTTTAACATTTTTTAACTGTCAAAAATGGCATGTTTCAGCTGTCAAAATCTGTATATTTTGTATTCAAAAATTGATTTTTTTTGTTGTCAAAAATTGTATCTTTCAGCAGCCAATAACGGTATGTTTCAGCTGTCGGGAATGGTATTTTTCGGCTGTCAAGAATGGTAATCCCTAGCAGTTAAAAATAGTATTTTTCAGCTGTCTCGAGTTCTATTTTACAGTAGAAAATGGTATTCTTCAAATATGCTATGTTTCAGCTGCCAAAAACAGTATTTTTTAACTAGTAAAAATAGTTTTTTTTCGACATTTTCGAATTGTCAAAAATTGTATTTTTCAGCTGCCAAAAGTAGTATATTTCGCTGTCAAACGTAGTATTTTTCACTGTCAAAAATAGTATTTTTTTGTCAAATATAGTATTTTTAGTGTGTCAGAAATGGTATGTTTTAGCTGACAAAAATGGTATTCCTCAGCTGTTGAAAATTAGTATTTTTCAGCTATCAAAAATAGTTTTTTTTTTGTCCAAAATAGTATTTTTCGTGTTTTAACAATGGTATGTTTAAGCTGGCGAAAACAGAATTTTTCAGCTAGTAAAAATAGTTTTTTTCAACATTTTTGAACAATCTAAAATTGTATTTTTCAGCTGTCAACAGTAGAATATTTTGCTGTCGAAAGCAGGGGCGGGCCGTTATATAGAACCGCGCTACCTGTAGTTTCAAGTTCAGCAAGAATTTTGAATTAATTCTTAAAACACTTTTTCGGGAGTTACTTTGGTCCAGGAAGATAAATAGTTCTTCAAAAAGGGAGGGTGGAGGGGAGATATATTGTATAAGAGGCTCTACCATCAACATGTTCCACGAACCGCCACTGCCCTAGATACGAATATGACTAATGTTCGCCAGCTCGTGACAACGCGAATGGTTGATATTTATGTATATTAATTATACATATTTGTGAATTATGTTTGGGTTCTTGTGCAAAACGGTCGTAGAAAAAATATTATGTGCAGTTTCGAGCGCAAAGTATGTTTGCGATTTCGACAGATTGTTTAGATTTATTTATCTCAATCGGCAAACACATACTTTGAGCACTTACACAAATAGCTATTGTGAGCGAAATGCACATTATTTTTTCTTTTAACGGTATTCTATAGATATAGATTATGTTCGCTCAATAGTACCTAAAAGGCAATATATGTAATTTATCTAAAACTTTTCAACATTTATAGGAAACCCAGTGCACAAACACTTTTGCTGTGGTAACAAATCATACATTTTTTGATTTGATTCGTAATAAATTGTTTAATATTTATTTATTGTTAGATCCTATTTGTAATAATTGTAATATTCAACTTTCAAGTTAATTGTAATTTATTTCTATGTTATATGAGAATCATATATCAGGGAAAATGTGATGGTATAATTGTAAAAATTATCCTTAATAATGTCTGGATTAAAATTAGTTTTACAGATTTTCTGGTTAAATATTACCAACAAAAATAGTATCTTTCTATTGCACTTGTTTTACATGCTTGAAATTACTAGATTTTATAATTAGAAATGGTAAAAATTTCTAGTTATTTGTTTAAAAATTGCCAATGGCAGGTTTACTGACGCGGTTGTAGTTTCACCGGCGAGCGTGCAAGAATTTTTATTTATTCTAAGTAAATTACTTGATAAACTTGATTAAGGTTAATATTAATTGGTGGTGTTTTTAATGTATATTTTAACACTAAAGATTTTTTAAAGATATACGGGTTTGCGACCTTATGGCTTCATATGGACGGGGAAAACTGGTTGAGTTTCGAGTTCATTACGAGATCAGGTAATTGCGTAGAAAATTGTCTAGTGCCGAATTAAAACTTGGCTAATTGTTCCGGGATTTTCGGATAATGTTGGTATACATGTAAAATTAAATACTGAACCGTGTAATGCAAAATTAGTGAAAGGAAGAAAATGTTCGGAGATTAATTGATACTCGAGTGAAGATTTGGTAAGAAATTCGGAATAACGCCACAGACGTAATTTACATTTTGCTTGAAATTATCAAGTTGTGTTAGCAATACATAAATGCCCATAACCACAAAAATAAATTTCGTAAAATTTGAGAAATGTCATGTAATGAAGAAAAACATCGGTATGGATATAATTTATAAGCTTTTGACAAGAAAAATCATATAAACTGGTTTGTCGTCTTTCATTTCTCCAAAAGCAGATAAAAGCTCTTCAAGACTTTGTGGCAGGACAACCAACGAACTTCTGTGTAATAAGGAAGCTCTTCGAATTCAGATTCTAAATCGGTTTGCATACGGTTATATGGTTACAAGTTTTTCCATATTATGCGCTAAACAGATAAATTCATAAATATGTAATAAGTGTGTTTGTAAATTAATTACATGTAAACCGGTTGCAGCTAAGTTAATAATTTGCATGAACAAGTAAACCGTTATGCGTAGTGACACGCCCTGTATTGTTCTCCAAATGATATACGATTCACTGGGAGTTATATTGGTGTTTATTTTCTATGTATTGTGTGTTCGTTTACCGCAAAGCACCAATAAACGATTATGTCGAACATTTTTTAATCTTTAACGGCAGATAGGGCCGGTTTGAGGGTACCCGGTGCCCTGCTGCGAAATTCTATTATAGCGCCCCACCCCCCAATTTTAATGACATTAGTGACTAATAATAATAAGTAATTAAAATAATAAAAACATAATTTTGTCTTTCATAATTTAATTAAATATAAATCTTCATACAGTACCTAGTAGAAGTGGGTAACGATTAAAAGAGTCGGGGGTCTTTTTTTGCTCTTTAATATGTTTTCAGGGTAAATTACTATATTTCGAAATGAGGACTTTTGTGTTCATCACTTTTTTCTAGACATACTTTTTTTTACTTTTTCAAACGAGTTAAGATCACTTAAAAGGTCGGCTCTTATTTATGCCTAGGCTGTAAAAGTAATGAGCCAATATGGGGAGACTTCACGGCCTACGTCATATTATTTCGTCATTCAGATAGACGCCGCGTCGACCAATAGAAGCTGCCCGGAAATTTGGTTGACCTAACAATCTATTTTTCGCGTAATTGAGAGTTTCGAATTTCCCGTTTTACTTGGGTACCTACGAAATGTTTACAAAGCTACCTGCGATATGTTAATAGAATTAAATATATTGAAAATTATCGCATTGCAAGTTATGAATTTCTCCTAAACAATCCGCGAAAGAAATATGTGTTTACCACGGCAATAAAGCAGATTTCATGATTGGATTTACCCCAAACCCGTCCGTAAATCTGTCACGTTATTACCCTTTTAAACAAATAACTATTGTTCAAAAAAAAATAAACATTTCGTAGATACCTAAGTATAACAAAAATTGATATTTATAATGGACATTGTGGTGTCCGCATTTTGACGGTGTCTGTGGTATAATAATTCATAATCATAATGATCATGATTTCGTAAGTGACATGTAATGAGTTTTTAAATCTGACGGGCCGTATAATTATTTCGAGTAAAACTCTTCAATACATTTGTTTACGATTAAAAATATAAAGTCAATAAGTCCAGGAACACATATATACCAGCGATCTGTAAAAGCCCCATAACTTATTTGCTATTCGAGATATCGACTTCTAGTTTTCTTGAACTGCTACCCACACTTATTCTGCATATTTTAAAAATATATATGTTTTTGTACAGGGTGTCCCAATATACATAACAAAACAAAGTTTTGTTTTTTTAAATGGAACACCCTATATTTTATACTTTATTTTCAACCCTCTTGAGAAGCTGATAAAACTAGTATCAGATAGTATGGGTCTATTATGGATGGTTGGTTAGTTATGGGCAAATTTGTGGGCAAAAACATGTACACATTGAAAACATTGCAGAAGCGCTCCTAGCAAAGATAACATCATTATTTATACACTAGAAAATTTCCCACATCCTAAAGAATAATACACATTGGCTTTGGTTCTCTTTTATTCATAGTGCTATACAGGGTGTCAACATACGCAAAACAATGGATAACTATTTTTTTTCAAATGGAACACCCTATATAAGTTGCCACCAATCTATGGCATTTTTAATAAGCTTTCCAATGATATACAGTTTGTATAACAAAATATTAAGGATTCTTGAGATTTATCAATAAAAACATATTTCTTTTGCCACCTTCTGCTGATTTTTGGATTTTCAACCAAAACTATGCATTTTCAGGAAAAATTATAAGAGACCAAAGTTGTAGAGCGAAAAAATTCCGATCGATATGGGTCTTTCAACTTTTAAGATAATGCGTGCATTGCCCGCCAGAGCGTAAAATCGTGACCGTATATGCATTTTAGCGTATTTCTCAAATTTTTCATTAACAAATTGCACTATACTTTATTTTCCGCACCCTCTAGCGGAAAAACGGGAAATTATAGCGAAATTAAAATGCCCTATATCGATTGAAAATGTTCCGCTCTACAACTCGTAATAGAAGCAATTTTTGCCAAAAATGCATAGTTTTCCCTAAAAATGCAAATTGAAAATGTATATATCAATTTTTCGTTTTTCAATGGTTTTCTGCATTTTTAGCAAAAACTATCCATTTTAGGAAAAAATTGTTTCTTTTAAGAGTTGTAGAGCGGAATATTTTCAATCGATGTAGGTCATTTGAATAATTCTATAATTACCCGTTTTTCTGCTAGAAGACGTGAAAAATAAAGTATAGTGCAATTAATTAACAAACAGTTTGAGAAAAACGCTAAAATTCATGTACGGTCATGATGTTGCGCACTCTGGCGGGCAACGCACGCATTATAAGAAAAGTCGGAAGAGCTACATCGATCAAAAATTTTCCGCTCTACAACTTTGGTCCCTTATTATTTTTACTTTCTCCGTTACGAAGTACGAGAAAGTATTGTGATCGTGATTTTTTTTTCAAAATTTTTTTTTACGGAAATATCCGTTTTGGGGTCCCTGGATGCCATTTCAACAATTTCTGGAAAAAAAAATTTTGTGTCTGTGTGTGTGTCTGTGTGTGTGTCTGTGTGTGTGTGTGTCTGTCTGTGTGCGCTGTATCTCAAAAACTAATAGAGCCATTGATATGAAACTTTATACATCCGTCTTATTTGATAATCTGAAGAACTGAAAAACTTTTGGTAAAATTTCGTACACCGGAAGTGGGTGTTTACCTTAACTGTTTTTTGTTTTTTGCCAATATTTTCTTAAATATGAAAAATATCACAAAAACATTTAAACAAACATCGAAGACAAAAAAGAAATGAACATCTTTTGCTTGAAAATATTTTTCATAAAATCATTGCTATTCGAGAAAAAAATTTATTAATTTTTCTAAATTTTTGGTTTATAATTATGAAACGATAATAGTTACAGCAAATTTATATGAATAATAATTGTAGAGAATGCCAAAATAAACAACTTCTAAAGAATAAGTTTTTTTCGAAATATCGTTAGTTTTTGAGTAAACCGAATTTTTCCATCTTTCATGATTTTGACGTTTTAAACGTCAGATTCATCCGAGTTTACGCAACGCTCGATGTACATTTAAAATATGATTTCAATTGAAAATAAACCCATGAAAACGTAAATGTAAAGTCGGAGAAAGTAACATGATGGCCACATCACCATTTTTTCAGAAAATGCATGGTTTTGGATGAAAATCCGAAAATGAGCAGGAGGTGACAAAAGAGAAATGTTTTTGGATAAATCTCAAGAATCCTTAATATTTCATTATACAAATTGTACATCATTGGAAAGCTTATTAAAATTCCATGCATTGGTGGCAAGATATATAGGGTGTTCCATTTGAAAAAAAATAGTTATCCAATATTTTGCGTATGTTGACACCCTGTATAGCAGTATGAACAAAAAAAAACCAAAGCCGATTTGTATTATTCTCCATGATGTGGAAAATTCTTTAGTGTACAAAAAATTACGCTATCTTTTCTAGGAACGCTTCTGCAATGTTTTCAATGTGTACATGTTTTTGCCACAAATTCGCTCATAACTAACCAACCGTCCATAATAGACCCATACTATCTTATACTATTTTTATCAGCTTCTCAAGAGGGTTGAAAATAAAGTATAAAATATAGGGTGTTCCATTTAAAAAAACACAACTTTGTTCTGTTATGTATATTGGGACACCCTGTACAAAAACTTACAAATTTTTAAAATATGTAGAATAAGTGTAGGTACCAGTTCAAGAAAACTAGAAGTCGATATCTCAAATAGCAAATAAGTTATGGGGCTTTTACAGATCCCTGAGTCACCCGGTATGTATTGCATAGCCAATCTAGGTAAATGAGGATTCATATTATTATTGTTATTAACCTCCAAATCCTTTCAGATTATTTTTCCGATTTCAGCTCGGGTTTAATTACGGGGGAAAGTTGGGCAAACACGGTGCTCGGAGAAAACTTATACGGGGTTGTTAATACTTCGGAGAACCCGTTAAGAGCTTTTTCCACGAGGATCATCTCTCGTTTTACTGTGCTGGAAAATAAGTCGCCGGTTGACGGCATTTAAACGTCCTGCGTAAAGTGCCTGGCTAATAGGAGCCGGTCACGGCAAGCAAATTTTGGTCGAAGCGGCGTCTCATCTGATTGGCGAAATAACATGACGTAGGCCGTGAAGCCTCACGGCCTATGCATTAATAAGCATTTTTAACGCCTAGTCCGTAAAAGTGATACTTCGCGGCCTACCTGCAGTCCGGACAATCTTACATTTCTTGTCAATCCGCGAAAATAGTCGATCAAGGGAGAGAAATGCGTGATTTTTCCTGAGGTGCAAATTTGTATCCCGAGGGCGAAAGCCTGGTGATACAATGCATTGAAGATGTGTAACTGAATTCTGGTAGACCCCAAATATCTTTTTCATTTTTACATATATCTTTATGAAATTCAGTATTGTGTTTTTGTCAACAAGTGGAATTTTAATAGAAATTCCACTTCAGGTTTAACCGGAAATGTCCTTAACTTATCTATACTCGGCGTCAAAAAAAAGCGCCACTCTAAAAATCGCGAAAAAAACTCGATTTTTCAAACCGTCGTAACTTGGTTAAATTTTTTATGTAAAAAATTGTCCAACGTGGACAAGCTGCACCACGCGCAAAAATCGGCGGGAAATTTCACCACAATGGCAGAAAAATTTAATCAATTTCCTTCAAATGCCTTAAAAATTCAAGTCGTTTCGATGATTTGGAGCAAAGTTATGAATTTTTGAAAAAATGACATTTTTTACATCAAAAACATCGCGTTGTTACGAGGGGTGGGTTGGACTTGGGGTTAAAATCAACTATACATTCTTAAAGATAAAACTTGAATCTTTCCCAAACTGAAAGATTCATCAATTTTCGACCAAATTGAACCAAGTTACGACGGTTTGTAAACCGAGTTTTTTCGCGATTTTTCGAGTGGTGCTTTTTTTGACGCCGAGTGTATATCAAATAGAACACCCTGTATATTATAACATAATTTAATTCGTCTCTGAATTCTGAATTTATAGATGTATCATGAGTCACCCTTTGGTTGTTAGTTTTTTGTTTAAATTTTAAACAGCCTGAAGTGGAATTTTTATTAAAAATCCACATGTCGATACACTTTGTTCCCTGAAAATACCATATTAAATTTCATAAAGATATATGTATGTAAAAATCCAAATTTGGGGTCTACCAGAATACAGTGACAACCGGTATATTCTTTATATTTATATAAAATATGTTATCAGGGCTAAAAAATATGTTTACAAAGTACGAGAGAGTACGAGAGAGAGGTCACCAGAGAAGATTTTTTGAAAATTTTAAAAAGCTCCGTACCTTAAAAAATAATAAATATTTTCAAACTTAAGTTTGAGCATAAGCTTTATTTGACATTCCAATGGATTTAGAAGCTTTAGGAGAAATTTCAGTGTCGTGGCAGAAAGTATGCGTTACCCATTTAACACATCGTCGACGAAGCGGCAATACCGCCTAACCGCAATTTTTATCAAAATTGAGATTTTAGGACATAACCTTTTCCCAGAAAGCTATAAGTAAGTTTTTTAAGTAAGTAAGTTTTTTTATTTCCGCAAGAAAATTGAAAAATTTATTTTTTTTTGTCTATAATTATGAAATGATTGTTATTGTCCTTAAAATAAGGAAGTTGAAGTATAATCTTAAAATTATTTTCATTCAAAAGGAATATTAAGCAGAATCCAAATTTGCAATAAAATATATAACTTTCTACTTAAAATAAGCAAGTCGGTGTTGACTTCTGGTATAGCCGGAAGTCGTATAATCTTAAAATTATTTTCATTGGTAAGAAATTAATGAGGAACCCAAATTTGCAATAAAAATGTAACTTTTTATTTAAAATAAGGAAGTTGGTGAACCTCCGGTATAACCGGAAGTCGTAAAATCTTGAAATAATGTTCACTAGAATACATTAATTAGAATACTTTTAATGTGCGGTTTCAGTGAGACACCCTGTATATATTGCGGATATTTTTTGGTGGAATTTTCAAATTAATTTTTATAAATGTTTTGTGAAATTTTCAGCTTTGCAGCTTTTCCGGTTTTGCCGCGGCAGAAAACATGCGTTACCCATTTAGTATATCGGGTGTAACTGAATTCTGGTAAACCCCAAATAACTTTTTCAATTTTACAAATATCTTTATGAGATTTAGTATAGTGTTTTTAGAGAATAAAGTGTGTTAATAACTGGAATTTGAATAAAAATCCCATTTCAAATTAAACACCCTGTATATTTTGACATCATTTAATTCGTCTCTAAATTCATTGAATTTATAGATGGATCATAAGTGACCTTTTGGTTGTTAGTTTTTTGCTTAAATTTAAAATAAATTTACACAAAAACCAAATTTAAATTGAATTTCAACAAAAAACTAACGACCAAAAAGTCGCTTATGACACTTCTCTAAACTCAGAATTTAGTGTCGAATTAAATTATGTCAAAATATACAGGGTGTTCCGTTTGAAATTGAAAAGTTAAGGTCATTTCCGGTTAAACCGGAAGTGGAATTTTTATTAAAAATCCACATGTCGATACACTTTATTCTCTGAAAACACCATATCAAAATTTCATAAAGTTATAGGTAAATATGTAAATGATATTTGGGGTCTACCAGAATTCAGTTACACCCGGTATTCTATTTTTTCACAAACGAGATATTTTAAGAGTAAAACGTTCGTTTCCAAAACCTAACCTAGAAAAAGACGAACTGTCAGCCATTACAGTTCAAATAAATGAAGGAACCTCGTAAGGAGATAAATGATTACTTCTCGCTCTAGGGCAGTGGTTCCTTACCTTTTCAATATTGTTACCCCTGCGACCTATTAGGAAAACTGATTTTACCCCTATCTTAAATTGTTATCAATAAGTTACAATTAATTAAGTAAAAATAGTTAGTGTGATGGTTGGTATTGTTTTACATTCACAAGTTTTTTTTTATGTTAGGTTTAGTTTCGCTTAAAGCGTATCAAGTCATGAACCACATTGAGATGGTTTCTGGCTTTTGTTTTCAGTGTAACTAAAGTGGAAAAACCACTCTCACATCTATAAGTGGTGATAAAGGGTATTAGCATTTTTAAAGTTCCTTTAGCTATAACAGGATATTCGGCACCAGCTTTTCGCCAAAATGTGCTGAGATCATAATTTTTAAATTCTACTCTGCAAGTAGTATTATTGCGTAGTCCAAGACATTCCATATTGGCCGCCACGTATTCGTCTTTAAAAATGTTATTATCGGTAGTAAATGGTCTTAATATCCAAGAGTTGGACTCATGATTATCCATGTCCGGAAAATATTGTTTCAGTGAGTCTATTACCGCAGACAAATGTTGAACCACGTAATTTTCAAACGTGATTTTGTTTGGTTCAATATTTACTGCTCACACAGTTGTGTAAACATCGACACATCGTCAACCTGCATTATTCGATGGTAAAGTTCCAACTTACGTACAAAATTAGCTACTTTATCCTGTGCTAGCAAAATATTTGTCATATTCCTTACAATGAGATATTAAGACTGTCAGCAAGGTGCCCCAGCTTTTCGAGAAATGTTTTATCATTTATTTTGCAGGAAAACTCTTTTTCATTTTGTGTTCTCTCTTTTTCGAAAAATCTATTCAGAACTTTTCCTCGATAACCAACGTACCTCTGTGTGGTACAAAGAAGATTTAAATTAGGCACCAACTTCATCGCATAAAACTTTCAATAATCTCGAGTTTGTACTGCTGCCACGAATATGATTCACAATTTTCACTACGTTGCTCAACGTGCTTAGCAAATCTGGTGGAAGCGTCTTAGCAGCCAAAGCGTAGCGGTGTATCAGACAACGATAAGATAAAACTTGAGGAGCAACTTGTTTCACCAGTGCTTGAAATCCAGAAAGAACACCCATCATGTAAGGCGCCCCGTCTGTACAAACGCCAACCAGCTTTAACCAGCACAGTTCGTTTTCCTCAATAAACTGTTTTAACGTTTCGAATACGCCCTCGACTCGCGTAGTGGTGGGCAAAGATTCGCAGAATAGGTATTCCTCTTTTACATGGTTATCTTTAATATACCGAGTATATACCAGTAATAATGAACACAAAGCCACATCCGTAGACTCCTCTAATTTCAGCGCAAACATAGGACTTTCTTTAACTTCAGAAATAACGGTTGCTAAAATATCGTTATTCATGCCTAAAATGCGACTTTGAACTGTTGTATTTGACGGTGATATTTCTTTAATCTTGGAAACATGCTGTTCACCAATAACGAGCGATACTGTATCACACAAACAAGGTTTGATGTGATCCTCTCCTATAGTGTGCGGTTCTTTGTTTATAGCAATGCGATAAGCAATTTGATATGAAGCTTCAAGACAGGATTCATTTGCCCTCAGGGGGTATTTACCCCCATGTTGGGAACCGCTGCCCTAGGGAGAGAAATGTTATTTGACTCACGATTTCGACTGCTGAGAAATCCACTTTCTCTCCCGTTTGTGAAAAAAACATATTATTTAACAATCCGACAAATTTTATTTTTATTTTATTTTTAATTTATTGTTTTTTTGTTTTTTTTCCAATATTTTTCCTTCCTCTGTAACAAAGTATGAGAAAGTATTGTGACCGTGAAAATTTTTACTTTCTTCGTTGCGAAGTACGAGAAAGTATTGTGATCGTGATTTTTTTTCAAAAAATTTTTCACAGAAATATCCGTTTTGGGGTCCCTAAATTTTGAACACCGGAAGTGAGTGTTTACCCTAATTGTTTTTTCGAGAAAAAAATGTATCATTTTTTTTTTAATTTTTGGTTTATAATTATGAAACGATAATAGTTACAGCAAATTTATGTGAATAATAATTGTAGAGAATGCCAAAATGAACAACTTCTAAAGAATAAGTTTTTTTTAGAAATCTCGTTAGTTTTTGAGTAAACCGAGTTTTTGAATTTCAAGTATAATTTTTCCATCTTTCATAATTTTTACGTTTTAAACGTCAGTTTCATCCGAGTTTACGCAACGCTCGATGTACATTTAAAATATGATTTCATGTGTGTGTGTGTGTCTGTCTGTGTGCGCTGTATCTCAAAAACTAATAGAGCAATTGATATGAAACTTTTAACATACGTCTTATTTGATAATCTGAAGAACTGAAAAGCTTTTGGTAAAATTTCGTACACCGGAAGTGGGTGTTTACCTTAAGCGTTTTTTGTTTTTTGCCAATATTTTCTGAAATATGAAAAATATCACAAAACATTTAAACATCAAATACAACGAAGAAATGAACATCTTTTGCTTGAAAATATTTTTCATAAAATCATTGCTATTCGAGAAAAAAATTATTAATTTTTTTTTAATTTTTGGTTTATAATTATGAAACGATAATAGTTACAGCAAATTTGTGTGAATAATAATTGTAGAGAATGCCAAAATAAACAACTTCTAAAGAATAAGTTTTTTTCGAAATCTCGTTAGTTTGAGTAAACCGAGTTTTTGAATTTGAAGTATAATTTTTCCGTTTCATAATTTTGACGTTTTAAACGTCAGTTTCATCCGAGTTTACGCAACGCTCGATGTACATTTAAAATATGATTTCAATTGAAAATAAACCATGAAAACGTAAATATAAATGGCTATGATACCATCAAGTCGGAGAAAGTAACATGATGGCCACATCACCATTTTTTCACTTTTGGAATGTGCATTCCTTTTAAGATGTATGTCGTCTGTCTGTGCGTACTGTATCTCTAAAACTACGACATTAATTAACATGGAACTTAGAACGTAAGCCTTATTTGATAATCCAAAGAATTGCATATACCGCAAGTGAGCGTTAACCTCAACCGTTTTTTTGTTTTCATCCGATATTTTTTTTAATATTACAAACACTTTTAAACAAGCATTGAAGACAACAAATAAATGAAAAACTTTCGTTTGAAAATAATCATCATCCTATTCTGCGAAACACTCAAAGTGCTTTTAAAATACCACTTAAACTCAAAATAAACCATAAAAGTATAAATTTAAATAACTGTATCTTGAAAAATTGAAGAAAGTAACATGATGTCTACATGTCCATTACTGGAATGGTCAGCGGTGGAATTTAAAAAATAAATGTTAATTATGTGTTATTCAATTTTAATTTTTGAGGGGGTTAAGGACTTGAATTTTAGATTATAGCATTCAATTTCTAATTTAAGGCCCTAAAATCCGAAATTAAGTCATTAAATTTCATGATTAAAACCCTAATCTAAAATCCAAAAACTACGCCCAAAGACTCAAAATTTGTATTCTAAAACCCGCAATCCAAAATTCCGACATGAAATTTTAAAATTCGGTCCCTAAATTGGGCTGTGAAATCTTAAAATCAAAAATTTGGACAAGAAAATTCAAAATGTATTGATATTTGAACCTTAAGACGTACAATGTAGATTTTTGAATGAAAATATTCGTGACTTTAAATTGGCAATGCGGGTTCTATAATGCAAATATTGGATATACATTTTGATATTGAGGGAGAATGTTAGGACTAATTTTTTAAGTTTAGGGTTTAAATGTTCAATTAAATAATTTAAATGAGTCAATTTATGTCTTAAAATTAATAATTAAACATTAAATTGTAGAAATTAGACCGTAGGTGAGGTTTTCGTTTTTAATCGTAATTTTGGCTCTAAAATCCGAATATTCGATCCGAACATTTTGGTGTGCAACTTCTAATTGCAAACTTTCAAATATCAAATTTGGTCGGTGAAATTTAACATTTAAAAAGCCTAAAATTTACCATTAAATTTTGTCCTCAAAATACGAAATTTAATTTGTAAACTTTATAATTAGCTGCAAAATTTGGACCCTTTTTTATAAGAAATTTAAATATTACAAAAATAAATTATTTCTACAAATGAAGAAAATAAGGAACTGCATATCGTTTGTTAATCAATTTATTTCTTAAACTCTTGAGAAAAAATTCAAAATTGAAAATGTTTTTAGAAATAAAGGTTATAGAAAATTCCATAATTAATAACTTACAAAGAGTAAGCGTTTTACTTTCTCCGTTACGAAGTACGAGAAAGTATTGTGATCATGAAATTTTTTTCAAAAATGTTTTTTTGCGGAAATATCCGTTTTGGGGTCCGTAATAGTAATTTACGTAACAAGTTCCGAAAGTGATATTTTACGGGATGAGTAGGAAGTTTCCAGGACGAGCCGTAGGCGAGTCCTGGAATCCTGCGAGTCCCGTAAAATTACTTTTGGAACGCGTTACGTACAATATTTGTTCTGCAGCCGTTTTTTATGCTAAAAAACCTAAAACACACACGAATTTTATATGACATGCGCTGTCATAATTAAATACGATGTTCATGTTTTTGTCAAGGCCGCCTACATATATACGCAAAATCGTCCCGAAAGTAACAAAAAGCGTCCCGAAAGTATAGAAATCGTTCCGAAAGTGAAACAAAATCGTCCCGAAAATAACTACTTTCGGTACGATGTATGTAAAGTGGCACTTTCGATTTAATAAATCATACCGAAAGTTTTATTTTCGGGACGGCTGCAGAAAAATGCCATTTCAACAATTTCTGGAAAAAAAAAATTTGTATCTGTGTGTGTGTGTCTGTCTGTTCGTGTGTGGGTCTGTCTGCGCGCTGAATTTTAGTGATAATCCGAAGGACTGAAAAGCTTTTGGTAAAATTTCGTACACTGGAAGTGGATGTTTACCTTAACTGTTTTTTGTTTTTTTCCAATATTTTTTAAATATGAAAAATATCACAAAAATATTTATACAAATATTGAAGACATCAATAAAATGAACATCTTTTGCTTGAGAATATTTTTCATAAAATCATTGTTATTCGAGAAAAAAAATTATTATTTTTTTAAATTTTTGTTTATAATTATGAAACGATAATAGTTACAGCAAATTAATGTTAATAATAATTGTGGAAAATGCCAAAATAAACAACTTATAAAGAATAGGTTTTTCGAAATCGCTTCAGTTTTTGAGTAAACTGAGTTTTTGAATTTGAAGTATAATTTTTCCATCTTTCATAATTTTGACGTTTTAAACGTCAGTTTCATTCGAGGATACATAAACGCTCGATGTACATTTAAAATATGATTTAAATTGAAAATAACCATGAAAGCGTAAATATAAATGATTTAATTAAGTCGGAGAAAGTAACATGATGGCCACATCACTTTTTTTTTTTTAATTTCTTACGGAAATATCCGTTTTGGGGTCCCTAGATGCCATTTCAACAATTTACGTACGTGTGTCTGTGCGCGCTGTATCTCAAAAACTAATAGAGCAATTGATATGAAACTTTGAACATAAATCTTATTCGATAACCCGAAAAATTGAAAAGCTTCTGGTAAAATTCCGTACACCGGAAGTGGGTGAACTGTTTTTTGTTAAAAAAAAATTAAATATGAGAAATATCACAAAAACATTTAAACAAATATTGAAGACAACGAAAAAATGAACATCTTTTATTTGAAAATATTTTTTATAAAATCATTGTTATTCGAGAAAAAATATCGTTAATTTGTTTTCATTTTAGGTTTATAATTATGAAACGATAACAGTTACAGCAAATTTATGCCAATAATAATTGTAGAGAATGGCAAAATGAACAAGTTATAAAGAATACGGTTTTTTCGAAATCTTTTTAGTGTTTGAGTAAACTGAGTTTTTCAATTTGAAGTATAATTTTTCAATCTTTCATAATTTTGACGTTTTAAACGTCAGTTTCGTCCGAGTCTGCAAAACGTCCGATGTACATTTAAAATATGATTTAAATTGAAAATAAACCATGAAAGCATTAATATAATCAAGTCGGAAAAAGTCGGAAAAAGTAACATGATAGCCACATCACCATTTTTTTAAATATGTAAAATATTACAAAAACGCCTAGATAAAGACAATAAGACGTACTAACTCATTCTGTAATAGTCCATAATATAAACCTGTTTGTAATACTATGTATGTCTGTAATAAAGATGACGTATACATATTTAAATTTAAATTATTACCGAAGACACCTAAGAAATGAACATCATTTGTTTAAAAATATTTTTCATAATATTGTTTTTTGAGACGACTATCTTTGTCAGCTGATTTCGAGAAAGTCAAGAAAGCTTTAAAATCTCGAAAATTACAATAAATAGTTGTAGTACATTTCTAATAAAAAAAGTAAATAATTTGAATAAATAGATAAATTAATAGTATATTATTAAACGAGTGAGAAAGTTGGCCATTGCCACGAGGGTGAAGTTTCACCCGATAACTAAACTGTTGGGCAATGAAACCGCTATCATTTGATTAGACGTCACCTGTTGGGCAATGAAGCCGCTGTCATTCGATTGGACGTCACCTGTGGAGAAAATGATTCGGCCGAATAATGGATAACTTTCTCAATCAAAAACGATTTAACAACGTTTATATTATTTAATAAGATGCGAAAAAATAATATAATTCGAGCCATTTTATATGTACAAATTCCATTAATATCGGTAAACTTTTGATCAATAATAATAAAAACCATATATAAATCGAACAAATGCGGCATATATGAAATCGAATGTAGTGATTGGGATGCAACGTATATTGGCCAAACCGGAAGAACATCTAGCATAAGGATAAAATACCATTGAAAAGTCATACTCATAAAGGCACTACCGGTTTCAAATATTGCATCACACATAGGAATTTTAAGATACTAATTGCAGGTAATAAGGGCCGAAATTTAAATCTCCTAGAAGGATAGTGATCAACAAAGCGCTCAGGCGGGGAAAACACGTAAACCAGAACGATGACATCTGGAATTCTCCAATAATGACCGCCCTAATTACTATAACCAACCAAGTGCCTCATTTTACCAATTCTGAATACTTGGCATTTCATTTAAGAAAACAGAGTTTTATCAGTTTGAAGTTTCCTCCCTTGTTTCTATTATACCGAACAAGCAGTTTAGCCAAAGAGACGGTTCTATAAAATAGTACCTGCAATATCAACTTTTCTAGATAAATTGGCAAACACCTGAAATGTTTTGGTATAGATAATGTACATAAAAACATCAAGGAATTATTGGAATAATCCAACAATTAACCAATAAATATCGTATGCCATTTATATTACATAAGTTTAAAGATACACTTAAACTTTTTCCATCTTTGGGGCAAAGTGCATTTTATTTTCCATCTTTGACCGTTATTGAAATATTGTCCGAGAACGCACTATTGAGATACTCTGTATCTGCACATTGTTATGAATGTTTTTAAGTTAAAAAAAATACAAAAACCATTTATTGTTTTTTTTTTTTAATAAAACTGATGAATTGTATAAAACATATACAAGGTATGTACGTATACCGTATGCTGCTCTAAAGACTGGTTTATGAAATTTCGCATGAATATTTTAGATATATCCTCCAAATTTTAAATTATATCTACTATTTAATGAGGCGGGTTTGTCGCGTTATATGAAGAATAAGGAATGTGTTAATCGTTAGTACCAAATCGTAAACAAATACACTATTTGCCAGAATTTGCTATATAGTTAATAATTACTTAAGAATACGTTTTATTATTTACTTACCGCTTTTTTGTTTCTAAATACACAATGCAGCAAGCACTGAAAATAAAAATGTATGCAAGTTAAAAAAAATATATATATTGTTCAATATGTATTAGATTCATATGTTCATTATGTATTTAAAGATCGATTTCTTAAATCTTATGTTTTTGATAATAAAGGATAAATTATCAGCACGATCTCAGTTTTAATTACATACATAATCATGTAATGCTTTCTCTCACGTTTAAAAACATGCAATAGTTAGTTGGCCTTGAATCTTGGAAAAAATAATTCACACAAAAATAATATTTCAGAACATTTATTAGTGTACTAATGAGTACTAGCTTGTTGCCTAAATATACGTAGTTTTCTGCACTTACACCAGCAATCCGTTTTTCATCGTCATTGAATATTGATCGTCTTCTGCGCGATTTCTCTTCTCCGTGCGGAACTTGATCGTTTAATGACTCGAGTGCTTCTGAAAATAAGAGAGCCATGTAATTAAATTGCATAATATAAACTTCTTAGTTTCTAGTAAATCGCAATCTAGAAACTATTCGTTTCGGCGAAGTTTTCGTTGCAGTAATCGACCGATTATTCGTTAACCTAATTTAAAAGTGAAAGGTATTCAAATTCACCATCAATGATTGTTTTGTCATCGTAAGTTATATAATGGAGTAGTTTAATTCTCACAAGCGATAATGTTATATTATAATTAATAGCTGGTCGTTTTAATAGTATAAAATATATTATAAATATTTGTTATGTAGGAAGCATCTATTTCGTTATACATGCTTTTATATAGGATAAAACACTTTTTTCGCGGATTGATATGAAACGTAAGATTTTTCGGACTGCTATTAGGCCGTGAAATATACTTTTGCGGACTAGGCTTTAAAAATGCTTATTTATGCCTAGGCTGTAAAAGTAATGAGCCAATCAGATGAGACGCCGCGTCGACCAATAGAAGCCGCCCGGAAATTTGTTTGACATTACAATGTATTTTTCGCTTAATTGAGAGTTGCCTTCAAATTTCCCGTGCCAAAAAGGCTAAAAACTGGTTCCCTGAAGATTTAATAATACCGCGCGTGTTTTCCCCGACCTCCATGCGAGTCCCTAACTAATCCACGCACCAAAATCGAGTCGCTGTACGGTGGCGAAATTTGTTTGCCGCGACCGGCTCCTAGTAGCCCGGCATTTGACGTTTAAAGTCTTCGACCGGCGCACTTATTTCCTGGCACCGTAAAACGAGAGACTTTCCTTCAGATGTTGCCTGTGAAAGAAGCCCAATAACGGCTTCTGCGAAGTATTAACAACCCCGCGTAAGTTTTCTCCGAGCACCGTGTGTTTGCCCAACTTTTCCACGTAATTGAACCCGAGCAGCGATCGGAAAAATGATCAAAAAGGATTTGAAGGCTACGTATTATGTAAGTTTTATTTCGATTTAATCATTGAACATTAATAATATGAACAAAATTACTGTAACATTTTTAATCGTAAAGAAATGTGTGTGATACCAAGAAAGTGCATTTTATTAAAAAGTTCCTGAATCAAAATGTATCACAAAGTAATGGTTTCCACCATCAACCATCAATCGAAATAATTAAACAAAAAAAAATGCGGGCAACACAATGTCTATTATAAATGTCAATTTTTGTTTTACTTGGGTACCAAGCTACCTGCGATATGTTGATAGAATTAAATATATTAAAAATTATCGCATTGCAAGTTATTATTAATTTCTCCTAAACAATCCGCGAAAAAATTATGTGTTTAACAAGGCAATAAAGTGACAGATTTACGGACGCGGCTGGAGTTTCACCGCCGAGCGAGCTTGCGAGCGAGGCTGTGAATCCAGCCAATATTTTACTTTGTTTGTATAACACTGATTTATTTGTTTGACTGCGGTTTAGGCAACTATTTTGCCATTATCAAAAACTAAAGATTTTAATTTTGATAATGGCAAGCTGAGTTGCCGAAACTGCAGTGAATCAAATAAATCAAAGTGTTATACAAACAAAGTAAAAAAGTGTTTATTCTATACAGGGTGTATTTGAAATAACGAACAGGGTCGCAACCACATAGAGATTATATTATTTTTAAACAATATTCGCAATTATTTTGTTTATAACTGTAACAAAAAGCCCGCAATTAATTATTAAAGTTAATGAGTGAAAATACGCAACATGTTTGAGGGCAGTGGTAATGTGACCTAATTTTTAAACGGCATCGGTTTTAGATATCGAATTACAAGAAGCGCGTAGGAAATATCTGAGTGCTCTTTAAGCATCAATGCACTTGAGGACTGTTTATCTTTTACAAAAAAAAACGTTGCGATAACACTTTAAATTTTGGAGGCAAGAAATAATATCTCGCGTTTTAAATAAACAAACACACATTCCATGCAGACCTAATTAAATGAGAGAAGCATCGGTTTTCAAAATGTTTAAAAAACATCGAAAAATTAGGAAAATTCAAAAAAAATTTTTCGAATAAATTTTGACCAAAATGGGTTCACAAATATTTTGTGTATGTGCCTTTAAATGCCTGTTCGTTATTTCAAATACACCCTGTATATTAAAAATGGTGATTATGAAGTACGAGAAAGTATTGTGATCGTGATTTTTTTTTCAATTTTTTTTTTACGGAAATATTCGTTTTGGGGTCCCTAGATGCCATTTCAACCATTTCTGGGGAAAAAAATGTGTCTGTGTGTGTGTGTGTGTGTGTCTGTGTATGCGTCTGTGTGTGTGTCTGTGCGCTCTGTATCTCAAAAACTAATAGAGCAATTGATATGAAACTTTGACCATACGTCTTATTTGATAATCCGAAGAACTGAAAAGCTTTTGGTAAAATTTCGTACACCGGAAGTGGGTGTTTACCTTAACTGTTTTTTTGTTTTTTGTCAATATTTTCTTAAATATGAAAAATATCACAAAAACATTTAAACAAATATTGAAGAAAATAAAGAAATGAACATCTTTGGTTTGAAAATATTTTTCATAAAATCATTGTTATTCGAGAAAAAAATTGATTTTTTGTTTCATTTATGGTTTATAATTATGAAACGACAGCAAATTTATGTTAATAATAATTGCAGAGAATGCCAAAATGAACAACTTATAAAGAATAAGTTTTTTTCGAAATCTCTTTAGTTTTTGAGTAAACTGAGTTTTTGAATTTGAAGTATAATTTTTCCATCTTTTATAATTTTGACGTTTTAAACGTCAGTTTCATGCGAGTCTACAAAACGCTCGATGTACATTTAAAATATGATTTAAATAGAAAATAAACCATGAATGTTTAAATATTAATGATAATACCATCGGAGAAAGTAACATGATGGCCACTATCACAATACTTTCTCGTACTTCGTAACGGAGAAAGTAAAAAGTACATTTGGTTATTATGCACTCTCTCCAATTTTAAGATATGAAGGGTTGTTTGTAATATATTTTATATTAAACTTATTTTAACACTAAACACTGATATTCCTATGGCATCTCTTTATTACTTTTCTGGTGTAAGGCGAAAAATTTTAACCCTGGAGCGGTGGCGCCGAGTCTTTAGGACCCAAACCGCTCGAAATTTTATGTCAAAGGGGTGGGGATGCATTTAAATTGTCGCGATTCTCAGTAGATTCCTAAGATGCGGTACGCTACCGGTCGGTGTGTTGTGATATGTGCTGATTATTTGTTGAGGAAAAATGTAAGCTACTCGAGTCTATTAGACCCGGCGCGACCAGTAATAGAGCGTAAATCTATAAGGTTAGAATTTCACACGAATAGCTTATGAATCTCAATATTTATTGTAGAAAAATGAGTTACGAAGAAGAGCAGGCGCGTTTATTAAGGCTTTTGGAGGAAACAGATATTTATGCAGATGAAAAATTTGAAGATGATGATTCCGAAAGCGAAGATGACAATATTGAGGAACGTTTAACTGATTCAGATACTGAACAGGAAGCAGAAAGTGATGACGAAAATTTACCGCCAACTTAGAAAGAAAGAATTCCAACACGAATTCCCTCTTTTACTGGAAAAGATGGAACACACTGGAAGAAACACTGCTCGAAGTGTAAGAACTCGTCAATCGAACATTGTTTTACATTTGCCAGGAGTGAAACAATACGCAAAAAATGTGTCGCATCAACGTTTCCTCTTTTTAATCAGATATCTTCGATTTGATGATTTATATAGCAGAAATGAGAGAATACTCTTTGATAAATTTTCCCATATAAGAGATTTATTTACAATCTTTGTGGATAATTGCAAGAAAGCATATACCATAAGCGAATACGGTACTATTGATGAAAAAGTCGAGGCATTCAGGGGAAGATGCGGCTTCAAACAGTATATCCCATCTAAACAAAATAAGTATGGTCTTAAAGTATTTGCACTTGTTGATTCTAAAACAAGATATACTTTCAACATGGAGCCATATGTTGGTTTACAACCTGAGGGTCCTTATCAGGCAAAGAATGACCGAGCCAGCGTCGTTTTACGATTGATTGAACCAATATCTGGCACTAACAGAATCATCACATGTGATAACTGGTTCAGAAGTTTTGATCTAATCTAGAATCTCCTTGCAAATCATAAAATTACGTTTGTTAGCACGGTTCAAAAAACAACTTCCTCCTGAGTTTACAAATACAAAACATCGACCAGTAAACTCCAGTATGTTTGGTTTCCAAGAAAATGTCACGATCGCCTCCTACGTACCAAATAAATACAAAAATGTCATTCTAGCCTCTAGCATGCATCATTATGACGACATCGACGAATCGACTGGTGACAAATTCAAGCCTGAAATCATCACTTGCAATCTACAATGTGGCTCGCAATACTAAAAGGTGGTCAATGGTGATATTTTATGCACTCATGAAAGAACTCCTATATCATTTATGCCTCCAATAACTAAAATGTTAAGATTGTCAGAAGAAAGTACCTAAAACAATTAGCAGTTGACTTGGTGGACCAACGTCGCTTAATACTGCAAAACATTGCACCAGATATTCGCCAAAGACGTCAAGAGGTTGCAGGGACATCAGAGGAAGCTGGCAGAGTCGATTAACAGGCATCAGATGGCAGAAAACGGTGTCATTTTTGCAAAAATAACAACAAAACACGGTATTTTTGTAACATTTGCAAGAAATGTTTATGTTTAAAGCATGCAGAATGTTGATGCCCTAGCTGTGTGGTACTGCTATAATTTGTTTCAAATTATTGTTTAACATTTATTCCTTAGAAAATATATTATGTTTGTGTTTAATTTTTGTTTGTAAGCAATAAATTTTATTTATGAATTTGTCTCAACTGTTTTCAATACATTTTACAGCAGATCAACATTATGTCGTATTTTTAATGTTTAGATGATATAACAAGTCTGGAAATTCATTTTTTTATAGAATACATACTCGTATGCAAGAATCCGAAAAATGAACTAAAATATCACGTGCATGACAATTTGTGAAATATTTTTAATTTATTTTTAATTTAGGGTCTGTCAGACCAAGAGCCACCGCTCATGTTAGGCCAAAAGGCGCCACCACTCCAGGGTTAAACATTCAGAATCTAAACATACTTTTTTATTTAGTAGAATTAATATCTATTTCATATTACTGTCCTTATTTATAAGTTGATCATTTTGGCATTCTTTACAATAATTGTTAATGTACGTTTGACGTAGCTATTATTATTATAGACAATATATTCAAATATGGAAATATATTGTCTATAATATATATAATAAGTTGGAGATAGAGGCGGAAGATCAAAGGTGGATACCGGAAATATAAGGGGGTTTAGAAAAGGACGGTCTACGGTAGAACAGATAGCTACACTTAACTGGGTGATTGAGAGATTGTGTTTTCTGTTTGTGGATCTGAAAGCGGCGTATGATTCGGTGGATAGAACCTTAATGATTGAAAGTTTGAAAGGGAAGGGAGTGTCTGAGCAGGTTGTGGAGTGGATAAGGGAAGTATATAAGAAAACGTGGTGTAAAGTTAGACTGGGAGAGCATGTGTTGGGCCGTTTTCAGGTCGAATGTGGGGTGAGGCAGGGGTGTCCATTGAGCCCACTGCTATTCAACCTGGGGCAGGCAAGGGAAATAGTGGTGGGTGGAAAGAAGGTGTGGAGTCTTGCGTATGCTGATGATGTGGTAGTGATGGCGAAAACGGTGAAGGAAATAAGAGAGATGAAGGTGAGATTGGAAGGGTACTTTGGAAAAAGAAGATTGATTATGAATGTGAGAAAGACGAAATGGATGATTTGTAAAAATGTAGAAACGAGAGGAAAGGAGGAAGGATTGAGTTGGATGGGAGAACAGATTGAGTGAGTGAGTGAGTTTAAATATGTTGGGTATATGTTCAGCGAAACAGGGACGAAAGCGCGTCATGTGGAATTTGTGTGCAAGAGAGCGAAAGTGGCTATGGAGCGTATGGGGGTACATAGAACGGGATACTAGGTAAGAATGTAAGTATGTAAATGGTATGGTGGGATGCTTATGTGAGGGCGATAATATTGTATGCATCAGAGGTGTGGGGAGTGAGTGGGCAGGAAAATATCGAAAAAGTGCAGATGCAATACCTGAAGAGGATATTAGGGTTAGAGAGGACCACGCCAAATTATAAGGTTCTGCAGGAGAGTCAGCGATTGTCGATAGAGTGGGAAGCGGCTAGAAGGGTGGTAAAATTTGAGAGGAGGATATGGGGGTTAGAGTATGAAAGAGTGGTGAAAGAGGTATGGAAGGTGTGTTACAGAGAATGAGTGAGGAAATGTGAAGGAATAAGATGGATGCATGAGAGGAATGAGTTGTACGTCAGAGCGGGGTGGTCAGCGACGGTTTTTGAAGAAAAGGTATCGAGGGGGGAGCTAATCGAGAAGGAGCTGGCGGAAAGGTTACTGTCGATGGAGTTGCAAGAGAGGCAAACCAAAATAAGCTACAGTAGATATAACCCGAAGTTCCAAGGTCTGCAGGTGTTCGCAGGCCCGCCTCGGTATTTTAAAAACTTGAAGCCTGACGAAGTCCGTTTGTTGGCGAGGTTCAGGTGCGGGAACGAGGAGAAGGGTAGGAAGGTGTGGATGGGTAGGAAGGTGTGGATGGGAGAGGAATACACGAGGTGTGGGTTTTGCGGGGAATACAGAGATGAATGGGAGCAATGGATGAATGGGTGTCAAGAAGTGAGGGAGGCAATACAGATGAGAGTGAAAGAAAGAAGTAGGAATGTGTGTCTTTGTGAAAGGGGATAGAGGTGTGTAAGTTATTGGTGAGATTGAGGACAGAGAAGTGTAGGTAACTGGAGGTCGAGAGGACTGTGAGAGGGGCTGCGGGGCGGGTGGGTAAGGGTATAAGTCTAGACTTGTTATACGAGGTTAGGTTTATGCCAAATAAAGGTTTTTTTTTGTTTAGTTTTTTTTTAAATTCAAATATGTATATGATTTTTGGGTATTAAGTTTATGATTGTTAATAAGCAGAATTGTGTTAACTTGTATCTTCAGCATTGATTAAAATATGTTCAGCGTATTGGATATTGTAACAATTCATTTCTGATTTACTAGAAATATCATCATATTAACAAAAGAAAATGCATTGATTTAAAATTTTTATTCAACAATCTATTTTGATTATTGAGATACAGAGAAACACACAAGGGACGTTTAAAACTTTGAATGCGAACATTTTATGGAAATTGTACTTTCTCGCATTTCCTATAGATAGGGTGGTTCTCATATATCGGGTGATCAGTTTTAATGCAATTTCTTGATCCCAAAGAGAACGATGGAATTGTTCATTATACTATATATATATATATATATATATATATATATATAGCGATGCTTAAGCCAAAAAGAGTAATCTCAAAGAAAGAATGGACGAACACAAACACTTAATTATATATAACAATCAGTAGCTTTTATTAATGATCACCGTTCGGGTGCATACAGGTTTAGTGGTTGTCCAATTTCATTAAAATGTAAATACAAATATCGGCATTATTCATATTCCTGAATCCCACAATTCCTTCAAACACCATTGAAATAAAATAAAAATACATTCACCAGACAGGAACTGTTTAACACTGCATAATACACAACCATCAACCGGAAACAATAAAGCCGAAACATTACCAGGAAAATAAATTAAAATTATAGGTATTAGAGAGCATGGAGATCAAGAGCGCAATTAAGGACGGCAAATCGGTCATACAATCACCTTGAGGTCACAGCGGGGGAACATCTAATTAATTTATTTAACAGTAACACCATTTTTATAAAATATAACAAAAAGTTTAAATGCATGCGTCATTATTAATTAAACTTAACTCATATAGAAAATAAAAATATTTGCATAAATATCGGGCTGAAAGACCTCGATCGATAGCCAATTAATAGATATATAGGCCAATATATTTATAATGTATCTTAAAATGCATAAATTACTATTAATAAAGATATTTGTGTATATGTTCAAACCAAATTAGACATTTTCTACCAAAGCGAATAACAAAACGACGCATGTTATACAATGAATTTGTTTAAAAAACGTTTTTTCCGCTACCGGAAATACAATACTTAAAAAAAGATCAGAACATATTCTAAAATACGACTTGTAACATTTGGGATCAAAATTTTTATAGTTACCTATGCATCCTATGGTAACCTAGCAACCGAGAAAATAATGTCAAATTTTGTTTGTTTGTGTCAATCCAGTGAATTTTCCACGAGCATGGATATTAACGAAGCTGCGAATATTGCGTGTCGAACCCGTTGCCGACAAAATCGAAAAAGAGGTATGGGTCGTGTCGTGTTACTACGCTTTTAAGCAATAGTTATATAAAAAGGATGCCGATGCTATAGACGAAAATGTGTTGCTCGCCTATTTGTTGGAGCGTTACGTTTCTGTCATTTTATTATTTTCCTAGGTCTGTAAGTGAAAAATTAAGTTCCGTCGACAAGGCAAGAAATACCAGGGATGTTATCAGCCACTTACGGTACCTGTAACCATGGATGCAATGCTTAGTTACGTTGTCGGTAGAGGATTTTTTTTTTATTACTTAATGACAATCAATTAACTTGCCTTGCTCTCAACAGCTTTCCAACACATAGATTTAAAAATATTTAATAAAATGCCAAAAACATCAATAGTGTCCCAATAAAAATTAATGTGCATTATCAAGTTATTACGGGGACTATTGAAACCGTTCCAGATTTTATGGAATTCACTTTGAAGAAGATCTTGGCATCTCGTCATTCGTTTCGGAACCATCAGAGAAAAAAATGACACAATTAATGTACTGTCAATGAGATCATTTAGTACGCGATAAGCAAAACACAAAGAAAAATAAATTCTACGTTTGTGTAGGGGCAATAGACCAAGATACCTAAGAATTAGAACATAGTTGTCAGGATCATAGAGAATGTTTGTACGAAAACAAATTAGTTTTACCATCCTACGTTGTATACTTTCAATTCTGTCAATATGACACTGGTAGTAGGGAGACCAAATTATACAGCAGTAGTCGATAATAGATCTAACTAGGGTGGAGTATAGGGTGGAGTATAGGGTGATGTAGGTACGAACACATTTAAAATCAGAACCAACCCTTCTTATAAAACCAGATATTTGCAATGCTTTTGCTGTAATCAAGTTAATATGATCTCTGAAACCAAGCTTGCTGTAAAAGAGCACACCTAAATCCTTAATGGTATCCACAATATACAAATTGTGGTCATCTAAAGACATTGTGAAGGGCAAAACGTTGCCCAATTTTCTTAGAGAAACGTAAGCGTTTACATTTAGACGTATTCAGATGCAAATCATTGTTCCAACACCACACCATAAAATGATCCAGGTCTTCCTGCAAAATATCATAATCATCGAGAGTAGATATTTTCCAATCAAGTTTCATGTCATCAGCATAAACTAAAAAATTAGACTTAATATTAGAACCAATGTCATTGATGAAAAGAATAAATAATAATAGACCCAGATGTGAGCTTTGGGGCACCCCTGATGACGCATGTACTTTAGTTTCAGAAACTACATCATTTATCTTTACCCAGTGTTTTCGGCCACTTATAAAGGATCCTATCCACTCTAACATGCAACCGTTTACTCCATACATATTTAGTTTATACAGAAGTCTGCAGTGGCTGACTCTATCAAACGCTTTACTAAAATCTGTATAAATAGAATCAACCACCGCACCTTTCTCCAGAGTATCATTTAAAAAGTTCTTATATTTAAACAAGTTAGACTCTGTCGATCTTGCAGGAAAAAATCATGTTGCTCAACAATTAATGATCTGAAACCGAGCATCATGTATTTTGCAACCAATTTATCTAACATTTTAGTAATGCACCATTGAATGACAATCGCCCGGTAATTACGCAGCAGTGTCCTAAAGCCGGATTTAAAAACTGGGGTAATAAAACATGGAAAGGATCCATCCTTGGAGACCGATTAAAAAGATGCACATGATTTTACCAAGGATGGAGAAATACCATCAGGACCCGGTGCAGCGTTAGCATCAATTGAATCAAGAGGTAGAACAAAAAAGAAACAATTTAGGGTGTCAAGGGGATTCTCATATTGATCGGATAATTTGAATATTCAACTTTATAAGTTAGGATTTTCTAGCACATTTTTTTATCACCCTGTAAAATTTCTTATGTGAAATCATGGTTGGCGCTATAGTTCGAACCTTCAACGAAACAAGAGAAACGATTGTAATGGTCCTACGTCAATCATTGGGGCAAATATAATATTTCACCTGCACCATTCATTTTAACAAATATTTAAATATTTCTAAAACGTTAAGCGATAGGTATAGGGAATATTGAAGTGACTTACTTATTTTACTTATTTGTTCGCTAGAATTCAAAAATGACAAAAATACTTATATTAATATTTAATAAATATTTTTTTATGGGACACCCTGTATAACTGGTAATAATTTTAAATTGTGCATACAACGATCCTACATCTATCCATTTGAAAAGAATAACGAAGATACATGGTTTTCCATAAAATGGCCGCGTCGGATGAGGTGCCCAACCCTGCATACTACAGGGTGTCCCAGACCACCCGTATCAGGATTTTTTTTTTTTAAAACGGCTAGTCGAAGAGAGTTGGGACAGAAATTTTATTGCAAAAGCCGCATTGAGGAATCAAATGATGATATAGTTATTCCCAAAAGCGGTTGGAATCCCTGAGAGTTTGACTGGAAACCCAGATTTTTAAATGGCACGAAAGGTCGAACGTGGTATCCTTTAAAAACAAGCAACTTTTGTAGGAAATATAATTTTCCTACTGGCACCCATTTTGAATAATATTTGATTAAAGTTATTCAATTTCAATTTTTTTGACTAACTTATTTCAAAAGTTTGTATTTCAAATTAAAAAAATACTAGATGTGTTCAAATTGTCATCCATTCACTTATAAACATTGTTAAGCTCTTCTCGATGCTGGAATAAGTCGCTCCACTGCTTGGAGATTTTAAAAACAAACAAATTCCATCCATACCATATCCCTCTACACCAGAAACTTGAAGAGCGGGATTTTCAATTTTTGCGAATGGTTGTCTCATAAAAATTATAATTTCCATCACAAAATTTTATGGACAGATAAGTCAACATTCAAAAGCAACGGAGTTGTTAATTTTCATAATGTTCACTACTGGAGTAATGAAAACCCTCATTGGTTAAGAGAAGTTGATAATCAATACGTGTGGACCCTTAATGTTTGGTGTGGTATTTTAGGAAACCAAATAATTGGTCCGCATTTTTTCGATGGTTTATTAAACGAAGCTAAATACGCTGATTTTTTAGAAAATAATCTTATTGACCTTCTAGATGACGTTCCATATGCGACACGTTTAACAATGAATTTGCAACAAGATGGTTGTCCAGATCATTACGCAAGAGTTTCTCGTCAAACCGTTGATCGCCTTTTCCCTGGTCGATGGATTGGAAGGCTAGGACCATTTCTATGGCCACCTCGTTCTCCTGACACAACGCCTCTTGAATTCTTCTTGTGGGGACGTATCAAAGATCTAGTCTATAAAGACATCCAACCACGAGGGATAATATGAAGGAGTGGATACGAAATGTCTGCTGTTCACTTAATGAAGATGAGATACTACGGGCCGTCAACGACGTTCGAAATCGGCTACAAAGATGCATTGATCAAGAAGGAAGGCAATTTGAACATACCATAAATAATTGAATAGTTGTTTTAATTATCATTTTCTTTACTTTCACACGCTTATTTGAATTGTTGAATAAAATACTTTCAAACAATTGGTATTTTTTAATTATCGTAAATATGCAAAATATTTAAAAAAAACATTTTAATAAAAGTTGTTTATACCATACTCGACCTATGTTGCCATTTGAAATTTTAAAGTTCCGGGTACTTCCGGATTATTCCGGTAAAAAATAAATTCATCAGTGGATTCCTTGGGTTCACTTTGGTAATAAGTTTTTTTGTCCCGGTCACATTCGACCAAGCGTTGTCGAAATAAAAGGCACGTATGGATGCTCTGAGACACCCGGTACTATAATTTTATTAGGTCATTAATAAAAGTAATTCAAATATAAAGAAACAACAGCATTAAAGTAAATGTTCAAGTTGCGCCCTATGTGCACTAATGCAACAATTACATGCCGTCTAAAGGAACGATATGTTCTTGCTATTATGTCTAATTTCCTTAGCAGCATTTATTATCCGCTCTTGTAATTGTTCCTTTGTATTTATTGGAACGCTATAAACTTTTTCATGTCTCCCTAGAAATAATAGTCGATAGGTGTAAGCTTTCGCATCCAAATTTTGCTGCGGAAGCTTTCAGATCCTGTTTGTGAATGCTGAATATGTACGTTGGTTATTCGAAATAGTCAATGAATATAATGGAAAAAAATATGTTTGTATACACTTTTGGCATTGCAATTACTAAATAATTCTTCATTAATAGTAATCATCACATGGGTCGCTTAATAGGGAGTGCAATAAAGGATTACTTTTGTTGGGGTGTTGCTAACGTGTAAATTGGTGGCGCTAGGTGGCGCTGGCGTTGGGGAATCAAAATCAAAGTTCAGAGGGCAACCGTCAACTTAGCCCCCGTAATTTCCCACCCCCTTAAATTTCTCGTCTTAGGGGTATTAGCTTTAATTTTTGCGGCGCTAGCTATGGTTCGCCTGGCGCAATGGTTTTTTTAAGTCGAATGTCGCGGCGTTAAATTGACGGTATACGAAATTACACATATCTTGAAATGCTGGTACTTCAAATTTAAATCGTAATTAAAGTTTCAAACATGCTTTGTTACCCAACGGCATCGACGTGGAATTTCCGTTAATCTATCTGTTATGTAATATTGTGAATGTAATTTATTACATATACATGTATAATACATTTTAATTATAGAAGAATTAATCAATACATCCATTACTAATAATTGTTAGCTTCTGCAGTGAGTCATAATTCGTTGAGCAATAACGCATTCTAAAAGCTGGATATATTTTAATTTAGATGTAATAGAAGTAGCCGTGTTTCTTCTTCAAATTTGTGAAGCAATATTAAATTACATAATTCATTATAGTCGGCAGGTTTCGATGTTATATCACCAAAAGAGTGCTAATCGTTTTTTTTTTCTCTATCTTTGTTTTCACATATTATGTTGGGATTTAATTACGTTATATATAAATAAACTCTCTTTTTAATAATGAGAAGTTGATTTTTGTTGAGTGTAGTTAATTATAATTAATATGCTGATGCCAATTGTTTGAATTTTTCATTTATTCAAAACGTATAACGTGATGAAACCTCAGATAGAGACATATGTACATTTTCATGAAATTTTATAATATTATGTATTGGAATGTACGTACGTATCTGAAGTAAATATGTTGCAATACTTTACCATAAGATACAAAGAATAGTTCGTATAAAATGTAATTATAATAAAAATTATTGTAACATTTGTCAATATTTGTTAACTTATGTAAAACCGTATTTTTTATCAATGATGATAATTTAATAACGAAAACCTTAATATCAGAGCAGCGTGAAATCAGAAAAACGTTTTAATAAAATTTATTGCACATTCGATTACTTTTCTTATTAAATTTTACTAGAACATGCTCTGATTGAATTGCGAGTTTGCAGGACGAGCTTATTTCGTCAAATTTTCAGGCAACTATGGTTTCATTAAAAAATGATGATGTGGTCATCATGTTACTTTCTCCGACTTGATGGTATCATAGCTATTTATATTTACGTTTTTATGGTTTATTTTCAAATGAAATCATATTTTAAATGTACATCGAGCGTTGTGTAAACTCGGATGAAACTGACGTTTAAAACGTCAAAATTACGAAAAATTATAATTTAAATTCAAAAACTCAGTTTACTCAAAAACCAAAGGGAAAAAAACTTATTCTTTATAAGTTGTTCATTTTAGCATTCTCTACAATTATTATTAACATAAATTTGCTGTAACTATTATCGTTTTATAATTATAAACCAAAATTTGAAAAAAAATAATAAATTTTTTTCTCGAATAAAAATGATTTAATAAAAAATGTTTTCAAGCAGGAGATGTTCATTTCTTTGTTGTCTTCAATGTTTCTTTAAATGTTTTTGTGATATTTTTCATATTTAAGAAAATATTGGCAAAAAACAAAAAACAGTTAAGGTGTACGAAATTTTACCATTTTTTCAGTTCTTCAGATTATCAAATAAGACGTATGTCAAAGTTTCATATCAATTGCTCTATTAGTTTTTGAGATACAGCGCGCACAGCCGGAGGCACACACACACACTTTTTTTTCTAGAAATTGTTGAACTGGTCTCTAGGGACCCCAAAACGGATATTTCCGTAAAAAAAAATTTAAAAAAAAAATCACGATTACAATACTTTCTCGTACTTCGTAACGGAGAAAGTAAAAATTAAATTATATCTGATGAAGAAAAAGTTCTTGTTCAATTACATTCAATAAAAAGATCCAGGTGTTGCTTTTCATTATCAATGTTTCTTCAAGCGTAATAAATCAGCGCTTGAAAACTTTTAAAGAATTGAAAGCTGCATGTTGAAGTGCGTCATTATTGTACTAGTAAAACAAGAAATAAGAACAAAGTACAGTGCAGTGTACATTTTGGTAATTTTAACGTCTTGTGACGTGTTAATTTGGTGTATTTATCTGCCGATTTTGCCTATTTTAAACATAAGCAGTTATTTCTTAAACTATTAATAATAGATTATATATATATATATATATATATATATATATATATATATATATATATATATATATATACATTTAAGATTCGTAATCTGGGTGTTTTATTTAAATTTCAGGGTTTTCAGTTCAATTAAATTATTACCTTAAATGGGCACTAAATAAATCGAAAAAATCGAATTTTCATTGAAAATACATTTTCACTGCATTATTTATATATACAAACATCTTTATTTGAAGACATATTTACAATTTTTAGTGTTGATTTACATTATAATATCACAATACTTCAATAGCATTATTTATATTAACGTCGAAACTAAACTATAGTCATTAAAATAATAAGTGAGATATATTAACAAAATATGTTTTAAAGGTGAATTAGAGTGTTATGGTTTTATATAAAGCTTTGCATCAAAATTTTGTGATTTAAAGAATGCCAAAAATTCCAGTATATATAAACATATTCGTATTTTTGTATACTACAAGGAAACTAAACCAAGTGTTTCCTTCCGATTTAAATGAAATTTGCTAGATTTGTGGAGAGGGCCAAAATTTTTGATACGTATTTTTTGTTTTGGGCAAAAACAAGTTTAGGGGATGTACTCGCTCCTCGAAAATCAGCTTTGTTTTTTGGCTATAACTTCTGACCATATTATGATGATCTAATTTTGTAAATGTAGAAAATTTCAAAGCCTATCCACTGGCGAAAAAGAGTTATAAAACTCAATTTTCGTATTTTAGAAGAAATGTACGGATATACAGTGCGCGCCTAAAGTATGGAATAATTTTGTATAACTCAATATTCGTCGTGGCATTAGCCAGGAAAGTAGTTCTGTGGTAAAGTGAAATATGTAGCCTTTAGTAGTTTAATTTGATTTTCATAAATTTAAAATTTTTTGGAGGAACTATAAATGACGCTTTTTGCTAATTTTTCATTAGTAAATGTGTAGAACATCATCCTCTTATTTTATCAAAAAGATTTGCCATGAAACCATCAGAATAATAATTTTTAAATTTTTATCCATTTTGAGTAAAAATGTTAGGGGAACTATGTATTTATGACGTAGGAGTATGTTTAGATTATTAGCTAATTTTACAACATCCATCAAAATCTATTGAGGGATTCATTTTGAAACCAACAACAACAGCTGTTGAGCTTTAAAATAAAATTCTAAATTTATAGCACATTACGCTATTGTACACAAATGCATTATTAATTTCGACGCATTTTGGCTTTTTAAGAGCCATCATGATTCAAAAATTTCATAGCATGAAAAATGTCTAAATATAGGCAAAATAAAAATATTGTATAAATGTTTCTGAAAGTCAATTAAGATTGTCACATTTAAAAAAGAAAAACATTTTCTAACGCGTTTGGAAATATAAGCTAAATAAAATCCAAAATAATTTTCTATTAATACTATGATACAATTTTTTAGTAATGTTTGAACATCTTCATATTCTAGATATTTTTGGAGGCCCAATGATCAAACTTACTTGAGCGATCGAATCTAACAAAGGCTGCATGTCTATTGTTTTTAAAGTTAAATCCCAGTTTTTTGTACTGAGTTTATCATCACTTTTTAAATGTTTGAATTTTGATGTATTTTAGCTTCCTAAAGATCATCAGAAGATTTACGTTTTTCTTCCTTCTATGCATTTATCCAATAATGGATGTTTTAAACAAGATTTCTTGCTGTATTAACCAGACTTCCGAATATTTTTAGTTCCGTCTATTATTTTATATTTCGCATCTTCCTTTACCTCGTCTTGCTTCAATCCTGCCTGAAAATAAGCTATAGAATATTATAGTTCTGGTTTCATCACGTGCCCAGGTATGCAGGTTTCCTTATTTTTATTGCAAATAAAAAGTCTTAACGAGATCTTAAGACACCGGTGGTTAAAAATCAACAACAAAAAAAAGTATTTTGCAATGCAGGCACATATTTCGTTCATTGCTGCTGTTTTCAAAGTTCAACCTATGAGTATGTAACATTTAATAAATCGGAACTACCTTAGTAGAAGTCAAATTTGGTGTTGGTGAAGACTTTTCCACTTTCAATGCACAAAGTACGAGAAAGTGTTGTCTATTTGTTTTATTAATAATGTATATAAACAAACTTTTTTTTTTATTGACATATTTCAATATATTACTTGAATATTTTAATATAATAATACATCGAGATTTTAAATGCATATATATGCAGATATTTCTGCATTGTATAATGCATAAAATCCTTTAGTGATGACATTTATCAAGTACATTAATTCGGGCGCTAAATTTCAAAATTGTTTTTTAATTAATTTAAAGTTATGAAATAGAGATACATCACAAAAAATCAATCAAATATTTACTTTTAAATTATTCAAAAAGCTTTCCACTTAATAACTAGTAATACATTCTTAAATTGGGTTAAAACTGCAATACATATCAGATTCTTGCATATTATTTCAATCTAATATTTTATCTGTCAAACGTTTTTATTCAATTTGGCAATTCGGTAACAGTTAAACAAATATAAGGATAGGAGCAGATATGCAGTATGTTTTTTTTATCGTGGGCCTTAGTTATTTTACATGCTAAAAATTATACCTTGTGTTTAATGTATGTTTTATATTTTGAAGCAAATTTTAGTTAGAAATAAATCAATTATTTTTCTACTTGGTGCGCTTAATTAGAATAACTTAAACATGTTTAAAAAAATGAAATTATTTAATATAAATAACTGAGCAAAAATAGTGCTTTTGCTCGGAACGGGACGATCGGGATATGCTGCAGAAAATTTGTTAATTATTTCCCTGCTGGACAAACCTCTTATAATTGCCTTTACAAATTCCACCCATTCTTCAACAG
The DNA here is from genome assembly GCA_910593695.2 of Ocypus olens. Lineage (NCBI taxonomy): Eukaryota > Metazoa > Arthropoda > Insecta > Coleoptera > Staphylinidae > Ocypus > Ocypus olens. The sequence goes on from OU343056.1 coordinate 33,883,571, forward strand.
TATACAGACATTTTTTAGTATAAATTCGTTTGATTAGTTGCCTCACTAATCAATCTGACATTTCGGAAATTCAAATTTGATTATTTTTGATCAGTTATTTAAATTAAATAATTTAATTTTTTTAATGGAATAAAACGTGTTTAAGTTAGGCGCATCATGTAGAAAAATAATTGATTTATTACCAACTAAAATTATATGATAAAATATACATTACACGAGGTTAGCATGTGAAATCCTATGGCCCACGATATAAAAAAACACACTGTATTAACAGTGAAAGTTTTTATTACAAATTAATCAATTTATCACATCATATTGGAAACGACATATGCGATTTACGGCAATAATTTTTAGATTACGAGCGGACGACTGCACAGATACGGGAATAGTTTTAATGGCATATTTCATGATCATTTCGCAAACCAACGAGTTTCCTTTTCTTCATTTGTTTTAAATCGTAAATAAATAATTCATCGCATAAGTACTGCTTGCCAGTCAGCCAACCTGAGCTTTAATTGAAAAAAAAATTCTTATAATTCTTATATGGTTTTCTTTTGGTGTTGTCGAGAGTAAATCTTAAGAGGTTATTGCAGTTTTAATTGAATTTATTCAATGTTAAATGTTTGTTGTGTGTTGATCTCAGAATCATGTTGCAGTTTTATGGGTGGATCTAGCAATATAAATCCCACGAAAAAATAAATCACTTAGGTGACTATTTAGTGACTTTAGAAACCCTCCATATAAACTATATTCTTTATGGGAACATTTAATTTACTCGTAAGTACTTTAATAAAATTGGTAAATATTAATTATAATCATTTAATAAATTACAAATAAAACAGTCCTAGTTATCGATTAGCAAATCAAAATAATTTTCATTTTAAAACATTTTCTTTAAAAACAAAAAAAGAAATTGCTTAATAATCACAGGAAATATTCAAAGTAAGTGAAAAGCGGGTCAGGGTAGACGGTTAGTCGCCAGCCCACAATTAAAGTATTACACATGTATATATCTATAAAATCCATAAAAGTACGTACATTCTATTTATCTAATATGAAAAGGCTTCTTCATTACCAAATAAAGTAAAGTCAAATTAGAACGCTACATAGGGATTTACATGTGAAAACTTTACCAATCTTTAGAACTTAAGTTTAGAGTTTAATTAAAATATCTACAGCTATGCATAGGAATAGGAATTTTCTAAAACCGGCCGTAATCGTTTCGAGTAAGTGCAAATTGTATATTTCCGTTGAAATTTAGAAAATGGAAAAAGCAAAATTCGAAAGAGAAGTTTAAATAAATCCATAATTCATCAACTCAAAAAATAGTGTATTCAATAAACATAATAAAAGAATTGATTTCAAAACGTCATAACTTAATAATTAATTTCCCAAAGGTAAAATAATTTTTAAAGATTGTTTATGTTTTAAAAGGTCACACGAAATGCATTGGGTTTCTTTGCCGAATTATTCATATCCACATTAAAAATTTATCTCCTTGGTCTCACATATACGACATATTTGCAATTACGTAAAATGAGACAAATGTCTCGTTGAATTATAAAGTTATAAAGTTTTTTTTTCGCATTGTAACGCGCAATTGTAACAATAGAGTTTGCAAGCAGAATTAACTTTAATATGTCACAATTTCTTATACACGGTGTTCAATTTAAGTGAAGACATATATCTCGAAAACTACACATCGAATAAAAAAAATTATAATTAAAATTTGTTCGCCTCGGAGGGGGACATCTAATGATACGAAACTTGACCCACTACCCTCAACCCCCTAAGGGGTAGCGGGTGAGAAATAGAAAAGTTAAATAGGAACCTCCATTTTTTTGTACGGATTTGAATACTCCGGGAAAAAATAAGAAAGTTTAATCTGATTTTTTTTGTATTCGTGACAGACGACGCTATAACACAGCCCCACAAGAAAAGTCCGGATCTGTAGATCAAACATGTGGTTTCTTATGTATTTTTCACCGCTGAATCCGACTCCGACATCAGAAAAAGCCTACACCCGTGGAATTGGCCCCAGAGGCCGAAGATGGCCGCTATAAGGTGTGAAACGTGGATTCCGGGATGACGGATGCTCAGGCGAGGTCGAGATTGCATTCCCAAGCCAAAGCCGAATTCGTGGTCAAAAAAGTTTAGAGCCGACTGGGATTCACCCTCCGAGGTCGGAAAATGGGCACTCGGGGGCCGGAAAATCGATACAATAAATTTTTACAATTATTAATTTGAAAGTAGGATAATTACATAATAATGTCAATTAAGATCGAAATCTTTTTGCGGACAAACAAAGCAATGAGTTGATTTCAAACTTCCTTGCTTTTTTTTTACTTTCTCCGTTACGAAATACGAGAAAGTATTGTGATCGTGATTTTTTTTTCAAAGTTTATTTTTACAGAAATATCCGTTTTGAGGTCTCTAGATACCATTTCAACAATTTCTGGAAAAAAAATTGTGTCCGTGTGTTCTTAAGGACATTTTTAAAAGATCTTCCTTCTTTTTCAGGACTTTTTCTAAGACCTATTTTTAGGACTTTTTCTTGCAGGACCTTTATTTTCAGGATTTCTTTTTAAATTTGTTTTTTTTCGGGAATTTTTTCTCGGGACGTGTTCGGGACTCTCTCAAGAACCCTTTCTTGAGAACTTATTTTCGGGATTTTTTTCAGAACAAATTTTTCCGAATTTTCTCATATAGCATATTTTTTTTAAGACTATTTTCAAATTTTTTTATTTCAGGAATTTTGTTAAGGACTTAATTTAGGCCTTTTTGCAGGACTTTTTCTCGAGGCTCTTTTTGGGATTTCTTTTTCAGGGCAATTTCTTCAGATCTTTTTAAGGACTCTTTACAATACTTTTTTTTTCAGAAATTCTTTTGTTTCTTTTTTTTTTTGTTGTTAATTGATGATTTATTTATATAATATACAAGTTTACAAACATCTAACATAAACATTAAAATGTAAATTTGCATATCTGTCCTTGGGTTTCTTCCCTCTGTCCTCGTCTCGGGATTTGCGGACGTGGTGTCCCATCTCGTGCTAACGGTATCTTTTTATAAAGATGTTATTTTCGGGGCAATTTTTCGACAATTTTTTATGATATTTCATCTGGACTCTTTTTCTGTACTTCCTTCAGGACTTATTTTAGGACTTCCGGACTTTTTAGGACTCTTCTGCTATTTTTCAGAACTTTTTTTCACGGCTTTTATCAGTTTTATTTTCAAGTTTTTATCTTCAGGACTTTTTTCGATACTTTTTTAAGAACCTCTTGTTCAGGACTTCTTTTCAGGATTATTTTAACAATTTTATTCGATTCAGAATTATTTTTTCGGGAATTTTTTTTCAAAAAAGTCCTGTAAAGGACATTTTTCAGTACTATATTTCAGGACATTTTTTATAGGATTATTTTCAGGACTTCTTGTTTGGGACTTTTTTTCAAGACTCTTTTTGGGGTTTTTTTCAGGACAATTTCTTCAGAACTTTGTTTTTAATTTTTCAAAAATGTTTTTTTTAGCATTTTTTAACAATGGTATTTTCATAACTCTTTTTCAAGACTGTTATTACAGGATATTTTTTCAGGATATTTTATCAGGACTCTTTTTCGGGACTTTTTTCGAGACTTTCTTCAGGACTTTTTTTCTGTAGTTATTTTCGGGACTTTTTTGGGACTTCTGTCAGGATTTCTGGTGTTTTATATGAAGACTTAATTTTTCAGGACTCTTTTTGCAGTACTTTTTTCAGGATTTTTTCACGACTTTTATTCACAACTTTTTAATAGGACTCTTTTTTCAAGACTTTATGTTCAAAACTGTTTCTCTAGGACTTTTTTTCAGGGCGAGTTTTTGTCAGAATTCTTTTTTCGCGACTTTTTTTCAGGACTTCTGGTCTTTTTAAAGGACCTGCTTTTCAAGGCATTTTTTTGGACTTTTTATCGGGACTTCTTTATCGGAACTTTTATCAAGACTTTCTTGTTCAGGACTTTTTAATCAGGACTATTTCTAGAAATCTCTTTCAAGACTTTCTTGTTCAGGACTTTTATTTGTTTTTCTATGACTTTTTAATCAGAACTATTTTTAGAAATCTTTTTTAGGGCATTTTGTAGCAATATTTTTAGTTTTTCATTAAACTTGCGGTAGAGATTATTAGAATTTGAAGCAAAATTCATTTGCCATTTTTACCTTTCATCATTTTGACGTTGCAATCATTTGATCATGTGAAACGCTCGATTTAAAATATGATTTAAATTGAAAATAAACCATGCAAATATAAATAAAAAAAATGGTGATGTGGCCATCACGTTAGTTTCTCCGACTTGATGGTATCATAGCCATTTATATTGGAACATAAGTCTTATTTGATAATCTGAAGAACTGAAAAGCTTTTGGTAAAATTTCGTACACCGGAAGTGGGTGTTTACCTTAACTGTTTTTTGTTTTTCCCCAATATTTTTTTAAAATTAAAAATATCACAAAGACATTTAAACAAATATTTAAGACAACAAAGAAATGAACATGTTTTACTTGAAAATATTTTTCATAAAATCATTTTTATTCGAGAAAAAAAATTATAATTTTCTTTAAATTTTTGTTTATAATTATGAAATGATAATAGTTACAGCAAATTTATGTTCATAATTTTGACGCTCGATGTACATTTAAAATATTATTTAAATTGAAAATAAACCATAAAAGCATAAATATAAATGATACTATCAAGTCGGAGAAAGTAACATGATAGCCACATCACCATTTTTACTTTCTCCGTTATAAAGTACGAGAAAATATTGTGATCGTGATTTTTTTTCAAAATTCTTTTTTATGGAAATATCCGCGTTTTGGGGTCCCTAGATGCCATTTCCACAATTTCTAGGGGAAAAATTGTGTCTGTGTGTGTGTGTGTGTCTGCGTGTGTGGCTGCGTGTGTGTCTAACTGTGCGCGCTGTATCTCAAAAACTAATAAAGCAATTAATATGAAACTTTGAACATACGTCTTATTTGATAATCTGAAGACCTGAAAAGCTTTTCGTAAAATTTCGTACACCGCATACCTTAACTGTTTTTTGTTTTTTGTCAATATTTTCTTAAATATGCAAAATATCACAAAAACATTTAAACAAACTTTGAAGACAACAAAGAAATGAACATCTTTTGCTTGAAAACATTTTTCATAAAATCATTTTTATTCGAGAAAAAAAACATATTTTTTTTAAATTTTTGGTTTATAATTATGAAACGATAATAGTTACAGTAAATTTATGTTAATAATAATTGTAGAGAATGCTAAAATGAATAACTTATAAAGAATAAGTTCTTTTCGAAATCCCTTTAGCTTTTGAGTAAACTAGGTTTTTAATTTAAAGTATAATTTTTCCATCTTTCATAATTTTGACGTTTTAAACGTCAGTTTCATGCGAGTTTACACAACGCTCGATGTACATTTAAAATATAATTTCAATTGAAAATAAACCATGAAAACGTAAATATAAATGGCTATGATATCATCAAGTCGGAGAAAGTAACATGATGGCCACATCAACATTTTTTTTAATTAAAACTACGGTTTCTTAGTTATTGGCTAAAGCGTTTCAATTTTTAAGGCGCCAAAAATTTAAATTCAAGTTATCATATGGTCGGCAGTTATATGACCGTACCCTTTTTTTACTAATTACTGCTTTTTTACTTGCTACACTCCCATTTAATTGCGCCCGTTATTTTTTTTCCTACGACGACGCGACGCACAGTGGGACGGATGACTATTCTAGCGCGACAAAAGTAAAAAAAAAAATACTGATACTCGCAAAAGATGAAATAAATGTTGGAAATCTCTTTCTACAACACTTCTTCTTAAAAGTCAGATACACTTGCTGTGAAAAGCGAAAATGACTATACTCATCTTGCCTAAATACTTACGCGTTGGTATGAAGGAGCGTATACATACAATAACAGTACATATTCAAATGCAGGAAACGGTTAGAAAAATTCATATAAACAATTTCGATTTTTTTTGTGCAATAAGTACTTAATAACGATTGTCCATTAAGTGATAAGGAATTTTTTAGTTGTTTTTATTTGTCATTATAATTTTTTGATTTCATCATTAATTTTATTCTAAATTTGGATATATTTTATGTACAAAAAAATTGCCGGTTTTGCCGAAAAACAGCTTTTTCTTGAGACATTTTAAGATAATTCTCAGCATGTTCGAACTGCGGTAACTTGCGATATATCATGTGATGAAATAAAAAAAATATAGCCACAACTAAAAAAATAATTATCACTTAAAGAACAATCGTTAAAATGTACTTATTGCACAAAAAAAATTCAATTGTTTATATGCATATTTCCTAACTGTTTTCTGCATTTGAATATGTACGTAGAAAGAAATTTCTAACATTTATTTCGTCTTTTGCGGGTATCAATTTAAAAATATATAAACCTTTTACAAATAAAGTGGCACTTAATAATAATAACAGATTACCTAAAGCTCACTGAATATTTATCAAATGTTTGTTTGGAAATGCTTATAAATGCATTTTGCAAAATATTTAGAGAACTTTCGAAATTGATAATTAAAAAAATGTATAATGGCTTTACACAATCAGCTAACTAAGATGGTTTTAATTTTTCCTACGTTTTTTAAATTGTATAGATAGAAAAAATCTCTTTCTGAACTAGAATAATAATAAATTTATATTTGCACTTGATTATAAGGTACATACAAAATAATATTAAACAGGATATTTATTAAATTACTTGTGACTGGATAAAATAAATAAATCAATTTTTAATTATCAAATATGAATTTTTTAACTTAGATTCACTACACCACCACTTAATTGTAACATTTGATTTTGCAAGTTACGGATATATAAAAACTAATATCCTATAATATTCAATTTAAAATTGCTAATTATCAATACAGTACAAGTCAAACAGATACGAAATTATAGTAAATTACTTACCCGTTAAAATAGCGTATTTGATTTCATCCTGACATATAGCTATAATCTTCTCTATATTTTTTGGTGCTTTCTGTGGTACGGAGCACCGCGTTTCATTTTTGGTCTAAAATAATTTTTATGTTTAACAAATTTATAAATCCATCATAGTATTATTAAAAATACCTCTGCATTCACATTGTAAAACACAAGAACGAAAAATAATATACACTTGGAAGACATCTCTGTTGTAACTCGGTCACCACGAAAATGAATACGAAGGATGTTTCGCTTTCTGATGCAATTCTTGTCTTGTAAACTTTTCGAACTGCAGTGAAATTTCCGGCCGTACTGGACCTCGTGCTTTCTACGCGGAGACTAACAGAATAACTTTCACATCAGTTGAATAATATTTTATATCTTGTTTGTCAAGTGTAACACTTGAAGTTCATGCATGAGTGTATGCTATGGAGAGTTATATAATTCCTTTTATTAGTAAATATAGGCATATAGGCTGTGCCAAGGCCTTCGGCTAGCATTTTCTTTAAATTTAATTGGATACTTGAACATTGCTTCACCCTCAATTGGTCGTTACACGATAACTTTTTCCTTAGTTAGTTAATGTTAGTAATTTCAGTTTGTCGGTTTAGAGTCTATTTACCGACAATTTCGCATTGTTTGCATTAAGAATAGCATTACACTACTTTCGATTATTAGTCGATCAAATAGACCGTGTTTGTATGGCATCGTTATGGTACTTGAAAGTAAATTAACATATTGAATAAAGTATCATAACTCTCCTTTTTAGAATTATTATTAAATTACTTGCTAGACTTGCTATTGAATACAATAAAATATCACGTTTGGTGGAACAAACTTTTCTCTCGTATTGTAAAAAGCTTAAACGTTACTCGTATCGTAAATTACTATAATTCAAATTAAATACCTATTTTTTACATACAATATTGTTGAAAAATATATTGCATTCAGCAAATATTTAAATTCATTAGATCGCAATTAAGGTAACACAGTTTTGTTGACTTAATTGCAACAATTGCATAGTAATAAATAATATAATACTCGCACGCTAACCGCGTTTCATCAACAGCCTTAATAATGTTCTCTTGCATAATCTCATATAAGTGTCTTTTCTGATAATCGTTTATGTCTAGAAAACCGTTAATGAGTGACTTCTACTATTCACTGATCTTGTATTAATAAACGGTTTTGGAAAAATCATACATACCATTAAAATGTGGCGAAAGAAAATAATTTTCAAAAATAGTATAATTGATATTTACTACCAAAATGTTTGTGGCCTAAATTCAAAATGTAACAATGTCTATCAACATAGTGCTGTTAGTGACTTTTCAGTAATTGCACTTACTGAAACGGGGCTTAATGAAAATGTTTCCAGTCATGAACTGTTTGGTAAAAATTATAATGTGTTTCGTAACGATAGTGAAGAAATGTGGTGGAGGTGTCTTAATAGCTGTTGATTCTAAACTAAACGCTACTGAAATACCGGTTGATCGTCAACTTCTATCTACAAATCGAATTGTAAAAGTAGTTATTCGAAATGATACATTTTTTATCATTAATGTTTACTTATGCCCACCTGTGAATCTCAAGCGGCTTCAAATCTTCACTAGCAATTTGGAAAATTCACCATTCTTGCTTGATAGTAATGCAATTATAGTCGGCGACTTTAACTTAAATGAATATGTATCCAATCCTACAATGAATCCCTCCTCTTCTTGCTTATATGACATCATTCAATTTCTGGGCCTAGATAAATTTAATTTTATTAAAAATTCATACAACAGAATACTCGACTTAATTTTTAGTACAACTTATTGCACTGTATGCCATAGTAAACATCCTCTTGTCCTCGAGGATAAACATCATCCTGCACTTGAGTTAGGTATCCTTCTACCTGTAACTTTAAACAATCAAAACCCGCCAACACTATTTCAAAATGAATCATCTAATCGATGTTTTAATTTTAAGAAAGCAAATTTCTTAAATATGTATCATACCATTACAACATTAAACTGGTCTGATGTTCTTGATGCGAATTACGTTGAGGATGCATGTACACTATTTTATACTAAAATATTTCGAGTATTTCATGACAATGTCCCATTTGTTTGTCGGAGCATGTGCAATTATCCGATTTGGTTTTCTGATAGGCTCAAGAAAAAAGTTAGAGAAAAAACAAAATACCTTAAACTGAAAAATAAACATCCACTCTCTCAGTTCTTTAAAACAAAATACACAAATTTCCGTCGAGAAGTGAAATTACTGTCTGAAATTGATTTTAACGCATTTGCAAAAAATAGTGAAGAACATTTAAGAACAGATCCTAGAAAATTTTGGGATTTTGTTAATACTATACGTAAAGAATCCTCAATTCCTTCCAGCATGATATGATTTTTTTTTTTAGTATATAAGCGGTAATTGTAAAATGTATAACCATTATTTTTCATCTACCTGATGAAGCCACTGTGTGGTGAAACAATTGTTGTAGAACAATAAAGATAATTTGAAACCATACACTGTGTTAGTGTTTTATGAAATAAAAATATGCTCTCATTACCTGTTGATGTGGTAAATGCTTTTGCAACTTATTTTTCAAAGTCTTACTCCAAGTCATCTAAACCGAATTTCGAGAGAGTGGATGATGGTTTTAATAATTCTGAACATTACTTCACCATATTAGAACTTAAAGCAGATGATGTCATTAACTCTCTTAATAAATTAGGCAATAAATTAAGTGATGGTCCCGACGGTATTCCGGCGCTCATTCTTAAAGATTGTAGATATGGGAGAGTAGCCGAAGTTGGACCGCTGCACGTAGGAGTATTTGCAGGAAAAATCCGGTTAAAACTTAAAATCACAAATCTAGTAAATATACAAGTCAGTCATCGTCTTTTTATTGATTATTAAGTGGTCCATCAAGTACCAGCTAAATAAATGCTCTATGCGTTCATTTGTTTCGTAAATTAGGTCAGAACTCAGTCGTTATACGAAACGCGTGTGCTTATTTTTGACGCTTTTATTTGTGGGATATATTTATTGTATAATTTGTGTTTGTTGCTGGAACGAGTTTTGAAAAAAACCTTCTGGATATGAAAGAAGACGGTATGTACTTTACTTTAGAATAGTATTTTATTAATTTCCAGTTTAATCAACAAGTTTAAGAACAATGTTTGTAAGTCGTATAAATGGGTAATAATTTATTGCATCAAACTTAGAAAGAAAAAAAAGTGTTTTTAAGTATCTGTCGGGTATTGTCGGGTTATTTTCTTTGTACACACATAAAATTCAGATCATTCTCGAATATATTTCGCAAAAAAATCGTCCGCTTACTTCCGCCATTTTGTGTACTATTAGTTTAAATTTGAAATGTCAATAAGTGAATTATTAAAAAAAAAACTTACATCTGAGAAAATTATGTCAAAAACCCAAAACATTTTTTTTTGTCAGATTCGTTTTTGGAAGTAGAACGTACTGTATTAATGACATCATGCATACATTTAAAGAAAAAAAATCTGGACGAAAAATTTCATATTATGGAAGAACTTTTGAAGAAAACGAAATGCCCAAATGATAAAAGAATTGTTTTAAGTCGTGCCTTAAAGAATTTCAAGAGCGATTTCAAGAAGAAATGGGTGGCCGCCAATTATAAAGAAGCACGTTTCTTAAAAAATAATCATCATTGGCTCACATCACCTTTCAAATTGCCAACCTGGTGTACACAAAAAGGGGGAGGACGGCCATCTAAACCTTTTAATGAATTAAGTGACCGTAGTAGGCGCCGGAAAACAGAAGAATTGCGGGAGCAGGTACCTCCCGAAGAGTTAACCTACGCAGCTGGCGTAAGCCAACGTGCTGCGGAAAATTCAGACTTGTCTAAAGTAATTACATCCACGCCAACGAGAGCTACAAAAGTGCGCAAAACTATTGCTTCTGTTCGAGCCAATTAATATTTATTTGATTAATGAATTAGAAATGCATATTGTCGGCCGTCCGGTGTCGCGCTCTATGCACTTTTAGTTTAACTACGGTTTTTTGTTGTTGTTGAGAGCGCCCGAAAAAAGGACGTTCGTGGCCATCGCGAAAGAGTGTGTTTGGCTCTGTTCCGAAGACGAACAACGCGCTTTATATTTTGTTATAATTACGCGAATTTAGTTTGCCCGCAAATCTCGATTATTGAGTGGGTAGAGTTTTGGGTTTGGCATTCTGAGTCCGCAGAGGAGGAGCGGGACCACGTGGTTGACGCCGTTTTTTCAAAGGAACTGCACCCTACGGTATTCGGCGATTCCATCCTCGAAATCCTCAATTTATCGTCCTCCTTTATTTCCCCGAATAACGCCAGTTACGGTTGGATCCGGAGAATTCCGGCGTGGAAACCAGGTGAGTGGTTTTTTTTATATTTTCGTCCAACGGAAACCGGGAAGTGCATTCCTTGGCGGATTCAGAAGGTTTCGATTGTGTATCCAAAATTACAGTCCATTGATAACAGCTTCTTTTAAAAAACAAATTACTGTAAAAAAACATACTCCTCAAGAGGCGTTAGCAATATCTGTAGAAGGCAACTTCACGAGGAAACAGTGGGAAATAATACAATATGCTAACAAAAGCATTTATCCCTACTATTCACAAATACAACAAGCAAAAAAGGAATGTTACCCCAAAGAGGACCAGATACTAGTAACCGAAACGTGCGCCGAGATTCAGCTACAAGCACTACTTGACCATACATCATTGCGTCTGTATAAATATGTAGCAGAGGTTATAGAAACTTGTACAGAGGAAGAGAAACTAAATTTGAAATTAATAACAAAATGGGGCTGTGGCGGATCGCAGCAGTCTCAATTTAAGCAAAAATTTGAGAATACCGGTGAAAGCGACGCTAATATATTTCAAAGTTCATTAGTACCTTTAAGATGCTTGTGGTTATTGATGAAGAAGAGAAGAAAATTATATGGCAGAACCCAGTTACTTCATCTGTTAGATTTTGCAGACCAATACGCATTCGCTTCATTAAAGAAACAAAACATGTGATACAAGAAGAAATACATTACATTCAAAATCAAATTAATAACCTAAGAAAAACAGAAGTATCCACTTCTAGCGGACCTGTAAAAATTCAGCATACTTTAATGGCTACAATGATAGATGGTAAAGTGTGTAATGCTGCGGCTAGTACGGCATCTACTATGAGATGCTATATTTGTGGACAGACATCAAAAGATTTTAACAGTTTAAAAAAAAACAGAAACCATTAATGTTGAAGTACTCCACTTTGGCCTGTCAACTTCATGCGAGAATCCGCTTCTTTGAGTCATTAATACACTTATAGTATAAAATGCCAATATGAAAATGGCAAGCTCGAAGTTTGGAAGACAAGAAAATTGCAAAAGAAACCAAAGAAAAAATACAAAGAGACTTTAAAGAAGAAATGGGACTTCTAGTTAATATTCGAAAACCAGGCTTCGGGAATACCAACGATGGAAATACCGCAAGAAGATCCTTCGCAGATCCAGAAACATCTTCCCAAATCACAGGCCTTAATGTGGACCTAATAAAAAGGTTTAGGGTAATACTGGAGGTAATTTCAAGTGGCTACAACATAGATACTGATAAGCATGCAGTATATGCACACGAAACCGCAAAATTGTACGTAGAATTATATGGGTGGCATCCCATGTCACCCACAATTCATAAAATTTTAATGCATGGTTCTGAAGCCGTATCACATGCGATACTACCTATAGGCCAGTTGTCGGAAGAGGCAGCTGAGGCATGGAACAAACATTTCCGACAGTATAGATTGAATTTCGCCCGAAAATTTTCACGAGTGGAGTGCAATAGAGACGTAATAAATAAACTATTACTAAGTTCGGACCCTTACATAAGTAGTAATAGACCGAAGCAACATAGAAAAAGTAAGCCATTTTTAAAAGAGGCAATGTGTCTGTTGAGGGCAAGTACTCCGTCTTTAACTCCAAATGAAAAAAAAAAATAATAACGACGAGGCCATGGAGGAAAACGAAGATGATGACGAAGACAATAATTTTATTAGTGAATAAAATTAAAAGCTTGTGAATATTATAATAGTTGCATATTTTATTGAAAATACAGAAAATTATGGTAGTTTTCTGTATTTTCTTATTTATTATTGTTTTTTATTATATTATGTTGCAATTAAATCAATTAAATAGTTTTGACCGGTTTTTTCAAACAAATACTCCTATGTGCGTTGCCTTGATTGGACCACTATCGTAACTACTAACTAAAACTATACAGTAATGTATTCTTAATTTAGACAACTTATGTTGCGTAGCCCCTGCAGAACATGATGTGAATTCTGCTGGCTTCTAAACGGGACAAAGCGAGCAGTGGCAATTTTGTGTTTACAAGCAAGTCGTTGTCGAAATTTACGTGTTTTCCATAGCGTGTTGAGAGAGTAGAAAAGTAAGTAATCGATTTATTTATTATACCATTGGATAGAGAATGTATTCTTCTACAGCTGTGTGAAATAATCTCATTAATAATAATAATAATAATAATAAGTCTACTTTATTTCAGAAAATGGTTAACAGAAAAAAACTTAAAAATATTCTGGTAAACAAAAATGAAATTGCGTCACAATAAAGATATTAATAACACTAAGCCAAAAAGAAAAAAACTCAAAGAAATATTCGTTACATCGCAGTGAGAAAATCCTTTACGCTACATAATTCGGCGTTTAACAATAGTGTGTACACCGCACTCTTATATTTTCTAAATGTATCTATTTTCTTTATCGATATAGAGAGGCTATTATAAAACTTGATGCATTGGTACATGGCGTTTCGCTCAGTTAATGATAGTCTATGGATAGGATGTGAAATATCCACATTTCTTATATTATAAGAGTATTCCCTCCCTTCCCCGCGAAAGATATGTTTATTTCTATACACAAATATGAGGCACTCGAATATGAACAATGCGTACACTGTTAATATTTTGTTCGCCCTAAATGTGCCCCACAGGAGTCTCGGTATTTTAGTCTAAACATAGATCGTATGCATCGTTTTTGAATTTTAAAAAGTTTCTCAATGTATGAGCTGTTTCCCCAGAAGATTAAACCAAATCTTAGAACTGACTCCATAATATATTGTTTTAATTGATTCTATACTTAAGTATGACTTCAGGTTATTAATGACATTCAGGTTATTAATGACATAGCAGATCTACCTGTGAGAGCCAATCTAAAGATTCATCCGTATAAATCGCTAGAAATTTGACATTTTGTTTTAAATTAATTTCAGTATTTCCAACATTTTCCAGCACTAATTGTGCCGGAGATGTGAAATTATTCTGTTTAGTTTTGAACAGTACCGCTTGTGTTTTTTCCTTATTTAATTGTAACCCATTCCCGGCAAACCATTACATTTATCTTCGAGTTCTGTGAAAAGTTTGGCGGTGATTAAAAAAATAGTGTCATCGGCGTAGTTTGTGATACAATAGTCGAAATTTAGTTCTGGTTCCGGCATATTGTTTATGTATGTAATAAAGATAATTGGTCCAACAATACTGCCCTGGGGTATCCCTACACCTCCGCAGCGTAGTATTTCCGATTTGAAACGTCTCCCATCTTTCTCTACGCTCACTCTTTGTTCTCTACTGGCTAAGTATGATTTGAACCAAGATAATACATTTCCTCTGACACCATACCGTTCTAATTTACTTAATAAGAGACAATGATCGACGGTATCGAACGCTTTTGAGAGGTCTAGGAATTCCCCAATTGCCATCTCTTTATTTTCCAGTGCCTGATTAACGTAATTGGTGAACTGAAACACTGCTATGTTAATGGATTTTCCTTTAATATACTGTGATTTTGACAAAATATTGCAGCTGTTGAAAAAGCCAATGATTCGATCACTCATCAAAAGTTCAAAAATTTTTGAGAAAGACGGCAGAAGACTTATCGGCCTATAATTGTCTAAAACATCCGGCTTTCCTTTTTTATATATCGGTGTAATTAATGCGAGTTTCAAATTATCTGGGAACACCCCCAGCCTAAATGAGTTATTAATTATAAAAGTTAATACCTCAGCAATCACTTCTATGGTATCTTTAATAATGTTATTCGAAAATTCATCATCACCACTACTACTCATTGCTATTAGTTCTTTACGAATTAATATAAGACATAAACGAAATTAGGTTAGAGTTGCTTAGTTTGGACCACATGGTGGTTGCTCAAATTGGACCGGTCCAATCTAAGCAACCCAAATTCGCCACAGAGCGACGCCAGAATCGGGCACCAACGAGCTAAAAATTTAAACCATTTTTCAAAAAAGTTAAAAAGTGCAACTAAAAGTTAAATTAATTAATTAAAGAATTCAATTCAAAATTTGCCCATGCCCAAATCCTAGCGCCTCCCGGTATCGCTATTAATTTTTAATGTATTATAATTTTTTTTTAGACCGATATGGCCAAAAGAGGACGTCTGAAGGCAAACTTTTAATGGCTGTTCAAGCTTATAAGAATGGGGACTTTGTTTGAACGAGTGTAGCCGCACAAAGACACGCTGACGGAAAAAATTCAAATGTGAATGAAATGAAAAGACTTGGTACATTTTCTGTCGAAATAGAAAAACTTATTGCTAAACACATTCTGAAATTTGAAGAATATATTTTTGGATTAACTATCAAGGAAATAAGAAAATTGGCTTTTGATGTCGCTGAAAAATACTAATTGCCACACACTGTCAACAAAGACAAGAAAACTGCCGGGAAGAAATGGTTTTATGCGTTTATGAGGCGAAATCCGCAACTGTCTTTACGCAAGCCGGAAGGAACCTCTATGGCAAGGGGAAAAGAATTCAATCGAGAGAATGTTTACCATTTTTTTGATATTTTGAAGAAAGTAATGGATAAAAATAAAATGACTGCTGACACAAAATTGCGAGGTCAGTGCAGCTGGGGTTTATGTCCCTCCAATGACAATTTTTAAATCAATAACGATTTAGAAATTGGAGCACCGCCAATAAGCATTGTTACTATTTCAGATACGGGTTACATAAATTCCGAATTGTTCGTTACCTGGTTACAACATTTTAAACATCACGTCAATTGTAGCACTACAAGAAGGTACTTTTATTATTAGATGGACATACCACGCACAGCAGAAATTTGGATGCATGTCGTTTCGCCAGAGATAATGGAATAATATTATTACAGTTGCCTGGACGCACTACTCATCGTTTGCAATCTTCAGACGTTGCTTTCTTTGGCCCATTACAAATTTATTTTACTCAGGCACAAGAAACTTTTCTTCGTCAATATAAAGGGAACAAAATAAGCCAAATGCAATTACAGTTGCAACTACCGAGAATGCTAGTAAATTTGCACCATCAGATATTTTGCAGCCTAAACCAACTACTGAGTCTGAGCCAATACCGATGTCATCAGGTGACATTGAAGGCAATGACACTGTGGTTGATTTACTTCAAACTAGGGCTATCGAAAATTTTGAGAACGTTCTCCATGAAGTACCACCACCTCCAAAACTGAATCCACTGCCAGGACCATCATCTTCTCGAGCAAGAGCAACTGCCCAGAAAGCTACGTCCATAACTAGCAAGAAAACTCTTTTAAAACTGCAGCAAGACAAGAAAAAACAAAAAACAAGATTTGGAACAAAAATACAACAGGGACAAACCAAGACAGCATGGTTTTGTTTTATGTGTGAGGAAGAAAAAGAAGCAGCCATGATCCGGTGCATCAATTGTCACATTTGGGTGTACACAAAATGTGCTGAAGTGAGCCCAAATGTCAAGAAATATTATTGTATTAACTGTATGTAATGGTCCAATTAGGGCAACCGGTGGTCCAACCTGGGAGACTGATTGCTTTAATTGGACCAAAAATACAATTTTTTTAAATGTATTTTTTTGCATTCTAAATTATATTTTTAATATTAATAAATATACTAACATGTAGGCAATACTTAGCACCTTTTATGCCCTATTATCGTTTTCATCAAAATATGTTCGCATATCTTTCGCATAAAATTAAAAAATAGTTTAGCTACTCTAACACATATCTTTAATTTATGTCTGACTGAATGCAAAATTCCTTCTTGCTGGAAGATCGCACGGGTGGTACCTATTTGCAAATCAGGAGACAAGAAATTGGTCCCCAATTATCGACCCAATGCTATTATCTGCAACATCGCTAAATGTTTTGAAATAAGCATTTGCAAATTTATAAATCCCTTTGTTAATAATAAACTCTCTCCAAAACAACACGGTTTTAGATCAAAAAATCGACAATATCTAATTTGTTACTTCAAACACAGTTACTTTGTAATAATGTAGACCAGTGGTAGGGAAACTTTTTTTAAGACGGGCCATTTGTAATAACTAGACAATCGTAGCGGGCCAAAGAATAATGCTTAATCGTTAACTAATTTATGTGTTCTATAAACATATACATATATTATTACATACACTTATTATTTTAATAGTAAAAAAGCAAAAAGTAACAAAATTATAAGCACAAAATATAAAATGAATTTTGTGTAGTTCTTGATGTGAAGTATTATCACTTTATTTTCTGGTGTCATTACTGGTTGATGGTGCATGAGAAAAATGAAATTGAGACTGTTTCATCAAAATTTCATCATAGTCCGGTTCCATTTGCGAAGCAGAAATTCTTAAAACTGATGAAAGGTGCTCATCTGTAATTCTGTTTCTTAAAGAAGTTTTCCTAAGCTTCATTGTTGAAAAGATTTGTTCGCATATATAAGATGAGCCGAACATTGTCATTATCTTCATTGCATGAGTAATTAGATTTGGGAAATTATCTGGACTTAATTTTTTATAAAATTCTAGTAATGGTACTGTATGAAAAGTTTGTTTCAGGAGAGTATTACAGTTCAGTTCTATTAACTCAAGTTGAAATTTTGCATCAACTTCTTCGTAATTAACATTGAATGGGATCGCAAAAATACTAAACTCTGGTTCCATTTTTCAAAAGTCCTGAAATCTCCTTTCAAATTCTGTAGATAGTTTTCTCAAATTAATTTCGTATTTTTTAATCTTATTATTTGATATAGTGAATTTTAAAGATTGTATTCTTGGAAAATGAGAAAAATCAGATTTAGAGATCTGATTAGCAAATAATAATAACTGTAATTTGAAACTTTTCAGGTATTGCCAAATATCGTGAAGAAACTGATTTTTTCCTTGCAATTTGAGATTAAGTTTATTCATGTGTACGAGGAGGTCTGCGAAAAAAGCGAAATCAGAAAGACACGTTTCGTTTTCTAAGACGTCAAATTGATTATAAATGTCTTTATCAAGAAGAAAATTCACAATATCGTCTTTTAAATCCAAAATTCTTTCAAATACTTTTCCAGCACTTAACCAACGAACTTTTGAATAATACAAGATATCGGAATGCTCAGCATGTACGGACTCCAAAAACTGTTGAAACTGGCGATGTAATAATCCTCTGGAACGAATCATATTTACTAGTTTTACAACAATATTAAGTATATGGTCAATATCTAAAGCTGATTTATAGAGAGCATCCTGATGTATAAGGCAATGCAAAAAAACAACATCATTTTCCGGATACTTAGAATTAAATTTCCCAAGAAATCCTTGATTGATTCCAACCATATTAGGAGCACCATCTGTAGTTACATTACATAGCTTGTCAATAGGTAAACGAAGTTTATCGATGCAATTTTCAAATTCACAAAATATATCGGCACCAGTCGTTGTTCCTTTCATTGACTGCAGCCCTGCAAGTTCTTCTGTAATTTCAAAGTGTGCGTTGATTCCTCTTACAAATATGAGTAACTGCGCAGTATCGCTTATATCTGTACTTTCATCCATGGTAATTGAATAAAAAATAAATTTTTGAGTTTTTGTAGTCAGTTGTGAAATTAGATTTTTATCAATATTTTCAATTCTCTCGGTGATTGTTCTTCTTGAGAGAGACAGTGACTGAAAATCCTTTTTCTTGTCAGGGCACATAATATCGCACACATCTATCATGCACTGCTTTATAAATTCACCATCTGAAAATGCTTTATTAGATTTAGCAATATTATAAGCCAACACATGACTGGCTTTCGTAGCGCATCTTTGAGAATGATTAGCTCTCTGAAATAATTGTTGTTGACTTGATAAATTTTTTATTAAATCTTTCGATTTAATTTTTTTCACCTCTTCACTTAACGATGAGTAGGAGTGGTTTTCATGTTTGCTGTTGAAATGCCGTTGAATGTTATATTCTTTTAAAACTGCAACAGTTGTATTGCAAAGTAAGCACACAGGTTTTTCTTTAAATAAAGTAAAGAAATATTTCCATGTCCATTCTTCTTTAAAAACTCGACATTCTGAATCGACTTTTCTTTTTTTAACATCCATTTTAGACGTTACCTACTACGGAGAACAACACACAGAAACGCAATTGACGAAAGCTTACTGCTAACTAATGCTCTTACGCGGGAGTTTGTTGAGGCACTGGGAGTTTGGGGGATTACACAAACAATTGCCCTCATTTACTTATTAACCAATGAAATCGAATAACGTTGATGAGATGGGCCAATAAAATTCTAATTACGATGCGTAACAGACCACGCTCCATGTTATGCATGGCAATTCACCCTGGGTGGTATCTAATCAGATAATCTCTCATGTTGGTATTGCCTAGCAACGCGTTGGTTCATTTTCTATAACGTATAAAACGTCAGTTATTGCCGGACTTTTAAGCAGTTTGCTTCTGAATTCGATCTGTTTGTATTTTCGGGTGAAGTGTTAGTGCTTTCATCAGTAATAGTATTCATAGGCATTTCTCAAAATCTTGGTAAGCTCATTTTTACTACAATTATTGTGGCGCAGATTAATACACGCCTGACACTTGGTGTCACTAAATTTAACTTTTCTAATTATAACGTGTGAACTTTCTGTTCGGCCAATTGTCTTCTCGAATCTAACTCGTGACTGATTTTTCCAAGGCAATTATTAGCGTTTGGATCACTCTTGCTTGTTGCTTCTAGAAAATCGTGATCCTGCCGCTAATAATTGCCGGCAAAATCATAGGCACTCGTTATATTACTGTTGACAATTACTCGAGTCACAGCGGGTCGTTGCAGATGACTGACTAAGTCGCTAACTAACTGATCTTCGGGCGGCCTCGCTTGTATTTATACCTACCTGCGAGAGTGTCTGGAGTCATCTGTTTAGGTCGGATGGATTTGTCCAGAATACTATTGTGTTTTGAATATCGCCGCAGGTAGTTTTTATGCGGGTCGTCACATTACGAAGTAAGAACGCGTTCAAACATTCTCACGACGGCACTCTTAAACGGGCCGGATTAAACCTTTCCGCGGGCCGGACTTGGCCCGCGGGCCGTAGTTTCCCCATCACTGATGTAGACTAACGAACCCAGGTTGATGTTATTTATACCGACATATCAAAAGCATTTGATAGGATTGATCATGGTATACTTGTAAATAAACTTAAGTTTTTTTGGTTTTTCACCTAGTCTGTAATTTATTTTATAATTATCTTACTGACAGATAATTTTTTTATGGAATATAAGGGATTTCAGTGTTGTAAGTTTTCTGCTTCATCGGGGGTTCCCCAAGGTTCAAATCTTGGCCCGATACTGTTTAATAGCTTCATAAATGACATCACTCTAAAGATATATGAAAATATTTTAATATTTGCAAATGACTTGAAGATTTTTGCACCTCTTGTTCTCTTGATCAAGTGGTTGAATGGTGTAATGATAATAACATCTCATTGAATGTCTCAAAATGTAAAGTGATTCCATAATATCACATAAAACTGTCCTTTACGTAAAATGTACTTTTTCGAAAAGAATACTTTAAAGCCGGCTTTTAGTCGCTTGTGTTCCATAATAGTTTACAAAGGGCATATTACATAAAGTACTCTTGAACGTAATATATTTCTGTTGGTATCACTGAAATACCGCGAAAAATTCAAAAATTCAGTCAAATATCCGAAAGTGCGCCGTCAACGGATTTTGAGAAAAAGTTACGGCCTACTCTAACGAACCCTGTAGTACTGAACAAGGAGGCTTACTACAGAAATAAAGCGACCGACGGTGAAGTGGAAACGTGGGCGAGGAAGAAGCAACATCGGAGGGTGAAAGATCACGAAAAGAGGCAACGACTTTTAGATCTAGAAATTCCAATTAAGGAGGCAGAATTAAAGAAATCAATAACAAAAATAAATTACTGTTGACAAATGTATAATGATTTATTCAAATGCCTATCTCTAGCAAAAAAAAACAACTACTGTTACATACATATTATAGTCTAGCAAAATGTTCTTCAATAAACAATCTTCTCAAATTTTATCCGAGAGCAGCAATTACATTCTGATTATGTTGATTTTGCTCTGGTTTATCTTCATTTTGTTCAACATTGTCAAACCAATCATCGGGAAAGTTATCATTCAACTCTATTGTAATGTTGTGCGATACAGCAGTTGCTATGATTAAAGTCATTGTAGTCGTCACGTTCAGCCGCACTCCTAATGATAAGATAGGAAATCTCCTTTTCCATACTCAATATTGTCTTTCAACAACGTTACGTGATCGAATGATAGACTCATTGTAGAGATTTTCCGCTGCCGTTTCTGTTAGTTGCAGTTTTGTGATCAAATAGGGTTCAACAACATATCCTCTCATCACCAATTAATAAGTGTTGCCCAAATAGACCATTTTCAAATTGCTGTTTGAGCCTGCTGTTGTTAAAAATGACTTGTTCATGACATGAGCCAGCCCATCGTGCAACTATATTGCGAATTTTCAAGTTTGCATCCGACACTGTCTGTACATTTAATGCAAAGTACCCTTTTCTACAACGAAATATCTCTGCATCCTCACCTCCAGGAGATTGGATTTTTATTAAAGTGTAATCTATTGCACCTATAACGCCTGGAAAACTTGCTGCTCTATAAAAATCTTCCGCTGCCCTCTGTATCTCGATATGATTTTCATACATATTAATGTATTGTGGTCATAAAGATACGATGGCATAGGATACGCTTTTGACAATTGTGCAGGCTAATGTTTTAGAAACACCCACAAAGTCACCTGCTGCAATCAGCATGCTTCCTTATAGCTTAAAATCTCAACGTCAAGAGAGTTCATTTCAAAAGGAGCCACCCTGAATAACTTTGGATCTAAAGTAGTTACGGTTTCAAGAAAAAATACGTCAATTTTGTTTTCGAGGGGGAACTTAAAAAACACTGTTTTTATAATTTTATCTTTCACCCCCTCACCCCCTGCCACCCCATCTTTATAATTTCAAATGGCACCCCCTATTGTATGATACCTCATTTTAAAGGGCATTAAAAATGCTATCCAGCAAAGCAAAAATAATTGAAATCAGTTCATTTGTTTTAGAGAGAGAGGGTATTCATTTCAAAATAAACCACCCTGAATAACCCTGGTTCTGAAGTAGTCACGGTTACAGGAAAAAACATGTCAATTTTGTTTTTGAGGTGGAACTTGAAACCACTGTTTTTAGAATTTTATCTTTCACCCCCTCACCCCCAGCCACCTTATCTTTATAATTTCAAATGGCATCACCTTTTGTGAGACACCTCATTTTAAAGGGCATACAAAATACAGTCCAGCAAATAAACATTAATTTAAATCAGTTCATTTGTTTCAGAGATATTCATATCAAAATATGCCACACCAAAGATTGTGTGGCTGGGGATGAAAGAAAAAAATTATAGAAACAGTGTTTTTCAAGTTCCACCCTCTAAAATCCAATTGACGTATTTTTTCTTAAAACCCTAACTACTTCAGATCCGAAGTTATTCAGGGTGGCTTGTTTTGAAACAAAGACCCTCTCTTTCTAAAACAAATGAACTGATTACAAATATGATTACAAATATTTCTTATTTGCTGGATGGATAATATTTTGTATTGCCTTTAAAATGAGGTATCGCACAATAGGGAGTGCCATTTGAAATTTTAAAGTCGGGATGGTTGGGGGTGAGGGGGTGAAAGATAGAATTCTAAAAACAGTGTTTTTTAAGTTCCCCCTCAAAAACAAAATTGACGTTTTTTTTTTTGAAACCGTAACTACTTCACAACTAGAGTTATTCAGGGTGACGCATTTTGAATTGAATACCCTCTCTAAAACAAATGAACTGATTCCAATTATTTTTGCATTTCTGGATAGTATTTTTGAAGCTCTTTAAAATAAGGTATCGTACAATGGGAAATGCTATTTGAAATTATAAAGATGGGGTGGCTGGGGGTGAGTATTTTGAAATTAATACCCTCTCTCTCTAAAACAAATGAACTGATATCAATTATTTTTGCTTTGCTGGATAGTATTTTTTATGCCCTTTAAAATGAGGTATCGCACAATAGGGGGTCCCATTTGAAATTATAAAGATGGGGTGGCTGGGGGTGAGGGGGTGAAAGATAAAATTCTAAAAACAGTGTTTTCAAGTTCCACCTCAAAAACAAAATTGACATATTTTTTCCTGTAACCGTGACTACTTCAGAACCAGAGTTATTCAGGGTGGTTTATTTTGAAATGAATACCCTCTCTCTCTAAAACAAATGAACCGATTTCAATTATTTTTGCTTTGCTGGATAGCATTTTTAATGCCCTTTAAAATGAGGTATCGCACAATAGGGGGTGCCATTTGAAATTCTAAAGATGGGGTGGCTGGGGGTGAAGGGGTGAAAGATAAAATTATAAAAACAGTGTTTTTTAAGTTCCCCCTCGAAAACAAAATTGACGTATTTTTTCTTAAAACCGTAACTACTTCAGATCCAAAGTTATTCAGGGTGGCTCCTTTTGAAATGAAGACCCTGTATAATAATATTGTTAAGTTACATCCCGATATTGATATATTTAATTGTAGGTCACCTAAAGAATTCTTTAATTTAGTTCTTAAATATGTATTGTAATATATTTTATTCACTTCTCATGCGTTTTTTAAATATTTTGTTAATTTTCTATGTATAATTTTGTATATCTCCCAATCTGTAATTGGACTTTGTTCCGTTAATTGAGATAAATAAATAAATAAATTTAAAAAAAACAATTCATGTCAATACAGTGTTAACGTATAAAACACACATGCAGCTTTAATATACTGTAAACGATCATCAATATCAACGATATACCATTTGATTAAATTGACCTTGCCAGAAGTGTTAGTGTAAATATTGTACCTTTAAGTTTACCTATTTATTTATTCATTATTCCCTACACAAAAGATTCCAGTTACAGAAAAGTAATAATAACAAAATTTCTAAACAATACATAAAAATAGATTATTAATAATATTAAAAAATATCAGTGATAACATAAAATAAAATGCTACTAATTTAAGATACAAAGTACTATAACTGAACGTAAACAAATTAAAAAAATTGTGATGCGGCCATCATGTTACTTTCTCCGATTTGATGGTATAATAGTTATTTATATTCATACTTTCTTTATTTGTTTTCAATTTAATGGATATTTATGCATTAACGGAAATTTGAAATGTTTTTCCCCGAGGTTGACAGGATTAAGTCAACTGAGGGTAAAGAATATTAATATCTCCCGTGGTGCACACAATTGTATTGTTTTGGTTATACATAAGTAATTAGTAAACATTTTAAGTAAATCGATCTGAAATGTGTAAATACACATGCAAATGCATAATTGCTATGAGTTGGTATTAAAACAAAACCGCCCACGTTGTTAACATTTATTTCATTGATTTGACGTTAATGCTTTTACTTTACCGTAATGCATAACGGGAAAATGAAATTTAAAAAAATACTTAAATATACCAAAGACTAAAAGGACACGTTATCAACCATGCAGACATCTACGTTATAACTCGGTCACCACGAAAATGAATACGAAGGATGCTTTGCTTTCTGATGGAATTTTTGTCTTGTAAACTTTTTGAACTGCAGTGAAATTTTCGGCTGTACTGGATCTCCTGCTTTCTACGCGGAGACTAACAGAACAACTTTCACATGAGTTGAATAATAGGTTATATCTTGTTTGTCAAGTGTAACACTTGACGAAGTAATGAACCATACAGCAAATGGAATCAATTTCAATAATAAGTTCAAACAAATCCAGTACTTTAGCTTTAAACGCTCCAAACAAGTCGCGAAATATGTCTACGGCATAGTGTATTTGTATATAAATCCTAAGAATTTGATTAATTGGTGAATGATGAGATGCTGTGGTTTGGTTACATTGTATCACACAAAACAGCGTGCTATGAAGATATTCTTGGGATATTTAAGCAAGTTTTGGAAACAAAATAGTGTTGTCAATATCTTTGTGAATAGCTCGACAAGCTTGATCCAGAAAAAGCTAGTAAAACCGATATCCTGCAGGAAGTATATTATGACCTATGGACAAGTAGTCATAGTACGTAGTACCGGCTGGTATGCCTTTTTGACAGAGAGGGAAAGTTTCTCGAAAGGCTCATTGCGGATGCCGGTGGGTCTGCCACTTTCGGCCGACAAACTGTATTTCACCCCCTCAAGTGTGCGGGGAATGACTTTTTCCCGAAGATGCGATAAGCTCTACCCACAACTTTTCGGAACCTCGTTTATCCATGCGGCCAGATTCGTTTTGAACCCTCTGGAGTTAACATCAGAAATATTAATGAGGAATACGCCGTTAAACGAACCGCTGCCTTACTTATGGTTTTTTTACATGATGTGTTTCAGGAAAATGTGCTTCATAATTTGTTTACATGTGTATATAGTGTGCAATAGTGAGTTTTCGTGTGACATTCCATGCCAAATCGAACAAAAACCGCTATATTCTATCGCCTATTTTCATTCCACTTAAATTCATTAAACAATTTCAATATATTTTTAAAAATGTCAATTGTGCCAAATAATATTTAATCTGTCATAATTAATTTATTTCTAATAAAAAATGATTAAAATTTCAATCTACTTGACTTTAAAATTTGTAATGTTCGTCTTGTTCAACTAATGGAAGCCGTATAAATAAAATTACAAAGTTACTCGTCCGAAAATTACAACAATTAAATATATAATAGGAATTGAGGAAAAAAATCGTCCATGAAAGTTCAGATCTAGTCATTTCATTTAAAAAGAACATTCAATGCAACAAACTTTGTTTGATTTGCCGAGGAGTTCAGAAACAAAATGCATTTAATTTCGTTTTACTGGTTCACACTGACATGTTTTAATACAAATTATAAAGCAGGCTAAAATGTTAATACTGATATTTTTTTAAATACCATTCTTATGAAAGAAATGGTGATGTGGCCATCCGGTGACTTTCTCCAAAAATTGAAAATATTTAAAGGTATATCTAGTCTGCTTTCATGGGCGTTTCTCATATCTGTATAGATATAAATTTCATGTAACTACGCTACATAGATTTGAAACATTTCATCCTTATAGATAAAAATTGCAAAAGTTTTCAATATCTCCATTTTAAATAATTTTTTCTCATAAACTAATGCTATTTTGAAATAACAAAGAACGGGAAGGTATTGTGATCGTGATAATTAAAAAAGAACTTTTTTAACGAAAATAATTTAAAGAACTAAAAGGTTTTAGGTAAAAATTCGTACACCGGAAGTAGGTATTTACCTCGAAGACAGCGAAAAAATGGATATCTTCTGTTTATATAAATGTTTCTCAAAAAAATAAAGATATAAATGTTTGTAGTTTTTGTCTATAATTATGCAATCATAAACGTTACACCAAATTTACTTTACCAATAATATAATAATAATTATAAAAGATCACTTAGTTTGTTTCATAATATAAAGTTTAAATATTGTGAAACAAATCAACTACGTTTTCATTACTATTATCATATAACATATGTTTCACCAAGTGATAAATGAGAATCTTATCCAAGGAATTAACAATAATTTTAGTCAATGCCAAAATGAACACTTGATAAAGAATAATGCTTTTTCGAAATCTTACTAGTTTAAAAATGTTAAAAACATCACTAAAAACCATATTACCATTAAATCGGAGAAAGTTACATGTTGGCAACATCACCATTTTTTCCTATTTAAATCAATTTGATTCAAAAGCAAAAAGGTTTAGTTTTACGTCCTAAATTCATGCTCGTTTTTATAACTGTAATATGATATTTTTTTAACACATATTAACCAATTAAATCGTTACATTAAGTGTCACTCAACATTTTTGATAATTCGATAATTCTATGAGTAATTGTCAAGCAACTTATATTAAATTATTAATATTGATTTATGAGGGTGAAAATTATTCTAATAGACTAATTTGAATATTTTGGTTAACTGATTCGACCATAAAAAAAAATCCTGCCATTTCTGGTCAACATCTGGTAATACACAAATTTATATAAAGCCCCAAATTACTTGCACTTTGTACTTTTCCATTAGCTCGTCGATTTTTATATCTATAGGGGAGTAATATCTATAAATTACAGCAATGCAAATAAATCAACGTTGGCCCGGGTGTGAGGTTGAATGGGTGACTGTTACTATTCGCAAAAATAACCAGAAGACCAACAATTAAATTCTCTACAAATTTTCATAGATGAATGGCTTGAGTTTTGCGAAATGTTTTGACAATATTTATGAATTTGGAATGAAATTTTCAAGAATTATAACTGTAAAAGATGGTGATGTGTCCATCATGTTACTTTCTCCGACTTGATGGTATCTTTTATATTTACGATTTTATGGTTTATTTTCAATTTAAATCATATTTTAAATGCACATCGAACGTTTTGTACACTCGGATGAAACTGACGTGTAAAACGTCAAAATTATGAAAGATGGAAAAATTGTACTGCAAATTTAAGAACTGAGTTTACTTAAAAACGAAAGAGATTTCGAAAAAACTTATAAGTTGTTCATTTTGGCATTCTCTGCAATTATTATTAGAATAAATTTGCTATAACTATTATCGTAGTTATAGCAAGTGGAAAAAAATACATTTTTTTCTCGAATAACAATGATTTTGTGAAAAATATTTTCAAACCAAAGATGTTCATTTCTTTGTTGTCTTCAATATTTATTCAAATGCTTTTGTGATATTTTTCATATTTAGAAAAATATTGGAAAAAAAAACAAAAACACCCTTCTTTGTCTAGTGTGCATCAATCATTATTGTTTTACGAAATCGGAGAGAAAATGTGATCTCGTTTTTTTTTATTTTGTTCGTGGCGATCTTAAGATTATCCGGTAATAACTGAGAATTTCAAACTATAACATAAATCAAATTTTGGTCTTACAAAGCACGCCAGGATAGGCTCGATTTTTCAAACTGCTATAAAATAAGTCTAAAAAAGTAATAATAATAAAATCATCACTAGTCCTTTAGATTAGCTATCTAAATACCCTACAAAATTGCAAGTCAATCGGAAGAACGGTTTCAGAGAAAACGGAACATGAAATACACGATTTTCAACAGTAATATAACGAGTGCCTATGATTTTGCCGGCAATTATTAGCGGCAGGATCACGATTGCTTGTTGCGACGAAAATCGATTTTCTAGAAGCAACAAGCAAGAGTGATCCAGACGCTAATAATTGCCTAGGAAAAATCAGTCACGAGTTAGATTCGGGAAGACAATTGGCCGAACAGAAAGTTCACACTTCTTAATTTGAAAAATTAAATTTAGTGACACCAAGTGTCAGACGTGTATTTATCTGCGCCACAATAATTGTAGTAAAAATGAGCTTACCAAGATTTTGAGAAATGCCTATGAATACTATTACTGATGAAAGCACTAACACTTCACCCGAAAATACAAACAGATCGAATTCAGGAGCAAACTGCTTAAAAGTCCGGCAATAACTGACGTTTTATACGCTATAGAAAATGAACCAACGCGTTGCTAGGCAATACCAACATGAGAGATTATCTGATTAGATACGACCCAGTGTAAATTGCCATGCATAACATAGAGCGTGGTCTGTTACGCATCGTAATTAGAATTTTATTGGATCATCTCATCAACGTTATTCGATTTCATTAAAACAGCGTTAAATTTTGTCTGGTACCATAGGAAGCGCAATAAATTAATCTATCCAACGGTGGTACAAGATTACTTTTAAACAGGGAATCAGCAATTAAAAAGTACCGTTTCCCATGTTAACTCCTTATGTTAGGTGGTAAATCAATCACACGGTATAAAGACGAACAATTATATAATAATAATATTATTTAACGTGGTAAGACAGTTATGTTTATCTAAACAAATATACTCGAGTTTACCGGCATTATCAAGTGAATTACAAAAAATTAAATATTGAATTTATACTAAATATATTAGGGTGAGAGGAATAACCTGTTGCTAATTGTTTGTGCAGCCACATTAAAAAGTCAACTACAATTCCTATCTCATCAAATCACCCCATATCACATAAATTATCTGCTTATAATTACATGATACATAGAATAAATTAATGTATGTTACATTTCTTATAACCTTTCTAAACAGCTTATATCCGCTGAGATATTTACCTTGTGACATGTTCTTGGTGTGTTTTAAAACATAAATACCACAATTATAACTATTCTCGTGTATTCGTCATAAAATATTTTTTTTTAATTAACCAAGCAACCGAGTTCCGATATGGTGTGTACAAATTTGTGAAATTTCTTTCCAATAGTAACATAATCTTAAGAATTATTGACATCTTTTTATCATTGCAAAATAATTTGTAGTTTGTAGTTTTTAAATTGAAATAACTAAAGTATCATTCATTTCGTCGTTTCGAGATGTAATAATTTCTCCACTTTTGCTATAATATCATTATTTATTTCATTACAAACTATTTTTAATGGTTTCTTCAAATTGCTATGTTGAGTTTATTAAAATTTTAAGAAAACATGGTAAGTAGTAAATGTAAGTATTATTATCATCACAATATGATGAATTTAGCGAATATGTTCCTATCAAACTCATGTCATATAGAATCTTAGACACATTTTTAAAATCCGTTTTAATACAGACTGTCGAACTGTTGTGTTTCCAGTTTAAAGGCAAATTGTTCAAGCTCATAGTACTAAAAAATGGTGATGTGGCCATCATGTTACTTTCTCCGACTTGATGGTATCATTTATATTTACGCTTCCATGGTTTATTTTCAATTTAAATCATATTTTAAGTGTGCATCGAACGTTTCGTAGACTCGGATAAAACTGACGTTTAAAACGTCAAAATTATGAAAGATGGAAAAATGTACTTCAAATTAAAAAACTCAGTTTACTCAAAAACTAAAGAGATTTAAAAAAAAAACTTATTCTTCATAAATTGTTCATTTTGGCATTCTCTACAATTATTATTGACATAAGTTTGCTGTAACTATTAGCGTTTCATAATTGTATACCAAAAATGAAAAAAAATAATTTTTTTTCTCGAATAACAATGATTTTATGAAAAATGTTTTCAAACAAAATAATTGAATTTCTTTATTGTCTTCAATATCTGTTAAAATGTTTTTGTGATATTTTTCATATTTAAGAAAATATTGGCAAAAAACAAAAAACAGTTAAGGTAAACACCCACTTCCGGTGTACGAAATTTTACCAAAAGCTTTTCAGTTCTTCGGATTATCAAATAAAACTTATGTTTAAAGTTTCATTTCAATTGGTCTATTAGTTTTTGAGATACAGCGCGCACAGACACACACACACACACACAGACACACACACACACAGACACAAAAATTTTTTTTCCAGAAATTGTTGAAATGGCATCTAGGGACCCCAAAACGGATATTTCCGTAAAAAAAATTTTTGAAAAAAAAATCACGATCACAATACTTTCTCGTACTTCGTAACGGAGAAAGTAAAAATCGGACCTCCCCTTTCTGAACGATCCTGTTCGGCAAACTTCATTATATGCAGTAGGGATGGACAGAATTTGAATTAATATAAATGTGTCGGCCGGAAGTTCGGTACCCGATGCCGGTGGAGGGCCTATCCGACAGGCAATTTGCTTCCTAGAGGTCGGAAGACTCGCCGATAAAGCAAACAGCGGACCAGTAAAAGGGAGAAGCCATTACCTGGCTATCACTATAGATGTTAGGAATACTTTTAACTCCCTCCCCTAGAGGGTAATATTGAGGCACTTAATAAGGAGGAATACATTGGTCTATCTGCTGAGTATAATCAGGAGTTACCTGGAGAATGATAGGTGGCTCCTATATGAAGAAGAAGCCGGCGCACAGTGTGATATTTTAGCAATCTAGGTGGAAAATAATGATTTTTTCAATAGCTTACCTTAAAATAATAACATTTCTTGTTTCAATAGAAAAAACATCCCCTCCGTATCATGTGCTTAATGTTTTTCTAAGAAATGGTCGGGGACTGTACGCAAAAAGGTCATAAACTTTAACGATAGAAATTACTTGTGAATATTTTGTATGTACATATTTAGATTTATATTTTTGTTAGCACTTTGAATGAAACTAATAAATACAAATACAAATGAAGGATCCAATGCAAGAAGTTACTAAGTACTTTTTTCGTGTTTTAAAATAAGTGGTGCCACCTATCCAGCGTTTCACGCTCTATCAACTGGTTGAACCAGTTTTACTGTAAAAAAAATCTAAGTACCTCAAAACAGTATGCAGTTATTATGATGGTGTGGCCATTTCAACGCAAGAAGTTACTAAGTTTGAAAAGTGTGTAATTTCAACGGAAAAAGTTTCTAAGTCATCAGCTGATCAGCGGCGTAATGTAACCAATTTTTAACCTCAAAACGGCAATACGTGATCGTGAGCGTGTGTTATCAACGCGCCTTTTAAATTACCTAATAAACAACATATAATCACGAGGATAATCATGAGTGGTAAGTCATCTCAATGTATTATACTGCTATTAGTTCAATAACTACTGGCATGCTCTGATAAGAGCATAATTTTGCTTCTGGTTTAATATTATAATCTGAATAATGAGAAAAGTAAATGAATTGGCGAATTAAAGAACAGTACAAGTCCAAAAAATGTAATTTTCAACTGAGATAGCCATTTTGTTCAGTATTTATAGATCTACATAATGAGTGAAAGAACAGTATTATTGAACAATTTATATTTACTAAATGAAACAGTTTTTTTTAATTTCTCAAAATTTCAATATTTGGACTTGTACTGTTCTTGAACTCACCGATTCCAATTTAATATTGCAGATACAGATGAAAAGGCCGACTTTTCGCCTCTGCGAAGCGAATACTCGACAGAGACTCCTTTTGACAGCTCTGATGTGGAAGGTATGAAAAGAAAAAATAAGAGTAAGAAGAAGAAGTTAACTCAATATAACAAGGGAAAAACTCGCATCGTTCAGGAACCTAAGAATTTGAAAGGAAAACAAACTATCAAGAATAGAATAATCTCACATCTGGACGTCAAATGTGAAGCTAGATCATTAATTTCAGAGCCAGGGCCATCTGGCTTATTAAAACTGAGTGAACAACAGGCTGCTGGTGACGTTCAAAGTACATCTGACCGCAATCAAGAAAACCAAAGAGACTTCGTAATCAATAGGTAAATTTCTACGCCGCGTGGAAGAAAAAGAAAGTTTGATCCAAAGTCGTGGAAAAGATCTATTCAGTAACGTTCACGTTCGGAATCAAAAATAGTCAGGCGCGAAATTCCAAACTGCCATTGGAGCTGAAAAACAAAATTAGGATTACAGGAACAAACTTTGATGTTTAAGAATTTTAAGCTCTCTTGACACGATGAGCAAACGCTATATCTTAAGGATTGCATAAAACCCGCAGCATCCAAAAAAAGGCAAACCCAAGGAGTCGAAGATATTTCACTTATGAAGTGATAAGTAAAATCAAAACAATATTTTTATGTCAGGCTACGTTTCTAGCTATCCACGGGATACAACGGAGCAGACTAATGAAAAAAAAGAGTTTCCGTCGAATCCCTAAATCTAGCGGTTACTTTTATCGACAATTGCCCTCATTTACTTACTAACCAATGAAATCGAATAAAGTTGATGACATGATCCAATAAAATCCTAATTACGATGCGCAACAGACCACGCTGCATATTATGCATGGCAATTCACCCTGGGTGGTATCTAATCAGAAAATCTCTCATGTTGGTATTGCCTAGCAACGCGTTAGTACATGTTCTATAACATATAAAACGTCAGTTATTGCCGGACTTTTAAGCAGTTTGCTCCTGAATTCGATCTGTTTGTATTTTCGGGTGAAGTGTTAGTGCTTTCATCTGTGATGGTATTCATGATGGCATTTCTCAAAATATTGGTAAGCTCATTTTTACTACAATTATTGTGGCGCAGATTAATACACGTCTGACACTTGTTGTCACTAAATTTAACTTTTCAAATTATGAAGTGTAAACTTTCTGTTCGGCCAATTGTCTTCTCGAATCTAACTCGTGACTCATTTTTCCTAGGCAATTATCAGCGTCTGGATCACTCTTGCTTGTTGCTTCTAGAAAATCGTGATCCTGCCGCTAATAATTGCCGGAAAAATCATAGGCACTCGTTATATTACTGTTGAAAATCTGCCTGCTAGAGAATCACATTACACAAGATCCGATAGTAAGCTTCGAAAATACCTCGATTCGAATCTCTCAGTATCAGCTCTTCATTGCACTTTCACAAGGAAATATCCAGAATTCCATCTTTCATATGAAATGTTTAGACGTGTTTTTACAGAAGAATTTAATATAAAGTTCGGCTATCCAAGAAAAGATATTTGCAACAAATGCACCGAATTTATAGTGGCTATTCGAAAAGCTGAAAATGAGAAAAATGATGGGGAAGTTATAAGTTTGAGTACACAAAAAGAGCTACATCTTAGACGTGTCGAACACTTCAAAAAAGCCATTTCAGACGCACAGAAGAAGACAGTGGGGAACTCTGAAGAGCTTACGATATGCTTCGATTACGAAAAAACATCCAGGACGAATATTACCTTCGTCAGTTATGGGTTCACGTTTTTGGAATTCACTGTCTTAAGACTAACAAAGCTGTAATGTATACTTACGCAGAGAATATCGCAAAAAGGGACCAAACGAGACAATTAACTGCCTTGATGACTACATCAAAAGAAAAAAAACTCCAGGGCAAACCACTTTGAAGATATAGTGTGATAACTGTTGTAGTCAAAACAAAAACAAATTTCTATTCGTCTATCTGGATGAGTTATGTGTTAAGAAGGTTTTTCAGCACATCGAAGTTTTGTATCCGATACCTGGCCATAGTATGATGCCAGTGGATAGGGACTTTGCAATGATAGAAAAAAAAAGATTGACGTATAAGACAGTAGACAACCCGGAGGGTTTACGTTGAAATGATTAAATCATGCAACAAGAAAAACCCTTTTGAATGTGTCTTTGTGGAGCACTCTTTGCGCTCTAATGGTAAACTTCAAGATGGCGATTCCTTAATCTAAATAAAAGACTTCAAGGCTTTCATAAATGCCTATAGCAAAAAAAGCATCACAAGAATTTCTAAAGCTAGATACGTCGAATTTAACACTGGATCTGGTGCTCAAATGCAAGAAGGCAGCATGACTGGGAATCTGGAACCAATGCCTTTGTACAAAGTAGGAGTGAACAGAAAACTACCTGGGGAGCCAGCATTGGCGTATGATGGTGAATTTTTGGAAATAAAGCAACTTAAATATCAGAATGTCTTGCATCTTGTTAATCGTGTTAAGTCATTGGATACTGAATTTTTTCGACGCACCCTCATGGATGTCCTCACCAGAAAAGCTCAACCTTCAGTGCGCGAAGATGAGGTGTTGGACTCCGATGCTGATGAATTTGAATAATAGTTCCATGAAAATGGAAATTTAAGTTAAGCAGTTTTTATATTTTGTTCACCTTAGTTCTGTGAATTATTACTAAATTGCACTGGATTTTGAAAATCAATGTGTTTTTTCTTTAAACATGTTTCCTCTTAATACCGATCATAAAGAGGTATATTTTGATGCCTATGAATAAATAAAGAAGTTGAATAAGGATTTTAAAGAGAAACCCAACACAAGAAGTTGCTAAGTAAAAATTTTGAAAAAAAATATATGGAGCTTACCAGGAGGCATATTGGAAACTTAAGGTACCTAAAACTGTCCTTTTGTCATAGAAAATCACTACAAAAACACAGGTCAATACGATAATTCATCATATTTAAATTTGCTTTTGAAAACTTTAAAATGGACTATCTCAAAACACGAAAAAAATACTTAGCAACTTCTTGCATTGGATCCTTCAATACAAATACAAATACAACTACCTGGGGTATCCGCAAATGATCGTAACCGACCCGCGTTAGTTGTTAAAGTCCACTTGATGATAAAAGTGTATCCGTGTTCTCTGATATTTTTTTTGTATGGTGCTTTTATTAAGTGCTATTTATCAAGGTATGTTTACAGTTTTTTATTGTTTTTTTTAAATACCCCATTTGTCTACAATATTTTTTTTTAAGTGGCCATTAAATATATAACAAAATTGGAATTTCTAATTTATACCTAGATTTTAATACAGTATACCATATTATACCCTCTTAAAATCATATTTTATTTAAAGTCAGACTAATGCGCCCTTACTTGTTTTTTCGCTATTTGCAGAATGATTCCGCAAATCTCTCGTCAATCAATTTTCGACAAATGGATTATTAATTCCAAAGAAAATAGAACGGATGCTGTAATTGCGTACGTTTTGCAACAAATAGTCGACTTATCATTGCCCGATGACGTGTTGAGTAATTTAAAAGTAACAATTAGAAGTAGTTGTCAAAAAATTGCCCTCAGATGGGCTAAATCGGGCAGGCATCGTGAACGATATTTAAAAGCAAATGCTTTGTGGCTTCAAGGAAGTCTTATTTTTTGGGACACTGTAATTCAAGCTTTACCGGGAACTTCACAATATAGTTCTAGACTTAGAAGGCCCAAAAAATCTTTTGAAGGTTGTTGCTTTATAACTAAAGCCAAAAAAATTAAAATTAAAAGGCCTTATGCAATCAATAAGCAAAGAAGAGTTATTTATGGCCACTGAAATTAAACTGCGGGAGATAGGAAAAAGGGATTCTGCTTCAATTGTGAAAGAGTTTTCTTCTAGTTCTCCCAAAGGAGGCACTTTAATAAAAAAAGCCCGAAACACAACTCCGCAACCAACCTACAAAGCTAATCACCTGCCTAATCAACGGCATGATATTACTGGGGCACACCCCCCTCCTCTCCTTCAGAACAGAACCATTATCATTCCAAAGGGCGACGCCGACAGACATTTTAGCGTCCTATCACCATCTCATCCATCATCATCCGAATAGCCCACAAAATTCTGGCGAGAAGATTGGGCACCCTTCAATTCCACGAGGCCCAGAAGGGTTTTATCAAAGAAGACGGCACTCTAATAAACAGTGCCGTTCTTCATGATATCGTCAAAAAGCACAGGAAGAAAGCCAAACCATACACTGTTATCTCCCTGGACTTAGCGAAAGCTTTTGACAGCGTATCTCAGGCATCTATCTCTAAAGGTTTAGAGCGTTTCGGAATTGATGACAGGCTGAAGACGTACATAATGGCAAACTATAAAAACAGCTTTACCACCATCGAGGTCAGGCGGGACCGCACCGGTCCTATTCAAATTACTAGAGGTGTCAAACAGGGCGATCCCCTTTCTCCAGTATTGTTCAACATGATACTAGACGAACTACTCCGGGAATTAGATCCTGCTCTGGGACTCTCTATCCATGGGGACACAAAAGTCAGCGCTCTAGCATATGCCGACGACCTACTACTCCTAGGGCCCGGTCGGATCGAAATTGACCAACTACTAAAGACATGCACTACATTCCTTATAAACAAAGGCATCTCCCTTAACCTATCTAAATGTCATTGCCTCACCACTGGGAAAGTCCCGGAGGAACGTCCTGCAAACTATCTGCAAATGAAGCGCTTGCGTTGAAGGTTGATGCAAAACTGTCAACATATCAATATAATATTTTCCGTCAACATGTACAACATATTAATAAAACATTGTTCCCACCATATTATAAAGTCAAAAGGCGAAAGACTTATGCTATCCCTCTGGAATCACCACCACCGAAATTTTGGCTGAAATACCCCTGCAGGCACTCATAGATCATACTGTTCTGCGGTTATATGAAGTTATAAAAGACGTCCTTCACACTCAAGATGTATTAGGCAAGGATTTAAATAGGGTTGCGATGGTGCAGACAAAATAAATATAAGCAAAAATTTTATGAAGAGAGTCACACTGATGAGAGTTTGTTTAGTATTTCACTGGTACCCTTGCAAATACAAATTGATGACAAATCTAAACGCATTCATTGGCAAAAGCCTGTCCCATCTTCTACCAGATACTGTCGCCCTATAAAATTCATTTTTGCTAAAGAGTCAGTCGATTTAATAAATTCAGAAGTTCAGAGCATTAAGCAAAAAATTGTAGTTCTATTGCATACAAAAATACTTGTACGTAACGAAGAATTGTCTGTAAAGCCAAAAATGGTCTTTTGTATGGTAGATGGCAAGGTGTGTAATGCTGTGCCATCATGCATGCTAACACAAACTTGTTACATATATGGAGTTAAACCAAGTGAAATGAATAATATTGATATAATTTCACAAAAAAAGGTAGATAAAAACTTTCTTTCTTTTAGAATATCACCTCTACATTCGTGGATTCGTTTGTTTAAATGTGTGCTGCACATTTCATATAGGCTCCAAATAAAATCATGGCAAGCTCGAGGAACAGAAAATAAAAACAAGGTTGCACTTCCTGCAAGACAGATTTAAACGAGAGTTTGGTTTGCTGATAGATATGTCCAAAAAACAAGCAGGAAATGCTAATGATGGCAACACGACTCGAAAATTTTTCAGAAATCCTGAGAAATCTGCTGAAATCACTGGAGTAAATGTAGAGATAATCAAGCGCTTTCGAGTTATTCTCGAAAGTTTAAATAGTGGCTTCCAAATTAATTTAAATGCATTTGACGCATATACAAGACAAACACGACAATTATATCTTAAAGAGTATTCTTGGTACTGAATGCCCGTAAGCGTGCATAAAGTATTATTCCATAGAAGACATATTATTGCTTCTTGCATTCTTCCGATTGGCCAGTTTTCGGAAGAAGCCCAAGAGGCGAGAAATAAAGATAATAGGCAGTATAGGGAATTGTTTACAAGAAAAACATCAAGGATTGACACAAATACAGATTTGATACATAGACTGCTAATTACTTCTGATCCATTAATTGCAAGCTTACGTGTTTCTCCTAAAACTAAACGAGGAAAAATAATTAAAGTTTTGGGTTTATTGGAAGAATCCTCTCATAAATACATCATTGTCAGAAGAATATTCCAGCTCTACTGATTTTGACTAAGCAATTTTTTTTAATTTTTCCTATTGGATTAAAAAAAATGTTTAATAATTTAATTATACAATTATCTACAAATTATTTTATAAAAATAAGTTATTTAGTGTATATAAACTTCTACCTACAGATAAAATTAATTTTAACTTTGTATGTTATACAAGGTGTCTAAAAAAGACACCACCAAAATGATATGGTGTATTCCTGAGACAAAAAAAGAGCAAATTAACTAAATTTATCTATATGAAAAATTTCATACCTTCCAAGATACAGCAAGTCAAAGTTTAAGATTTTTTAAATATTTTAATCTATATCTCGAAAATGGCAGATGAGAATGATTTGTTTATTTTTTTCTGACAACTACATTAGGTGTACTACATTGTTTAAAAATTTAAAGAAATTTCTTCAAGTACAAAGGTGCTCCAGAGGACATGCTGTTTACATTATTACATAGAACTTTTTTGTTCTTCATATTTTTTACGATTTAATATTTTTTTCAATGCAACTCATCACTTTTAAAGAATTTATAACTCTTAAAGTTTTTTTGTTTACGCCTTATTTTTAACAAAAAAAAATAAAAAAGAACTTATTGTTCATTGTTTAATTGCGCTCGTCCTGCAAGAAAAGTCTTAAAAATAACTATAATCCAAAAACTGCTTTTATTTTAACATATTAAATTATTTAATAAATTACAAAAAATTCAAAATAACCCTCATAAAAAAAAAATCACAGTACACATTGTATGCGCGTGCGCGCGTCGCCTCGATGCGCTTCAGCCACCGGCGGTACTTCGGTCACCACCACTCAACGGGTTAACCAGCTTTACTTAAATTGAAAGTTTTAATTGTACTGACACACGTTTTCAACGAATTGACACCCTACTTAGATTATTTTATTTTTTAACACGAAATTTTTCAAAAACAATAAGTTCTTTTTTATTTTTTTTGTTAAAAATAAGGCGTAAACAAAAAAACTTTAAGAGTTATAAATTCCTTAAAAGTGACGAGTTGCATTGAAAAAAATATTGAATCGTAAAAAATGTGAAGAACAAAAAAGTTCTATGTAATAATGTAAACAGCATGTCCTCTGGAGCACCTTTGTGCTTGAAGAAATTTCTTGAAATTTTTAAACAATGCAGTACACCTAATGTAGTTGTCAGAAAAAAATAAACAAATCATTCTCATTTGTCATTTTCGAGATATAGATTAAAACATTTTAAAAATCTAAAACTTTGACTTGCTGTATCTTGGAAAGTATGTAATTTTTCTTATTGATAAATTTAGTTAATTTGCTTGTTTTTTGTCTCAGGAATACACCATATCATTTTGGTGGTGTCTTTTTTAGACACCTTGTATTTCAGTGGAGTACAGATTTTTAAATTTATAATTTTAATAACCAGTACTATATTTTTGCTTTTTAATGGTGTTAAATAAAGGAAAATAAATGCTTATTGTTTGTTTTATCACTATTAATATTATAATATTACCAAAATATAGCGCATTTTTATCGTAGTAACTAATTCCACCTAGATTGCCAAAATATCACACTGTGCGGCGTGTAGAGGGAGGAGACGCTGACAGACGAGGTCCCGCAGGGTTCAGTCATTGGGCCGCTTCTCTGGAAGGTAGCGTCTGACTACGTCTCGCGGTTGCCGTTACCAGAGGGATTTGGGATTGTCGACTTCGCAGATTATACCCTGTACGTTATGAGAAAAGGTATTGAAGGACTAAGCGAGGGGGCGCAGCATGCGGTTCAACAGACGGCCAATTGGTTGAAATCTATATTACTGAAGGTGACGGCGGAGAAGACAGGGGTTGTATGGCTGCGTAGGTGAAGGGCAGGCAGGACCGAGAACGAAACCAACTTGCTTCTCGGCCGGAAAGTAAAGATATCAACCAAAGTTAAGCACTTCTGGGTCTTGATCGAAGCTAACCAGATGCGCACCTCGGAAAAGACGGAGGCAGCAGTTTAGGCAGCCCGGGTAGTGAGAGCGGTCGCCCTCCCTATGGCCATTGTGGGGGTCTAAAATAAATAAGATGTTCTCTGTATTTACGTTACTCATAGTTTGATAATGATCATTGTTTGATCGAAACTGTAGTCACTAATAAATAAACAGTGTGATATTAGGTAAAAGTGTGTGTGTTATTTATTCAAATTTAACTTAAAATAATTATCAAGTTAGTCTTGTACGTAGAAATAAACGAACTTAAACCAATGTTATTTCAATAAGTTATTTGTTTAGTCTTAGGATAACTTAAATGTTGAATATTCACATATTCAGACTGTATTAAGTCTTTATTAAATGCATCTAATGTATATGCAATAAGTAAGTTTTCTCAAGTTTAATACAGGGTAGAAACTTTAACTGGACAAATTCGGTATTTATGAAATGAGAAGTTCCAGAAAAAAATCCTCGGATACGTCGATTTTTGTTTTCATTGCGCATTTTTTAGCGTCTTTGAAAATAGTATGACATCATTAGTCTTTCATGTATAACGTCATAGACATTTTTTTATGGAAACTATTTTTTTAATTTCACTAAATTGGTAGACCTTTTTATTTTCGTTAGGACTGTGTAAAAATATTTTGTATTTTTGTTGAAAAAAATATTTTTTTTTAAATAAACTTATTTAATGTAGCAAATGTTCAAAATGAGCACCGCAAAAAACCAATCGGTGATAAAATCCATCCCTTACATTTTGAAATATTTCTGGTGGAATTTATCTCATTTCATGCCGGATACGTTCCTTTAAATCAGTGGTGGGGAAACTTTTTTTAAGACGGGCCATTTGTAATAACTAGACAATCGTAGCGGGCCAAAGAATAATGCTTAATCGTTAACTAATTTATGTGTTCTATAAACATATACATATATTATTACATACACTTATTATTTTAATAGTAAAAAGGCAAAAGGTAACAAAACTATAAGCACAAAATATAAAATGAATTTAGTGTAGTTCTTGATGTGAAGTATTATCACTTTATTTTCTGGTGTCATTACTGGTTGATGGTGCATGAGAAAAATGAAATTGAGACTGTTTCATCAAAATTTTATCATAGTCCGGTTCCATTTGCGAAGCAGAAATTCTTAAAACTGATGAAAGGTGCTCATCTGTAATTTTGTTTCTTAAAGAAGTTTTCCTAAGCTTCATTGTTGAAAAGATTTGTTCGCATATATAAGATGAGCCGAACATTGTCATTGTCTCCATTGCATGAGTAATTAGATTTGGTACTGTATGAAAAGTTTGTTTCAGGAGAGTATTACAGTTCAGTTCTATTAATTCAAGTTCTTCGTAATTAACATTGAATGGGGTCGCAAAAATACTAAACTTTGGTTCCATTTTTCTAAAGTCCTGAAATCTCCTTTCAAATTCTGTAGATAGTTTTCTCAAATTAATTTCGTGTTTTTTAATCTTATTGTTTGATATAGTGAATTTTAAAGATTGTATTCTTGGAAAATGAGAAAAATCAGATTTAGAGATCTGATTAGCAAATAATAATAACTGTAATTTGAAACTTTTCAAGTATTGCCAAATATCGTGAAGAAACTGATTTTTTCCTTGCAATTTGAGATTAAGTTTATTCATGTGTGTTTATACCTTCACAAGGGAATGCTCCTTGACGTGGTGTGGGGGCAAGGTATTGCTACTGTCGACGAGCACCCTACGGTTATTCGGCCAACAACCGAATAACAATGGGGAGTGAGACGGGGTTCTATCGCCAATGCATTCCGAGGCTATACACAAACTGTTATAGTGATGGCCTCCTTCGTAGAGTCGCTTCCATCTTTGATCTATCGACCTCCCTTGGTCACCTCTTCGGTCACTCTGACCTTTCCGGCTCCCTATACTATTAAGGCTAGGGAGCCAAAACCTCTCATACTGCTCACCCCCGCCCGGCTGTAGTATCGTGGCTTAGGGCTTGCACGAGGGTAAACGACGCCGGGTCTGTTTGTGCCCATACAGCCATCAGACCTGATATATAGGGCTTGTTGCTGTTCGTGGTCATGTCTCGCAGGCAACAAGCTTAGAGGATCTTGGCTTAGCCGCCCGGATCAATGTGGAAAGGAAACCACAAAAACAAACACCTCAAACCAAGGCGGAACAGCATAGGCCGAGGGTTGCATGGCTAAGGAGGAGCTTAGTCGTCTCTATGCGAACTCTGGGTACCAGGCGATCCCCAGTTTCACTAGCCTTATTATGGCATGCGGGGCTCTGCTGTAATGGACTTTTCTACTTCCCTAGCTACTCGTGGGACTCAAATGAACCAAGTACTTCAATCTTCTAAAGGAGTGGACGACTCCCTAACGTCCGGTGTTGCTGCAAAGGAGCCAAAAGGCGTAGAGCCTATGGAAACTAGCAGCAGAACAGGTGAAGAGGAGCTGCTGAAAAGCAGCGATGAGGAGCTCGTTGGCAGCCTTAAAGGTCTGAACACAAAAGACCAAACGGTCAAAATGAGCGGTGCCGCAAGAAAGAGGATGAAGTTCCTCATCAAGAACGGCATGGAACCAGGGGAAGCTCGAGTAAAGGCATTAGTGCCTTTCAAGAGCAACCCCACGGCTGCTACCAAGAGACCTCGGTCAACAGGTAGCACGCCGGACACAACCACGGTCAAACGGATGAAAAGGCAGCCTGTGCCTAGCACCGAGACCAAGGCTGTGTCCTATAGTCAGATTATGACGGGTGTGAAGGTAGGTGTATGCCTAGAAGGTTTTCCAGAAAACCTCATGTCGACGGAACAAATTGATGCCGTACGTGAGGCTATTCTGGAAAAAATAATTGAGGATGGTAAGGAGGGAACCGTGAAGCCCAGATTCCATCAACTTCATCAGAGGCCAGGATGGCTCGCACTGACGTGTGTAGACAGTGCCACAGCCAACTGGCTAAAGGGCGCAGCTGCCCATCTCAGGCTATGGGAGGGAGCCAAATTAAGGGTGCTGGATGAGGCAGAAATGCCTCATTCTAAGATCCTGATAGGCTACTTCCCAAACAGCCTGGAATACACAAATGCGAAGCTAATCTCGCTAATTGAGGCCCAGAA
Organism: Ocypus olens; assembly: GCA_910593695.2. Classification (NCBI taxonomy): domain Eukaryota; kingdom Metazoa; phylum Arthropoda; class Insecta; order Coleoptera; family Staphylinidae; genus Ocypus; species Ocypus olens. Next base: position 33,926,985 of record OU343056.1, read on the forward strand.
CAGTCTAAAGGCCTCAAGCTGGAGGGTTCTCAGGAGAGATCCGAAGGGACCCAAGCTGGAGGTCACGCTGTCGGTGGACTCAAATTCCGCCGACAGCCTGGAGAAAATGGGCAACAAGATTTGCTACGGGTTTGGCTGGGTAGAGCTAAGACCCAAGGGCAAAAGAGCACCAAAGGGCGAAGGGCCAACAAAGGCTTGTCCTGACCCTTCTAGCTCAAAGGAGCCTACCAGCGGACCCGTTGGCACAACTCCGCCGCAAGCGGAAACATGTGCCGATAAGGGATCCACCGCGGTAATCAAGGTAAGGGGGAGCTATACCCTGAAAGGCAAAAAGCCCAAGGCCAAAGAGCCAAAGGCTGGTGCCTCTGGGGTCTAGGCATCTCAATGGCGGGCATACGCTGCCTACAGCTGAACCTCCACCACTCCAAAGCGGCAACTAGTGCCGTGCACTGGAGGTTCAAGAAATCCAAATTTGGGATAGGCTTCTTACAAGAGCCCTAGATTAACAACGGGCAGGTAAGGGGTCTACCTAAAGAAAATTGCAGGTTAGTATACAAAGCAGACTGCACCAAACCAAGAGCAGTCCTCATGCTCAGAAAGGACATTAACTTTATTTACATTCCAGAATTCACCACAGGGGACCTTGCGGCAGCGCTGGTAGAGGTCCCAACGAAGAAAGGAAAAAGGCACATAGTCATGGCCTCGGCCTACTTCCCGGGTGACAAGGATACACTGCCACCAGAGGAGGTAAGAAGACTTGTGGAATGGTGTAGCAAAGGAAACAAACATCTACTCCTGTGCTGTGATGCCAACGCACACAACACCGTGTGGGGCAGCACGGACACCAATATTAGAGGTAAGGATTTACTTGAATTTATTATCTCTAACAATCTAGACATTGTTAACAGAGGTAGCGAGCCTACCTTTGTGAATGCAATCAGACAGGAGGTACTAGATATCACTCTGGCTGATGCCTTCACAGTAAGTACAATTAAAAATTGGCGAGTTCTAGCAGAACCCTCCTTATCAGACCATCAACAGATTGGGTTTGATATTGAGGTCACTAAGGAAGCTGTTGTTGAGTGCAGGAATCCGAGGAACACAGACTGGGGCCTCTACAGAGAGTGCCTAGGTCTGGGAACCGAAGACTTATGCCTCGACATCCAAACTACAGGGGAGCTGGAAATAGCTGCGGCTCTCCTTAAGAATTGCATCTTAAAGGCATACGAATCCAGCTGTCCACTTAAGAGGAGATCTCCTGACAGAGATGTGCCCTGGTGGAATAAGGATTTAGACCGCCTGAAGACGCAAACCAGAAAAACCTTCAATAGTGCAAAGAAGACGGGCAACTGGGATGCCTACAGACAGGCACTATCAGAATACAACAAGGAGCTAAGGAAGTCGAAAAGGAAAACTTGGAGAGCTTTCTGTGAGGGAGTGAGCGACACAGCCCCGACAGCAAGACTCCAAAAGGTCCTATCGAAAGACCACTCCAATGGCATCGGTTTAATTAAAAAACCTGATGGGAGTCACGCAGAGAGCCTCAAAGAAAGTCTTAGTGTGCTCCTGAAGACACACTTTCCGGGCTCAACTCCTGCGGACTCACTCGCAACAACTGCTCAATCTACGGAAGGAAGCATATTCCTACCAACCAGAGAGAGCAAAAGAAAGGCTGGTAAACTAATTACCAGAGAAAAAATTGAATGGGCAGTCAAAAGCTTCAAACCCTTCAAAACACCAGGGCCAGATGGCATATTTCCTGCATTGCTGCAATACGGGCTAGACATACTAGCTCCATACCTGCAAGCAATATACAAAGCCAGCTTCACGCTGGGCTATATACCAATGGAATGGAAGGAGGCCAGGGCGATCTTCATCCCCAAAGCGGGCCGTAGGCCACCTGATGAGGCTAAGTCCTACCGCCCAATCAGCCTCACTTCTTTCCTCCTTAAAATCATGGAAAAAATCGTGGACAACGACATTAGGTGCGGCGCCCTAAAAGCGAACCCGCTACATTTGCAACAATTTGCCTATCAACCTGGCAAATCTACTGTAGATGCCTTGCATAGCCTTACAACAGGCATAGAGGCATCGCTTCAATACAAGGAGATTGCACTAGGCATTTTCGTGGATATTGAAGGGGCGTTCGATAATACGACCTTCAAAACCGTGGAAAAGGGAGCCATCAGGAAGGGCATTGATATACCCACTATCAGATGGATTAAAGCTGTACTTAAAAACCGCAAAATCACGATAGGTATAGGGAGTGAGTCTGAAACGATAACCACGGCGAAAGGGTGCCCGCAAGGCGGGGTTCTATCACCCTTGCTCTGGTGCATCGTGGTGGATGAGCTCCTCACGACCTTGGCAGATAAGGGCTACAGTACGCAAGGCTACGCCGACGACATTGCGGTTGTCATAAGGGGTAAATACGACAGCGTCGTATCGTCCCTTGCCCAAGAGGCCCTTAACACCATATCAAAATGGTGTCTGAGGGAGGGTTTCAATGTCAATCCGAACAAAACTGTGATTGTTCCTTTTACTTATCGCAGGAAACTTTCAATCAAAGCTCCCATAGTAAAAGGACAAGAAATTGCGCTTTCCGACCAAGTGAAATATTTAGGCTTAGTGCTTGATAGGAAGCTTAACTGGAACGCGCATCTGGAAAAAACGATAAGCAAAGCAACGGCGGCACTCTGGATAGGCCGCCGGCTCTTTGGTGGATCATGGGGACTCAAACCTAAAATGATACACTGGTTGTACATCATGGTGGTCAGACCCATTATCACATATGGCTCACTAATATGGTGGACCAAAACAAAACAAGCAACGGCACAAAAGAAGCTCCAAGCTCTTCAAAGACTGGCCTGTCTTGGTATCACGGGAGCTGCACGTAGCACTCCCTCTGCAGCAATGGAAGCTCTACTAGACCTACTTCCCCTGCATGAACAAATCAGAAAGGAAGGTCTAATGAGTGCACTGAGACTAAACTGGACCAGTACAGGCCACAGAACCGGGCACTCAGAAATTCAAAAACTCGTCACAACCGAGTTCCTACAAACACCATCGGACATAATGCCGATCAACTATGACTTCGAATCAAGATTTGATGTGACTATTGATAGTCGCCAAAACAGTCTGAAACGAGTCACAGAACTAAAACACAACTCTGTACTCTGGTACACAGATGCATCCAAGACAGAGGTGGGCACCGGCATAGGCATATATGGGCCTAAGCATAAGGAATCAGTTCCTCTCGGACATGGCCCTTCTGTCTTACAGGCTGAAATAATAGCCTTAGAAAGATGTGCTCAGGTGTGCACAAAAAAGGGCTACAAAGGGGCACGCATATATCTAATCACGGATAGCCAGGCTGCCCTAAAGAGCCTTAAAGCGTACAGCTTTAACTCCAAGACCATTTGGAACTGTAAACAGGCTCTGAACCAACTGGCAAAGGGCAACAAGCTCACCCTAATGTGGGTACCCGGCCACGCAAGCATAAAAGGCAATGAACATGCCGATATACTTGCTAAGGAAGGAGCCTCAACTACCATCATTGGACTAAAACCGACCTGTGGGCTATCGAAAGCACACAAAAAAGGCGTGATCCAAGAATGGGAAAAAAAGTGCAAAACAGACCATTGGAAAAATGCACCAGGTCAAAGGCAATCCAAAATGTTTATTGACTTCTCGCCAAATAGAGCCAAACAGCTCTTACGCCTCACCAAAACCGAGATAAGACTAATCACCGGTCTCCTAACAGGACACTGCCCAGTGAAGTACCATCTCCACAATATGGGCGAAGTGGATAACACCACATGCAGATTATGTGAATCGGCAGAAGAAACGGCCGAACACATATTATGCGAGTGTGTAGCTCTAGCTACCACCAGGCAGGCCCTAACCGGAGGTATGGCGGTAACGCCAGAACGGATCAGGTCATTACCTCCCAGGAAATTAATTGACCTTGTCAGGGAAGTTGAATTTCTGGGAATCAAATAGCAGTAGGGTATTAGTACAAAAGATCTAAACAGGTCGCAGTGCTGTAAGGCTCTGCACAGCCAATCGACCCCGTCTAATCTAATCTAAATCTCTTATTCATGTGTACGAGGAGGTCTGTGAAAAAAGCGAAATCAGAAAGCCACATTTCGTTTTCTAAGACGTCAAATTGATTATAAATGTCTTTATCAAGAAGAAAATTCACAATATCGTCTTTTAAATCCCAAATTCTTTCAAATACTTTTCTAGCACTTAACCAACGAACTTTTGAATAATACAGGATATCGGAATGCTCAGCATGTACGGACTCCAAAAACTGTTGAAACTGGCGATGTAATAATCCTCTGAAACGAATCATATTTACTAGTTTTACAACAATATTAAGTATATGGTCAATATCTAAAGCCGATTTACAGAGAGCATCCTGATGTATAAGGCAATGCAAAAAAACAACATCATTTTCCGGATACTTAGAATTAAATTTCCCAACAAATCCTTGATTGATTCCAACCATATTAGGAGCACCATCTGTAGTTACATTACATAGCTTGTCAATAGGCAAACGAAGTTTATCGATGCAATTTTCAAATTCACAAAATATATCGGCACCAGTCGTTCCTTTCATTGACTGCAGCCCTGCAAGTTCTTCTGTACGTTGATTCCTCTTACAAATATGAGTAACTGCGCAGGATCGCTGATATCTGTACTTTCATCCATGGTAATTGAATAAAAAATAAATTTTTGAGTTTTTGTAGTCAGTTGTGAAATTAGATTTTTATCAATGTTTTCAATTCTCTCGGTGATTGTCCTTCTTGAGAGAGACAGTGACTGAAAATCCTTTTTCTTGTCAGGGCACATAATATCATACACATCTATCATGCACTGCTTTATAAATTCACCATCTGAAAATACTTTATTAGATTTAGCAATATTATAAGCCAACACATAACTGGCTTTCGTAGCGCATCTTTGAGAATGATTAGCTCTCTGAAATAATTGTTGTTGACTTGATAAATTTTTTATTAAATCTTTCGATTTAATTTTTTTCACCTCTTCACTTAACGATGAGTAGGAGTGGTTTTCATGTTTGCTCTTGAAATGGCGTTGAATGTTAGATTCTTTTAAAACTGCAACAGTTGTATTGCAAAGTAAGCACACAGGTTTTTCTTTAAATAAAGTAAAGAAATATTTCCACGTCCATTCTTCTTTAAAAACTCGACATTCTGAATCCACTTTTCTTTTTTTAACATCCATTTTAGACGTTACCTACTACGGAGAACAACACACAGAAACGCAATTGACGAAAGCTTACTGCTAACTTATGCTCTTACGCGGGAGTTTGTTGAGGCACTGGTAGTTTGGGGGATTACACAAACAATTACTCGAGTCACAGCGGGTCGTTGCAGATGACTGACTAAGTCGCTAACTAACTGATCTTCGGGCGGCCTCGCTTGTATTTATACCTACCTGCGAGAGTGTCTGGAAGTTTCGAGCGAAGATGAGTCATCTGTTTAGGTCGGATGGATTTGTCCAGAATACTATTGTGTTTTGAATATCGCCGCAGGTAGTTTTTATGCGGGTCGTCACATTACGAAGTAAGAACGCGTTAAACATTCTCACGACGCCACTCTTAAACGGGCCGGATTAAACCTTTCCGCGGGCCGGACTTGGCCCGCGGGCCGTAGTTTCCCCATCACTGCTTTAAATCTTCAATATTTGCTGGCTTTGTAACCTAAACCTTACTCTTGATATATCCCCATAGAAAAAAAAATCGAGTTGGGCAAGTCTGGATCCAAGCCACTTAAAAATAGTGTCGCTAAAGATGGAACGATATCTTCTTGAAGGAAATTAAAATATGCTTCTCCATTAGGATTGCCATCGATTCCCAATTATCCCGGCCCACACATTAACTTTTTGAGTATGGTTATCTTTGTTCCAAGGAGGGTTATTATCACTCCAATACCAATAACTGTTGGCCGATTTACTTCATTATTTAATGTGAACGTACTTTCGTCAGAAAAATGGATGGATTCTAAAGATATGTGATTATGGACGATAATGTTCATCATTTGGTCGCAAAATTCAATTCTTCTGTTTGGTTAATCTTTAGCTAATTCCTGAACCATCTGCATCCTGTAAGGATTAATTTTTGCATTTTTTAATATTCAAAGAACAGTAGTGCGACTGATATCATTGTTACGGGCCACTTGTCGAGCTGAAGTCTGCGGATTATCTTAAATAGATAATAACACATTTAACTTACTGTTTTCTTAAGCAGTTGGTTGTCGTTGCTTAGTAACATACCTCATATGCCCAACTCCCGGTATCGTTTCTCTATTTTTGAAATTGAGAAGTCTGATGCAAGAAGGGGATAAGTCACTATTTTTTTCAGAATTGAGATATATGTACCACGGGGTTCTATCGTTTGATATAAGAACGGAACAAGTGAGTACATAAACAACGAAGTTATTTACATTTTTGACTCGTCCCATTTACAAATTTGGTGCAAGAACGGGATAAAAAATTATGACTTATCCCGTTCTTGCACTTTAGTTTGTTTGTTGTTTATTGGGCATTAATGTGAAATAAAATTGTGCGTTCCTGTCGATTTGAGCTTGAACTCATGAAATTTTCGGGTCAGCAAAAATTTCGTGTCACGAAATTTTACGGAATTTTATGAAATAAGGACTCGCGAATGGTTTTGCTTCTCGGCAACTCAAATAACATCAATGTATGTTTAGTTACCTACAGACAATCTAGGGAAATCTGGAAAATTTGTAATAAAAATTATAGGGAAAAATTATGTATTGGACCTGGTAACACTGGTTAGTTCGTTAGTACATAGTAAACACGTGGACGCACAATCCACGCGTCCACGTGTTTACGATGTCGGGTTATGCTAGGGACCTGTCTGAGCCATTTCTGGACTCGGGAAGTGAGTATCGCGAAAGTATATCGAACAGTGATACTTCTACAGCAGACTCGGGAGAGTTTGGTGAAGAAATAAATAATGAAAACAATAAAAACCGTGCTAATAGAGTGAGAAAGAAGAAGAGAAGTGTTGAAAATTGGGTGAGAAATGTTAGAAGAACAAAACGAGCAAAAGGTGAACCTTATGTCGGTAGTCGTGGACAAGAAGTTGCTGCTAGGGAAGGGAAGACTCGTGGCTGCAAAAAAGCCTGTTTTAATAAGTTAACCGCTGAGGCATGCAAGGAAATATTTGGGTCATTTAATGCAATGGCCGATCAATCTAATTTCTACTACCTCAAAACAGAAAACACGGCCACGCAAAGAAGATCCGAAAAATGTCAATATACTTACAGATACAAGGTAACTTCATTAAATCAGATACTTTTATTTTATTTTTAAAACAACATTTTTTCAAATTTCAGTTTAAGTTCCGGTTCCGAGGTAATGGTATGTAAAACAGCTCTGATTCGTCTACACGGAATTGGGGAAAAACGGTTAGAACGCATATGTACTCATATGTCCGAAAATATAACACCACCGCCTGAAAACTTTTTAACAGGCCAAACGCTATTCGAGAAAACATCATGTAAATGATCACATAAACTCGTTTCCTAAAAGAGAGTCGCATTACGGACGAGGAAAAAGTGACAAGTTTTATTTACCTCCAGAACTAAATATTAAATTAATGCAATAAAACGAAATGTAGCCTGAATATATGAATATTCAACCTGTTGGTTACTCTGCAAGCAAAATTAAGTCTCTAAGACTACAGTAGTCTTAGTAAGACTTAATTTTGCTTGCAGAATAACGAACAGGTTGAATATTCATATATTCAGGCTACATTTCGTTTTATTGAATTTATTTAATGCTTTCTGCAACAAGTTTCTAATTTATTTATTAAATTAATGCATCAACTTTATTTAAAGAAGTATGAGAATCATTGCTACGAACTTCTTCAGCAAGGTGAAAATTCAAGCCGCTTATTAAATACGATTTCTAGATATTTTCGCGAAAACTAAAAAGACTAAACTACAGTTTTGGTAGATCTAGGACAGATACATGTAAGAAATGTGACTTACTAGATAATAAGTTAAAAAGTACTTTGGATGAAGAAGAAATGAAAGCTACAAAAGCTAACACTCGGGAACCGGACGATTTTTAAATAAGTGTTACAAAAATAATTTGAAAGATAATAAGGTTTTATTTACACCAGAATGAAGCTTACACAATGCCATTTACGATGTGAATCAAGTATGGAAGATAATGTCATCTAGATTGTGTCCGTCGCGTTGGCTGCAGTTTTCGACCCTCTTACTGAATCGCTCCAACATCGCTCGTGGAAGAGCAGTAAGAGGTTACTACCTCACTGAACTTCGCCTACTCTGCCATGATATTTCTTGTACTTTATTTTTTTTTTCTCGCAATAAAGACAATTTATTATTATTATTATATTATTATTATCAACAATCATGATTTCGTGACGAATGGTATTCCCCAAGTCGTCCAGATTACGGGGCTTGTGAGCTAATACTCGATTCTTCAAATACCCCCACAGAAAAAAATCATAAATTGACAGGTCTGGAGACCTTGGGGGCCACAGCACATCTCAAGAACGTGAAATGAGTTTTCCTGGGAACATGTTGCGGATAACATTCATTGATGCGTTGGCAGGATATGCCGTAGAGCCATCTTGTTGAAACTACACATTCCTTGGATTTATCCGTTTCTGCGTAGTTCTGGCAGTACCTGAAGTTCTGTTTATTAACTGATCCATCTGAACGAAAATGAGCTTCGTCGCTTATTAGAAACTGCAGACCTAAATTGTCTTCCAAAATCATTTGCATTCTCGTAGCGAAATCCTCACGAGTTTCAAAATCTGTTTCCTTCAATTGCTGAATAATCTGTAGTTTGCAGGGGTGGAATTTTAAATCCTTATGGAAGATTCTCCTAATCTATTCCCGATTAATGTTTAACTCAATTGCATGTTTTCGGGCGGACCGTGAAGGACTTCTGATGAGCGGCTCTCTCACTCGCTCTATGTTTGTTACGGTACGTTGTTGTGGACCTTATGACTTTTTCTTTATTATACTGCCAGTTGTTTTTAAATGATTGACCCATCTAATGATGGTGTTGCGAGACGGAATATTAAAATGAATGCGAAAAAGCCGTTGCATGCTTATCACTGACACCATTTCGGATAAACGTGTCGTATGCAAACATTCGATACTCTACTGTCCACTGCTCCATGGTTACTGAAATAGCTCAACACTACAAAGGTAGTAACATCGCATTTGTCCTCCTCTAACCACGGTAAACTCCGTATTATGAGTTCCAAAAACATCCGGTTCCCAAGTATCACCCTGTATTACAAATACATTAATAATAATAATGTTTATTAAACGGTTTAACCATTTTAACATAAATGTACATTGATTAAAATTATTACAAGTATAAATTTAGAACTACACTTAACTAATAACTGACCTAACCTAAAATAAAACTAATGTGAACAATATCCTGTAAATTTAATTGAGCGCATAAACTCCCGGTGAGAACAAGAGAAAATGTTAAAATTAGGATTAAGCGAAAGTGAATTCGAGGTACGCATAAAGCGTGTGATTGGGTTATTTAAACCATAGTTTGTACTATGGAATGCTACACGAAATAGTGGGGGATGCCGAATTGCGCGATTGTTATATTTTACGTAAAAATCCACTAGAGAGAGAAGTTCAGAACATTTAATATCTCCGCTAATAATTTAAAAAAAAGTCGACATATCTGCAAAAAATCTTCTGCAGCAAAGATGATCAATATGTAGACTGGATCTTATTACTTCAAGGTCGATATTTGTGCTATAACCTAGTTTGTATGAAATTGATTTTAAGAATCTATTTTGTATATGTTCAATTTGATTTTTATAAATAATCTGATGTGGAGACCATATACAAGAGGCATACTCTAGATGTGATCGAACAAATGCCATGTAAACTATTTTGTAAGAAGAGTGTGACAAATCCTTAGACATTCTCTTTATATAGCCCAACATTCTCGAAGCACGATTACAAATATAGTTGATGTGATCTTCAAATGACACTTTGGAGTTGAACAATATACCTAAGTCTTTAATTTCATACACCTTTACAAGTATATTGTTGTTAATTTCATAATTAAAACTGTACGGAGACTTCTTGCGGGAAAAAGTAATAGATTTACATTTATTAGTGTTGAAAAATAAATAATTCTGACAACACCAGTTGTGGATAGAAGTGATATCTACTTGAAGTAATAAACAATCGTTGAGTGATTTAATTTCCTTATACAATTTCAAGTCATCGGCAAACAACAGAAAATTCGAGTTACAAATTGCTTGCGAAATATCATTGATAAATAGAAGAAATAGTAAGGGCCTACAATGCGATCCCTGTGGCACACCCGATGGAACAAGAATAACATCAGAGATATGATTTTTAATTTTGACACATTGACTGCGATCATTCAAAAAACTATTAATCCATTTAACAACGGATTCATGGAATCCCAGAGAATACAATTTAGAAATTAACACAGCATGATTAACTTTATCAAATGCCTTGGAAAAATCTGTATAGATGGCGTCGACAGAATTCTTATTTTCCAAGGCATTAATGATAAATGATTCATAAACCAATAAGTTCGTAGTAGTAGATCGACCGGTACGAAAGCCATGTTGTTCATCAATTAAGATATTTTTGCACATCCAATGTAATTTGACGGATATCAGTCCATCGAATAGTTTGGGTATTGCTGATTGAATAGAAATACCCCGATAATCAGAGATGTTATTCCTACTTCCAGATTTGAAAATAGGTGTAATGTAACTCCTTTTCCAAAGATATGGAAACGAACTTGTACCGAGGGAGTGATTAAAAATAATAAATAAAGGTAAAGTTAAAGAATAAACACAGTTTTTAAGAAAGTTATTAGGGACACCATCTGGACCTGAACTGTTACTTGATTTTAAAGAGTTAATGGCATTAAATATTTCCACTTGAGAAATAGTAATTGGTGAATGTATTACTTCATGCTCATAGCTAAATGTCGGTACTTGTAAGGGTGTGTCATAATTATAAACTGTTGAGAAAAAATTTGCAAAAAGATTTACACATTGTGAACCCTCGTAACTGGATAGATCATTATAATGCATGACACTGGGAAAATCAAAATCGCCGTTAGTGGTTTTTACAAAATTCCAAAACTTCTTAGGATTCTGATGAATGCTGCTATTAACGGACTCAATATATTTATTATATAAGTACTCTCTTAAATGATTACAACGGGATCGCAGCAATTTGAACTTCTGGTAATTAACCGAGGTTTGACTCTGCTTATATTTTTTATGTGCACTTTTTTTATCATTGATTAATTTGATCAAATCTTTGTTAAACCAGGGTGGGAATGTAGAAAGTCTAACACATTTAGTAGGAGAAAACATTTCAATGGCATCATACAATATCTTGTAAAGAATATCGACCATAGTATCCACATCGTTTACATTTAAAATAAACCGCCAGTCGATAAATGACAGGTATTGATTAACAGCACTATAATTTGTTTTCGTAAAATCATAGATGTATTCCTCGTACTTAAACGGCTTAGGAGGTTCATTAAATTGTAAAGTAATAAGATAAGGAATATGGTGATGGGCAATATTGAATAATAAATCGGGCGCGTTAGATACTAAAAATCCCTCATGCATATTAAATCTAAAAATACATTATTTTCATTGGGGATTTGACATATTTGAGAAAGATTCTGAAAACTAAAGCGGCTTATTAAGAGCTTGGCTGAAACTGAAGCCTGATTATTGGTGATAAGCTCTAAATCATCATTTGGCCATGTTGCCGAAGGTAAATAAGTCCAAATGTTAAGAAACTTTACATATTTTCCGACAACTGCTGTGTGCAAAATAGAAACAATGTAATGGTTCGTTACTTGGCAGGATTGTGCAAAGTAGAGAAGTTTCAATCTATAATACACAGATTTCCCGAACCTGACCATAGCTTCCTACCATGCGACAGATCCTTTGATATTATCGAAAAAAGAAAACGGTTAGTGGGGCGTATTTACCTACCCGATTAATAAAAAAAATGGTGATGTGGCCATCATGTTACTTTTTCCGACTTGATGGCATCATTTATATTTACGCTTTCATGGTTTATTCTAAATTTAAATTATATTTTAAATGTACAACGAGCGTTTTGTAGACTCGCATGAAACTGACGTTTAAAACGAAAAAATTATAAAAGATGGAAAAATTATACTTCAAATTTAAAAACTCAATTTACTCAAAAACTAAACGGAATTCGAAAAAAACTTACTCTTTAAAAGTTGTTCATTTTAGCATTCCCTGCAATTATTATTCACATAAATTTGCTGTAACTATTATCGTTTCATAATTATATACCAAAAATTGAAAAATTAATAATATTTTTTTTCTCGAATAGCAATGATTTTATGAAAAATATTTTCAAGCAAAAGATGTGCATTTCTTTGTTGTCTTCAATATTTGTTTAAATATTTTTGTGATGTTTTCCATATTTAAGAAAATATTGGCAAAAAACAAAAAACAGTTAAGGTAAACACCCACTTCCGGTGTACGAAATTTTACCAAAAGCTTTTCAGTTCTTCAGATTTATCAAATAAGACGTATGTTCAAAGTTTCATATCAATTGCTCTATTAGTTTTTGAGATACAGCGCACACAGACAGACAGACACACACACACACACACACACACACACACACACACACACACACACACACACACACACACACACACGCACACACACACACACACACACACACACACAAAATTTCCAGAAATTGTTGCAATGGCATCTAGGGACCCCAAAACGGATATTTCCGTAAAAAAAAATTTTGAAAAAAAAATCACGATCACAATACTTTCTCGTACTTCGTAACGGAGAAAGTAAAAAAATAGTTGAAACTTCCGCGGTAAATTTTAAGGTTATCACTGTTTCCCAAAACATGATTTATGATTTTTCAGCCCTTGTAAAGAAATTTTCACTTTCAGTGCCAAAAAATGTTAATAAAGACCAATTTACTGTTTCTACTTACCGAATATTTTTAGTGGGTTTTTTCGGAAAATTACCTTGCCAAATTTTTAGAAACCCGTTTACTTTAATGAAAAAGAAATGTTTTATAATGCCCCGTTGCCTCTTAAGGATGCAAAATTTTAAAATGTTATGCAACTGGCCTTACCTAAAAGGGACATGCCATTTTATAACACTTTAAAAAGTGATTGTGTTCCTCAGGAAAAAATTATGATTCAGGCACCGATGGAAGTGAAAATGACTCTGACTGATAATGTATTATCCGGTTTCTTGCACATTTTCTATTTTTACGTTATTATGTGACTCATCCCGTTCTTGTACCAAACAATAAATTTTGACAATATTTTCGTTTCTTTTAAGTAAAATAACCCAAGTTCTTATTTATATTTAAATGCAAGATGTACTCTATCACTAAAACCCATAAAAAAATATATATTTTATTTTATTTTGCTTCTCGTGTAAAAATTACAAAACGTGACTCATCCCCTTCTTGCACCAGGCTCCTCAATTATACTTCGATTAATAGGTGGTAAATCTGGATATTTTTCTCTAAATAATAGAGCGACCTCAGTCTGAGTTCGGGATCTCTCACCATATCCGATCATCATCAAAATCTCAATACGAAGGGCTTCCGTTAAATAGGGCACTTTTTAATTTATCTTAATTGTAAGCACACAATATCATAACTAGCAAATTTAATTGCTGTGACAATCAGATTTACGAACTGTCAGATTTGAAGGAAAGTATCCAGCATGAAATGAGACAAATTCCATAAGAAATGTTTCAAAATGTAAGGGATGGGTTTTATCACCGATTGGCTTTTTGCCAAGAGAGGAAAGGTGTTCATTTCGAACATTTAATACATTAAATAAGTTTAAAAAAAAATCAATTTCTGAAATAAAAAAAAAACAAAAAAAAATATTTTTACACAGTCGCAAAGAGAATAAAGAGGGCTACAAATTCAGTGAAATTAAAAAAAATAGTTTTTATTAAAAAAAAAAGGCTATGACGTCATACGTGAAAGGCTATTTCTGAAGACGCTAAAATGTGCGGAATAAAAAACAAAAATTGACCTGTCCGAGGATTTTTTTCTGGAACTTCTTATTTCGCAAATACCGAATTTGTTCCAGTTAGTTTCCACTCTGTATATAGAAAACGTACCAACGTTAATTCTACAAATCCCTTTTCATAAAATCACCCAATATAACACAAACTAGCTGCTTATCATTCCATGGTAGAGTTGTACCAAGCACTCGAGGCGTGTGTGACCTTCCTCAATTCAATTGGCTCCGGAGATTTGTTGTCGCGGTCTCTCGAGTGCTCGGTACGACTGTACATTGAGCTTTCTGTATTCGAAGGCTCGATGTAAAGAAATTAAAACCAAGGAAACAATATCATTCAATTGCAATCGAGAACGGTTTTATAGTTAATCTCATTCAAAATATAATAAATTACCAACATTTTCTAATTTATATAAATCTTTTATTTCATTAGCATACTTTGGAAAAACTATCGAGGGAATAGGAAACATTTTTCGAGAACAAAATCATCAAGTCGGATTTAAACGTTATTCAACATTATCAAATGAACTAAGTCCGGTATGCGGCACCTAAGGATATCTCGAGCATATTTTTATGCCTTTAAGGGCAGGTGACCCCTACCTATTTTGGTGCGGTAGATTGGGTGTAGCTTGTTTATTATAAGATGTGAACATACCGATTTAAGATATATTGTTTATGACTGTTCACTCTACCTTTTGCAAGAAAAAAAAAATTTAACAAATTACTAATAAACAATATAGCATTTTCGTGCATTTTTTAATTTGTGTAAAAGTTGGAATGTTCTATTTTTTTTTATATGTACGTTGTTATAATACCTAGGAGGTCAGCAATTTTTAGTTAAAATAGGTTAATACTTAATTAGTTATTGAATTATTTCTTAAATTTTACAAACAAATTTTGACAATTTTTATAATTTCTAGAAATATATAGCATTCTAGGTTATACGAATGTACTGACTGCCTAGGTACTTGGTTAATGTTGATATTTTTTTAAACCGCAGGATAAAATATGATTTTTTATCATTGTATGTCAAAAGAGTATAGTTTAATTTTTTTATAAATCGAGTGAGAATGCAATTGTTATTTGGGTTGCCTATACTACCAATTCTAATGAAACGTGCGATTTGGTGGGGGATAGGGAGGTGCATGGAATAACGGGGAGGCGCATGGAATAACGGTGTGATAGTGTGGTGTAAATAGATTTTAATTTTGTTTGTGAATACGTGAATGCGAAACCGTTGAGAACGGAACACGCGAAAACAGATTGAGGCACACTTTTGTACTTCCCCGATACGTGAATCATGAGAATGGCGCCTCACACTTGGATCATTAACACATACACATGTGTATTCACGTCTGTTAAGATAGCAGGGCCGTATTGGCAGAACCCACTTAAAAGTATACCTTAATTAAGGGCTCTTTAAGGCCTAATTTAGTGCCCTATTCCCGATTTTAGTGCTCAACCCCTTAGGGTGAAAATCACAACATTGCTACCTTAACGTTAAGCTAGCAAGGCAACATCCGCAATTCGAGATTTGAAACCTATTTCTGTACCACATAATTAAGGGCTAATTAAGTGCTCTATTCCTGATTTTAGTGCTCCACCCCTTAGCTAAGAAAACAAAAAATTCTGCACCCTGTGTTTCATATCTCCTTAACGAAAAAGCAGACCTCCATGAAACTATACATTTATTTAGAACATTGCATGTGCTGACCAAGTAATATTCCCACGATTTAAGTGCTCCACCCCTAACTGATAAAAACAATATTTTCACCACCCTGTTCTTCATATCTTCTAAACCAACGAGCAGACCTCCACGAAACTATACATTTATTTAGAACATTGCATGTACTGACCAAATAATATACCCACGATTTAAGTGCTCCACCCCTAACTGATAAAAACAATATTTTCACCACCTTGTTCTTCATATCTTCTTAACGAACGAGCAGACCTCCACGAAACTATACATTTATTTAGAACATTGCATGTACTAACCAAATAATATACCCACGATTTAAGTGCTCCACCCCTAACTGATAAAAAAAATATTTTCACCACCCTGTTGTTCATATCTTCTTAACCAACGAGCAGACCTGCACGAAACTATACATTTATTTAGAACATTGCATGTACTAACCAAATAATATACCCACGATTTAAGTGCTCCACCCCTAACTGATAAAAACAATATTTTCACCACCTTGTTCTTCATATCTTCTTAACCAACGAGCAGACCTCCACGAAACTATACATTTATTTAGAACATTGCATGTACTAACCAAATAATATACCCACGATTTAAGTGCTCCACCCCTAACTGATAAAAACAATATTTTCACCACCTTGTTCTTCATATCTTCTTAACGAACGAGCAGACCTCCACGAAACTATACATTTATTTAGAACATTGCATGTACTAACCAAATAATATACCCACGAATTAAGTGCTCCACCCCTAACTGATAAAAACAATATTTTCACCACCTTGTTCTTCATATCTTCTAAACCAACGAGCAGACCTCCACGAAACTATACATTTATTTAGAACATTGCATGTACTAACCAAATAATATACCCACGATTTAAGTGCTCCACCACTAACTGATAAAAACAATATTTTCACCACCTTGTTCTTCATATCTTCTTAACGAACGAGCAGACCTCCACGAAACTATACATTTATTTAGAACATTGCATGTACTAACCAAATAATATACCCACGATTTAAGTGCTCCACCCCTAACTGATAAAAACAATATTTTCACCACCTTGTTCTTCATATCTTCTTAACGAACGAGCAGACCTCCACGAAACTATACATTTATTTAGAACATTGCATGTACTAACCAAATAATATACCCACGATTTAAGTGCTCCACCCCTAACTGATAAAAACAATATTTTCACCACCCTGTAATTCATATCTTCTAAACCAACAAGCAGACCTCCACAAAAATATACATTTAATTAGAACATTGCATGTACTAACCAAATAATATACCCACGATTTAAGTGCTCCACCCCTAACTGATAAAAACAATATTTTCACCACCCTGTAATTCATATCTTCTAAACCAACAAGCAGACCTCCACAAAAATATACATTTATTTAGAACATTGCATGTACTAACCAAATAATATACCCCCGATTTAAGTGCTCCACCCCTAACTGACAAAAACAATATTTTCACCACCCTGTAATTCACATCTTCTAAACCAACGAGCAGATTTTCACGAAACTATACATTTATTTAGAACATTGCATGTACTAACCAAATATTATACCCACGATTTAAGTGCTCCATCCCTAACTGATAAAAAAATATTTTCACCACTTTGTACTTCATATCTCCTAAATCAACGAGCAGACCTCGACGAAACTATACATTTATTTAGAACATTGCATGTACTAACCAGATAATATACCCTTGATTTAAGTGCTCGACCCCTAATTGTTAAAAAAATAATTTCAATACCCAGTACTTTAAATATCCTAAACCAACGAGCATTAAGTTTAAAAAAGGCATTGTTTCGGAAAATGGACAAATTGTTTCGAAAAATAGTAAGATATGGACGATAATTTCGCATAAACTAAATAAAGTTATTGCTAAAAGTTCGCTTAATTCCATAGTTACTTGCAACAAGTATAACATTCGTGACAAAATCTGTGAACTTTTGGGCGTTGCGAGAAAAAATAATATGAGAGTCTCTGATAGTTTCAGTGTGGAAAGTGTGTCGTCATGCTGCAGTGACATATCAGGAGATGATGATTTCCAAAGACAATATAAAGTAATAATTTCAAAAACTGATTTCTATGATTTAATTATCACAAAATCAAAGAAGAAGAAACTTCGCAATGGAACAATTTCTACTAGACATTACAATATTTTTAAACCAGGTCTTTGGCAAGATATTTTTTGTAAGTAAATTATAAAACAAACACCCGTGAGATGTTGTGCAATCATTTCAAAAATCATTTTATAAGCAATGATTTAGAATCCGGTTACATTAATGGTAAGTGAATTATTATTTATTTAATAAGAACTATATTTTTGGACATAAATACCACCTCAGAACATGTGCAACGAATCAATATGTAAATAAATTACGACGCCCAATACTTAATACTAATAAGTAGGGCTTATCCATTTCTTTTCCATTCGGATGTTTTTTTATAGTTCTATGAGTTGGCTTACGGGTTGTACCCAAGAGGTTTTAATAATAATTCTCTAATGACAAATTACGATTAAATGGCAAGACATCGGTATTCCGAATTAACTTTATTTAAAATTGCAATAAAAAGTGATTCTGTCGAATTTGTGAGAGAATTATTGAACTCATTAATTAGATCCAGATATTGTACTTATCCCTCTATTTTTTTATTATTCTTTGTATGAGTTTTGATTTTATTTATGGGTTGTACTTAAGGAGTACAAAAAAGTGTGAAATAGCAATTTTTGAAAATATATTGTCTATGTAATACTCATAATAAAAATCAATTGGTATGTTTCACAAATTATAAGGTTATTCCGATGTTATATAATTTTTAAGAAATATGCACAAATGGGCAAATTTGTCGGAACACCTGATTTCTGGCTAAACGTCTGTTTCTTTTTTATTACTCTTGAAATAAATGTTTATAGTTTTGTTAATTCTGTTCAGTGACGTACATTTTTTTAAACAGGTACCCTATTTTTTGAGATATGACATTTAAGTTTTTTAAATAAATTACCCTATATGTTTTTACATTTTAAAACAATATTTTTAACAATTACAATGATATAGGGTTTCGTGGGTGTACGACATGTGGTTTTTTAAATATTAAATAAAATAATTCCATAGTGAATTGGATTTTTTCATGTTTTTCCACGAGTTTCTGATGAAACAACTTCGTGTTTTTATGTTTCCCGTCAGTGACAGATAGTTTCCATTTGAAATATTAATATTGCCGTTCAATTGTAGGTGAACTAACTGAACATGAAAGAGTTGCGTTGTTAATGGTGTCTGGTTTTGGAGATTGGCAAAGATGTCTACAAGATGTGTGCAATATGTTAAATATGACTTTCCCTGATAGAAATTCTAATATTTCTAAATCAACAGCTTCACGAAATTCACGAATTAAATTTTCAATATTTTGACAAATAGGGACCTGAACGAATATTGAAAACACTACATTCCCGAATTTCTATCGGCAAAAGTGTGTAGGATTACTGTTTGTTGGTATTACCACTGTTGTTTTCTTCATTTTTTTTGGAAAGTTGGCGACTCAAAACATATTAAGTTTGTGGAATTAGTCGGAGTTTTATTTGGTTATGATTACTAGGAGATACCGGTATGATGGTGTCCGTTAAGGTTTATTTTCCATAAATTTAATCGTAGAGTTCAATATACAGGGTCTTGCATTTCACCTCCCGTCTTCAATAGCTCATTTACTAATTAAGTTGGAATTTGGACTTGCCCAGTTGTTTTACAAATCCCAAGAACCGTGAAATTCTTTCCACATTATTTGGTTTTCAAAGCGATAAAATAATAATTTCATACTGCCCAAAAAGAGGAAAAGTTGTAACATTACTTAGTACATTACATAATAACAAGCAAATCGATAACGGATCCAAAAAGAAACCTGAAATAATTCTGGACTATAACAGAACTTAAGCTGGGGTCGACACTATGGATCAAATGACAAGGACATATTGCGTAAAAAGGATGACCGTTTTTTACAATTTGATTGATATAAGCGTCATGAATGCATACATTGTGTGGTCATCTCTCAATAGAAATTGTTGCAAAAAGTTACGTTAAATTTACGTTAAAAAGTTAGATAGCGCAATATAATAAAAATTTTGAAGAACCAATACCAAGCATAAGCACAGCATATGAATCTCCGAAAAAAGACGATGCAGCTTAAGCATTGCTAAAAAAGATCGAAACACTAAAACAGCATGCTATAAATGTAATCAAAATGTATGCGGATAACATTCTGTAACATTATGTACAAACTGTTTTAATTAAATATAACTAAAATATACAAAATAAAAGTTATGGAGAATATGGAATATTTCGTTTTATTAAATTTATTTAATGCTTTCTGCAACAAGTAAAGTTGTTTCTAATTTATTTATTATTTAAATCGTGTATTCGGTTTTCCAACTGAAAACAAGATCATTTACTTGTACTGTCTGTACTTTCACTAATCACCTATAACTCAGGTATAAAACTCGTTCAAACCTTCCATTCACGTAAGTGTATTTCATTCTTTAACATTCAATTTAAACGCGAAGCTGCACTGATGAGAGATAAATCTCGAAACGGGGCTGCAGATGGCTTTTTACTTAATTTTTACATATTTTAGGGTTCAATTTTATAGTTTAAAGTTTTCAAATTCAATTTAGTTTAATTTTCAAGTTAGTCCTGTGAGTAGAAATAAACGATGTTAAACCAATATTATTTCGCTAAGTACATGGTACTCGTAATAACGAAAATTTCTTTTGTATCATTCAATATCCGGCGTGGCACTAGCCAGGGAAGTAGTTGTTTCAATAAGTTATTTGTTTATAGTCTTAGTAAGACTTAATTTTTTGCTTGCAGAGTTACGAACAGGTTGAATATTGATATATTCAGGCTATATTTCGTTTTATTGAATTTATTTAATGCTTTCTGCAGTAAGTAAGGTTGTTTCTTATGTATTTATAGAAAAACACCATTGAAGGCACATGGGTTCAATGGCCCCGAGCGGTAGTTATTGAAAGTTTTTTATGCGGTAGACGGAGGGTTAAGTTCAATTTAAATTGCTTTTGTTTAACTACAATTTAAACCAAAAACTAACAACTGAAAGGTCACTTATAATACACTTATAAACCCAGAATTTAGAAACGAATTAAATAATGTAAAAATTTACTTTATTCTGTAAAAATACCAAACATAATTTTACAGAATAACGGATCGAAATACATTTAAATGGGCAAAATATTGCTGTTACATGGGGATATAAGATTTCTGAAATGTTAAGGCTAACAAGATGTAGAAATAAAACGTTTATTGCAAGATACTTAATAAAAATAAGTTAGTATAGGACACCAAAATTGGGAATCTAATACATAATTAGTAAAAGCTAAGGGTGAGTATGGTTTTGTTGAGGTCTGCTCGTTCGCCTAGAAGATATTAAACACATTGCGTTCAAAATTTGTTTTTTTGTTAGTTAGGTGTTGAGTATATTATATGGCTAGTACATGCAATGTTCTAAATAAATGTATAGTTTCGTGGAGGTCTGCTCGTTAGTTTAGAAGATATGAAGTACAGGGTGGTGGAAATATTTGTTTATCAGTTAGGGGTGGAGCACTTAAATCGTGGGTATATTATTTGGTTAGTACATGCAATGTTCTAAATAAATGTATAGTTTCGTGGAGGTCTGCTCGTTAGTTTAGAAGATATGAAGTACAGGGTGGTGGAAATATTTTTTTATCAGTTAGGGGTGGAGCACTTAAATCGTGGGTATATTATTTGGTTAGTACATGCAATGTTCTAAATAAATGTATAGTTTCGTGGAGGTCTGATCGTTAGTTTAGAAGATATGAAGTACAGGGTGGTGGAAATATTTTTTTATCAGTTAGGAGTGGAGCACTTAAATCGTGGGTATATTATTTGGTTAGTACATGCAATGTTCTAAATAAATGTATAGTTTCGTGGAGGTCTGCTCGTTAGTTTAGAAGATATGAAGTACAGGGTGGTGGAAATATTTTTTATCAGTTAGGGGTGGAGCACTTAAATCGTGGGTATATTATTTGGTTAGTACATGCAATGTTCTAAATTAATGTATAGTTTCGTGGAGGTCTGCTCGTTAGTTTAGAAGATATGAAGTACAGGGTGGTGGAAATATTTTTTTATCAGTTAGGGGTGGAGCACTTAAATCGTGGGTATATTATTTGGTTAGTACATGCAATGTTCTAAATAAATGTATAGTTTCATGGAGGTCTGCTCGTTCCTTTAGGAGATATGAAACACAGGGTGCAGAATTTTTTTTTTCTTAGCAAAGGGGTGGAGCACTAAAATCAGGAATAGAGCACTTAATTAGCCCTTAATTATGAGGTACAGAAATATGTTTCAAATCTCGAATTACGGATGTTGCCTTGCTTGCTTAACGTTAAGGTAGCAATGTTGTGATTTTCACCCTAAGGGGTTGAGCACTAAAATCGGGAATAGGGCACTAAATTAGCCCTTAAAGAGCCCTTAATTCAGGTATACTTTTAAGTGGGTTCTGCCCATACGGCCCTGCTATCTTAACAGACGTTGTGTATTCGCGCGCTGTTATTCACACTTTTTTTTACATTTGTTTATTTTATTGATACACCGTGGGCCAAAAAAATGGTACAAGTGGTTTTGTACGGTTTTCAATGTAGTTTTTTACCATTATTACAGGAAGCAGATCATAGTGCATTTTGTATCTCGATCATATAAAAATGGAAATTACGTAGTTACAAAAATATTTTTGATCTTAATTATAATTAAAAAGATAGCTAATTTTTAATTAATTCAGTAGCACTCGTATATTTATAAAGATGAAAGAAAACATTTGGACATTTGGGGTATGGGCTAGGAAATGTAAAAGATTGATTAACTTACAACCAAAAATAACGAACAATAACATTAAAAAATGTAGTATTTATGATCTTGATCTAAAACTGTACTAATTGAAAAAACATCTCAATAAATCAATTATTTTGTTCTGTTTGTACTATAAATACCACTCACAGTGGGCCAAAAAATTATTAGAAATATTCATATTTTCAATAATAATTAACGCATTAAATATTGCTTTGAAAAACAAAATGTTTACACTGTAGTTTACAAAAATGATAATTGCATTTTTGAAAAGTAAGTTTTTTCTATATCGAGGTTATTTCACATTAATAAAGGCTCTGCAAAGGCGGGAGTTTATAATGCACTTTCGCGTCGCATTTGTAAGTACTAAAATTAGTAGGCCATGATTTGTTTTGGTTTTTAATGAATCTCAGACGTTATCCGTCACTTCTATCAGTCATTTTAGTTTTGGGAACAAAAACATCCTGAAAGGATAGAAATTCATGCATTGGTAGTAAAGAAGGTGCTTCGTGCACAAGTTTAAGCACTATTTCTTTGGAGCAGAAGTACTTCATCTTATCTATAAAAATCGGGCTATTCACTGTTATATTAATTATTTTAAAATATTAATAACTCACACAGATATGACAGTACAAAACTACTTGTACCGTTTTTTTTTGCTCAAAAACTAGCAAATATCAACACCGTTGCACAAGGACTCGAGATATGGTAGCACCCTTAACCAAACATTTGTAACAACAATGGTTGGTAGGTGGTAGTAATTCCAATAAATATTCGCATTTTTTTTTTTTAATTTTAAACATTTATTTTTAATTAAACCGCATATAAAATCCATATTTAAATCATTTTTCTGCAGCCGTCCCGAAAATAAAACTTTCGGTATGATTTATTAAATCGGAAATACCACTATACATTTTTGTATAATTCAATATTCGTCGTGGTATTAGCCAGGAAAGTAGTTGTTTCAAAAAGTAATTTGTTAATTGTAGTCGTATTTGTACAACTAATCATCTACAGCAAGTTTGGCATTTTTGATTTCTTATTAATAACATTAATAAAAGTATGTGACTTATTTTTTCTTTGTTACAAATGTATATAAACAAACTTATTATTTCATTGACATATTTCAATTTATTACATGTATATTTCAAATAATAATGATAAATATATTTCAGCATTTTATAGTGCATAAAATCCTCTCTTTACTGATAATAAAATACACTGGAGGAAAGAAAAAATGAAACACTTGAAATTCGTGAAATTTTGACTATGTTCAAACCGCCATAACGGCGTATTTTGAATCGATTTTCATGAATATTAAAGGGCGAAAAACTTTAAAGTGTCTTCTTTAAAGTCATGCATACGAACTAAAGCGTAACTTCTTCCGCCTCTCTCTAGCACCCCTGTGAAAAAAAAATTCAGGAAACCATGTCCAACTTTGACGATGTCTATGGAGTTAGAATTTTTTTTTTCGACTCGATCCACCATTAAGGCATTAAAATTTGACGAATTCCCTATGCGAGACTCGAAGAACGAAGTTCCTACGACGATTTGGCACCAAGTTATGGGTGTTTGAAAAAAGTGCATTTTGAGGTTATCCACACATAACTCAGCGACTTTTCAACCAAATTTGATGATTCTTTCAGGAAAAAATCTCATTTTGGTCCTACTTTAAGGGGGTAAACTAAGATTGGAATGATCCCTTTTGGAAGCCTTCAACCCCTGAACAAAAAAAAAACACCTTTTTGGGCAAAAAAACGCCCAACTTTGGCAACGTGTACCGAGTTGGAAAAAATGTGTGGACTCGATCCAACAAAATGGCATTGAAATGTGTTCAATTACCTGTGCAAGACTCAAAAACGAAGTTCCTACGGCAATTTGGCACAAGGTAATGGGTGTTTAAAAAAAGTGCATTTTGGGGTCTTTTTATTATTTTGTATAGAGGGACGTAGAGCCCTCTCTTGGAGTGGGGGATAAACCGTCTCAAAGAGGAAACATTTTGCTTTTTATTTCTCAAAAGATGGTCGAAATCGGTTGAATACAAGCTGAGTTATGACCATTTGAAAATTACCTAAATTTTTACAAATCTCAAATGTTTTATTTTTTTCAGTCAGTGTAATTTGTTTGTTTTTATTGGACGAATGGAAAAATGGACCAATAGTGATGAGTTAGGCCCACATTTATTTACGACCCTTCAGTGATCGTTAAAGTAAGCCTTTTTTGACCTAAAATAAAGTTTCCTGTTAATGGAGTTCTAAAATACAAAAACGATATTCATGATTTTGCGCAAACAATTAATTTTCGTGCATACCTCAAACAACATGCAAAGAAATTTTCATTCGTGAAAACGAAAACAATTTCGTCGAAAAACTTCGGACGAAACCACAAAATTCGCTTTTTTTCAAACACCCATAACTTTGTGCCAAATCGTCGTAGGAACTTCTTTATTTGAGTCCTGCGCAGGTAATTGAACACATTTCAATGCCCTTTTGTTAGATCGAGTCGACACATTTTTTCCAACTCGGTACACGTTGCCAAAGTTGGGCGTTTTTTTGCCCAAAAACTTGTTCTTTTTGTTCGGGGGTTGAAGGGTTCTAAAAGGGATCATTCCAATTTGAGTTTACTCTCTTAAAGTAGAGCCAAAATGGGATTTTTTTCCGAAAGAATCACCAAATTTGGTTGAAAAGTCACTGAGTTATGTGCGAAGAACCTCAAAATGCACTTTTGTTTCAAACACCTATAACTTGGTGCCAAATCGTCGTAGGAACTTCGTTCTTTGATTCCTGCAAAGGGAATTGATCAAATTTTAATACCTTTATGGTGGATAGAGTGGACAATTTTTCCAACTCCGTAGACATCGTCAAAGTTGGACATGGTTTCCAGAAAAAAACTTTTTTTTTCACAGGGAGAGGAAGGGGTTACGCTTAATTTCGCATACATGACTTTAAAGAAGACACTTCAAAGTTTTTCGCCCTCAAAGATTCATCAAAATCGATTAAAAATACGTCGAGTTATGGTGGTTTGAAAATGGTCGAAATTTCACGAATTTCAAGTGTTTCATTTATTTTTCCTTCAGTATATTTACCTTATATGTATGTATACGTCTATTTATTGTTCCCTTTCTACTGTCGTATCAGGATTGGTTACTGCTTTTTGCGTTTTGTACCGTTATTCTGAATATTTTGTCTTTTCTTACTACCTTTCTCGGCCTTTTCTGCTTATTGCCTTATTCTGACTATTTTTATTTTAATTAGTACCCAACTTCTTTGATCTGGTTATAAGCCCAAAATATTATGTATACTTATATTTTAACAAATAAAATAAAATAATAAATTTATCTCTCTTTTATTTGCCACATTTAGCCCCTCCCGGGCGCTATCGTTGGGGGCACCCCGACTTCGAAGCAAACAGAAATAATGACGCCACAACACAAATCAGAGAAAGGGGAAGTCCCAGTAGGTGACGTTTTTAAATAATAAAATGTATTGATCAACTAATCATTTTCGTTAAAAAAAACTTTAAGAGCGCTGAAAAATACAGTATCAGAGGTAAAACACCATAAAAATAATTATATATGATGAAAAAAACACAAGTTTTGTTATTGCCGTCAAAAACGCATAAACATGTCGGCTCCAATTTATTGAGGCGTGGTCACTCCGTGCTTGGAGGCGTGTGATATATATTTTTTCGTCCTCGATCGCGAAATCATGCAGACCGAAATATTACTCTAAAAAGCGAAAGTTGTGTTGCCTATAGTTGTACTAATTTGATTTAATCCCCCTCTAGAGGACCGTGTAACGTACTTCCGATGGGTACCGACCCGTTAAGGCTCCTGGAGCGTACCTCTAAATTCATTAAAGACATTATTCACAAACGGATAAAGACTTAGAAGTGAAATTTTGAATTCACCTCTGTAAATATATTCTAAAGAGTAGCACGGATTTTTTTTTTTAATAATAATGTTTATAAACAATTTTAATACTAATATTTCTGTAATTTAGAAAAAAAAATCCGTCGTACCCTGGAGTAATTAATTTAAAATTTATTATTTAAATAATATTTTTTCATATTTTCGAAACTGTATCCGAAATTTGAATAATAAGTTATTCATTTTAATACTCTGTCGTGGTGCGCCCTCTGCAGTTTTCTTGTTTAACGGGCTGTGTATATGAGAGGAGGCGTTCCCAAGGCGGTCTCTTGCTGTAACTTTAGCCGCGTTATCTAAATTACACAGTGGTGTTACTAAACATATACATCTTTCGTGACAAGAGGGATTAACGACTCATACAAAAACAGTTGTGTGGAATTATTGGGTTTCAATAAATATATTATATTGCCACATATTTATGATTAAAATTTCTTCTCTTTGGTCCTGACAACCGGCTATCTACCCGAGGGCTTTTCGTCGATTTCTGGGTATTTCATTGAAATATTTTAGATTAGCCTGTAATGTACTACAAAATTAAGAAATGAAATTAATAATTTGTATCTCGTACATCAATGCAAAAAATAATATGTTAGATTATCGCGGGGCGGAGAGTCAATTAGATTATGAAACTTTCATGGGCCTACAAATGTGCCAACAAGATAAATTAAAAATTAAAAATTAAAAATTAAAAATTAAAAATTAAAAATTAAAAATTAAAAATTAAAAATTAAAAATTAAAAATTAAAAATTAAAAATTAAAAATTAAAAATTAAAAATTAAAAATTAAAAATTAAAAATTAAAAATTAAAAATTAAAAATTAAAAATTAAAAATTAAAAATTAAAAATTAAAAATTAAAAATTAAAAATTAAAAATTAAAAATTAAAAATTAAAAATTAAAAATTAAAAATTAAAAATTAAAAATTAAAAATTAAAAATTAAAAATTAAAAATTAAAAATTAAAAATTAAAAATTTAAAATTTAAAATTTAAAATTTAAAATTTAAAATTTAAAATTTAAAATTTAAAATTTAAAATTTAAAATTTAAAATTTAAAATTTAAAATTTAAAATTTAAAATTTAAAATTTAAAATTTAAAATTTAAAATTTAAAATTTAAAATTTAAAATTTAAAATTTAAAATTTAAAATTTATAAGTGTATAATATGTTCCCACAAAATATGTTGCAATTTAAACGAGGAATCCAAAATTATAATAATATATAGGGTGTTCCATTTAAAATAACAAATTTGGTGCTAGAGAGTTAAAAATATTTCACATGAGGAGAACTGATCTAATCTTGTGTTGAGCGATCCTGTAAACTTTTAACAAACGGTTTAGCGTAGACACCTTGATATACTATCTACTATTATTGTTCACTTTGAAAAGTAGGCCATGATGGTATCACATGTAGACGCCAATAATGTAGAATTGTTTTCAAATTTATTGTTGGGAAAAGAGTAAATTTTTCAAAACGTAGGCAATACGAAACACGATGTAAAGCAGCAGCAATGTTTCGTTTTCAGAACAAATAATGATACAATGAAATTAAATAGGAATAATCATTACTACCAAAATCAGGGACTGCTTAATATAACAGAAGGGTGATCTTGATATTTTATTATTCATACTCATCGAGGATTTTTCGTAGAAAATTAATTTAAAATGAAGATTTTTTGCGTGTTTTTTTTAAATATAGAATGCCAGAGATACAGAGATATGAAATAACAAAATGGTAAAACTTTTAAAATACTTTTTCCTTACTCACATGTCACTAGAATGAATAGACTCTATAAAAGGTAGAAATCACGTATTAGATAAATCAATTTCCCTAACTTCTCTTCTGAAATACAAATGAAATATGTTCTTTTTTACTTTCTCCGTTACGAAGTACGAGAAAGTATTGTGATCGTGATTTTTTTTTCAAATTTTTTTTTACGGAAATATCCCTTTTGGGGTCCCTATATGCCATTTTAACAATTTCTGGATTTTTTTTTGTCTCTATGTGTGTCTGTGTGTGTCTGTGTGCGCTGTATCTCAAAAACTAATAGAGCAATTGATATGAAACTTTGAACATATTTGAACTTATTTGATAATCTGAAGAACTGAAAAGCTTTTGCTAAAATTTCGTACACCGGAAGTGGATGTTTACCTTAACTGTTTTTTGTTTTTTGCCAATATTTACTTAAATATAAAAAATGTTACAAGAACATTTAAACAAACATCGAAGAAATGAACATCTTTTGCTTGAAAATATTTTTCATAAAATCATTGCTATTCGAGAAAAAAATTTATTAATTTTTTTAAATTTTTGGTTTATAATTATGAAACGATAATAGTTACCGCAAATTTATGTGAATAATAATTGTAGAGAATGCCAAAATAAACAACTTCTAAAAAATAAGTTTTTTTCGAAATCTCGTTAGTTTTTGAGTAAACCTAGTTTTTGTATTTGAAGTATAATTTTTCCATCTTTCATGATTTTGACGTTTTAAACGTCAGTTTCATCCGAGTTTACGCAACGCTCGATGTACATTTAAAATATGATTTCAATTGAAAATAAACCCATGAAAACGTAAATATAAAGTCGGAGAAAGTAACATGATGGCCACATCACATTTTTTTTATTTAAAAAACGATTAAATTTAAGAAAAATCACTTGATATGTTTCACTTATTAAATTATTAATTCCGACTACTTTCGGCTGCAAGCCATTTTCAAGGAATGTACATATCAAGTTATTTTTTTACATTTAATCGTTTTTTAAATATTAAATCATGTTTTGTCAAGTGATCAATAAGAATCAAGTTTAAAAATAAATATGGTTATTTTTTAAGTGAAAAAGAGTAAGGTATACCGTCATTATATAAATATGTTTTTTTCTAATTTGCGTCTAAAACGGAGTCATTAACGCACTCATATGGGTTCGTTAATGGCTCGCCGAGTGCTTTAATAATTTTTTTTTTTTTAGGTTGGCACCGTTCAAATTCAGAGCCGTCAACCTGTGCTAAATTTTTGGCGAGATAGTTTTGAGGGTATGTGATGTGTGGAAATCGCAAACTAATTTCAAATTGTAATGTCAATTATTAGTGCTACCAACCACCATACAATTTTCTAAATATTTATGGTCGATTTTTTAATTTATAAATGGAATAAAAGGTGCAAAATAGAAAAATACTGTAAAAAACTCGTTCATAAGGCCTTTTCTTTGCACTTATCGAACTCGTTTTTATCATCATTACTTTCTCCGATTTATCTATAGTATTGTTTTTTCGAGATATTTTTCATATTTATCGATTTTATACAAAAACTGGTGAGATTTCGTAAAATAATAATTACTTATAAATCGTTAATTTTTGCGTTTTTTTAAATTGTTTATTAAAATTTCATGCAACTATTACAATTTCATAATTGTACCAAAACAAAATGTTATATTTTTTTGTTTATTCGGAAATTAGTTAATTAAAATATTTATTAATTTGTTCATTTTTACTTTTGTTAAAATATTTTTGTAATATTTTTCATATTTAGAAAAATATTGGAAATAACCAAAAACTTCCTTAAAAAAATTATACGTCAATCTTGCAAAAAACAACAAGAATAGTGAATTCATCATCGAAGGCAACACTACGGAAATACTCAGAACAAGCGCGCTTGGAGCTGAGATTTTTCGATAATGAATTTACATAAATCTCTCGTCACTTCAGATAAGGCGGTCCCTCCCTTTTACAGACATACACAAGATTCTAATAGTCAGTCAAGTCAAATAAGTATAACAGTGCTGAGCGCCAAAATTTCATTTAAGTGGCTGGTCCACTGTTGACGACCACATCCTTGTCTCGCTACATTAATATCACATATGGTGCTCTTCTAGGGGTTTCGCGGGTTAGATGCAAGAGCAAGGGGTTGGTTTGTTTACATTTCTATTTCTTCGTCGGTATCCAATGCCCTTAAGAGTGTAGGTTGCAATCATTCGAGTTTCTAAGACGGGCAGCGGTACAGGGGGGGAAGCCAGTGGGTTGTACCCTTCGCTTACCCCTACCATTTTTTTAAATCATATAGCGCGTCTCTTTCAGAGAAGGAGCGATCGCCCATTGACGTCGGCGATAATATAATAGACAAAAAAAGCCCTCTCAGCCGAACGTAAATACACAAACCGAATGAATGAGCTGCTTGAGACGCATAAATTAATAAATTAGATGAGTTTGCTATTTTTGGGATATTGAGTTCACTCGACGATTTTGCAGGCAAATTTTTTTCAGCCGGCGCGCTGCTTTTGACCTCGTCAAATATAGTTAAAATTCATTTGAGCATATATATTGTATTTTATTTTTTATTACAATACAAATTATAAGCCCCAAACAAAATTTCATTATCGCTCATAATTAATTCGCGCTACGATCGCATTCTAGACCACTGTGCGGCGGCTTTGCCAAAGTGAAAACACTGCACATAAATAATTAAATTAAATGGCTTATTATGGTATTTTTTATGCATATTGCAACCCTGTAAAGTACTAGTAAACATGTGTGTCCGTCTGTCAGTTTGTGCGCGTTGCATCTCAAAAACTAATATAGCAATTGACATGAAAGTTTAAATATTAGTCTTATTTGACAATTCAATAAATTGAACAGCTTTTGGGAAAATTTCCTCTACCGGAAGTGTTTACTTTAATCCAACATAAAATCACCTAGTATTAGTTCCATGGAATTTACATTAATATTCATTATTAAATTAACTATTTCTTGCATTTCTTTTATTTTTAACTTTATTTTATATATTGTTTTTTTTAATTAATCTATATTTGAATACATTAATTCTATTCAAATCAACTGTTGATTATTCTGCTTTTTTATTAAACTGTTTATTTATAGACGAGATATTTTGAAATTCAACCTTTTCTTTATAGATTTTTGTAATTTTAACTTTTTGTTTATTGGTTATTTTTATTTTAAAGTTAGCTGTTTTTTTATGGATGTAATTCTTTAAAATCTTTATAGATCAATTTGTCTTTAATTTAAATTTTTTAATACATGCAATTTTTTTAAATTTCGCTGCATATTTATAGATTTTGTTCAAGTAAACTATATAGGTATACAAGCTCTTTATTCTGACAATACATTTACAAAAATACAAATTAACCATACATTTTACAATTTGAGAGGCGAATGTGAAACTGAAGTGTTCGCTGTGTTTCCTTTTGCGGTGAATATTTAGTGGGTATTTTCGTGGATATAAATAGCGGAGAGGCGTCAAAGTGACGGGTGGACGGTTGAGTAGTGAGGAGGGTCATCCGAGAGATAAGGAAGGGTAGCTGGGTAGGCGAGAGATAAAGGAATAGGTACCGAAGAAGAAGCACGTGGGCAGCCGTAGGGGCGAGAATCGCACGGAGAACGGAACGCGGCGTGTGAGTAGCAAAAACGGGCGGCCGGCGCGCGTACGAGACACAGCGGTGTAGACGCAAGGGCCGCGGGAAGGATAGAAATATACGAGGAGCGACTGAAAAGTGAGTGCGGAACGGTCGAGAGATAAATGGGCAGTCGCCAGCGCACAAATAGTTGCGGGGATCTCAAGCACTTTTTTGAGCAAGTGAGCAAGAGGAAAAGGGCTGAAGAAAGCGGAACTGATACGATGGAGGCGAAAATTGATAAGTTGCTAAGCAAATTTGAGAAATTAGAAGGGAGGTTGGATGAGTATAACGAGCACATAAAGGAACTCAAAAAGGAAATAAGACAAAAAGAGCAAAAATGGGAGGTGGAGAAGAAGGAATTAACCGATAGGATTGTGAAGCTGGAAAATATGGAGGAAATCAGAGAGAAGGGAAGAAGAAGGAAGAATATAATTTTAAATGGAATAAGTGAGGAAGGAGACGTGGAAGAGGTGGTGAATAAGCTAGCAGAGAGTATGAAAATCGCGATACACTTTGAAGAGGCAGTGAGGCTAGGAGTTAAGAAGGAGGGAAAGAAACGGCCAATTCTAGTTAGATGTGCGAACATGGAGGATAAGCAGCGAATGATGGCAAAGAAGAGTAGCTTAAGGGACGCAAAGAGTACTATTTACATAGATGATGACCTCACGAAGAACGAGAGAGAGATTCAGATTAAAATTAAAAGGACAGCGTGGGAAGAAAGAAACAAAGGGAAGAAAGTACAATTATACTATCAAAAAATACGCGTAGAGAATGAGTGGTGGACTTGGAATACGGAGATGGGGGCTTTGGAGAAGGGGACATGGGGGTCAAAAAACGTGCGCAAGGACCAGGGGAGAGGAGTGGAAGAGGAAGGAAAGTAGATAACATACGAGGGGGAGGGAATGTGTCGTTTTGGAACGTCAAGCAACGAGACAAGGAGGGGGCAAGAGGAGCAAAAATAATGAGAAGGGAGGAGGAAGCAGGAGCAGAGGAGGGGGAAGAGAGAATGAGAAAGCAGGAAGTGAAAAAAAAAACTGAGGTGGAACGAAAAGAAGGAGAGGAAGTGAGGGGGAAGGTTAAGGGGAGCTGTGATGGAAGAGCCAGAGGGGCAGAGGGAAGGCAGGGGCAGAAGTCCAGTGAGAAAGGCAGGTGGCGAGGAGATACAAGTGGGGTAGTGGGGAAAGAAGGGTCGGTAACAATGGGGTTTTGGAACATAGCGGGAATAAAGTCAAAGGGCAAGGAGGGTAGGTGGAAGAAGGACTTTGAGGATTGGGTGGCTGGGAAAGACGTAGTGGGGATAGTAGAGACATGGATTGTGAAGGAGGAATGGGGAGAAGTGAAAAGATGGTTGCCGGAAGGTTTTAAATGGGAGATGAAGGAGGCAACAAGATGTGCGATGAAAGGGAGAGCGAAGGGGGGTATGTTAGTTGGATGGAGAGAGGACAGGAAAGGTGGCAAGATGGAGATTATGGAGGGAGGCGAAGGGCTGATGTGGTTGAAATGGCAACAGGGAAGATACCAGATTGATGTGGGAGTGGTTTACGTTAGTAAAAACTGGGGAGAGATTAAAAGGGAGATAGATAAGAGAGCTGGGAAAGGAGGAAGGTGGATGGTGGGGGGAGACTTCAATGCAAGGATAGGTGAGATGGGTGGAGGTATTGGGGAGGACGGGGCGATGAAGAAAAGAAATTCGCAAGATAAGCACATAAATGGAGATGGCAGAAGGATGAGGGAGTGGGCGATGGAGGAGGGATGGGAAATACTAAATGGATGCACAGAAGGGGATTGGGAAGGGAAGAGGACATACATCGGACCAAGGGGATCATCAGTGATTGACTATATAGCAATCAAAGGTATCTCGAGAGAAGAAGTGAGAAGAATGGAAGTGGAGGAAACCATGGGATCGGATCATTTGCCAATAAAAGTGGAGATACGGATGGACAAGGGGGAAGGAGTGGAACAAGAACAGGAAGTTGTGAGAATAGAGAGCGGGATAAGTGCAATTATACATATGAAGAAAAGGTTGGAGAAGGTGCAGTGGAATGAAGTTGTATCAATGGAGGAAATGGAGGAGGTCATACTGGGATGCGGAAGAAGAGTGAAGGGAAAGAAGGTGAATGAGAGTACGTGGTTTGATGAAGAATGTCAGCTGGCAAAGAGGGAAGTGAGGGAGGCAATGAGAGAATGCTTATGGAGCGGAGGGGAAGAGAGGCGGGTGGTGGCAGCTAGAAAAAAGTATGATAGTATATGTGAAAGGAAGAAGATACAGGCATTGGAGAGAACAA
The DNA here is from genome assembly GCA_910593695.2 of Ocypus olens. Classification (NCBI taxonomy): domain Eukaryota; kingdom Metazoa; phylum Arthropoda; class Insecta; order Coleoptera; family Staphylinidae; genus Ocypus; species Ocypus olens. Next base: position 33,961,348 of record OU343056.1, read on the forward strand.
GTGAGGAAATGAGAAAGTGTAAGAGTGAAGCAGAAATGTGGAATATCCTGAAAAGAGGTGAAAAGAAGAGGCAGATAGGGGTATCAATACAAGAGTGGTCAGAGAAGTGCAAAGGAAGTAGCGGACGATCGGAGAGTATAGGGGACGGAGGACTAAGGGGAGTGATGGAGGATTTCTCAGAGGAGGAGGTTGAGAAAGCGTTTGAGGAAGTGAAACGAGGGAAAGCAGCAGGAATGGATGGACTGAAGGCGGAGATGTGGAAGGAGATAGGAAAAGAGGGAAAGGATAAGTTCAGGGAGCTGTTAAATCAAATGTGGAGAGGGGAAGCAGACTTACCTGCATCATGGAGAGTAGGTGTGGTATGCCCAGTTCACAAAGGAGGAGAGCACGATAAGGTGGACAATTATAGAGGCATAACAGTCATGGGCAGTGGCTATAAGATTGCCATGATTGTGGTGAAGAACAGGTTGGAGAAAGAAGTAGAAGAGAAGAGGCTGCTACCGGAGACGCAGGGGGGTTTTAGAAAAGGGAGGGGCACCAGAGATCAGATCTTCACCCTGGCAAGGTTAGTTGAAAGAGTAATGGAAGAAAGAGGAAGTGTATATGCAGTGTTCCTGGACCTAAAAGCAGCGTATGACAGTATACCGAGGGAGAGCCTGATAGAGTGTTTGAGAAGAAAAGGGGTGAGTGACGGGATGGTAGAGTGGATAAGAGGAATGTATGAAGAAACGTGGGCGGTAGCGAAAGTGGGAATGGAAGTGTCGGAGAAATTTAGAACGTGGATGGGGGTGAGGCAGGGCTGCCCGCTGAGTCCTTTGCTATTTAACTTGTATATAAGCGAGTTTGAAGAAGTGTTAAGGAAAGGACAAGCGGGTGGGGTGGTGGTTGGAAGAAGCAAGGTATGGATGTTGGCGTATGCGGATGATATGGTGTTAATGGCGAGAGACTGGGAAGGGATGAGGGATATGTTGAAGAGAGCGGAGAGGTATATGGATAAGAGAGGGCTGTGTGTGAATGTAGGGAAAACGAAGTGGATGAGATTTAGGAATAAAGGAAGGGAGGGAAGAGTGAGAGAAATAGAGTGGAAGGGTGAGAGAGTGGAGAGGGTTAAGGTGTTCAAGTACCTGGGTTTCGTTTTTAAAGGTACGGGGGGGTACATGGAACACTTAAAATGGATGCAGGGTAAGGCAAGGAAAGCGTGGGGTATGGTTTGGGGAAAGTGGGGAAAATGGATGGAAAACAATTTTAGAATGGCATGTAAATTGTGGGACGCATGTGTGAGAACGATCTTAATGTATGGTGTGGAAGTATGGGGAACGAAGGGGTATGAATGTGTGGAGAGAGAGCAACGGTGGTTCTTGAAGCGTATGTTGGGGGTGGAAGAGTCCACGCCAGGGTACATACTGCTTCAGGAAACAAATAGAGGGAATATGCAGAGTGTGGCAATGGAGAGAGTGGTTAGATATGAGATGAGGTTGTGCGAATTAGAGGAGGAGAGACTGGTGAAAGAGGTGTGGGAAACATGTGTGGGTGTAGGAGAGTACAAATGGAGAATGGAGCGAAAGAGAATGTATGAGAGGGTGGGGTTGTCGGAAGCCAAAGCGATGGATTGGATAAAGAGTGGAAGGAATGCGGCAGCGTGGGTGAAAGAGAAGGAGAAGGAAGTGGAAATTCAGGAGAGGCAGGGATGTATCAGGGAGAGTGAGTATAATGATATGTATGAAAGGTGGCAGGTGCATGGGAGGTTGCCGAGTTACCTGGGTGAGAAGGGGCTGGGCAGGGAGGAAATGGTGACGCTGGCAAGAGCCAGGTGTGGATCAGGAGAGAGAGGGAGGAAAGTATGGATGGGTACAGAGTATGGGAGATGTGTATTGTGTGAATGGGGGAGGGATACTTGGAGACATTTGGCAGAGGAGTGCGAGGGTGTGTGTGAGGAATGGGTGGAAGGGGGGAAAAGAGTGAACGAATGGATGAGAGAGGACGGAACCGGGGTGAAGACACTGGCGAGGTTGGGGTGGGAAAAGGAGAGGAGAAGGAAAGGAAGTTAATGTAATTTGTATTGTATTTTTATGCCAATAAAGGTCCTTTTTTTTTTTTTTTTTTACAATTTGATGTGGAGGCAGCACAAATGATATCCAATTGTTCAAGTTCAGGAAAAAAATATGCAAAATACACGAAAAAACAGGGAAAAAGTTACAGGAGAAAGTCAGACACTTCACTCAATGTTCGCGATCACGTAAGACAAGCACCGGGGTGCCCGAATATGTAGAATCGGATGGGTGACCGGCTAGAGACCTTGACTTCGGATTCGGCAGGTTTGACGGAGTATGATGCGGCTGATCTGATGCTATGTGAAGTGGAGTGCTCCATCCTGGCTTTATACCTTGGTTCATGTTACATTTGTTACGACGTTCGGGTGAAAAATAAGCGCCGATAAAATATTAATTGATGGAAAATCCAATTGTTAAAGCATCCGTTTTAAATCAGCAAGGGGAATGTCATCCTCAGGTTCAAAGTCAGATATATCAATATTCTGTTTAATTTTTTGTGATTCTCGAATTCCTTCTCGAATTTTCTTTTTATTTTGTAAGTGTGCTTTGTTTTCTAAATATTTTTCTTTGGCGAACAAAATGTATTGAGGATCCTTAATAAGTTGTTTATTTCTATGCGGTTGTAAAATCTCCGGTGGTATACAATTTTCATAAAACATTTTTAATTTCTCTTCCATCTGTGAGCTCCAAAAATTATCATCTCTTAAAATTCTTTCACATTTCATGCCATAAGGTGTCCAGACAACCAACATGCAATACTTCCTTTTGGTAATATGAAGCTGGCCCTGGATTTGGTAAAACCATTTACATTTATTGTTAATAGTGTAATTTACTTCTGAATTTATTATAGTTTCTCTCCAAAATAATATTTTCCGTTGACTTATTGCTTGTTCGGGGGTTAAATGTTTGGCGGAATAGGGGCATTTGACTTCTATTATGCCATCTGGTTCAATGGTTCCATCCGGAGTGGCCGCCAAGTAGGGAATAGTATCATCAATAAATAGTCCACATTTATTTACTTTACAGTCAAATGTATTTGAAAAATCATGAACTGCTAATGCTTCAAAACGTTTTCCGTAATTTATGGATGCTATATTCTTTAAAGTTGTACATATAACATATTATGTACAATATTTTTACAACTTGTATGCGGTAACATTCTACAAACAATCCCAAAATTAGAAGCAGTTAATAGCTTTTTCCTTGATTCAGTCCATTCTCTACAATTTGATTGTTCTCTCGTCCTATTTTCTATGGTGGTTCTTTCGTCTTCAGTTTGGAATAATTCGTTTATAAAAGCCTGTTTTGCCTCTTTCATCTCATCATATGTCATATCAACTTTGTCGCAATTCGGGCCATAATCATTTTCACCTACAGGATTGCTACATTTGATTTTATGCTGTTTTTTGCGCACCATTCTTCTCCTGTTTTCAAATTTTGTCGCATATACTCCTGGCAAAATCCCAAATGTATTCTTATAAATGACACTAAAGGGCTCCTTTACATTTCGGATTAAAATGGCGTACTGACATCTTGCAGTATAGGACCTCCTTTGGCTATAATTTATTCTTTTGCCAGCAATCAATTTCACAATCAACGAATGGAATTGTTCTACGGTATTGCTGTCTACATCGCATATCAAGCTAGAAGCATTCTGACTTAAATACCTTACGACATGAATTATTTTATCATAAAATCCTCCAACTTTCAGTTCCGGAATATCATTTTCTTCGTCTGGTGTTGATTTAAAACAAAAATAATTTCGCTGTAAACAATGTTTATGTTCTCCAAATATATGGCTAGGGCTATTTAATATGTCCATCGTCAGATTTTTTATTTTTACATTGATATTTGTATCCTCTTGTTTTCTAAATTCTATAGCTTTTGTTACAGCAGTTCTTAATTTCATAATTTTGTCCGGTAACTTTCTTCTTAATTTAAATAAAGCTACTTTCGTATCTCTACATAACTCACGCAATTTTTTGCAGTAATTTCTGAGCAAATGGTTTCGGCATTCGACCTTTGTGATTTCTGTATCTTTATACGGACGTGCTTCCACTAATCGTTACTATCTCCATCGCTACTAATAAACGCTACTATCTCCATCGGCAATAAATTTGTTGTATCTCAATCCATACAACTCTTCGCTCTTGGAGAAAGATTCGACAATTCCAGTGGCTTCAATGCTGCTTGCGCTCCCTGTATGGTTTTTGTAGCAGATGTGTTGATGTGCAGTAGCTCCTCGATTTTCCGCTGCTGCACAAATTTTACAGTAGCGGTTTTTTACCTCCATCCATATAACTTTTCTGGTCTTATAACCAACTATTGTAGCTGCACCGGACAAAGCGTTATACTTAGATTTGTACGATCTTTTTGACCATGTTCCATCACAGACAACGGTAATCAAAGGTACCCCGTCACTATCAAGGTTTCCTTCAGAAATAGCAATCCTCCTTTCTTCCATAGCTGCTTCCTTCATTGCCTTCAGTGCCTCCTCTAGTATGCTGTCGCATATCTTCTAGTAGAATTTTTTATGCGTAGTTGTACTCATCATTGGAATATCTAACGCGCTAATAATTTCGTCTAAATGTCGATAACCTGATCCAATCTTCATGATTCCAGCAACAGCAGAAAAATTTATATCATTTCCGTCTCCTTCTATGGTTTGAATCTCGAATTTTGCACTGCATATTGAACATTTTAAATGAACATTTGACTGCAGACCGCACTGACGCTCATTTTCTATTGACAAGTTTTTAATCCTACAACCAGGATAGTGGTTATCCAGGCTTTGTAATTGGTTAAGTAAAAACTGGACATCTACAATTCTTTTACCATGCATCTGCTTTGGTCGTGTTTCGGGAGAATGGTCTTCAATTTGTACTTCATTGTTCTCATTATCATTTTGAAACTGCGAGCTAAATAAATAATGTTATAAATAGTTACACATAAGAAAAGTATATGCAACTATTTAAAAATTTAAAGTTGACTATTGCTTGACAATGAAGTTAAATTAAAATATATTATTTAAGTTATTTTATGCAACAAACAATGATTTTTTTATTTATTGTGATGAATTTTACAATTCGCGTGCGAAGCCGCGACCGGGCAGCTAGTATATAATACTTACGTAGAAGCAGTCACTGTAGCAGTCTTGTTTGATATTTTTGCAAATTTGTCCCTGATTTGCTTTTTTAAATCTTTGTTTGATTCACATTGGTCGTCTATTTTTGTCGTTGGGACCTTAAACTGTATACAATCGCTAGATTGTAATTTACTAAAATATAACCATAAATCATAAAAAAAAACTATTGCAAAACTTGAGTAAAAATCAATTCTTTTATTACCGTTTTTTTAGCATTCCAACACGAGCTAATCTTCTACTTTTTCTTCTTGCACTTAATTGTAAAGTTGTTTTTTTTTTTCCTTTTCTTGGGTCCATTTCAAAAAAAATACTTGCTACTTGTATTATGGGGTGAGGTACACCGCGCTGAAATGTGTATTACATGAATCATTAAAACTGCTGACACTAACTTGATAAATGTACAATGGTTTAACCAGGTCAAAACTCTGTAGTCCTCGGTTTTTAGAGATATTTGCTTCAAACAAAAAACATGTTAAAGAGCATAAAATGTATAATATTTTCCGTTCAGTATGTACAGGCGTATACTTAATTGTAAATAAGCAAAACATAGGTAAATGTTAACGTTTTCAAAATAAACATTCTCTTTTAAAATTAAAACTGTTAAAGATAAAACTAAGACTCACATTCATTTTTTTTTCTTCTGGATTTAGTGTTTACAGTATACTACTTCCCTAGGAAGTTTTAGATCTGAGAGTTGCATCCTTTTTTAAGGGTCTTCAACATATACATAACAGTTACAGTGTACTAGTAATATTAAATTAACATTAAATTAATATATTAACAAAAATGTTAGGGTAGATTCAATTAAAAAGTTAGAGGCAAATATTTTATATTAATTTAATGTAATATTACTAGCACACTGTAACTGCTGCCTTGGTTATTTATTATTGTTTCAAGGTACAAATGTACCTTTATTAAATGATCAAAGTGCGAGGCGTGATTCTCATGATTTACGTTTCGGGGAAGTACAAACGTGGGCCGCAATCTGGTTTCGCGTTTTCTGTGCCAAACGGTTTCGCGCTTCGTGTGCTTTTTTTACATCATTATACGCAACCATCGGCTAGCTACCCTACCGTCGAAAAGGTGTGCAATCAGAATAACAAGAGAGATGTAATGCGAAAAATGAAAATAATGGTAACTTACCTCGATCCGTAGAGCAGGTCAAACTGACAATATTTGCGAAGGAAAGAATATTGTTGTTTAAAAATTGTTTAATCAATTAACACAAAATCACCTAATTAACTTAACTAATAATTAAGAGTTTGCACTGGTCAACTCAAAAACACACGAAGGCACTGTTCACAAAAAATTGCGTACTGTTTACATCGATTGTGGATGTTCACAACACCGATTGTAATCTAGAGTAAACATACGCGTAACGTAAACATCACCGCCCGGTGAAATAAGGCGGGCTATAGGGGCGGACCCGTGAATTCTTTCTTTAAATTTCAGCACGGTAGGCAACCTAATGCACTCACAGAAAGACTAAATATTTGCTTTTTATAAATAAACCAAGAAAGGAACCTTGTCTAATATGAAAGAAAAACTGTATTTTAGTCGACAACTGTGATATTCAACAAATATCTCAGCTTAATATATCAATTTAATCACTAGATAAATATTCCGTAAATTTTATAAGATTAATAATTTATTTCATCAATAAAATAATAATATTCGAAGTTAATCTTTAAATACATTAGTAGAATACAGTTTTAACTTTCATATAAATTTAAAAAAAGTTGCATTTTTAAAGTAGTTTCGTTGTGAAATCGAAGTTTGCAGACCAATTATATGTGTGGCGGGTTGCCTAGCGGACTGCCCTCTTAAGGGTAATAATATCATTTCAAAGCATAATCTGGAATTTTCATTATCAAAGGAAATTTCCAAGTAATATTCAAAAAATATCAAATTCAATTATATCAAAACCATAAAACGTGCACTTGAACCGTTTTACTTCTAAGCCCTTCAAATGCACGATTCACTGCTAAAGATAAAATAGATGCCCTTAAAAAATCAGGTGTTTACAAAATGAGTTTTTTAATTCCAGTTAAATCTTCTTGACGGGCAAACAGACCTATCTTTTCGCCTCCTCTTTAAGCTGGCTCAATACTCTAGTCAAAATTTATAAACAATTATCAACAGGTAACTTCCCTCGCCCTAAAATATTTAGTTTAAATTCAATAATTAAGCAATTTGTAAATTACTTGATAATGACACAATAATACTCAAGTCGTGAATAGTAGTTGTTTAGATTTATACAACTGTCTTCTTACGTTGTATAATATTTTGTAGCAATCATTAGTTGTGGATGAAACATGGTGAATTTTTCAGTTCAGTTTATATTATAGTTGTTTAATAAGAGTCATTGTGGCACTCGTTTCATTGGAGTACTCGTACCACAATGGATCCTCTTATTAGACTTGTATAGTAATGTACTATTACCTACTGTCACTTTGTAATTGATAAATTACACACTGTTTCCATCTATCGTAAGAGACTCTGTACATATAGCAATACGTAATAAAGCAATGTAATGTAAAAATTATATGGTAATATTTATTACAGTACAATTTCATTGGAAACACCGACAACACCATTCACGTAGCCAATCATTCACGAATTTATTAGTAATCAAGTAGAGCCTTGAAAATTTAAATATCACGTTAAGATTGTATTTCAATTTGCCTTTACTTTAAGGGAATCAATGTGTGGTCGAGTAACACTATTAGTCTTAGGACGTGAACTGCTACTCAAAAATGAAATAAAAATATTCATTTTTAAGTTGAAGTAGGTATCTAAAAAACGAAAGTGCGAATTTGAAAAATAAAAATATTTTCTGGCTTACAAAGTTTTATAAGAATAAAAAAATAAATATAAAAATTGATGTATTTGTTTAATACCTCTGGAATTATAATATTTTAAATATCTTTTAACAAATCATTTAACATTAAAATGCACAACTTTGCCTTCATTTAATCGCCTCTCTAGGCTAGGTTATAGTTACCGAGATAGTAATTTTAATGCATCGAATTTGTAACACCTTGTATATATTCCAAGTGAAAATATTTAATATTTTAAAGAAGTTATTGAAAAAATAGGCATTCAAATATCGTAATATTTTTATTATGGTAGATAAATTCTTAAAATTTGCACACAATAGACAAGGTTATTGGACGTCGCGAAGAACACCGAATGAGTTCCCATTATCTTAATTCGAATCGTCCTTGAGGATTATTCTTTTGTTCTAATTGCCATTCGTTGTGCTTACGAAATTAAACGCTAAAGACCAAATGAGAGAAAAATATGACGATGCACTAACATAAATGATCAATTAAGTAGCAATTTGCAATGCGATTCAAGATAAACATAATTTTTATTAGATAACAAAATAAGAAACGATTCTTAAATACACATTTCAATTATTTAGTAATGAGTGATCTTTTAATTTGCATAATCTTTTAATTTAATTTTTTTTTTGAGGAAAACGGAAGGCTAAATTGAACACCTAAAGGACTTATTTTTATAAGGCGGGTTACTCTTCATGACAAGAGGTAGTTTAGTAGTAGATATACCGCGGTTGATAGGTTAAATGATAGATGTAAGAGAATTTGTTGAGGATAACAACAATAACAATTGAAAACATCGATGTTATTTAAACAGTTTATACTTAGCGTTGATGGGGTATTATAATTTAATTTATTCAAGGTCATTAAATAACTGATTAATATCATCAAGCTTCAAGGAACATCTTAGTAAAATAAAGTTAATGCGATGTACAATGTTTATATTGGCTTTATTATATTACTTTTTACCATATTTTTGTTAGTAGATATAAAAATGCACAGTTCAGATTGACTCACTCGTTAAGTGAGTAATTGTGTCTATAAATAATAATAATAATAATAATAACAATCTTTATTACCCAACAGGCAAAAGCCCAATTACAGAGTAATTACAGTGAGGAAAAAAAACAAAATGATTACAGATTAAATAAAAAGTAATTAAACTAGAAATAATCAGTATACTTGCATACATGTACATATGTATACACGCACACCTATATACATATATGTATATACATATATGTATATATATATATATATATACCGGGTGACCCAGGGATCTGTAAAAGCCCCATAACTTATTTGCTACTTGAGATATCGACTTCTAGTTTTCTTGAATTGGTACCCACAGTTATTCTACATATTTTAAAAATATGTATGTTTTTGTACAGGGTGTCCCAATATACATAACAGAACAAAGTTATGTTTTTTTAAATGGAACACCCTATATTTTATACTTTATTTTCAACCCTCGTAAGAAGCTGATAAAAATAGTATAAGATAGTATGGGTCTATTATGGACGGTTGGCTAGTTATGGGCAAATTTGTGGCAAAAACATGTACACATTGAAAATATTGCAGAAGCGTTCCTAGCAAAGATAGAATCTTTATTTATATACTAGAAAATTTTTCACATCATAAAGAATAATACACATCGGTTTTGGTTCTCTTTTATTCATAGTGCTATACAGGGTGTCAACATACGCAAAACAATGGATAACTATTTTTTTTCAAATGGAACACCCTATATAAATTTCCACCAATCTATGGAATTTTTAATAAGCTTTCCAATGATATACAGTTTGTATAACAAAATATTAAGGATTCTTGAGATTTATCAATAAAAACATATTTCTTTTGCCACCTTCTGCAGATTTTTGGAATTTCAGCCAAAAGTATACATTTTCAGGAAAAATTATAAGAAACCAAAGTTGTAGAGCGAAAAATTACAGGTCTTTCAACTTTTAGGATAATGCTTGCATTGCCCGCCAGAGCGTGAAAAATCTTGACTGTATATGCATTTTACAGTTTTCTTTTCAAATTTTTTATTAATTTTTATTTTTCGCACCCTCTAGCCGAAAAAACGGAAAATTATAGGGAAATTCAAATGGCCCGTATCGATTGAAAATATTCCGCTCTACAACTCTTAAAAGAAACAATTTTTGCCCAAAATGCATAGTTTTCGCTAAAAATGCAAATTAAAAATGTATATATCAATTTTTGCGTTTTTCAATGGTTTTTTGCATTTTTAGCGAAAACTATGCATTTTGGGCAAAAATTGTTTCTTTTAAGAGTTGTAGAGCGGAATATTTTCAATCGATGTAGGTCATTTGAATATTTCTATAATTAGCCGTTTTTCTGCTAGAGGACGTGGAAAATAAAGTATAGTGCAATTAATTAACAAAAAATTTGAGAAAAACGCTAAAATGCATATACGGTCACGATTTTGCGTACTCTGGCGGGCAATGCACGCATTATTGGAAAAGTCGAAAGACTTATATCGATCGAAAATTTTCCGCTCTACAACTTTGGTCTCTTATTATTTTTTCAGAAAATGCATAGTTTTGGCTGAAAATACAAAAATGAGCAGGAGGTGACAAAAGAAAAATGTTTTTATGGATAAATCTCAAGAATCCTTAATATTTCATCATACAAATTGTACATCATTGGAAAGCTTATTAAAAATTGCATGCATTGGTGGCAAGATATATAGGGTGTTCCATTTGAAAAAAAAAAAGTTATCCATTGTTTTGCGTATGTTGACACCCTGTATAGCACTATAAATAAAAAAGAACCAAAGCCGATTTGTATTATTCTTCATGATGTGGAAAATTCTTTAATGTATAAAAAACGACGCTAGCATTGCTAGGAGCGCTTCTGCAACTTTGCAATGTGTCCTTGTTTTTGCCACAAATTTGCCCATAACTAACCAACCGTCCATAATAGACCCAAAGTATCTTATACTATTTTTATCAGCTTCTCAAGAGGGTTGAAAATGAGGTATAAAATATAGGGTGTTCCATTTAAAAAAACATAACTTTGGTCTGTTATGTATATTGGGACACCCTGTACAAAAACATACATATTTTTAAAATATGCAGAATAAGTGTGGGTACCAGTTCATGAAAACTAGAAGTCGATATCTCAAATAGCAAATAAGTTATGGGGCTTTTACAGATCCCAGGGTCACCCGGTATACCGGGTGTGGCACTTAAGACGCCTCGGACCATAGCTCCTTTACGATAAAAGCTATCGAGGAGCGCTTCTGCAATTTTTTCAATGTGTCCTTGTTTTTGCCACAAATTTGCCCATAACTGACCAATCCTCCATAATAGACCCATACTATCTTATATTAGTTTTATCAGCTTCTCAAGAGGGTTGAAAATAAAGTATAAAATATAGGGTGTTCCATTTAAAAAAACATAACTTTGTTCCGTTATGTATATTGGGACACCCTGTACAAAAACATACATATTTTTAAAATATGTAGAATAAGTGTGGGTACTAGTTCAAGAAAACTAGAAGTCGATAACTCAAATAGCAAATAAGTTATGGGGCTTTTACAGATCCCTGGGTCACCCGGTATATATAAAAAAAGTACATATACACACACAACAATTAAACAAAACTACAGTGATCATATACATCAGAAATTGGATATTGTTAAAAATAAATTAAATTGGCTCAAGCTACAGTTGAATATGTCGCACTCAGGTGCAATCCCGTTATGAAATTTACATATTCTATATACAGGGGATTTTTCAATAATATTAGAATTTGCACGAGAAGAATAAAAACAATTAAAATTTCTACTAGACAATCTATTAGTGTGAAAGTTTATATTAATTAACAGTTCTGGACAATCAATTAAGTTGTGAATGATTTTAAAGATTTAAATATGTGCCCCTGTATTTGTCTGCGTTAGGCAAGTGGAACTCCATTAAATTCCTCCAAAAGTGCATCATGGTTAAAACCCTGAGGTGGATATATTCCAAATTTCCTGAACCAGACTGTTTTGTAAAATTTACGCTGAATGTTATCCACTGATTTGATAATAGAAAACTAGAAGTCGATATCTCAAATCTCCCATAACTTATTTGCTATTTGAGATATCTACTTCTAGTTTACTTGAACTGGTACCTACACTTATTCTACATATTTTAAAAATATGTATGTTTTTGTACAGGGTGTCCCAATATACATACCAGAACAAAGTTATGTTTTTTTAAATGGAACACCCTATATTTTATACTTTATTTTTAACCCTCTTGAGAAGCTGATAAAAATAGTATAAGATAGTATGGGTCTATTATGGACGATTGGTTAGTTATGGGCAAATTTGTTGCAAAAACATGTACACATTGAAAAAATTGCAGAAGTGCTCCTAGCAAAAGCTAGCGTCATTTTTTATACACTAAATAATTTTCCACGTCATGAAGAATAATACAAATCGGCTTTGGTTCTTTTTTGTTCATACTGCTATACAGGGTGTCAACATACGCAAAATAATGAATAACTATTTTTTTTTCAAATGGAACACCCTATATATCTTGCCACCAATGCATGGAATTTTTAATAAGCTTTCCAATGATGTACAATTTGTATAATGAAATATTAAAGATTCTTGAGATTTATCCATAAAAACATTTTTCTTTCGTCACTTCCTGCTCATTTTTGGATTTTCAGCCAAAACTATGCATTTTCTGAAAAAATAATGAGAAACCAAAGTTGTAGAGCGGAAAATTTTTGCGTTTTTCTCAAATTTTTTGTTTATTTTCCACGTCCTCTAGCAGAAAAACGGGTAATTATAAAACTACTCAAATGACCTACGTCGATTCAAAATATTCCGCTTTACAACTCTTAAAAGAAGCAAATTTTGCCCAAAATGCATAGTTTTCGCTAAAAATGAAAAAAAAACTACTGAAAAACACAAAAATTGATACATACATTTTCAATTTGCATTTTTAGGGAAAACTATGCATTTTTGGCAAAAATTGCTTCTATTAAGAGTTGTAGAGCGGAACATTTTTAATTGATATGGGCCATTTTAATTTCCCTATAATTTCCTGTTTTTCCGCTATAGGGTGCGGAAAATAAAGTATAGTGCAATTTATTAATAAAATATTTGAAAAGAAAACGCTAAAATGCATATACAGTCACGATTTTGCGCGCTCTGGCGGGCAATGCACGCATTATATTAAAAGTTGAAAGACCTATATCGATCGAAAATTTTTCGCTCTACAACTTTGATCTCTTATAATTTTTTCTAAAAATGCATAGTTTTGGTTGAAAATCCAAAAATCAGCAGAAGGTGGCGAAAGAAATATGTTTTTATTGATAAATCTCAAGAATCCTTAATATTTTGTTATACAAACTGTATATCATTGGAAAGCTTATTAAAAATTGTATAGATTCGTGGCAACTTATATAGGGTGTTCCATTTGAAAAAAAATAGTTATTCATTGTTTTGCGTATGTTGACACCCTGTATAGCACTATGAATGAAAGAGAACCGAAGCCTATCTGTATTATTCTTTATGATGTGGGAAATTTTCTAGTGTATAAATAATGATGCTATCTTTGCTAGGAACGCTTCTGCAATGTTTTCAATGTGTACATGTTTTTGCCACAAATTTGCCTATAACTAACCAACCGTCCATAATAGACCCATACTATCTTATACTATTTTTATCAGCTTCTCAAGAGGGTTGAAAATAAATAATAAAATATAGGGTGTTCCATTAAAAAAAACATACCTTTGTTCTGTTAAGTATATTGGGACACCCTGTACAAAAACATACATATTTTTAAAATATGTAGAATAAGTGTGGCTACCAGTTCAAGAAAACTAGAAGTCGATAACTCAAATAGCAAATAAGTTATGGGGCTTTTACAGATCCCTGGGTCACCCGGTATATATAAAAAAAGTACATATACACACACAACAATTAAACAAAACTACAGTGATCATATACATCAGAAATTGGATATTGTTAAAAATAAATTAAATTGGCTCAAGCTACAGTTGAATATGTCGCACTCAGGTGCAATCCCGTTATGAAATTTACATATTCTATATACAGGGGATTTTTCAATAATATTAGAATTTGCACGAGAAGAATAAAAACAATTAAAATTTCTACTAGACAATCTATTAGTGTGAAAGTTTATATTAATTAACAGTTCTGGACAATCAATTAAGTTGTGAATGATTTTAAAGATTTAAATATGTGCCCCTGTATTTGTCTGCGTTAGGCAAGTGGAACTCCATTAAATTCCTCCAAAAGTGCATCATGGTTAAAACCCTGAGGTGGATATATTCCAAATTTCCTGAACCAGACTGTTTTGTAAAATTTACGCTGAATGTTATCCACTGATTTGATATGATTTTGATAAAACGGATCCCAAACAATTGCCCCGTATTCCAGAATAGGACGCACAAATGCATCGTACAGGGAAATCAAAGCCCTTTGATTTGTAAATAATTTACTATTACGAATGATAAAGTCAAGTGCTCGGCTAGGTTTCAAAGTGATGGAGACGATATGTTCCTTAAAAGTGAATTGGGAATCGAAAACTATTCCTAAATCTTTTGAGATAGAACATCTCTCTAAAGTTTGAGCATTAATGTGGTAATCAAATAGAAGCGGATTATTTTTCCGTGAAAAGGTAACTTGTAACGTAAAATTTTCGCCGTACGTCATTTTTCATAATTAAATTCTATTCCGCGCGTAGTCGATTTCAAAATTTGGGCCGCGGCCTAAAATTAATTCGAATTCGAGGTTGTAATATATGCAACCTTATTCGCTTTTTCCGAGTGGAGAGGTTTTTCTTTTTCGAAGATGTCGTGATTGATCTTCGAGAGCTGTTTCGATACAGACGCATGGTCCGGAAGTGGGGCGTAATTGAGTTTTTAGTAATTGAGTGCTACTACCGTTGTGTTAAGTTGTCTGCGTGGGTGGCCGAGAATCTTTACGGTCAGCCTGCCGTCTGTTTTGAGGATCGCGGACAGTTTGATTCGAAAAAAAAGAAAAGGAAAAAAAAGCGAATAAGTAAATTCGCACCACCTACTATCCGTTCCAAAAAGGGAGTCTCCTGTGTTTCAGCAAGTATATTTCAAAAACTAGTGCACTCTAAAATTTTATAAAATTGGTCACCATTCTTTGTAGTATTATCTACAATCTGCTATAGAATTAAGTGTTTACGTTTCTTATTTGTCGAGATAATATTAAAAAAGTGTAAAAAAGTACCCTAAATTAAGCAAATTTTAAGATGTATGAAATTCAACAGCTTGTAGAAAGTAAGCTACTGCTTATAAAAATCTGAAAAAATTACATGAGATCAATTGTACCTTTACCTATTATGTGGGGTAATGTGAATATTTTTTTAAAAAGAAGTTTTGTTGTAATTTGGTAAAATGCGGAGCATTGTTTTTTCAGTTATGAATGAATAAATGTATAAGCATTTTTATTTTTAATGAAATAGAGAATATTTACGCTCACAGCAGTGGCGCGGGGCGAAGCGGGCGGAATATCGTGTCAGTATATTTACGATGCGTTCACTTCGCTTCTAATGACTGTACATTATTTTCTGCCGGGATCTGTTGCTTACCGCCAAACTGAACCGTACTATCGTCGAACGAACGCCTGAGTCACATATTTGCATCTCTCTCGCCGATCTAAAATAATCATCGACGGGAAAATTACTCAATTTTGACAAAAGTTCTACTCTTTTCTTGAAATTTATTTGCAATTGTTTCCTAAATAATATTAATCCATCTATAAGCGAAAGCCGCATTTCAATTCGTTGTATAATTATCGAGATAGCAGATATTTCGATTCTAGGCCTGAACTCTTAAAGTAAAAACAACATTTTTTTTTCTTTCGTTCTACGCCTTCAGAATGGAATAGCATTAGATATATATTTTTTTCATAATATTCAAGTGATTAATAACAATGTTATATGCACACAAAGATGAGAGTTTCAAAAATTGTCGTTCAAAACAGTACATTTTCAAACAAATACGTCGGAAAAAAGGCGTATTTATCAAAATATTTCCATACAAATTAATATACATATAGAAAAACGATGCATCTTTATATGGTATAAATTTCAGAATATTCGTGTCCTCTAAATCATAAATATGAGGTTTTGAAGTGAGGAGTCTCCCTTTTTGGAACGGATAGTAGTACCCGCTTACTATTGTTGGCTGCCGTTCGAGTCCGACATAAGGCCAGATTTTTCTATTTTATTTTTACGCCGGTCGAAATTTGAAGTTAACGAAAAAATTAATTGCCAGTGCACGAGTTTTGTAAAGAACGCGACCGAGCGTTATCAGCGAAGCGAGTTTTTGTGTTGAGCAGATATTCCGATCGTGCTCGATTGTGGAATTATTTGAATTTATTTTGTTATTAGTTAATTGTCTATCCCTGATTGTCGTATTACGATTATTGCTATTAAGACCTTCGGTCGCATTTATTGATATTAAATGTCAACTTCCTTAATTAATTGGGAATAAAATTTGAAAAGAGTTCACATGTAGAGGTACCGCTAAATGCGTAGACTATCCACACACCCGAAGGTGTGCAGCAAATCAGCGAGATCACGCGATAGCGCTATCGACGATATCGGGGCGAGTTGAGACGCGACGCGACATTATGGGCCATCCACACGTACAAGTTTTACTTGAGGCTTGCCTGCGCAAACCGGTTTGTACACCGAAATCCGTGTGTGTGGATGAGAAAAGTGTATACCGTGCAGTCCTGTAAGCGCGGCTTGTGTAATGTTCAAAAAGTTAAAGAATAACTGCACAAACTAGGTTTGCGCGGTGTTGGTTGTGTCGTGGTTGGAGCCGTGTGTGCAAACATGTCTGATACACGTTCATATTCAAAGCAATTTTTATCAGACTTTATTGAACTTTATAAAACCTTACCGGTCTGATGGAAGGTAAAAAGTAAGGAATATTCCGACCGTAACAAAAAAAATGTAGCGTATAATAAAATGATTGAGAAGTTAAAAGAAGTAAGTGTATTATCAAATTCTCGTTTTGACTTGACTTAATTTTACATAGATTTAATTGAAATGTTGTAATAAATAATAAATTGCACAGGTAGAGCCAGAAGCACAGAGATATGGTGACAAAAAAAATAAATTCGCTACGCAGTTCTTTTCGCAAAGAAAGAAAGAAAATAGCCGATTCAGAGAGGTCAGGAGCCGGCACTGATGATGTTTATGTACCCACACAGTGGTACTACGATATGCTTAAATTTGTGATTGACCAAGACCAAAAAAATATGAGTATGCTGTAGAGTTTTTATTAAAGTACAGAATTAAAATAAATAAATAAATCAAATTTAAACAAATAAATAAACAAATACAATTAAAACAATTAAGTTATATTCAGTTAACCACTGCTACTTCATTTTATTCTAAATTACACATTTTATTTTGCCAGGAAACACTTCCTTCATTATTAAAATAATGTAAAAACTTATCCCTTGTCATTTTAGCAATTTTGGAAATGGATTTGTAATGCCCGCTTTGCAAACTACATAGATCAGATTCAGTTGTCCGTAATCCTAATTCCAACGACCCTTCTAAAGTATGTTCATGATCTAAGCTCCCAGGTTGGTGTGTAGGTGTTTAAATGTTTTCTCCTTAAAAAATTATGAAGGGAACAAGTAGCCAAAACAACCAAATCAATATTTTCATATTTCAGATTTATGCTTGTATGGAAAATTCTAAATCTGGATGCCAATATACCAAATGCATTTTCCACTACGCGTCTAGCCCTTGATAAACGATAATTATAAATTATTCTTTCTGTAGTAAGATCTTTTTGTGCAAATGGCTTCAAAAAATTGGGTGATAAAGAAAAGGCTTCGTCCCCTATAAATACATAGTTCAGAATTTTATCAGAATTATTCAACTGTTCTAGCTGTGGAATACCCAAGGATTTGTTTAATAATTTTTGGTAGAACGTTGTGCACTCAATAACACCCCCATCAGAAATTCTCCCATTAACACCAAATTCACTTATGATGAACTCATAGTTTGCATTGACAACCGCTATTAACACAATGCTATGAAATTTTTTATAATTATAAAAGTATGATCCACTTTCGGTTGGAGGGACGATTCGAACGTGTTTACCATCCACTGCGCCAAGGCAATGTGGAAAGTTCCATCGTTTTTCAAATTCTTCGGCAATTTGTTTCCATTCCTTGCGGGTTTTTGGAACCTAAAACACAATTTCTTTGGGTTGAGATTGACATGGACTCAGTTTCCTCCCCACCTGGAACTAATTATTCAACAACTACAGAAGAATTGTATTCACCATCTGAAATAATTGCACCAAAACGGAAAAATCTAAATAAGGCGGACAAAGAACTAGACAGTGTGATATCTGCTGTGGGAAAGCGTTTATGTGAGGTTAAAAATGAAGACCAACATGACATTTTTGGAAAAAATATTGCTAGTAAGCTTAGAAACTTACCCAAAGAGCAGCGTATTTATTTAGAAAAATTGATAAATGACGCAACATTTGAAGCTGAACTAGGCAATTTATCAAGGAATTGCTATGTCTATGCCCCCCCCCCCCACCACTGCCACTGCTCCCAATATCCTAGCACTGGGTCATGAACGTTTCAAATTGCCAGATCAAGCAGCACAGCAAGTTTTTTAAATTCGTATGATCCAGACCAACAGTAATTTTACTTTGTTGGCAATGAGGTGTATTGCTTATCAAACAAAGTTAGTAGTAACGTTATTTGACAGTATCACATTCATTTACCAAATGGTCAATTTTTAGGTTAACATTTGATAGTTGAATGTGATTCAGCCAAATAACGTATACGTTACTATAAACGTTTTTTGATACTCAATACACCTGAATATTTCATTACTTAATAAATAAATAATTTACCTTCATGTATGTTTCTTTCAAAATACCAATGATTGCTTTACATGTATCTGGGATAATTACAGATATAGCTTGGGTAGAAATAGCGGCCGAAAATCTCAAGTCTTTGTATGACCTTCCTGTAGCCAAAAATCTTAGCGTACAACTCAATCTCTTATGAGGTGATATAGCCGCACGCATCACGGTATCTTGTCGTTCAATTGCTGGGGTCACTAATGTCAGGAGTTCAGTGAATGCGGTCTCATCCATTCTCATATAATTCTTCTACTCATTGGGGTCTTGAAGCAATTCATTCATGAGATTTACGTGAGAGTAAACATTTCTTTTCAGTAACCAATTTTTTACCCAAACTGAACCGAATTTTTTCTTTTTATATATTTTTTTTAACAAACAACACAGAAAAATTGTTAACAAATGCTCGTCATTATGCGACATTTTCCTGTCGTGTATAAAATCAGCAATTTTTCCTGCACAGCAGGAAAGTACGTGCAGACTGGAAGGATGGGACTGGACTGAAGGTTTGCGCATGCATGTCTGTATCGTGTGGAGAGGGCACGGTGTACGGTATAATTTGCACAAACGATACCGTGCAGGCGTGTGGACGGCCCATTATACAGGGTGGTGCAGAGGAAACGCATGTTTTTCGAACCGCTAGTACGCGGCGACGGGAAAGGGTATTGACCTTGAACGAATGTTGGCAGACGGCCCATGCAATGCCGTTTCAGTCGCTATGGAGCGTTGGAGCGTACAACATCGTGTGTTCGTTGTCGAGCAGTTTTTTAGAAACAATGATTCTGTAGTCACAGTGCAACGTCTTTTCCGTCAATATTTTAGAGTTGGACGTCGAGGTGCAGTGCCTGATCGAAATACCGTACTCCGATGGGTTGCAGCGTTTAGAAGTACTGGTTCTGTGATGAAAAAGAAACCACCTGGTCTTCCCCGTTCAGTTCGTACTCCGGAAAATGTAGACCGAGTGAGAACGGCAGTTGTTACTAGTCCTAGACGATCGACTAGACGACATGCTGTAGCGCTGGGTATGTCACGTCGTTCGCTTCACCGCATCTTACATGATGACCTCAAGTTCCATCCGTACAAAATAATGATCGTCCAGCAGCTTAATGAAGGGGATTTTGTACAGCGCAGAGAGTTTTGTCGCATAATGGATGAAATGTTTACGGAAGATCCCGATGCTACAGTCTTCATGAATGAAGCACATTTTCATCTTGACGGTTACGTCAATGTTAAAAACTGTCGGTATTGGGCATTGGAGAACCCACAAGAATTACACCAAAGACCTCTGCACAGTTTAAAGGTAACAGTGTGGTGCTGCATTTCAAGAAGAAGGAATTGCAGTTACTGTTACATCAGCTCGCTACGTTGAAATGTTAAACAACTTCCTTCGCCCAGAACTTGAAAAGCGTCAAGTGAACAAGAGAGACATTTGGTTTCAGCAGGATGGTGCCACAGCTCACACGGCGAGAGTATCCATGGAAGTGGTTCGACAAATGTTCCCAGGACATGTGATTTCGAAATTTGGTGATGTTCACTGGCCCCCTCGCTCACCCGACCTGTCGATATGTGACTTCTTTTTGTGGGGATATTTGAAATCAAAAGTGTACATAAACAAGCCTCGCACACTCGATGACCTTAAGAATTCCATTCGTCAGAAAATTGAAGCCGTGCCGAATGAAATGTTGGAGAGAGCCGTCCGTAATTTTCAGAAGAGGATCCAAATTTGTATCCAGCAAGAAGGACGTCATCTCAAAGACATTATTTTCCGAACCTAAATATGGTATGTAATTTCAAAAACTGCATTAAAATACCTATCATTTAATACTTGTTTTTATAATTTTCAACCCATTGTGTCCCAGTAATTCAATATTGAAAAACATGCGTTTCCTCTGCATCACCCTGTACAACCGCATGTGTACTTTTATTCCCCATTAGGTTGGGCTGGTGTATACTGATACTCCGATTATTTGAGTTATAATAAATTGATGTTACTTTATTCCGGTGTTTTCCATCTCGGTTTCGAGTTCTCCCATTGACGTTTTCTCTCGAACGACTTTAATTTTGTTAAAGAACTCGTGGCGCTCTTATATACCATCTTGACCCCCCTTCTTTACTGAAGGTAGCCGAGGTAGGTTGTCGAGCGAAAACGTCCCTCTCTATATCTATTCCGATAGATACCCATAACGCGGGATAAGGTAATCGTGAACTTTAAGGTTTGTATTAGTTATTTTCTTTTCCCAATCATCTTGTCTGACATTTCGTCGACGATAAAAGAGCGTTACAAACTGTCTTGCACTTACTTACATTAAGAGATAATTTATTGATACGACACCAATCGCATACGATATTAAGTGCACTCTGTAGAGACAGACAAGACGATATATCTAAGATCGGTGAAAATATTTTGAGATCGTCTGCGAAAAACAGGTGGGGATGATGTAAGGAGGTACTTAAATCATTAACGATGAGAAGGAAGAGTAATGGTCCCAGATTTGATCCTTGGGGTACGTCAGAATAGGCAATAAATATACTTGAAGAGTGCCCATTTATAGATACTTGATGGTGACGGTCGGATAAATATGATTTAATTAAAGTAAAGCCGAATTCAGTGAGTTTATTAAGTAATATACCATGGTCTACGCGATCAAAGGCCCTGCTGAAGTCTGTGTAAATACAATCAACTTGACCTTTACGGTCAAGTTCGCTACATACAAATTCGCTAAAGCAGCTTAGATTAGTTACCGTGGATCGTGTTTCCATAAAACCATGCTGACATGGAGAAATAAGGTTTTTGACATTCGGGTAAATGGAACCGTAGACTGTCATCTCAAAAACTTTAGCAAAATTAGGCAATAAGGCAATAGGCCTATATTCGGCAATCTGATCGCCTGTTTTGAATACTGGACAGATTTTTGTTTGTTTCCAAATTGAAGGGAACTCGAAGTTTTTTAGAATGAGATTGAAAATTGTTTCTAGGGGTTTAACCAGGATATGCTCACAATCTTTTATAATGAAATTTGGAATACCATCTATACCACAAGACATGGAACTACTCTAAGGCATTTAGAATATCAGCAGGGCTAATAGATGTTATGTTAATGGTTGGTAGATTATTATAGGTATCTCTAATGTCATTAAAACCTAAGCTCCTAGTATAAGCATTTTGAAAAAACGCAAACGCGTTGACAATTGATTCCGGAGAGTCCAATTCCAAACCATTGTAGTGCATAACACCAGGAATTCGAGTAGTTTTCTTTTTATTGTTTATAAATGTCCAAAATTGCTTCAGATCTGTAGAAACATTGGAAAAGATTATATCTATATAATTCTTATACGCTGTTGAGTAGTTTACAATGGGTTCGAGTTAGTTTAAAGTGGTTGTATGTCTCTTCAGTTTTATTGCGATTGTAATGTTTACGCGCTTTGTTCTTCATTTTAATACAATTTCTGATTTCTGATGTAAACCAGCTAGGAAATTGATTCTTAGAGGCTTTGCGTATCGGCACATATTTATCTAGGCATGCATATAAAATGGTATAAAACGTATCAATTGCTTCATCAATATTGTTTGATTTGATGATTTGGTCCCAATTACTCGAAGTAAGCTCTGTGTAAAGACCAATGAAATTAGACTTTCTAAAATTATAGT
This sequence comes from Ocypus olens, assembly GCA_910593695.2. Taxonomy (NCBI): domain Eukaryota; kingdom Metazoa; phylum Arthropoda; class Insecta; order Coleoptera; family Staphylinidae; genus Ocypus; species Ocypus olens. The sequence continues at coordinate 33,983,968 of OU343056.1, forward strand.
TTCTCATATTGGAAACATTAGGTGGAAATTTAGTGGGTTTAGTAGCCGAAATATTTACATTGACTAATAATACAGGATGGTATAAGTCATAAGTCTTCTTTAATAAATGCGTTATTGTCACGAATAATATGACAATTTAAATTAGTAAAAATAGATCCAGAACTTTGTTCTGGCAATTTGAAGTAAAATTATACTATTTAAGATCGAGAATTTTTTTTTTTTAATTTTATTGCACAAAGTGTTATTTAAATTATTATAATCTTAATGTAACCTGGAATGTTAAAATGTAAGCAGAGCGTTGTGGATTCCAGAGCTTGTGAAGGATGTAAGAAATGGTTTCATCCATCGTGTTTGGACCTGCATCTACCAACATGTACATCAAATCGTAAGAAAACAAGCAGCGTGAGTGAGGTTAATGCAGTGGACCTGGTGGAAGGTAATCCAATATTTTTAACAAATAATACAAATCAAGAATTAGTGTATCTGCGGGAAATTATTAACCTTAAAGATTAATTAATTGAGGATTTAAGAGATAAAATAAATGTAATGAAGAAAACCATGTATTTACTAGAAGAAAAATGTAATAATCGCCTGCCCCATCTATAGGTTAATACCTGCAATGAAAATCCATTTAAATCAAACACGAATCTAGAAAACTGCAATAATAACACCGATATTTCCCAAAAATCCGATCTTAATGTAGGCAACCAAGTGTACCCCGATAGAGGGAATGCGAGTCCAAAGAAATTACACTCAAACAAGAAAAGTGTTGTTTTAAATAATCCTCCTCATAAAGTAACTGAGAATCCTGCTATTTGTAATATAATAGAAACTGATATGAATAAAACAATACGAAATATCGGAAAGGAATTTAATCACAATTCCCACGATGAGGAATTATAAATGGAAAATCAAGATAAATGGGAAACAGTTCGAAATCGTCGCAAATACAAACAGCGTACTATTTTAGGTACATCCAAAAGTAGTATTAGTAAAGGAATTCCCGAATTTAAATATCTACATGTGTTTATGTTGGAACCTAAACTCACCAAGGATGAACTCACTTCGTATCTTAACAGCTGCAGTTTTGAGAATGTCAGATGCGAAAACCTAAATTCTAGACGACCCGAAGAATACTCTTCATTTAAAGTGGGTGTACCATCAAATCGTATCGACGACTTGAAGAAACCAGACATCTGGCCAGAGGATGTTCGCATAAATAATTTTTTTCTCACCGCTCAGAAGAAACTGCCTGCGAAATAAAATTGCTGTTTATCAATATACAGTCTATACGCAACAAATGTGATGAATTGGGTTATTTTTTAGCAGATAAACACTTTAATTATATATGTGTATCGGAACATTGGCTTTCTGAAGAGGAATGTCAAATTTCCTCAGTGGGAAATTTATTTTCAACCGCTTTTTTTGCGCGTAAAAGCAGTAAGCATGGCGGAACAATAATTTATGCAAATGAAACTGCTTCTGTTAAAAATTATAATATTACTGGAACATTATCTGTTGAAAAAAATTGTGAATTGTCTTGTGTATTTATTCATAACTTAAATTGTTATTAAGTGTGTGTTTATCGTTCTCCCAATGGAGATTTTAATGAGTTTATCATAATTTTATCCCAATTATTGGAACGGATTAATCTTGAACGAGGCAATATTATACTTGGGGGTGATTTCAATATACTTTTTAATACCAATGGATACAAGGAATTATATATTACTGATATTCTTTCTAGCTATGGCTTACACAAATTAATAAGTTTTAATACCAGAAGGGGAAACTGTTTAGATAATGTGTTTACAAATATACCTTTAAATGATATAAAATCTTGTAATCTAGAAACGTATTTATCGGACCACAGCGGTATATCCTTAAGTATAACCATGTCTAAACATGTAAATAGTTTTCCACCACCGCTTGTTAGGCCAATAACTGACGTAGGTAAATTTAATTTATATCAAATAATAGAAAATATAAGTTGGAATTTTATATCGGATATCTCATTAAATCTGAATTGTAAATGGGAGCATCTACTTACAATTTTAACATCTAATGTGAAATTGTGCTTTCCAATAAAAAAATTGCGGGAAGCTGGCAAATATATCAGCAAAGCTCCAAATAAGACAAAGGCAATGTGGTCTCTAATTGATTATGCTAGGAAAAAATTGAAAAAACGAATAAAGGATTGTAACTTTTCTTGTGAAGAATTTAATTGTTTCTTCAGTAATATAGCAGAAAAACTAATAGAAAATCTGCCTGCCGCACCATTTGACCATTCAATTAAAATCAAAGAGTCTCTGAATTTTAAATTTAGTGAAGTTTCACCAATAGTTGTTAGAGAAGCAATCCAGGATATAAAGAACAGTAAGTGTGAGGATATATATTGTTTATCTGCGATCCATATTAAATGCATACTTAATCTAATCATTAATCCCCTCACAAAGTTAATTAATGAAACACTAGTCACTAGGATTTTCCCAGATGCTCTTAAATTGGCTAAGATAATACCAATATTCAAGTATGGCGACGAACGTGACTTGAATAATTATAGACCGATTTCAATTTTGCCAATTCTATCGAAGGTAATTGAAAAAATTATGAAAAGTCAAATACTGAAGTATTTTGAAACAAATGGCCTTTTTAGTAAAAGTCAATTTGGTTTCAGAACTAATATGTCAACATCGGATGCTGTCCTTGCTCACAATGATCTGATCACGAACGCTTTTGAAAATAAAAATGTCTCAGTAGTTTCGTTCTTGATCTGAGCAAAGCTTTTGATTGTGTCTCGCATGACTTACTTTTACAAAAATTAAAAGCGTACAACTTCACAGATTCTAGTGTTAGTCTTATTAAATCTTATCTAAGTAATAGGTATCAATGTGTTTACTTTAATGAAATACTTTCAAAATCTGAAAAGATAAAATATGGGGTTCCGCAAGGTTCCATTCTGGGGCCTTTACTGTTTTTAATTTTTATAAACGACCTTCCTTTACAAACTAATATTGCAAACACTATCTTATTTGCAGATGATTCCACTATCATAAGTGATGGTGGAAACATTCAAGAAACAGAAATAAGGAATGAGTTAGCAATGAACGAGGTTAACACGTGGGCTGCCAAAAATAAACTTGTCTTAAATGATACCAAAACAAAAAAAAATGTGTTTAGTTTGAAAAAAGGAAAACAAATGATGAGTCATTGTTTCCTTGGTGTACACATTGATTCACAACTATGTTGAGAAAAGCAAGGAATGTCCCTTGCTGCATCTCTTGCAAAAAATATTTTTTGCTTACGCAATCTTGCCGGTAGGGTCCCGGCCAATATAATTAAAATCGCTTATCATAGTCTAATTGAGTCACGTTTAAGATATGAAATTCTGGCATGCCGACATCGAATATTTAGACTACAACGTAATGCAGTACGCATACTAGGAGAAGCTAAATATAGAGACGATTGTAAGCCAATTTTTAAACGTTTAGAGATTTTAACCTTGCCATCTCTATATATTCTAAATTGCGTGTTACACGTTTACAAATACTCAAATAAGTACTCCAATTTAGAACATTCTCATGCAACCCGACATAAAGGAAATATACAAATAAACAAAATAAGACTTACAAAATCCTGTAACAGCACCAACTATTGGGCTATAAAATTGTATAACAAATTACCAAGTGATTGGAAGGTCTTACCAATGAAACAGTTCAAGGAAATGGTGTTGCAATTGTTAACGGAGAACTGTTTCTACTCTTTTGATGAATTCTTAAAATGTACAATTTCCATTACACAATCATAAAGTGACTCTATTGTAATTACTCTTAATATGTTGTGTTGTAATTTTGTAATTGTTGTAATTTTTTAATTTGTTTATATTTTTTGTATTTTAACTACTATCAGATATTTTAAATAATTTTATTACTCTTTTAACCATTTTAACAAATGATATTTTAATTTTAATAACTGTGATACTCTTTTAAATATTTTATTTTCTTGATTTTATATACAAGTTAACTTTTGATTTCGCACTTTAGAGTTTTTAAAAACAATTTTATTTATTAATTATTACATTAAAAGTGAATGATTATATAAAAACGAATATTAATATAGGAATGACTACTACATAGTTTGAATGCTAAAATATGAATGAATATAATAATAAAATAAAACCTATTTATACAAACTAAATCTACAAGCTAAGCTAATTGACATCTGGCACATGATGTCACCTAATCTGCGCATTAATATTAAATATACATTTCCTATAAATAAAACCTATTATAATCAAACAATCAAATATCTATTGTGGCCGCCAGGTTACACCTTCCCCCTCAGATTCGACTTATCCCAGAAGGCGAATTATTATCTTGAAGGAGGATTGCTGCTCTTCTTCTTCTTCTTAATTGTTTATATATTGAAATCACTATAACTATTATCACAAAAACATAAAGTAGAAGTGTCCATGCACTAGGTTTGAAGGGTACGAATGTTTCTGGCACAATTGGAATTGGGGAGAACACTGGAACATCCTCTAGTTTAAGTCTTTTAAATTGAATAGTGAAATTGTTTATCTTATCATTGTCTACTTTGAGTTCGGTTGCACTCACTAACACCGGAGTTCCGTTCATTGTTTCTATTTTGGGCACTTTGTAGTTTTTGTAGATAAGATCACACTTATCTGGTTGAATGAGGAAGACTCCTTCTAGATCCTTCGTTTCTTCTTTTCCAGGACATATAATTCTTATTCTTTCTTTCTTGATAAAAACAGCTAAGAATTGGTTTGTAAATGGTACTTTTTCCAAATGATTTTGTTGAATGTCTAATTTTGAATATTTACAATTTTTAGTGGTTCCGTTAATTAGTATCTCCGTTTCACAATCCGCTTTATAGTTCAATATTAAATTATCACTGCATTGAAACTGTTTATTATTACTTAAGCACATTTCTCTTAGAGGCCATGTTTTTGAATCAAATTTTGATTTAAGTAAAATTTTTATATTTGGAATTATCGTTACGTATTTTGATTCAAATTTAAAAGGTATTGGATATATAGAATATAAATCAAATGAATGTTCATAATTAATAGGGAGAGACAAGAAGTAATAAACTTTCGACTCCTTAATTTTACAATTAACTGTTATTACAGATTCAAAATCTAAAATGTTTTCTAATTTCAATTCGAAAGGTAGTTCTTCATTATAGTGAACAGAAATTCTTTGTATTTCCTCAAATAAATCTTGAGGTCTAATTATATCAGGACTCAATGTTTTTAATTTACAAAAAGTTAATGAGTTAATAATTTCTTGTAGTATATTTCCTATTACACCTAAAAGTAGTATAAGTTGATTATATAAGTCTTTTACAACCAGAACATGTTGATGATCGACCTCTGTCTTATATATTGCTTGTAATTGCATAATTCTGGCTTTTAATAAGTTTTGGTTATGTGCGATATCTTGAACTGTATTATTAAAATTTTGAATAATCTTATTATTAGTGCTATAGCCAAATTTTAATTGATTCTGAAAATTATTTTGATTGTTAGCTAAGTGTTTCAGAATTTCGTTAATTCTCTTTTCATCTTGAGCATCCATATTACCACTAATTGTTTTAATAATAGTACCCAAACCATCAATCAAACCTCTCTTTACACGTTTTGATTTAGAATTTAATTGTATTGTTTTAATTTTATTACTTATATCTTTCCAAGAATAATTTAATAATTTTTCGTAATTCTGGAAGTCATTTTTAAATTTAGATATATTACTCGTAGTATCTTTCAAAAACTCATACTGGTAATTTAATTTTTTAATTTCTTCGTAAACAGGACTTAAATCATAATGATGTACCAATACATGTTTTGTTCTTTCCAATTTTGCTAAACCTAATTTTATAGGTAACAGTCCCGTATTTTCCGTAACATTCCTTATTTCAAAAGCGATCACTGGAGTGATGAGTAGTAACCTGGAATTGATTAATTAATTCATTAAAATGACTCAAATGAAGTACCAGGTTCTGAATTATCAAATTTAATTGCACCAAGATAAATAATTATTTGTAAATGAGAGTTTTGGAATATATAGTTCAACATAGCTTTTACTGTTTTATAATTTAGTTTATCCAAGCCACATCCTAATTTGGGAATCGCCAATTTAGTTATTTGTTTATCTAAACAAAATTGTCTTAAATTGATTAAAGTTTTAAATAAACATTCTAAGGTAGGTTTATCATCAAAATTTATTTTTGTTATCAAATATAAAATATATCTATTATCTTCTTTAATATGACAAAGAGAATATAGTTGAGGATTTTGTTTAAACAATTCTCTTACTCTACCAAATCTGATTTTAAATTCTCTCGCTATACCGGCACCCATTTTTAAATCTTTGCTAACACAATGAGCAAGTGAATAATCCAATGGAGCATGAAATAAATCTTCATTAATTTCTATTACGTTTTCATTTTCAATAATTTCCTTTTTATTATAATTATTCATAAAAATTCTAAAATCTAAGATATTTCCAAAATTTACTTTCTTTACCCTTGGTCTTTTTATATTAGATAAATGAATTTTACCTACTTGGTTACGATGACTAATATCAATTTCTGCTGTTTTATGATCAACTCTTATACTCTTAACTTTTTCTTTTTTATATTTATTTTTTGTTTTGGCTTGCTTCTGTTTATTTTGAATAAATATATTTTCAGGTATTTGAGGAATTTCCTCTCGAGTTACATTTTGTCTATCAATAGCTCTAGTTTTATTTTCATTTATTGTTTCATTGATTTTCCCGTATAATAATTTTACTTTTTCTTTGTGTATTTGAACATAATTATTAGTAAGAAGAGTTTCCAAATCAATATCTAAAAGAGAATTAGAGTCAATATGACCAGAAATAATTTCACAAGGTTTTAATTTAGTAGTGGAATGTATTGAGTTATTGTAGGCTAATATGGCATAAAGAATCTTAATTTCAACTGGTTCATTTTTATACAAATCTTGATTATTTAATAATCTCATATGTTCAATTATTGTAGAATGTACTCTTTCTACTATTCCATTTGACTCAGGGTGTTGTGAACTGATAAAATGAATTTTAATTTTATGCAATGCCAAAAGTTCTCTAATTACAGTATTTTTAAATTCTAGATGGTTATCCGAAATAATTAAATCTGGTGTTCCATGATGACAAAAGAACTTAATTAAATTAGTTGCCATTTCTACAGCTTGATAAGAGTTTAATTTATATACTTGTGTGTATTTTGAGAATGCATTAATTATACTAAGAAATTTTACATTTTCCAAAGCTATACAATCTATATGCACAATTTCAAACGGTTTCATTGCTGTGGGTGTATGACTAAATTTTAACTTTAAAGGTTTTCTTTCATATTTAGACACAAGACAAATTTCACAATCATTAATATATTCTTGTATTGTTCTTCTCATGTTTGGCCAATAATAAATTCTTTTTAGTTTTGCTTCCGTTTCATCTATACCACGATGATTAGTTTTTCCTTCATGATAGTTCTGAATTATTTCTAAAACATCATTTTTATCTTCCACATCATTTAATAAACTTGTACATTTAACCATTTTAATTTTTGAATTTTTAAAATATTTTTGTAAAATACTACTAAACTTTTCATACACTGGATCTTTAAAATAAAGATAATAACTTACATTAGGAACAATATATTCTTTAATAAAGTCAACTACTTCTTAACTAAAATTAGATTTTGAAAATTGAACATGGATACGCATTTTATTTTGATTAAATAGCTTACTTATTTTTGGTTTAGAAGGGGAATAATCTACTTCTGAAATTATCAATTGATTGTCACCAAGATTAACTGGTTTATCCGAAATAGGAATTCCTACAATAGGGTGTTCTACACTCGAATGAATGGTTGCACCATCATTTGCTATATCATTTATATGTGTATTTTCTGCTGGTTCAACTATTAACGATGAAGGATTATTTGTAACATTTTCAAAATTCTTTAAATATCCTTCTAAATTTGGTCCATACTCTTCATTAATATTTAATTCGATTCTAGAGAGTGCGTCAGCATTTTTATTTAAAGTACCTTTCTTATAAACAATATCATAATCATATTCAGACAATTTTAGTCTCCATCTGACTAATTTTGAATTGGGTTCCTTAATCGACATCAACCATTGGAAAGGCCTATGATCAGTGACTATCTGAAATTTCCGTCCAAATAAATAAGGTCTAAAATATTTAACTGCCCATACTATGGCAAGAAGTTCTTTCTCAATTGTTGAATATTTTGTTTCTGAGTCGTTCCAAGTACGACTAGCATAAGCAATTGGTAAATCAGAACCAATTTTTCCCTGTGATAAAACAGCGCCTAAAGCCTGATTACTAGCATCTGTTGTCAAAATAAAAGGTCTCGAAAAATCAGGATACTGAAGTAAAGGTTGATTTATTAACACGTTCTTACATAAATTAAAACAATTTTGATAATCAATATCATTAATATTAATAGAAGAATTTTTCTTTAAACATTTCGTCATTGGTTTAGTCAAGTCTGCAAAATTTTTAATAAACTTCCTATAGTAACCTAACAGTCCTAAAAATCCTTTAATTTGTTTTGTCGTTTTAGGAATAGGGTAATTTTGTATTGCGATAATTTTGTCCGGATTCGGTCTGACACCTTCAGGTGTTACAACATGTCCCAAATAATCTACTTCTTTTTTTTTTAAATTCGGATTTATCTAATTGAATCTTAAAATTAGATTCTCTTAATCTATTAAAAACTTCTGTCAGTCTATTGATATGTTCTTGTAAACTTGTCGAAAAAATAATTATATCATCCATATATACTAAGCAATATTCATTTTGTATACCCCTTAAAATATCGTCCATAACTCTTTGAAATGTAGCAGGAGCATTTTTTAATCCAAATGGCATCCTTAAAAATTCGTAATGTCCTCTCTCAGTATTAAAAGCTGTTTTCTGAATGTCACGTTCATCAATCTCAATCTGATGAAAACCCGATGCTAAGTCTAAAGTAGTAAAATATTGAGCTTTGCCTAATTTATCTAACAAGTCCGTAATATTTGGAAGTGGATACCTATCACCTACAGTTTTGTCATTTAGTTTCCTATAGTCAAAGACGACACGCCATTTCCTCTGGCCTGATGCGTCTAACTTTTTTGGCACTATCCAAATAGGAGAAGACCATGGACTAAAAGATGGCCTAATAATGTTTTGTTCCAACATCTCATTAATTTGTTTATTTACCTCGGCTTTATGTACTTCCGGGTAACGATAAGTTTTAGTAAAAACAGGAACTTCATCTGTTGTGATTATTCTATGTTTAATTCGATTGGTGAAAGTTAAATCATTTTCTTTTATATGAAAAATATCTGAATATTTAAGTACTAAATTTTTTATAACGGCTTTCTCTTCATCATTCATATGTTCAGATCTTATTTTAGAAAAATCAAATTTAAATTCTTCTGCATTATAAATATTTATATTATTATTATTTTTATTTTTAGGACATTTTTTATTTAATTTATTATTTGCATTTTGTTGATGGGGCACCTGATCATATCCATTGATGGGTGTTACAACAAAAGGTTTTTTCAGGGTTACATCCCTATCTATATCTGTTTTGTTTACAACAGTACAAAAAGCCCTATCATTTTTTACAACAGTGACACATTCTGGCACTAAAAAGTTTAAAACATTTAATCTGGGTATTACTACTTCACCATTTTTAATATTTTCAATTTCTACTTGTATGACTTGTTGACTTCTAGCTGGAATTAATATTCGCTTAATTATCGGTGAATCATTTAAATTATTATTAATTTCATTATTAAAATTATTATCATTATTACTATTAAAATTATTATTGATACTATTATGATCTATATTTAACACGCCTTGGTCATCCCGAAATTTAAGCGGGATTTCGTTATGAGGAGTTATTATTAATTTATTTTTAAAATCTACACACGCATTAATTTTTATCATATTATCGACTCCTAATAAAATATCAAAAGCAGAATGAAAGTCAAATATGTAACATTTCAATTTGGCTGCGAAATTAGTTTTAAATAATGTTTGAAGATTAATGACAACACTATGAGTTCCTTGCGAGGTACCATGAGCACTTGAGACCTCAAACGGATCAATTTTAAATGAATTTTTATTTAATTTCCTCGCCAATCGAGGACTAATAAACGATCTTGTACTTCCAGAATCCATTAATATTTTTAATTTAGTTTCAGGGTCAATTATAAAAGGTAGATTACTAGAATTATTACTTATACCTAAAATTTCAACTGGGGTTTTCCCAAGGCGATTTATCCTAAAAAATTATCTTCAGATTCCTCATTATGACTACTGGTTTTACTAATATTTACGGATGATCTGGGCTCATCCAAATTATGCAAATTAGGACGATTTGTGTAAGTTGTAGAGGTCGACATTGGTGTCGGACTTGGTAATCTTATTGAATTTTGTCGTGGTGGTTGATTATTAGCATTTGAATTAAAATTAAAATTTGAATTATTATTGAAATTAGAATTTGGATTATTACCAAAATTTGGGTTAAAATTTGTACGATTTTGATTATAAGAATAATTATTATATGGTCTAAAATTTTGATTTTGAGAATTCATTGGTCTCCCAAATACTTGTCTGTTTGTGGGAAATCTTTGTGGTGATTGCTGCCTAAATTGAAGATTTATAGGTCGGCTCGTAAAATTTTGTTGAACAGGTTGTCTTATAAAATTTTGTTGATTTTGTTGTCTAGGAAATTGATTATTAGATCTATTATTACTTTGAAATTGATTTTGATTATTAAATCTATTATTTTGATTATAATTCGATGAATTCGAATTTCTGTAATTAAACCCATTGTTAAAATTAGACTGATTAAAATTTAATACATTTGGTGTGTCTAAAGTACTTTGAAAATTATTTTCCTCAATTAAATAATTAATTGCCTCTTCTAATGTGTCAGGCTCTCTTAATCTTATAATACTTTGTATATTACCACGAATTCCTCGTAGGAATGTTTTCAATGCCAATTCATCGTAACTACGCTGATGTATACGTTTTTCCGCATCTGGCATTTCAACTGCAGATAACGAATTAATTTTACTCGACAATTTACTTCTTAATACCTGAATACGCTCGCCAAAATCCAAATACTTTTCATTTTTCATTGGTCTTAAATTAATTAATTCCTGAACTATACAGTTATAATTTCGCAAATCACCAAACCTTTGCCTCAAATGATTTCTAATTTCAGGCCAATTATCTAGTTCTGCTCTCGAACCTATTGTAATCAACGCCCTATCTTTTAGTTTACTTATTATTGCATTAATTAAATAACTATTGACTAAATTATCATTTAACGGTCTAAACTGAGCCAACACGGCCTCACACCGTGAGATAAAAATTTCAGTGAGTTCATTACTTCCGTCGAAGGAAGGGATTGTATCGACATTTAATTTTAATAATTGATAATTTACGTTTTACATTTTTAAATTTGAATTTATTTCTAAATGATCTAAACTATTAATTAATTCTTCAAGTACAAAGTTAATAGGAGAATGAATACGAATTGGGGAATTATTATTTATTAAAGGTGAATCTGAATCAGAAGACGTATCACTCGCGTACATAAAATTATTTCACGAACAATTAAAATATATAAAAAAAAAACCTCTAAAAAAACTCTGTGCTTACCACTTAACAAAAATCACGCTGTCCATGTCCTGATGTTCCCTCAGGGTTGTGGAACTGGTGAAATGATGTCCCTCGTTGTAATGGTGCCCTCGGAGCTTGATTTCTCGATAGTTGGAGAACTCTCTGGTGCTGCGACGTGGAACTGAATCTCCAATAAACCATTAAAATGGACGAAGCACTATCTGATATCCTCTCAGGTGTAACTTCTTAGGAGATCCTACCGACTGCGCCAGTTAACTTTTGATTTCGCACTTTAGAGTTTTTAAAAACAATTTTATTTATTAATTATTACATTAAAAGTGAATGATTATATAAAAACGAATATTAATATAGGAATGACTACTACATAGTTTGAATGCTAAAATATGAATGAATATAATAATAAAATAAAACCTATTTATACAAACTAAATCTACAAGCTAAGCTAATTGACATCTGGCACATGATGTCATCTAATCTGCGCATTAATATTAAATATACATTTCCTATAAATAAAACCTATTATAATTAAACAATCAAATACCTATTGTGGCCGCCAGGTTACATACATTTTACTCATTTTTATATTTATTTATTTATCTATTTATTTATTTATTTATTTATTCGTTTGAATTATTACTGTATTATTTTGTACTTAGTTTATTTATACATTGTCTATTAAATAAACATATTGCACCTATCAGCTGTATCCATTGGTATTACTTCTCGTATTATATTGCCTCCGTGTAAAACTTGTATTTTTTATTTTTATGTGTAATATTATATTTGTATACTGTGTAATCTTATGTTATCTTTATTTTTATGTATATGTGACGTATGTAAGACATTGCTGTCAAGACATGAATAAAGCACTTACTTACTTACTTACTTACTTACTTACTCCCATAATAAGAACATTATCCGCATCTTTACATAATACACAAATAAGATCAAGAAATGATTCAAGATGTTCCGTTGTGGGCGTTCGGGGAATGTAACTAACAAAAAAAAAGACCTTAATACTACTCACGACTAATTTACAGGCAGTTACATCAAACAGAGGGAAACATTCAGTTAGGACGGATGTATCAATTTTGGACGAATCAAAATCCTTACGTGCAGCCAGTAATACGCCACCCCCGCGTGAAAGGTTGTTTGAATATTGATCACGATCTTGGCGATAGACATTATTGTTGGAATTAGGAAATAATTCATTATTTTCCACAGAGCTATTAAGCCATGTTTCTGTTTCAGATAATTCCGAATTCGACATCCGAAACTAAACAATTAAAATCATCAATTTTGTTTTTTACACTACGAACATTTTGATAGTAACAATTAATAGATGCATTAATAGTTGGGATTTGTCCGTTTAAAGTAACAATTTTTGGTTGGTTTTGGATATACTTAATTTTTAAATTCGATTCTCCTTTTGCGGAACGAGCGTCAAGTTCCGCTTTCAGTTTTTTATAATACGTGACTTGACGAGGGGTACGATCAAACGCAATTAATATCGACCTATAGGCAGTTAATTGTTTGAGACGATAATTAGCTGGACGCAAGCATTTTCAGATTGAAATGTAACTCGAATTGGACGATGTTTTCCATCAGTAAATTTACCGAGACGTGAGAGCTTCAATCCGATTTCTGGGGGTAGATCCTTCTCAAACAGATTCCGTAAAATATAATATTGCATTTACGTTTCTCACGTTCCATTACCTCATGAACGACGTCTTCGAATATTTCATTGCTAAGTGGTGCATCGTTATTAGTGTGAACAGATTTTTAATTTTTTTACTTCTTCCTGAAAAGCAACAAGAACAGCTTTAAGTGAGTTTAAATTTGAGCCGATTTTTGAGCATTTGTCACAACTCCAGGATATGCCCTTTTTGGCATTAATGGTTCGAATTTCTGAAGTAGTTAATCCCACGCAGCTGTGTAAAAACTTTTTCAGACAAATACAACAACTAGCGCTTTGGCGATCTTCGCATCTTGAGTTACAACATGCGCAGTTTATGTAGGAAACCATTGCAAATTAGAAACGTAGTCAAAGTATGAGTTGTAAGATTGTTTGGAATTACTGGTAAAATAAAGATGAAGCAACAGCAAATAAAATAACACAAGGACGCCCACTTCACCTCACAGGGTCGATTGTGAGGGCTTAGAGACGTAACAAGGCAGACCATGGATTAAGGAATAGTTAGTAAGAATGCAAAGTTAATGTTCAAACGATTAATAAATAAATAAATAAATGTTGCCTACAAAACTTCCGAATACAATCGCAGCCGGCCGGTTAATTGGACCTCGAATATATGATAGCGTCGATATGACGCGAAGAAACGAGTGAGTTTTTTCCGCTCAATAGAGTCAATACGGCTACTTATGGTTAAATCGATGATATATCGCAAATTATGCAGGGCACATTAATGAGATTTACACAGCAATAACTATTAATTACATTACTCCACCAAAATTCACGAATTTCCGTTAGCAAATAACTAGTTAAACAGACGAAAAATCGGAGCGCATGTATTAATCACTTGTTCACATTCGCATATGAATTTAGTAGGATTTAGTAGAATAAAGGATTGTAGTTTTATTAGTGAGTTTTATTATTAAGCGAACATTACCACTCGAAAACTACAATTAATATCACCAAAACTCCCGCAGTTATATAATAGGTTTGCATTTATCCTAATAATGTGCAAAGTGCACGGGGTTAAGCAGTGGGTAGTTTTCAGACCAAAACTTTTAACGAACGACATTTAGGATTTCTTAAACGACACACTATTAAACCAATGTTTCTCAACACTCTCAGAGGACTGATCTTTTAATTTGCATGACGAATTCTGTGTGCGTTAACTGAGCATGGAAGGATATATCTTTCACTAAGCCGTCCGCATTCTCACTACCTTTAATATACCCATATTACTTTTATGCTAGTAGAGCTTATTTAGTTTATCTATCGAGAATATTATTAATTTATAAATAACTGAGTTACAAACCTTACCTGTTTTATAATGTTTTAGGTCTTTTAGAACCGTAAGACTATCTGAAAATATAGTAATATATAAATCAGTGTTTTAATCAATTAAGAGCTTTAAGTAAGGCTAATGCTTTCGCCATGTGTACTGATGCTGTTAGAAGCAGACGTTTTGGAAATTGTATTTTATTACATCGAATAAATCATACAAATCCTGCACCATGTTTAGTCTTTGAGCCCTTTGCAAAAATGTGTGTGGCCGATGAGAGTTGATCTACTACTCTCTTAAGTATTATTTTAAATTGTTACGGTGTTGTATTTTGAATAGTTCAGCATACGTCGACATCTAGCGAATTCAGGTAAAAAGATGCGGTTGATAATTGCGATTTCTGCATTTTTGCGTATTCCCGCGATGAATAGGTACAATTGAGATTGCAATTTTTGTAAGTTTAAGAACTAGTTTTGTTGTAAAAGAAGTTGTGGTGGTTCGTTGAAAATCTGCCGGAGATCTCTTCTTCATTAACCGTGGTACTAGTTGGCTGTATTATGTGGAGCAGACAAATCAGTACGACAGATAATGTAATGTAATCTGTGATCAGTCACCCATTAGATTGTTGTGTTTAATGGTAGTTTAATCATAATTAAATTAGTATGTTTAGTGGTTGGAGACCGCATTGAATATGGTCAGAACCATGTAAAAATCTGAAGCATAATTTTGTTTACCATCACTGATTTAAATTGACACTCGTGCGTTTCGAATGTAAATTAGTAAATATTATAAGAAATGTTTTCTACTTAATGGACTTATAATTGGGTCAACAATGAGATTTATTGTATAACAGCTTTTGGTGATTGTTAAATGATTTTTGGTGAAATTTTACTTGTCACGATTGGCAGAACATGATAGGTGTCGATATCAGAATGAAACCGTTAACGATAATTCATATGATAATTGAAACGCTTAAATGCATTACATACTGAAAATGTTCGATAATGCATATTGCACCACCGGCTAAGAAAGCGTAACATTGTTCAATTTTTACTGGCGAGGAAAATGTACGAAATGGTCACCGGTCGAACTGGCGCGATTGTTTCACAAAAGCGCGCGCGCCGAGTGGTTCGAATCGAGAAAAACAGAGCCATTCGCCATTTTACGAAAATTGTTGAAATTGAAAAAACTAATAAAATTGATAGATATACATATCAAAATAGTAAAAATCTTTTGATTTGTACAAGTATTAAATATAGTTTCACTTGCTCAAAGTAGGCCTTTCAGTAAGAAAAAATCATAATCGACATTCGTGGATGCAATTTCAATTTAATAGATCTTTTATTTTTGTTTTAAGTTAGATAATTTTTTTGAGAAAAATTCTACAGTTTGCAGAATAATACTTCTATAATGTAAATAGATGGTTACTTTACTTCTATTTTCTATGAAAAAAATGAAAACTTTCCATTAAATTATACAGGGTTGGGCATATGTGTCGGAACACCTGATTTCTAGCTAAACGTCTGTTGTTTTCTTATTACTTTAAAAATAAATGTGTATAGTTTTATTTATTCTATTCAGTGACGTATTTTGATTTTCTACAGCTACACAATTTTTCGAGATATGACGTCATCGGCAGTTTTTTTAAAAGAACACCCTGTAAATTTTTACATTTTCGAATAGATACTTTTCCAACAATTGCAATGATGTCTGGTTTGGTGGGTGTGCGACTTGTGATTTTTTAAATATTAAATAAAATCATTCTACATCGAGCTGGCTTTTTACATCTTTTTACTCTTTAAACAATTTCGTGTTTTGATGTTTTCAGTAACTAACACATAGTATCCATATGAAATATTACCATTGCTGTTCAATT
This sequence comes from Ocypus olens, assembly GCA_910593695.2. Taxonomy (NCBI): domain Eukaryota; kingdom Metazoa; phylum Arthropoda; class Insecta; order Coleoptera; family Staphylinidae; genus Ocypus; species Ocypus olens. Next base: position 34,000,542 of record OU343056.1, read on the forward strand.
TTGGGTGAAATAACTTAACGTGAAAATATTACGTTGTTAATGATGGTTGGTTTTGGAGATTGGTACAGATCTCCACAAGATGCATGCAACATTTTAATGCAACATTCCCTGAGAGAAATTTTAATATTTATAAATCAAAATTTTCAACGGTTGAACAAAATTTTTACGAAATTCACAAATTTCATTTATATTATTTTATTTATTATTAAAAAAAACACAAGTCGCACACCCACCAAACCCTATATCATTGTAATTGTTGAAAAGGTGTCTATTTGAAAATGTAAAAATATACAGGGTGATCCATTTAAAAAAACTGCCGATGACGTCATATCTCGAAAAATAGGGTAGCTGTAAAGAATCAAAATAAGTCACTTAAAAGAATAAATAAAACAATACACATTTCTTTTTAAAGAAATAAGAAAACAACAGACGTTTAGCCAGAAATCAGGTGTTCCGACACATTTGCCCAACCCTGTATATTCTGTGGGAGCCCGTCCACTGCCCGAGCGGACACACCAGAAAGCGCTCGCCACTAGGGTGACTCACCACATGCGGGGCAGTTACGCACCAGCCCCCGCTACCCTGAGAGGCACCACCACCGGCGAAGGCGCAGGCAAAAAGAGGGAGTAGGCCAGGCTGCCTTAAAAGGACCGCGCGCTAGGAGAGGATTAATTCTTCGTCCCGCCAACGATAGTCCGACCTTTTTCGGCTATCGAGGCACCTTTACCATTAATCACATCCTCGTCACCCAAGACCTCTATCCTTACGTCGACCCTTGTGCCATCGGATCCCTGGTCGGTTCCGACCACCTTCCCCTTACCACCACCTGCAACCTCGTGCAAACCTCTTTCTGCTCCCCCATCCTTATTACCAGCAAACAGTATCACCGTGCCGACTGGAAGGCCTTCCAAACCTTCATGGATGGGGTGGCATGGCCGCCTCACATCACCTCCACCGCTGAGATTGACCAAGCAATTGGTCAACTCACCGATGCCATCCAGGAAGCTTCCAGAAGGTACATCCCTACTGCTCTACCGTCCCCCAAATTCCGTCCCCTACCCAAGTACGTGGTCGACCTGATCAAGCAGAAGCGGCAATTATACTGCTGCCTACGCTCTTCGCACGACCAGGCCGACCGCATTGAGTGGAACCGCTTGAGCGCAAAAGTCAGAAGGGATATCAAAGCTCACAAAGAGAAACAGTGGGTCGAAGCTGTTGACTCCCTTGACCCCTCCAAACCGCGAACCTTCTGGCAGACGTTCAAGCGGCTCACCTCACGTCCTTCCTCCATTGGCTCCCATCCCCTCATCGACCACTCAGGTCGCCTCCTCACCACCCCAGCTGACAAAGCACAATGTTTCGCCAACCACTTGGATAAAATTCACAATTCCTCCAAAGCAGGGAGGAAATCTACTGATGTCAAGCCGAAGCGTTGTGCTGCCAGCCCCTCCCTCAACCATCTGTCTTCCGTTCCTCCCCACCAGCCCAGTGCCCAGGACATATCTCCTTGCATTGTGGCTGCCCTCATCCGTGCCACCAAAAACTCCGCCTCGGGACCCGATGGCATACACAACAAGATCCTGAAACAACTCCCTCCTTCTACTATCCGCTTTCTTACTTCCATTTTCCAAGCATGTATTACCAGCGGCTACTTTCCTCCTATCTGGAAAGTAGCCAAGGTGATCATGCTTCCTAAAAAATCCCCTAACATCTCAAGTCCTTGTTCCTACCGCCCCATTTCCCTGCTTAACACGCTGGGCAAGTTGCTCGAACGCCTGATCTTGGCCAACCTCTTAACCGCCGGGGAGGAATTCATCCCCGACCACCGAAACGGATTCCGCTCCGGATGATCCGTACAAGACAGCATTTTTGCACTCACCGCTACGGCGGTTAATGCTGTCAACTGCGGAAAGTCCGTTGCGGCCGTATTTTTCGATATCGAGAAGGCGTTCGACACTGTCTGGCACGATGGGCTCCTCTACAAACTCCATCTCATGGACCTTGACATTGCGATTCTCCGAATTGTCAAGTCCTTCCTCTCCAACCGTCAGCATTCCATCTTCTTCGGAGGATCCTCTTCTGCCCCTTTCTCCCTAACCTCTGTCGTCCCCCAGGGCGCTGTTCTATCTCCTTTTCTTTACTTCCTCTTTACAAACGACGTTCACTTTCTCTCCAAGTCTATCCTTCAAACCTATGCCCATGATACTGCGTTGTGGGCCACTCACACCAATCCAGGCGTTGCTCGGGACAAATTACAACAGGACTTAGACCTGTTCACCGCAGTTCATCATTTTCTACCACCGTGACAAACCTCTGCTTCGTAGCTCCCCTCCTCTCACTCTCCATGTAAACGGCATTGTTATTTCCCCCGTCAGAAAGGTAACGTACCTTGGCGTTACCTTTACCTCCATCCTGAATCCCTCTTCCTTTATATCTACCACCCGAACCCGCGTCTTAAAACTCAACCAATTAGTACGGGCCCTAAAATCCACCCTGCCTGAGCGCAAACGCGCCACGCAACTATGCACATACAAAGCGTTTATAAGACCTGTACTAGAATTCACCTTCTCTCTCCTTACCTATGCCTCCATTCCCCCTCTTCTATCCAGGTTGGTGAAGTTCACCGGTAACTTCGCCGCTCGATCCGCTACCTTCAACCCCCTAAACGCTGTTCTCCTTTCCAACATACTTTATCCTACTGTCAATCCCCGCCGCAAACTACCTTACTCCGCCATCTCTGCATAAGCCTGTCGCGACCCCGTCAATAGTCCGGCCAGCATCCTTCGTCATTTCCCCCGCGCTGCTCGCCGGCGTATCCTTTCCCCTAATTACACCCCCACGCCTTGAGGTCGGAGTACCTTGTCGTTTCTCCTTCCTCACATACACCACACAAATACACACAACTTGCGCATACACCCACACTTATACTCAAACACTCAGCCCCTCTCGCCGTGTCTTTATGATGGTAGCGTGAGGGATCAAGCTGTCATTGTACCAAATCACACGCAGCAGGTTAGGAAAAAAACAAGACTAGCCCGAAAATAACCTCACCTAAAAAAGCTGTTAGAGACACCAGCACCCACACTGACACTCGTTTTTGTTGACTGCCACCGAAACCACTCCCATCCTAGAACACAGTAATATCGAAATGTACCTGTGTACGCATCGCCCTTTCCTGGCCCTGGACTTTGTCCGCGGGCGGTCGTGATGCGCTCTGTGTTTCGTTGCTACCATAATTATCTACTTCCAGTCTGAACAGGCTCAGCCTATAACAGACGTAAAACTACTCAGGTTGATTGATTGATAGGATTCATTCGGTAAACTCGAATCATCCGGTGTGCTCACTATAGCCACTAGTAACAAAAACTCTCGCGTGGTCACCATAGCCGTATCGACGAACGAGTTCCATATAGAATCGGCGAGGGAATGCTCAACGAAGGCACCAGGAATCGAGCCCGACAACGACGACTCCAGCGTAATACCATACGCCGCGCTGCGAAATACCTGAGAGTGCCAGCCCCCGTGACACCTCTGCCACCATCGCCACAGAAACGACCACAACCCAGTGACTTGTCTCCGGACTAAGTCATACGCCGCGCGGCCCTGCAACCCGTGTCACCTTTACCTGCAACACCCTGTAGAAGTGAAGACGCCGGAGTACCTGCAGCCCGGAAGGATAGAAACGCTTCCGCCGCTATACTGGGGAGTTAATCCGTCTAACATTCACATCGATGAACCGAGAAGATTCGGAGTGAGAAGCCGCTTTCGCCACGACTGATCAAATAATATCATATATTCCTGGACATTTTGTAGATTTAGATTAGATTTAGATTAGACGGGGTCGATTGGCTGTGCAGAGCCTTACAGCACTGCGACCTGGTTATATCTTTTGTACTAATACCCGACTGCTATTTGATTCCCAGAAATTCAACTTCCCTGACAAGGTCAATTAATTTCCTGGGAGGTAATGACCTGATCCGTTCTGGCGTTACCGCCATACCTCCGGTTAGGGCCTGCCTGGTGGTAGCTAGAGCTACACACTCGCATAATATGTGTACGGCCTTTTCTTCTGCCGATTCACATAATCTGCATGTGGTGTTATCTACTTCGCCCATATTGTGGAGATGGTACTTCACTGGGCAGTGTCCTGTTAGGAGACCGGTGATTAGTCTTATCTCGGTTTTGGTGAGGCGTAAGAGCTGTTTGGCTCTATTTGGCGAGAAGTCAATAAACATTTTGGATTGCCTTTGACCTGGTGCATTTTTCCAATGGTCTGTTTTGCACTTTTTTCCCATTCTTGGATCACGCCTTTTTTGTGTGCTTTCGATAGCCCACAGGTCGGTTTTGGTCCAATGATGGTAGTTGAGGCTCCTTCCTTAGCAAGTATATCGGCATGTTCATTGCCTTTTATGCTTGCGTGGCCGGGTACCCACATTAGGGTGAGCTTGTTGCCCTTTGCCAGTTGGTTCAGAGCCTGTTTACAGTTCCAAGTGGTCTTGGAGTTAAAGCTGTATGCTTTAAGGCTCTTTAGGGCAGCCTGGCTATCCGTGATTAGATATATGCGTGCCCCTTTGTAGCCCTTTTTTGTGCACACCTGAGCACATCTTTCTAAGGCTATTATTTCAGCCTGTAAGACAGAAGGGCCATGTCCGAGAGGAACTGATTCCTTATGCTTAGGCCCATATATGCCTATGCCGGTGCCCACCTCTGTCTTGGATACATCTGTGTACCAGAGTACAGAGTTGTGTTTTAGTTCTGTGACTCGTTTCAGACTGTTTTGGCGACTATCAATAGTCACATCAAATCTTGATTCGAAGTCATAGTTGATCGGCATTATATCCGATGGTGTTTGTAGGAACTCGGTTGTGACGAGTTCTAGAATTTCTGAGTGCCCGGTTCTGTGGCCTGTACTGGTCAAGTTTAGTCTCAGTGCACTCATTAGACCTTCCTTTCTGATTTGTTCATGCAGGGGAAGTAGGTCTAGTAGAGCTTCCATTGCTGCAGAGGGAGTGCTACGTGCAGCTCCCGTGATACCAAGACAGGCCAGTCTTTGAAGAGCTTGGAGCTTCTTTTGTGCCGTTGCTTGTTTTGTTTTGGTCCACCATATTAGTGAGCCATATGTAATAATGGGTCTGACCACCATGATGTGCAACCAGTGTATCATTTTAGGTTTGAGTCCCCATGATCTACCAAAGAGCCGGCGGCCTATCCAGAGTGCCGCCGTTGCTTTGCTTATCGTTTTTTCCAGATGCGCGTTCCAGTTAAGCTTCCTATCAAGCACTAAGCCTAAATATTTCACTTGGTCGGAAAGCGCAATTTCTTGTCCTTTTACTATGGAAGCTTTGATTGAAAGTTTCCTGCGATAAGTAAAAGGAACAATCACAGTTTTGTTCGGATTGACATTGAAACCCTCCCTCAGACACCATTTTGATATGGTGTTAAGGGCCTCTTGGGCAAGGGACGATACGACGCTGTCGTATTTACCCCTTATGACAACCGCAATGTCGTCGGCGTAGCCTTGCGTACTGTAGCCCTTATCTGCCAAGGTCGTGAGGAGCTCATCCACCACGATGCACCAGAGCAAGGGTGATAGAACCCCGCCTTGCGGGCACCCTTTCGCCGTGGTTATCGTTTCAGACTCACTCCCTATATCTGTCGTGATTTTGCGGTTTACCAAGTACAGCTTTAATCCATCTGATAGTAGGTATATCAATGCCCTTCCTGATGGCTCCCTTTTCCACGGTTTTGAAGGTCGTATTATCGAACGCCCCTTCAATATCCACGAAAATGCCTAGTGCAATCTCCTTGTATTGAAGCGATGCCTCTATGCCTGTTGTAAGGCTATGCAAGGCATCTACAGTAGATTTGCCAGGTTGATAGGCAAATTGTTGCCTATGTAGCGGGTTCGCTTTTAGGGCGCCGCACCTAATGTCGTTGTCCACGATTTTTTCCATGATTTTAAGGAGGAAAGAAGTGAGGCTGATTGGGCGGTAGGACTTAGCCTCATCAGGTGGCCTACGGCCCGCTTTGGGGATGAAGATCGCCCTGGCCTCCTTCCATTCCATTGGTATATAGCCCAGCGTGAAGCTGGCTTTGTATATTGCTTGCAGGTATGGAGCTAGTATGTCTAGCCCGTATTGCAGCAATGCAGGAAATATGCCATCTGACCCTGGTGTTTTGAAGGGTTTGAAGCTTTTGACTGCCCATTCAATTTTTTCTCTAGTAATTAGTTTACCAGCCTTTCTTTTGCTCTCTCTGGTTGGTAGGAATATGCTTCCTTCCGTAGATTGAGCAGTTGTTGCGAGTGAGTCCGCAGGAGTTGAGCCCGGAAAGTGTGTCTTCAGAAGCACACTAAGACTTTCTTTGAGGCTCTCTGCGTGACTCCCATCAGGTTTTTTAATTAAACCGATGCCATTGGAGTGGTCTTTCGATAGGACCTTTTGGAGTCTTGCTGTCGGGGCTGTGTCGCTCACTCCCTCACAGAAAGCTCTCCAAGTTTTCCTTTTCGACTTCCTTAGCTCCTTGTTGTATTCTGATAGTGCCTGTCTGTAGGCATCCCAGTTGCCCGTCTTCTTTGCACTATTGAAGGTTTTTCTGGTTTGCGTCTTCAGGCGGTCTAAATCCTTATTCCACCAGGGCACATCTCTGTCAGGAGATCTCCTCTTAAGTGGACAGCTGGATTCGTATGCCTTTAAGATGCAATTCTTAAGGAGAGCCGCAGCTATTTCCAGCTCCCCTGTAGTTTGGATGTCGAGGCATAAGTCTTCGGTTCCCAGACCTAGGCACTCTCTGCAGAGGCCCCAGTCTGTGTTCCTCGGATTCCTGCACTCAACAACAGCTTCCTAGTGACCTCAATATCAAACCCAATCTGTTGATGGTCTGATAAGGAGGGTTCTGCTAGAACTCGCCAATTTTTAATTGTACTTACTGTGAAGGCATCAGCCTGGGTGATATCTAGTACCTCCTGTCTGATTGCATTCACAAAGGTAGGCTCGCTACCTCTATTAACAATGTCTAGATTGTTAGAGATAATAAATTCAAGTAAATCCTTACCTCTAATATTGGTGTCCGTGCTGCCCCACACGGTGTACATTTTGTAAGTAAGAGATAAACTAAAATACCGACACCTTTGATCTTACCGCATACGTATGCCCCCCGGGGTGGGGGTTCCTCCACGACGGAACACCCATATTGTTGACCCCAACGTGACCAAGGCAAACGTGATCGAATAAACCACTAGGAAGAACACAAAGTTCAAAACAAAATCGAGAGCAGTAGTCCTAAAAACACAAACAAAATGAAAAACGAGGGAATTAACAGAATACAGGTGCGCATCCCGCCGTTTTGAAGCGACGACCCCGAAGTATGGTTCGCCCCAATGGAGAGTCAATTCGAACTAGCCAAAATCACCACCGACGACACCAGGGCCGATCCTAGACTCTTGTAAAACATTTCTTGGGAAGGGGGATTTTATTTTTCAATTTTTAGAACCCTCTGTAATCTTTTTGTAAGGTTTTAAGGCAGAAACGCATATACACATATTTAAAATTTGTCTGAATTGATAGATGGTCCCCATCTCCCTTGGTCCCTCACCTGCAATCATCGAACAAGTCATCTCAGCAACAAAGTTCAATCGATGCGAAGAAAAAGAAAAAACTGAAACTACTGCTGGAAGCCCAATCACATGGTTAAAGTGTGGAGGAATTGGATTGCTGATAGCCGTCCTCCAAAGCCTAGTAAACTGGAATCCGACACAAATATGATACTTGTCACTGTTGGCTGAACTGAAATAGATGCTGAGTGGTCGAGATGCAGGGATGACAATGGCGCGTTAAGTCATATTTTAAATGGTCAGATTTGCTTTAGAATGTTCGAGTTTTTTTCAAATGAACACACAATGATCACAGCAAATAGTGAGAAAATGGAAACCATTGGAGTACGTGAAGTAGAAGTTGGGGTAGCAATCCACGGAAAGTAGTATAAAATTACCTTGGCTGATATTTGATCAATCAAGAGAAATTTGTTCTCCGTGCTTGCAGTCCAGGATATGCCCTCCACTCCGGAACAAAACGGGTCCAGTGAGAGGGAAAATCGTATGGTGGTGGAAACTGCTAGAGAAATGATGCATGAGCATGGGAAAATTCCTCAGGCACTTTGGGCCGAGATCATACGAACAGGTACCTGCATCTTTAATAGGTCAGGGCCTAGAAAACCAGGTTTGAAACATTGGTTCAAATTCATGTATATTCTATCGAAGGAGCAAAGGACGACAATGGATCCAAAGGCCATTAAAGGAATCCTCAACGGTTATGATAACGGCGACGGACACAGTATCTACAGTCAAGAGGAAAACAAGTTCTATAGATCCAAAGACGTTATCTTTGAAGAAAAATTGGTGGAAAACGGGGTTAATATACCCCCAGGAAGCAACTAAGCTGAAGAGACTGATCTGAATGACAGCAAATCCCGGATTGAAAAAAACGAAGAAATAGAATTCTGGAAACCAGATGACAGTGACAGTGATTGAAATCAGAAATGCCGAAAATCAATGAAGAAGAGAATGCTGGTGAGACTACGCGGAAACTTCGTAACCGAGTAGATCTTATAGCTCCACAGAAATTCTAGGATTATGTGAGGCTCACCTCGACGACCTTCGAGGAACCAGACAACTACAACGACTCCACAAAGTTAAAACAAGACCAGATTGGTGATCGGAGATTTTTCGCAAACAAGAGGAGTAGATTATGATCAAACCTTCAGTTTAGTAACAAGAACATCGACTATTCGAACGCTACTCATTGTCAGTGTTGATCTAAATTCTAAAACAATACTTCTCGCGATTTTTTTCATGCAAATTCATCAATTATATTAGAAATATCTAATGTTTCACCGATCTCATTTTCAATAGAAATTATGGCTAAATTAGCAAATCGCTATTGTGTTATAGTTGACCATAAATAATTTTTAATGAATTTTAATTTGGAAAAACTTCTTTCGCCGGAAGCCACAGTTATCGGTATTGTTAAAAATATTTTTAGACTAATACTGAAAATTGGAAAATAAGAAACTTAGTCTTGGCTTATTAAATGATTTAAAATTTCTAATGGTTTTAATTGGGAATGATTAGGAAATAGTTCTCTAAAAAGATAACAATTCTTTCAGGAGTTCGATTCTATCTAAAGCTTTGGTCAATTTTCCGTTTTCGGTTACCTGTAATTTAATATCTAACTCTATACATTTTCTTAAATATTCGGATTCTGCAGAATGAAATACCAACAAAAATTTAAACAAGGAGCAGTAATTTTCTAACAGCTCAGAACGTTCGGATATCAAATTATTAGCGATGCCCAAAATTTCAAAAGAAAAGTGAATTCCAAATTTTTCTCTAGGATCCAAAATACTTTTATCAGCGATTTTTTTTCTTATACGAACTTCAGATGCTTTGTGATACTTCTTCTGTTTGTTTGGCAAAGTTGTTATCCGGTTAGAAATCGGATACACTTCCAACAGGAGTTCAGGCAATCGTCCGCTATTTCGACGCGCTCGGATTAAAATTACAGATTTCGGACGCCGCGGGCCCTCTATCGGTAGTCCGCTTCGCAGGTTTCGCCGCCCCCCTTAACCGCCGCCCGTGTGCCATGCACGCTCTAGCCCCCCAGTAGGATCGGCCCTGGACGACACCTGATACGGATATGTAGCCGGAAATCTAGAGCCACGATTCGCGAAGGAAGTACGGGATGTTTTAACATTACCGCCAGCGATCGGGAAATGCAACAAGCACAAGGCTGAACTTATCCGACGCCTCAGTGTGAGCCAAGAAAACCGCATCAGGCAGCTTCTACGCTCGCTATGGTTGGGAAGACTTCCAAACGACATGCAGGATATACTAGCGACGCAATTCAAGGCCGAATTAGCCGACGCTATCATGAATACCACCGCGCCGACAGTCAACGAAGCCACTAACGGAGACATCATAGGAACCCTGTCAGCCGAAATCGAGCAAATAAAAATCCAGCTCTGCAAAAACGAAAACGGCAGACCCAGCAACCCCGACAGCGAAACCGCCCACGTAGTAGTACCAGGAATCAAGAACTAAAACAGTCGAGAAACCGCACTTTCGATACTTGTTGGTTCCACTTCAAATACGGTAACGAAGCACGGAATTGCCGATCTCCCTGCAAGTACGAGCCGAAGGCGTTCAGTAGAGGCGGCAAGTGACCATTCACCGAGCACATCGCACCGCCTGTACGTCACCGATCAGCACTCAAAAATGCAATTCCTAGTGAATACATGAGCAGACGTCTGCGTTTTTCTGCGACATTTAGTAAAACAAAAGAACCATAGGTCCGCATAGAACCTGTATGCAGCGAACGGATCCATCATACACACCTATGGCACGGCAAACCTGAATCTATTTGGATTTGAAACCAAGGAGAAATTTCACATGGCGATTTATAATAGCCGACGTACAAAAAGGGCAATTAGAGGTGCTGATTTTTTGTCGTACTACGGATTATTACCGGACATCAGGAGTAAAAAACTACGCGACGGTACGAAAACCTTGTGACGCTGGACCAAGTGAAAAAGACTAAAGTAACCGTAATGAGCACTTTCGGCAGCAACGGAACTCACCATCAAATATTATGGGAGTTTCCACGGTTTTGCAAACCACCCGGGTTACCGATTTTTCCACGCCATGACACGAAGCATTACATCCAAATCACCGTCGGTATACCAGTATCCAACAAACCGAGACGACTTACACCACACAAATTAGCGATTGCAAAGAACGAGTTCTAAACCATGTGCCCTGATGGGAATATCGCGACCGTCCCAAAGCGCGTGGGCGTCGCCATCTGGTAGCCCTCAACGCAAGAACAGTATCCGATAAATACCCTGCTCCGCACATCGAGGACTTTTCACAGCAGCTACATGGCCGAAAGACCTTCTCAACGATCGATCTGGTTAGAGCGTACCACCAGATCCCGATAACCGAAGAAGACAAACAAAAGAGTGATCCGTTGTTGGCGAAAGACGTATTCGAGTTCACTCCAGTGTTAAGTTAAAAAGTGGGTTTAAACAAAGGGTTAATAACATCTAACGGCATCAACATCTAAGTGAAATAATAACGAATACTTTAGACTACTTTAATAAGTCCAAATTACAGATAAGTAGTCATATTATGCATATTTGTTTCGCAACATGCCCACCGGCACGGCATTGCTTTTGGAATTTAATCAATTGTTCGACCTTGCTGATAGTGTGATTTTAACATATCAGCGATTGTGAACGCTGACTTTGCTGTTTTCCAGTGTTACCAAGCTTCCCAATTTATACCTTTTCACTTCCAATTTATACGCGGCCTTCTTAGTTTGTTTAATTTGTTAGCCACTGCAATAGGCCCCGCTAGTGTGAAGAGAATGTCCCTTTTACCATATTTGTGCTATCCATACTTGTGTTATCTATCACCAATAGTACAATTCATTATTATTATGCCAGATTTCCTCTGTGCAGGTAACTGTAGAAAACAATCGCAAATAAAACGACATGTATAAAATGTAACAAGAATTGTCACCCGGGATGTAAACCTAATCACCCATGTGACACATGTTCATCTAGTACTGTAAATGATTTGGTTAATAATGATTTGGTTCATTGTGTCAAAGGCCTTCAACAGTCAATTAATGAAAACATTGGAAATGAAATCATTGTTTGCTAACATGGCTAGTATTAAAGAGGACAATGTTAAATTGCGTTCAGACGATCGTAGGGAAAATAACTTAATTTTTTACAATGGATCAGAGTTGTCATTGACTACTGATCAAAATCAAAATAATGGTTTTAATAAAATTGATACGATTTTAAAAACAATTGACAATAATATATCTATCCAAAAGTGTTTTCTTTTAGGGCATCGACGTGTAAAAATATTTTTTTTCTAATTCTACCATGGTGTCATCTATAATAATAAATAGAAACAAACTGCAAAATGGTCATGATGAAACTATACTCCAACGAAAATATTTCAAGCAAGTTTTGACTAAACTAAACGTCGTGAAACAGTTGGCGAACACGATCTTATAATAAAATATTTTAATAACGTTCCAAAAATTGTAAAAAGAACAATTCAAATAAAAACGAATAATGTTGTTGGTATCACTTTATTAACTTGAAGTAGTTACTATAGTTTCGACAACTTCAGCTTGTCATTTTCAAACTATGAATAATAAGAGACCAAAGTTGTAGAGCGAAAAATTTTCGATCGATATAGGTCTTTCGACTTTTCCAATAATGCATGCATTGCCTGCCAGAGTGCGCAAAATCGTGACCGTATATGCATTTTAGCGTTTTTCTCAAATTTTTTGTTAATTAATTGCATTATACTTTATTTTCCACGTCCTCTAGCAGAAAAACAGGTAATTATAAAATTATTCAAATGACCTACATCGATTGAAAATATTCCGTGCTACAACTCTTAAAAGAAGCAATTTTTACCAAAAATGCATAGTTTTCGCTAAAAATACAAAAAAACCATTGAAAAACGCAAAACTTGATACATCCATTCTATTAAGAGTTGCAAAGCGAAACATTTTTAATCGATATGGGCCATTTTAATTCCCCTATAATTTTCCGTTTTTCCGCTAGACGGTGCGGAAAATAAAGTATAGTGCAATTTATTAATAAAAAATTTGAAAAGAAAACGCTAAAATGCATATACGGTCAGGATTTTGCGCGCTCTGGCGGGAAATGCACGCATTATCATAAAAGTTGAAAGACCTATGTCGATCGGAAATTTTTCGCTCTACAACTTTGGTTTCGTATAATTTTTCCTGAAAATGCATAGTTTTGGCTGAAAATCTAAAAATTAGCAGGTGGCAAAAGAAATATGTTTTTATTGATAAATCTCAAGAGTCCTTAATATTTTGTCATACAAACTGTATATCATTGGAAAGCTTATTAAAAATACCATAGATTGGTGGCAACTTATATAGGGTGTTCCATTTGAAAAAAAAATAGTTATCCATTGTTTTGCGTATGTTGACACCCTATATAGCACTATGAATAAAAGAGAACCAAAGGCGATCTGTATTATTCTTTATGATGTGGGAAGTTTTCTAGTGTATAAATAAAGATGCTATCTTTGCTAGGAACGCTTCTGCAATGTTTTCAATGTGTACATGTTTTTGCCACAAATTTGCCTATAACAAACCAACCGTCGATAATAGACCCATACTATCTTATACTATTTTTATCAGCTTCTCAAAAGGGTTGAAAATAGAGCATAAAATATAGGGTGTTTCATTTAAAAAAACATAACTTTGTTCTGTTATGTATATTGGGACGCCCTGTACAAAAACATACACATTTTTAAAATATGTAGAATAAGTGTGGGTACCAGTTCAAGAAAACCAGAAGTCGTTATCTCAAATAGCAAATAAGTTATGGGGCTTTTACAGATCCTTGGGTCACTCGGTATACTAGATTTTAATATTTTATTAATGGGTGTTTTATTATTAAAAATAATATTACTTATGTTACTTGGGGACTTTAAAGCAACGAGAATATTGTGTTTTTCTAAAATGGATTTAATTTTATGCGTAATTTTACCGAAACATGTTAATGTTCTAAAGTTAGAGTTTGCTGTTTTATTTAAAGAATATAAGTATTTTTTTATCGAGTTAAGCTCTTGTTTCTTTGTTTCTGAATTTATTTATTTATTAAATTATGTGAATAACCATTATTAATTGCAAGAGATTGTATGATTTTGATTTCGTTGTTATATGATTGGTTAGAAAGTGGAATAGTTAAAAATGGATTTACTCGAGTCCATCGAAGTTTTCAAGGTTAAGCGTAATCCGGACATCCCACTCATCAACGACTAGACCGACCTAATATCCCCCCCCCCCTGTTCAATGCTCTTTAAAAATATATAAATGTACAATCGTAATGTAAATATTCATACTTTGGAAATGACAAGCTGAAATTGTCAAAAGTATAGTAACTACTCCAAGTTAATAAAGTGATACCAACAGAGTTATTCGTGATTATTTGAATTATTCAAATTGTATCACGAAGTGAAAGCCTCCACAATTACTTATTTAATTGAAGCCAGTGTGGCAGTTAAGGCTAAAAAGTATTTTAAGTTACGATTGAAACACAAACAAGCTGTGCAAAACATCCGATTTAATCAAGAGTGTTAAAAACTAAACATAGTGCCCAAATATGCCCAAATCAAAATGAATACCAACACCATCGCTGGAAAGAAAACCCAAACTGCAGCTCAAATATTAAGAATTAAGGAAGAAGCAAAATTCTGGTTCCGGAGACGCGACATCGTACTCACATACTTGAAAGTGCTTCACATTGAACTTCTGTTCCACCTACATCCAGTGGAATTCGACCTCCTAGATGATTATGTAAGAAGCAAAGTGAGTGCCATCATCTACAAGAAGTGTCATACAAAAGAAGAAAATCGCAATTTTACGCCAAAAACAGTCGGTAACGTCTCTCAAACGCCCATAGATAATATTAAATTCCACCCTAGAGTCATTAATTTATCAATACTCAATTTTCACAGCAAGAAAACTCACTTTTAGAATTAGGCCCCAAATATTCAAATATTAATTGTAATAACTTTAAAGAAACGCTAATTGTTGAATCAGAAATAGCCCTAAAAAATGTCAACGAATGTGAATTAAGTAAATTCAAAATTAGTAATTTCATAAAACAAGCAGAACTAGACAGCACAGTAGATTCAAAAATTATTAGAAACATAAAACACAAAGTCAAAATTAATAAACTGATAATAACCAAAGCAAAGGAAATTCCACAGTCATTTTAAATAAATATTATACTTTATTAATAATTCCAATATAGAAGTCCTTAAAAAAGATCCAACTAGTTGCTTTATAAAAAAATTAAAATCCTTAGTTAAAGATTCTGACAGCAATCTATCACAAAAAGACCAATTCAAAATTTTACCCATGAACCCAATGTGTCCGCGATTGTACGGTTTAATCAAAATTCACAAATCAGAAAAACCAATAAGACCTGCAGTCACATACATAAACTCACCGGCACGCAATTTATATAAAAAACTATGTGAAATTTTCAGAAAGTTAACCGACTTTAAAGATCCCAATGGCATTAAAAATTCCGTCGAGTTAACTAAACAATTAAATAAATTCAAACTGCAGTCAAATTTCATATTAGTATCCTTTGATGTATGCAATATGTTCTCGAATATACCACCAGAGGATTGTGTAAAGCTAATTAAACAAACTTTAAAAGAATGTAACGTCAACCAGGTTATCATTCATGCATTTTTAGAATTAACAAATATCATTTTAGATAATAACTATTTTTCATTTGAAAACAAATTTTATAAACAAAATTAAGGCTTAGCAATGGGCTCCCCGTTAAGTCCGTTACTAATTTTATGGTTAACATAACCCAAAAAATATTAAAATTAAACTCAGCCAAAACACATATACAATTCTGGTACAGATATGTGGACGACATACTTGCATGTTTCAAAGGAACAGATAGACAGCTACAACAATTTCTTAATGAAATAAACAATATACACCCCAATATTAAATTCACACTTGAAAAAGAAGACAATCAATCTATTAAATTCTTAGACCTCTCCATAACTAGAAGCACAAACAATACATTTAAATTTGAGAGAAATCCACATCCCTTGGTTGAAGAGGACGTTCATCACTCTAGCATTACCTTTATTCTTCAATTTGAATCATCGACACCACCATCAAAATTTAGTACAAATCAGAACAGGAAATATCATTTCAGAAATAGTTATTTGTTTAAGGGGGAACACCACCTTGAGCGCTGAAAAAATAAGTCATTTTCGTATTTCATTTTCGGCATGAAAACAAGTCAGGAAGGCAAATAATTTTAGATGGTTTTAATTAGTGTGATAAACTGGTTTCCAAACTATTTTTTGCTTCGCGCGGATCGCGGCCGCCTTGAGGCCGGTGCACCAGGTGGCGCAGACGTCCTCTTGCGCGAGATCGCCCCACTGCGGCGAAATTCCTGGTCCCCCAAGTCATCCTGCAATAAAAATCGAATCGGAATATTATTCTACATAATATTTCGCAACGGAACACTGGAGCTTTCTTGAATTTTTGATTTTTACCAAAATGGTGGCCATCCGAACAAAAGAGTCATTGTCAGCCCAAAAAAATCGTCACAAAAACGTGCAACAAAAATCGAATTTCCAAAATTTCGAAAATCCGGTCCGTATTTCGTTAGACAATTCAATTCTTAATACAGTCGGCAAAACCGCATCGAAATCGGATGTAAACTTTCCGAGAATTTTCCCCCCAGTTTTGAAAAATACTGTTTCGAGATAAACGCGTTTAAAGTTTTGGGGAAGTTTAACTTGGGATAACTTTCTCGTTTATTCAGTTTGCACGACGACCATCAGGTATAATCTGTTTTCGGCATCAGTGAATATGAATCAGAGGTCAAATATGCAAAGTTCAAGATGGCGAATTTTAACAAAAATTTGGATATAAGGGTTTTCGCGGTCGCCGAACGTGAATTTATTATTAGTCTCGTTAACCGGTTTAAATGTTTCTGGAGGAGAAATTAGTAATAACTTGCAATGCGATAATTTTAAATATATTTAATTCTATCAATATATCGCAGGTAGCTTTGTAAAACAAAAATTGACGTTTATAATAGATATTGTCGTGTCCGCATTTTGACGGTGTCTGTGGTATAATCATTTATAATCATAATGATTTCGTAAGTGACATGCAATGAATATTTAAATCAGACGGACCGTATAATTATTTCGAGTAAAACTCTTCAATACATTTATTTATTGATATGGTTGATGGTGGAAGCCATTACTTCAGGAACTTTTAAATAAAATGCACTTTCTTGGTATAACACACATTTCTTTACAATTTTAATATGAAAGTCATTTTGTTCGTATTATTATTGTTCAATGAATAAGTTGAAATAAAACTTACATAACACGTAACCTCCAAATCCTTTTCGATCATTTTTACGATTGCTGCTCGGGTTCAATTACGTGGGAAAGTTAGGTAAACACACGGTGCTCGGAGAAAACTTACGCGGGGTTGTTAATACTTCGCAGAAGCCCTTATTGGGCTTCTTTCACAGGCAACATCTGAAGGAAAGTCTCTCGTTCTACTGTGCCAGCAAATAAGTGCGCCAGTCGATGACGTTCAAACGTCAAATGCCGGGCCACTAGGATACGGTTACGGCAAGTGGATAAGTTAGGGACTCGCATAGAGGTCAGGGAAATCACACGTGGTGGTACTAAAACTTCGGGGAACCTGTTTTTGGCCTTTTTGGTATGGGAAATTCGAAGGCAACTCTCAATTAAGCGAAAAATACATTGTAATGTCAAACAAATTTCCGGGCGGCTTCTATTGGTCGACGCGGTGTTTCATCTGATTGGCGAAATAACATGACGTAGTTTCACCTGATTGGCTCATTACTTTTACAGTCTAGGCATAAATAAGAATTTTTAAAGCCTAGTCCGCGAAAGTGATATTTCACAGCCTAAAAGCAATCTGAAAAATCTTACATTTCATATCAATCCGCGAAAAACTCTTTGTTACGCTTTTATTTTGAGTAAATTAACATATTGTTAAATTATACAGTGTGTATCAGCCAAATGGAATAAATTCGATAAAACGCTCGGATACATCGATTGGTATTTTTAGTTGCGCATTTTTTCAACAAAAAACTTTGTATATAGGGTGTGTCATATAACAGAGGCCAATACCAACTTTCTTATTGTAAATACAACACCCCATATATTATTCAATTTTAGGATTCTTCAGAAAATTCTAGACATATTTTATGTACCATGTCTTAACTAAAAATGAAATTTTCAAGTGAAGAATAACGCGATATGTCACAAATTTATTACAATTTCCACAAAAATGAGCAAGTCTCAATGGAGGTGTATCTTCAAAAATATCCGAGAAATTTATCCCCATTGGATTACTTTTTATGGGGAACTTTGAAAAGATTGATCAAAGCGTTCCAGCCAATGAACTGCGTAGAAGTATCGTTCATTTTATAAATGATATTAGAAGAAGAGATATTAGTAAGGCAATTTAAGAAAAAGAGCAGAATTGTGGAAGTGGAATGTGAACAATTTGAACACTTATTGTAGCATTATGTTTCTAGTAGTTTTAAATGTTGTAATAAATTCCTGAGATTATTATTCGTTTATAAATTGTATTTTTTATGTAAACCCAACCTTACCCAAACAGAAGTGTTAATAAATGAATGCATATTGCCTTGCTTGATTGGAGATGAATTAAATAATAAAACTAAATGCAACAGTTTGTTTTATAGGCTTTGTAATACTCATTGTTGTGGAAAAGTGTGATTTTTGCATGGCACTCTTTACAAAAATAATCCTTTTAAAATTTTGGCTCAAATGTGAAATTAAACATAATGTGTGATATATTATCGTAAACAGAAACAAATCCTGCATTAGAAAATGATGTAAAAATCCAATATGGCGCCCATAAGAAAAACAAAAGTTGTCTATTATTTCTCCGCCATTTTAAAAGCTACAATAAATCTAATAACATATTTAGATCCTCCATTAAAAAGTGCTCTAATAATGTCTGAGTGCAAAATGCGTAATAGTAATAGTTTTCGAATAAAAAATAAAAAATGAAAATTGATTTTTTTTTATTTTTTCGCGATTTTTTTAAAACAAAAAAAGGTAACTCAAATTTCTCAACAGATTATTAATCAATGTTATAATACACAACTTTGCCCTAATTTAACCAACTTCGTATCTCTTAAGATAACTGAAATCCCCATGGTGCCGCTCGAAAAACGGGCACCCTGTATACTAAAAGCTCAAGGCCTAAATGCTTATAGATGGCGATTTGAAATTTTCATGAAAAATCACAAATAATTCAAAAAATATACCATTAAAAATTCAACCCTCTAGAACCACCCCTTAAAAAAAGGGTTGCCAACCCCTCAAAAAAAACGATAAATTTTATTTTTTTCCCGCAAGCCGGAAACGTGAATTTTTGAAAATCGATTTTTCGCGATGCAGAGGTTCGCGCCAAACCTATCTCCTCCTTGATTTTTTAAGTTGGAGGATTCAAATATGGCTCAAAAAATTCCCAATGCATCGGGACACAATGTTTGCTATCGCAAACAATTCCCTTGCAGCCCCTCAAGCGTTTTACTAAAAAATCACATTTCGGACGTTTCCGGAAAAAAGGGCGCGCTTCCCCTTATGGTCATGACTCCGAATTTCATAGAGTTTTGTTGTAGAACTAGCTTCCCTATACATTTTATGTCTCTTACGAATTTTTGATATCTCTAACCCCCGAGGAGTTATTCAAAGAAAACCACCCCCGATTACAATAAAAAAATTCTACAGCGGCCATTTTTTATCTCAAGCGAGAAATTTAAACGGCATGCTATTCGGAATAACATTTTGTTGCATCGAAAAGGTGAGGGCTATATTTTTCGTGGAGCGCACCGTTTACGATCTACGGCCGATTTTTAATAGTTTTGCGGGAAAATTTCGAAGAATTCGAAGAATTTTGCGATTTTTTTTTTGGAAAATTAAATATCTGACGACGGTATATCAGTCACCGATTTAATCCGAATTAAGGATCTTCGTAAAGTTTTTCGATCCGATTTGTGGTTTTCGAGATATGACGTTGTATACGGAAGGGGGAAGCGAAATTTAGCAGCGGGACACAATTTTTTTTTCTCAGATCGGAAATCTGATCACCTCCGGAAAGCCCTTCTCAAGCCCAACAGAAAATCCAAATAAAATTTCTCGATCCGACCCCTCCTTCTAATTTTAAAAATTCATTGAAATTCTATTTATTTTGCCGGTAAATATTTTCGATTTAAAATGCATTTTTCTATTCCTTTTTAAATCTCGAATCTAACGACGGATTATCATTGCGGTGTTGTGTATACGTAAAACAAACTTTGAATTTTTAAAATCGCCCGGTTATTAACCGAGATATGGATATTTGAATTATTGTCGTTTTTACGTTTTTCCCCTGAAAATCATTTTCGAAAAAAATATATTTCCGGGAGGGTTAGAACAATGAAACTTTCGGAAATCATTAAGCGTTCCATTTGAAACAGACCACCAAAGTTTGGTAACATTTCGGTCACCACGTCACACATTGGTCCATTTCTCGAAAAACGTGAACTTTATTCATAGTAGCAATTAGATAAATTAAATCGAATGTTCCTTGGGTTTTTAGGTATGGCAAAACCATTTTTGAGGTTGTTTTGGCTCCAAACCCTAATCTCATGAATTTATAGGGGATGAAAACTTTGAAAATTTCTCTGTCCGGCAAATTAAAATTTCCCTTTTTTTAATAAAAGCGTGAATAATAATTTCCGATGTTTTTTTTCTCTACTGAACACAAATTTAATAATAATAATAATAATAATATATATATTTATTCACATTAGTACATTAGATATTATATATAATTTATTTATCCATTGTGCTTACATAATTAATTCAAAAATACTTAGCATGCTATGTAAAACATGTTAAAATGTTGGTGATATCAATAAATTATTAGTATTATACACTGAATATGTTTATAAATTGATATTACATGTGAATCATTAGGTGGGATTTCGTTAGCTTACAACTGCCATTCTTCCATCCCCTTACCTATGTATATGTAAGTATATAATTTATAAAAAATGTAAAAAAAACAAAATAAGATGTATGAAACTGAAAAAAAGAAGTATAATAAAATAAATTTAACAGTGATCCTGAACATGTGTAATAATATAAAATATTGACAAACTGACAATTATTTTATAGGTACAATTTATCTTTTGCAGGCTGTTTTAAATTTACCCAAATTTAGTAATCATATCACGGTTTAAAGAAAATCAACATTTTTGTGTATTATTTGTGTGCCGCAACGGGGTGCCAAAGACCAAAACAACCCCTATCAGTACCGGCCTAAAATTTGTTTGTATGTTGGTTTGTAATGTGTATGCGCTTCTCAGACGCTCACCAAATAATTTTTAGAGGCCCAAAGTTAATGAAAAAAATAAGCTTCTTCCTGTTAACGCCCGAGTGCTTTCCAAACAGCAAATTAAGAAATGCATTGATAGTGCATTGTCATATTAGGAAGGTGTCAGATTCAGAAACTGCGGTTACCACCAGATTACATTTCCGAAGTTCCTCGACGCGTGTGGTTTGTGAAAGTTTGCTACGCACGGACGGTGGCGCAGCGCAGCGGAGCCGTCGTTCGTCACCAGTTACTTTGGTAAATTTTAATGGGATACGCACAGACAACGGCGCAGCGCAGCGGAGCCGTCGTTCGTCACCGGTTTCTTTGCTTAATTTTAATGGACTACGCACAGACAAGGCGCAACGCAGCGGAGCTGTCGTTCGTCACCAGTTACTTTGGTCAATTTTAATAGGCTACGCACAGACGACGGCGCAGCGCAGCGGAGCGACCGATAACTTTGCTCAAATTTAATAGGCGGAGCGCAGCGGAGCCGTCGTCCGTCACCAGTTAATTTTCTTAATTTTATATTTCACTATTATTATTAACACAATTTCACATACAGCAACTTAAGCTTGAAAAACTAGTTGTACTTACTAAATACATAATAAAAACAATGGCCATCGACCGAAGTCCTTCAGCCAAGAATTACACAGTATAATGGAATATAATGAATTGTGTAAACGAATAATGAGTTTGGAAAAAAAAAAAAAAAAACAAAAAAAAAGAGCACATACATATTACTAATGATCTACACTTTCTCTCAAAGCTATGAGATGTTCGAATAATGTTGCTTCGGAAAATTTGTAGCGGGACGAAGGATTTTCGCGAATTAGCATCAATGCTTCTATATATTCTAGTGTGCAGTATTTGTTGGCAAATTTATTAGCAATTAGTTTGCAACGTTCACTAAATTTAGGGATATTGGTGGTTGAGTAGAGGAGGATGTTTGTTGGATTGTAAATCGGATTATCCGGATGACGGATACGGGTAAGAATTCTCAGGAAAGATCGTTTAACAATATCTAATTTGTCTAATATAGAAGTTCGTGCATTTGACAAAAGGAAACTGCCGTAATCTAATATCGGACGGCATATCATTAGTGGTCTATTTAGTTAAATATTTTTGCATTGCGGTAAACTGACGTGCGCATATATAAGTTATCTGCCTCATTTGTAAATTGTTTATGTCAAGGTATGTGCAGTATGCCCATAAATTAACAAGGACCCATGTATATAAGGCACAATATTTTAAATTGTGAACTATTACAGTCCATCTATAATATATTAAAGATGAAGTGGTTTGAATTGGCGATTTTACTGGCATGTGCTCTTTTTGCGCATGCTAGATTGTGTAAGGAAGATTATATTGCAAATTACAAGGTAAGTTTATTAGGTAAAAAACATTTGCTAATTGTAGGCAGCAATATAAGAAACATTTACAATAATCTAACACACAGTTTACAAATTCGGTCACCAACGATAAAGCAATTATAATACACTTCCTCCTTTTCATTTAAACGATTGCAGTATTTATTAGCTAGATCCATTTTTTAGAATAATTACCACGAATCATGAAAAATGAATGGCGTTTTCCAGGAAAGCAATTCTTTCCATAAGTTATTTGCTAATAATGTTTATAAAAATTTATTTTGCATAATAATGAACAGGTTGAAGCTACTTTTCGTCTATAATTTATTTATGATTTTAGCTGAATATTACATGAATGTGTAATTATTTTTAAATTTTTAGTTTTCACAAAAATCTTAATTTTTGTGAAAACTGACACTAATGTCACAGTTGACTCTGAATCAATCACCATTACTTAATAACTATAAAATAAACTATTTTCAGACACCAGCTGCCAAGGAAGACGTTTCTAGGAGAGATGTTTGTGAAAAATGCATGCAAAAGAATAATGTTGACTTTGAAACCCTAACAGAAGTCGAAACACAGAAGCCTGAAAATGCTTGTAATTCGACTAAATGTTACTTTGAATGTTACTTTAAAGAAACTGGAGATATAGACGAAGGAGGAAATATAAGTTTGGAGTCTTTAAAAAATCAAACGACTCCGAAATATTTTGAGACAATAAACGCATGTGTATCAAACCTAACTGCAGGACTTGACTTATGTACAACTTCATACAACTTGTATATCTGCTTTTTAGAGAATAAAACGTAAACACAGAATACTTGCTCAACTGCACAATAAAGTGATAAAACCAGAAAACATTTGTTTACATTTATGTAACTGTCTTCTTAAATTACATAATATTTTTACTTTCTCCGTTGCAAAGTACGGGAAAGTATTGTGATCATTATTCTAGCCAAAATATTGATGGTGTGTTTAACTGTATGTGTGTGTGTGTGTGTGTGTGACTGTGTCTGTGCGCGAGTTAAGGCAGACATCCGAGGTCACACACGTGCACTTCGCCCGACTCAGCATTTCCCAGCGATATAAAATGTACTCTTATCTTGTAATGCAACAGTCTTGAATCATATCTGTAAGTCGCACGTCGCAAATGTGAAAAGCACTCTTTGAAAAAAATAAAGTTTTTAAAAACTAAATCGGTAGTAACCAACCCAAAACTGGCGCAGTCGTTCGGATTGTCGAAACGGCAAAAGACAAACATCGCTTAAGCCGGTCCGAATGATCGGTTTATTCGACAAAACGATCCAAAAGAAAACTATCGAGGAGAGCACCCTGGAAAACAGACACACATCACTGGATTCTATAGGCACTAGGATTAAGGAATCAACAAGAAAAACAAAAACACAATACGACAAAAATGCAGAAATACGCTCTAACCTTAATGTAAGTTCTTTCCAAACTTTATCCTCAATATTTTATCGCACCTTCATACCGCTTGATTTTGATTTTCTTTAATTCGTTTAATATTAAAAATAAATAAAATAGTTAACCTAAGTAAATTTATGTCCGATTAATTTAGATCCAATCGAAGACAATAATTTAAATAACCTCGAAGAAATGGCTTTGAACGTCCCACTTATACGTTACCAAGCATATAATATTCCAACGTTCGATGGAAACCCGAAACAGTTAAATAGATTCATAAATTGCTGTGAACATTTTTTACAAGCTTTCCAAAATTTAAATAATGTAAATGATCGTATTAACATCTGTTTGCTTGATACGATTCTAAGTAAATTACGCGATCGTGCAGCTGATTTAATTGGCACTAGAACCGAACTTAATTCTTGGCAATTAATTAAAAACGCATTAAACCAAACATTTTTTGATCAAAGAGGCACTGATTGTCTGATACAAGATTTAATTTCAATTAAACCTTACAAAAATGAAACACCAATTCAATTCGGAATGAGAATTCAAGACACTAGGAGTTTACTGTTTGCTAAATTAAATACAACAATTCAAGACCCCAATAAAAAATTAATTAATTAATTAATTCGTCACTATGATGATTTTGCATTAAAAACATTTATTAATGGCTTACAATATAATATGCAATTAATAGTTAGACTTAGAAATCCAAATACACTAGAACAAGCATTAGCATTTGTAACAGAAGAAGAAAATTTTAAATATATTAATAATGGACAAAACCCGAATTTCCGACAACCCACTTATCGACCCCAATCTTTTGCAAACCCAAATTACACACAACCACCTAAACCAAATAATTTTACTCCAAAACCAAATTTTAATCCACCAAGATATCCACAGCAAAATTATTCTCAACAACCTGTTTTTAATTATCAACAACCAAGACCCACATTTTCAAACCCCACGTTTATTCCACGCCCAACACCAAATTTCCAACATCAAACAAATCAATTCCACAGACCTAATTTCAATCAATTCCCAAATAATTCAAACAATCGATTTGGTAACCAAAAACCATTCCCTTTTAACCCTAAATTAAGTACAATGACCCGAAATAATTCCCATCGAAAATTCACCCCTGAACCAATGGACACGTCAGGACATAACACATTTAGACCAAAATCGAATTATATCGCGGAAGAATTATTTGCTCATCAAGTAAATAATAACGAAAATTTTAATAATTATCCTGATCTTGACCCATATCAACACGAAAATAATTCTGAAACAACTTACGATCATTCATTCGAATCAAACCTTAATTTTGACTACAATGATCCCAATTATGATGTTATAATAATGAACCTATCGATTATAATCAATATGTTAATGATAACGATCAATTACCAAACAATTACACTAATAATGAGAACCCGGTAGAAAACCAAAATAAAAATTTTCACTTACCCTGCCTGAACCAGAACCAAACATAATAAATCTAAATAATATTCACGCAAAATTACCGTACATTAATATTCCCGAATTAAATGCAAAATTTTTCCTTAACACTGGAAGTACCAGAAGTTTAATAAATCCTAAATATGCTCATACATTTTATAACAATTTTATTACAAATGAACTATTTCAAATTGAAACGGCACATGCAATGACAGAACACAACGAAGTTGCAGTAATTCCAATTTTTAACTCTTTTCAAACTGACGGTTATCACAAATTCTATTTATTCGATTTTTCTCGAAATTATGACGGACTTATTGGCGTAGACCTTCTAAATCAATTAGGAGCTAATATAAATATACAGACAAGACAACTAACCACACCAGATGTTCAGATACCTATAATTTACGAAAGCCCAATAAAACAAAACAAAAGTTTTACATCCCTTAATAAACGTACCTTAATTATTCTACCCCGTACACAACAAGTAACACAAATACCAGTTAATTTAGATAAGTAAATTTTATGGAAAAAATGAAAACTGCTGAATTACCTTTTGACACTAATTATGATAATACCTTAAAATCAAATTTAAAAAATGTACGACTTAATCATTGTAATAAGAACGTGATGCAATTAGAAAATTATGTTTCGAATTTAGAGATGTATTTTATTCAGATAAAATTCCATTAACGTTTACAAATCAAATTTAACATAAAATCAACTTGAAAAATGACACCCCAATTTACACGAAGAGTTACCGTTACCCGGAAATCACAGATCCAAAAACCAAATCTCAAAAATGTTAGACCAAAAAATTATTCAAAATTCAACATCACCATGGTCCTGCCGCATCTGGATTGTACCCAAAAAACTCGACGCATCAGGAAAAAGAAAATGGCGCTTAGTAATTGATTACAGAGAACTTAACGAACATACAATTGACGATAATTATCCTCTCCCAAATATTACTGACATTCTCGACAAATTAGGAAAAAGCCAATACTTCACGACATTAGACGTACATTCCAACGTACTATGGACAATATATTACGAGGATTACAAAATGAAATTTACCTAGTTTATCTTGTCGACATTGTTATTTTTAGTACATCCCTTCAGGAACACATTTCACGATTAAGACAAATTTTTTATTAGACTTCGAGAATCAAACTTTAAAGTTCAATTGGACAAATCCGAATTTTTATCGACACATTGTAACCCCTAATGGTGTTAAACCAAATCCTACAAAAGTTTCGGCAATACAAAAATTCCCTATACTACAAACGATTCATAAAAAAAATCGCTAAAATCACTAAACCAATGGCGACATGTTTGAAAAAAGATTCTAAAGTTACACATAGCCCCGAATTTATAGCTGCTTTCGAACACTGTAAACAACTTCCTAGTAATCCACCCATCTTACAATACCCAGATTTCGAAAAACAATTTATATTAACAACAGACGCTAGCAATTTCCCTATCGGCGCGGTACTATCACAAGGTAGTATTCCTAACGACAAACCAATAGCATATGCTTCTCGCACCCTTAACGAAAGTGAATCACGATATTCGACAATAGAAAAAGAACTTTTAGCCATAGTATGGGCAAGTAAATACTTTCGACCCTGTCTTTTCGGAAGAAAATTCCAAATTAATACGGATCACAGACCTTTAACCTGGCTATTCAATTTAAAAGAACCTAACAGCAAATTAATACGGTGGAGACTTAAACTCGAAGAATTCGACTATGATATAATATTCAAAAAAGGTAAACAAAATATAATCGCCGACGATCTCTCTACAGAGTGGCCCAAAAGTCACGCACCATAGGAATATATTTTTTTTTATTTTTTTTCAGATAAACAATGTTGACATGTGAAGAGCGTGTGGAGGTTATCCTCCTTTGCGGAAGAAAAGGAAAGAGATGTTGCAGCTGAATTTAATCGGAGACACCCTGAACGAGAGCCACTGTCGCACAGCATAGTTGGGAGA
Organism: Ocypus olens; assembly: GCA_910593695.2. Lineage (NCBI taxonomy): Eukaryota > Metazoa > Arthropoda > Insecta > Coleoptera > Staphylinidae > Ocypus > Ocypus olens. The sequence goes on from OU343056.1 coordinate 34,027,855, forward strand.
CTACTTGATAAATTCAAGCGTACTGGAAGTGTGAAAGATGCTTCCCGATGTTGGTGCGCAAGCACTTCACAAGAAACGGAAGAAATGATTTTGGCGAAAATAGCAGCAAGCCCCAAGAAATCAACTCGCAAAACAAGTAATGAACTTTGTGTTCCTCGAACAACAATCCAGCGTGTCTTGAAAAGGCATAAATATCACCCATACAAGTTGCAGTTATTACACAATATGTCAGAAGATGATCCAGATCGCCGTATGGAAATGTGTTACTGGTTTCGAACAAAAATGGAAGATAATGCACAATTTTTATCAACCGTAATGTTTTCAGATGAAGCCAACTTTTAAGTAAATGGCGAAGTGAACAGACAAAATAAATTTACGTTACTGGTCCGACAGTAATCCACATTGATTAAGTAGCAGCAAAGAACAAGGAGCTACCCGCGTAATGGTTTGGTGTGGTGTGTGGAAAGACCGTATCATTGGCCCGTACTTCTTTGACAGAAATGTCAACAGTGAAACTTACCTGGCAATGTTGGGAGATTCATTATTGCCCGATTTGGATATCATTGGTTCCCGCCCTGAGTGGTTTATGCAGGATGGTGCACCACCACATTACGCCATTCAAGTACGGACTTAGCTGGACGACAATTTTCCGCAGTGGATTGGTCGTAGAGGACCAGTGGAGTGGGCACCACGATCACCTGATTTGAATCCAATTGATTTTGCGATATGGGGATACCTGAAGGCAAAAGTGTACAAGAAGAAGATCAGGGATGCAAACCACCTTCGAGAGCGAGTTGTAGCAGAGTGCCGTGCTATTACACCAATCTTCCTGTCCATTGTTATACAAAACATCGGCGACCGTTTACAGACATGTTTTGAGTTAAATGGTTCTCATATTGAACACATACTATAATCTCCCTATGATGCGTGACTTTTGGGCCACCCTGTAGAATAAATTTAAAGGCACTCGAAACTGAAAGTATAATGAACAACCCCGGTGAAATTAACGACGAAATATTTGAATACATACGACAATTAGCAGAAGAACCTTTACAAAACGATCCACAATCAAATCAACCCACTCAAAATCCAAAAATCCAAATTCTAGGACATCTTAATCAAACCCGTCGACAATTTACAAAATGACATGAATAAATTATCTCTCCAGTCCGCTCCTCACTCAGTTAGTAATAATACTAGTTTAAATGAAGGAATTTCAATTTTAGACGAAATCATAAATAATAAACCTTGTCAAATATTAATAACTAAAAATCTATATAATAAATTAGAAGTTACCGAAGAAATTTTCGGACACCTTAAAATTCTTCATGCTAAAATCCCAAAATCAGATAAAAAAATTAATTCTCGAATTATTCATGATTACACAACCGATTTACGACGATTCCTTGTATTCACATTTTAACGAAGTTTATTTAGAACATTTCTATGAAAAAAGTTTAAAATTAATCAAATGCACAAAATTAGTAAATTCAATTAAAGATGAAGAAGAAAGAGTAATGTTAATTAAATTTCAACACGAAGGAAAATGTAATCATCGAGGTATAAACGAAACACTCGAAAGACTTAAAAGAAATTATTATTGGCCATCCATGAAAAGTGATGTAACAAATTTTATAAATAATTGCAATATATGCCAAACTTCAAAATATTCCCGTAAACCCCCATGCGTCTCAATGGTATTAACCGAGACAGTTAGCAAACCTTTTCAACTTTTACATATTGACATTTTTACATTCGATAAACAAGTCTTTTTGACTATAATCGACGCATTCTCAAAATTAGGACAAGCTATTCCTATTCAAGGTAAAACTGGAATACAAATCTGTAACGCTTTAATTAATTATTTTTCTTTTTACGGAATATCCAAAAAAATCATAATGGACAACGGCGCAGAATTCAAAAATGAAACTATCAAAGAACTTTTAAATCTACACAAAATTACAATACACTTTACAACCCCACTCCACCATGAATATAATGCAACTGTCGAACGATTTAACTCTTCACTTATCGAACACTTAAGAATTTTAAGACAAACCCACAAAAATAGTAATACAACAAAATATGCCATAATCGCTTACAATAATTCGATTCACTCATCTACAAATTTTAGACCTTTGGAACTCACACTTGGACACACAAATACACGTGACCCTTCTGACTTAATTAATACAGAATTTTACTCTATGTTATCACTCATAAAGATAAAATCGAACACTTATATAAGGACTTGACAGACAAACTAAAAGAATCTAAAAATAAAGTAATAGGAAAACGCAATATTAAAGGTCCCGATCAATATCAATTTACAATTGGTCAAACTGTATTTAAAACAAAAAATAGACCAAATAAGAAAGAAAATAAATTTGTAGGTCCTTACAAAATTATTGAAATCTTAGAAAACAACAAAGTAAAAATACAAAATAAATCAAACAATAAAATTGAAACGATTCACATGAAGGAATTAAAAGCCCCATTTATTACAGACTCTGCACATTCTTCTACACCGAATCAATAACACTAAAATTTCATGACTTGAACGACAACCCCGGACTATAACCGTTAAAATTAGGCACCACTCAAAATATCGTTGACTATTTTTCCTTTATACAAGTTTTTGATATAACTAATATAATCACCGAATTTCAATCTCTTCAGAAACAATTTCACAGACTCAAAAATATAATAGAAAACTCAACAGAACACAAAAGAGAACTACATAACTCATACAATGTAATCACTAATATTGAAAAATTAATAATCCAGGAAATAAGCCAAATTAATCCAACAAATAAAAGAATAAAGCGAGGTTTAATTGACAGTTTAGGATAAATTATCAAAATCCTAGATAATCTTGACCAGAACGATGCTCAAAAGTATGATACTGCAATATTTGCTGTGATCGAAAATCAAGGCAAAATGAAAACCATAATTAAAGACCAAATTACAATCTTAGATTCATCAATCAAAAATTTTAAATCTACTACACAAGAGCTAGTACATAATCAAATAAAACTAGAATCTCGTATTATGCAAATGGGACAAGCCATCAAAACTAAAATCCTAGAAAATACAGATATGTATGAATTTATTTTATTCAACACGATATTATCCCAAATTACAACGTCATACACTATATACTTGAAAAACTGGAAATTATGATCAACTTTTCAAAATTAAATATCATGCATAACTCAATAGTGGAACCCAAAGAATTATTGGAAGAATTGGAACTAATAAATAAACAGACTAATAGCAACAAATTACCATTTGAACCTAAAATGGAAAATATACTAAGTAATGAGAATTAAAAGTTACATTAAAGAAAATCAAATTGTATTCATAATCCAAATTCCAATCGTTGAACCTGAAAATTATAACTATTTCCATTTGTACCCTTTGCCGACACCATCCAATAAAGAATTTAAAATAATATTTCCCCAATCTAAATACCTCCTTATCAATGAGCATTCGTATTTGCATTCCAACGACCCATGTGAAGAAATGCACCCTGAAGAATTTCTGTGCTATAAATCAAACCATGAAGAAATAAACGACGACTCTCCATGTGAAATTCAAATGATAAAACTCGCGAAAACGGCAATTGCCATCAAATCCTAACAAACATTCGAACTACAAAAATCCAAAATTTAGAAGACAACAAGTGGTTATTAATAATACCAACTGAAAAAATAGCAATTCAAAAATGTGAAAAATAAAAGGACATCGTTTTACTTAAAGGGACATACCTACTAGAACTTAATATATCCTGTGAAATTAATGTGGAGAAAACAAAAATTAAATCATGTAAAAATGCGAAATCAAATTTTAAAGCTGTTGAACTTCCTAAACTAAATTTCGAGCATCAACAAAAATTGAACAAACAACTAAACATGAAACCATTCAAATTGGAAACAATTAACTTGCACGAAATCAATCACATTCAACATGGACTAGATCTACAAAAAAATGAACTAAATAAAATTTTTAGTGAACCAGTGCTAACCCATAAACTTAGTGTTTGGACAATAATCCTCTACATAATGGTAACTGCAATGATCGGCTACCTAATCTACAGACTTCTCAAGAAACTACGTCGCAGACCGACCGGAAACCTGGAAACTCAGAAGATGGAAAACATCATCATATAATCTCGCATTCCTGCTACATCTACATGCTCGAACTTCGCCACGGAGGAGTTAAGGCAGACATCCGAGGTCACACACCTGCACCTCGCCCGACTCAGCATTTCCCAGCGATATAAAATGTACTCTTATCTTGAAATGTAACAGTCTTGAATCATATCTGTAAGTTGCACGTCGCAAGTGTGAAAAGCACTCGTGCTCTTGAAAAATAAAGTTTTTTTTAAAACTAAATCGGTAGTAACCAACCCAAAACTCGCGCACAGATACAGATAAATACACCATCAATGTTTTGGCTAGAATAATGATCACAATACTTTCCCGTACTTCGCAACAGAGAAAGTAAAAATATTATGTAATTTAAGAAGACAGTTATATAAATGTAAACAAATATTTTCTGGTTTTATCACTTTATTATGCAGTTATTCTGTGTTTACGTTTTATTCTTTAAAAAGCAGATATACAAGTTGTATGATGTTGTACATAAGTCAAGTCCTGCAGTTAGGTTTAATACACATGTGTATATTGTCTCAAAATATTTCGGAGTCGTTTGATTTTTTATAGACTCCAAACTTATATTTCCTCCTTCGTCGATATCCCCAGTTTCTTTAAAGTAACATTCAAAGTAACATTTAGTCGAATTACAAGCATTTTCAGGCTGAAGTAATTCCACTTCAGTCAGGGTTTCAAAGTCAACATTATTCTTTTGCATGCATTTTTCACAAACTTCTCTCCTAGAAACGTCTTCCTGGGCAGCTGGTGTCTAAAAATAGTTTATTTTATAGTTATTAAGTAATAGTGATTGATTCAGAGTGAACCGTGTCAACTATTGTGACACTAAATTTTTGTGTAAACTTAAAATTTAAAAATAATTACACATTCATGTAATATTCAGTCACGCTAAAAATCATAAATAAATTATAGACGAAAAGTAGCTTCAATATATGAATATTCAACCTGTTCATAATAATCTAAAATGAAGTTTTATAATCATTATAAGCAAATAACTTATAGAAAGAATTACCTTCCTGGTCAACGCAACGCCATTCATTTTTCATGATTGGTGGTAATTATTCTAAAAAATGGTGATGTGGCCATCATGTTACTTTCTCCGACTTGATGGTATTATTTATATTTACGCATTCATGGTTTACTTTCAATTTAAATCATATTTAAAATGTACATCGAGCGTTGTTTAAATTTGGATGAAACTGACGATTAAAACGTCAAAATTATGAAATATGGAAAAATTATACTTCAAATTCAAAAACTCAGTTTACTCAAAAACTAAAGAGATTTCGGAAAAACTTATTCTTTATAAGTTGTTCATTTTAACATTCTCAACAATTATTATTAACATAAATTTGCTGTAACTATTATCGTTTTATAATTATAAACCAAAAATTAAAAAATAATAATAATACATTTTTTTCTCGAATAAAAATGATTTTATGAAAAATGTTTTTAAGATGTTCATTTCTTTGTTGTCTTTAAAGTTTGTTTAAATGTTTTTCTGATATTTTTCATATTTAAGAAAATATTGGAAAAAAAACAAAAAGCAGTTAAGGTAAATGCCCACTTTCTGTGTACGAAATTTCACCAAAAGCTTTTCAGTTCTTCAGATTATCAAATAAGACGGATTTTCAAAGTTTAATATTAATTGCTCTATTAGTTTTTAAGATACTGCGCGCACAGCCAGACACACACACACAGATATACACACAGACACATACACACACACATTTTTTTTCCAGAAATTGTTGAAAAAAAAATCACGATCACAATACTTTCTCGAGCTTCGTAACGGAGAAAGTAAAAATGGATCTAGCTAATAAATACTACAATCCTTTAAATGAAAAGGACCACAAGTGTATTAATAATAATAATAATAAATCGTTTATTGACGATGCCTTACAAACATAACATAAATTCTTACAAATACAAGTGATTACATCATGGTCAAATGGACTAGAATCAGTTTCGCTATCTGGTCTTTTATTTACCAGACAACGAAACTGATCTTCCTTCTAGCCCTTAATAATTAATAATTAGTTTATTAATATACACATACACATAAACATACATACACACATATTCATGTGCATGCATACACACACACAAACATATACTTACACACTATTGAGTGTCATACACTATTTACATTAATATGTTTAAACTTTAGTCTAAGTATTAAGATGTTTTTGAGAATCATACAGTGCCATAGAATATTTGAGTGTGAAAGCAATATAACTACCATAAGCGAATGTTACCGAATTCATGCATTTAGTTATGGCGTAAGAGAAGGATTTCTTATATAACTGTAATCTGTTATTAAAATTGGTTTATCGTTGGTGACCGAATTTGTAAACTGTGTGTGATTATTCCAAATATTTCTTACATTCCTTACAATTAGCAAAAGTTTTTTACCTAATAAACTTACCTTGTAATTTGCAATATAATCTTCCTTGCACAATCTAGCATGCGCAAAAAGAGCACATGCCAGTAAAATCGCCAATTCAAACCACTTCATCTTTAATATATTGTAGATGGCCTGTAATAGTTCACAATTTAAAACATTGTGCCTTATATACCTGGGTCCTTGTTAATTTATGGGCATACTGAACTTACCTTGACGTAAAAAAAAATACAAATAAGGCAGATAACTTATATATGCCCACGTCAGTTTACCGCAATGCGAAAATATTTAACTAAATAAATACGGAGAAGCAGCATTGAGTATTCCTCTTTCTAAATTTCTTGTCTCCTCTAAATAGGTCCGTCAGATTGGTAGTGATACCAATTAAAATAGGGTAATTAAAAATAAAATTACAATTTCATAGTGAAACATTGGAAATACGTTTTCTATGGAAATGTACGGATATACAGGTTGGGTAAATGTAACGAAACACCTGATTTTTTATGGCTAAACATCTGTTGTTTTCTTATTACTTAAAAAAAAATGTTAAGTTATATATATTTTATTCATTGACATATTTTGATTTTCAACTGCTACCCTATTTTTTCGAGATATGACGTCATCGGCAGTTTTTCGAATATACCACCCTGTATATTTTCACATTTTCAAATAGACACCTTTTCAATAATTACAATAATACTCAATTAATTAGACTAGGTCGTAAATCAAACAAACCAATACCATTAAAAATTTAATTTGAAAATAAATTTGAGGCTATGTCGGTCCTGAAAAAGAGTTTTAAAGACAAATTTCCAACTTTAAATATTTCATCTGATTTAAAAATATATCAACGCGATGGAATTAAAAAAGGTAAATGCAGACCTTTTGATTAGAAGAAATCTAATGCTTACATCAGATTTGTAAGAAACAGGCCGACGATTTTTTCTGGGGATACTAATCCGACCATTGATTTGTCCAATAGCGATCCAAAAAACTAACTTTATACTTAAATGTGGGTGAGATGAAATCTATGCATTCAGTGAATGCTTCATCTTTTGATTTCCTTATCTCTATTGAAACATGGTTTGACAACAGTGTTAGTAATGCGTAACTGGGTTTTAATAACTACATCATTTATAGACAAGATACATCAAAAGTCAAGTGCGAAATCTAGGGGCGGTGGAGTCCTTGGCGCGATTAAAAAGAGTCACCAGTCGTATTTAATAACATTAGACACAATTTGCGTTGAGGAACGTTATGTAAGTATAAACAACTCTTTAAAAGTTTGTGCAGTTTACATTCCTCCGTCGTCCAATCGCATTGTTTATGAAAAGCATTTGTTTCACGATTGACTCCTTTCTTCCAACTTTTCCAAATGTTGTGATTATAATCTACCTCATGCTCTTTGGTCTATTAAGGAAGATTCTGTAACTCATTCCTCCAATACATGCGATATGGCAGGACTCCTAAGTGAATCATTTATAAATTATAACTAGAGAGAGGATTTTATGCAAAATGCATATTTTGCATATTTTAACATAAAATGGTAATATTTAACAATTTGTCGCACGGCATATTGCAACACGTGCAATTTTCGATTTTGGTCATTAACCAACATCTAGTCATTTACGGAAATACCAGCCAAATGTTATGAAATGAATTGCCAATTCGTCCTGCGATAAATAGTTATAAAGGGTGATTCAATTTGAATTTCCACATTACAATCTAAAATATTTTTGACACGCCACTGTATTTGTCAAGGGCAGCGTGTGATTTCTAACCTAAAAAGTTAAACAAAAGTAGTCATGGAGCAATATACGCAAGAACAACGTGTTAAAATTATCCAAGCATATTATGAAAATGGCCGATCGAGGAAAAGTGCATTTCGTGCTTTACGTGAAGTATTTGGTGCGCAAAATCGACCTTGTGAGAGGACAACTTGGAATGTGGTCCAAAAATTTGAACAAACTGGATCCGTAACTAACATCAAAACCCCTCAGCGTGCTCGTAGAGGTCGTTCGGAACAAAATATTGCCATTGTTCGCGAAAGCGTGGCCGAAAATCCAAGCACATCGATTCGTCATCGATCGCAGCAAGTGGGCCTTACGTATTTCACTACACAGCGAATTTTAACAAAAGATTTGAAGTTACACCCGTACAAACTCCAAATAACACAGGAATTGAAGCCTCGAGACCATCAACACCGCAGTGTGTTTGCCGAATGGATAAGAGAACAAGGGGTAAATTTTTCAATGAAAATTATCTTTAGCGATGAGGCACATTTCCACGTTGATGGCTTCGTAAATAAGCACAATTGTCGTATTTGGGGATTGGAAAATCCAAGAGAGATTGTTGAAACGAAAATGCATCCTCAAAAGGTCACTGTTTGGTGTGCCTTTTGGTCCGGAGGCGTAATTGGCCCATTTTTTTTCGAGGATCATGCGGAGAACTCTGTTACGGTTAATGGCGTTCGTTATCGGAACATGATAACAGATTTTCTTTGGGAGCAGTTGGAAGATATGGATATCGAAGATTTATGGTTTCAACAAGACGGTGCCACCTGCCACACAGCAGGAGAAACGATACAATTACTGCGCGGCAAGTTTCCCGGTCGCATTATTTCACGTAACGGTGACTTCAATTGGCCGCCGCGATCGTGTGATTTAACTCCCGCAATTTTTTTCCTTTGGGGGTATCTGAAGAGCAGAGTATACAAGAATAAACCGAACACCATTGCAGAGCTGAAACAGGAGATCAGACGCGAAATAGCCGGCACAGAACCTGATTTGTGTCGCAGAGTAGTCGAAAATTTTAACAAACGAATTACGTCATGTCACATGAGCCGCGGCGGTCATTTACATGATATCATCTTTCACACATAATTGTAATGAACTAACTTTAAAGGGCAAATAATTTTTTTTATATTTTTCAACTTCTACGTGTTTTTTTTAATATTTTTAATGTGGAAATCCAAAATGAATCACCCTTTATATGCGTTCACATATTTTTTCGGTTTACTTTGAATCCAGGGGATTCTCATATTTATGCTCTAATGTAACGAGTGTAAGGATATGCGAATAGTACTGGGAAGTCCCGACGGAGAACATCGAACAGCATCGGTGACGTTCGGACTAACTGGGGCGATCAGAGGACTGGACGGGCATTCATACGCGAACATTACTATAAAATGCATCAAAGTATATTAATGTCCTGTATTATAATAAATCTATTACAATTCAGAAGTGGGATAAAGTATCCAAGGCCCTGCATTGTGAGTGTGTATTTGGTGCAACTGCATTATGGGTAAAACACACCACGGAAGAAAAAAAAGCCCCAAAAAACGAACGAGGCGTAGCCGCTCGCGTTACGGCAGAGAACAAAGATGCCATTCTTCATCCGACTCCACAAATTCGTCGGTAAGTGAGCGAAATCAAAACTTGCTCGACGATTTAGTGGTATTGAAGAGAGAGTTAGAACAATTACGAAATCGCCCTTCAACGACTGCCCAAGACGAAGCAGTTATCCCCGTTTTTGACCCATCAAAAGACAACGCCTCAATTGAAGAATGGGTTAATAAAGTGGACAACCTGGCACGACGCTACCATTGGAGTGATAACGACATCATAAGATTTATATCTGGACGTCTGAGAGGCCATGCTAGACGATGGTATGATGAACAACAGCGATTCGATCCTGTGTGGACCGACATGAAAATGCAACTGATAAGCCAATTTTGTAAGTCTGTTCCTTTTGCAAATTTATTACGTGATGCCGCAAATTATACATCAAAACCTGGACAAAATCTGGGTGATTATTGTTTTTTTTGAAATTAATGAAGTTACGTGCCCTTAATCTTGCAATTCCTGACGAGTGCCTTATTGACGCCGTAATTGGGGGAATCCCCGAGGAAAATATTGCTCGCACGATCCGTTCAGCTCAATATTCCGACGCAAATGCATTATATTCAAGTTTAACCGCAATGGGATCCATGACGGGTTCGATTGCCGGAACCATTAATGAAAGTAATTCAAAACCTCACGGATTTAAATTATCCAAAAGGAATACGCATAATCATTATCAAAAGCCTATTTCTCAAGTATGTTATAATTGTGGTATAATGGGACACTTTGCTTCAAATTGCTGAAAACCCCGAGTTGATTGTACTAATTGTAAGAAATTAGGTCATGTTGCGCGGTGTCCCTTTTCATCTAATCGCAATAGTGTAAACAAATCCAGTCTGGGCGGAAACGAAAATGCTAGCAATCCATTCTTGAAAAATGTTTATATAAACACTCATGAATTTCAATGTTTATTAAATACGGGGAGCTCGTGTACCCTTGTCAAGTCTGTTGTCGCAGACGAATTAAAATTAACACCCAATGATTCCGACAAACGAGAATTAATTAGTTTTACTGGTCAAAAGACGTTAGCCGATGGAACAGTAAATGTGCAAATAAGAGTTATGAAGGTTTCAGCAAATATTAAAATTACAATTGTGCCCGATAGTCAAATGACTTATGATGTAATCATCGGTCGCGATTTCTAAGACCTGCCAAATGTCATGTTCTTTAAGCGTAATCATAAAATATGGGTGGAATCTCTACAATCACGAGGTACGTAAATGCCACTGATATGATTGCAACAGTGCCTCAATCACTAGCAGTCGATAAATTAAAATTTGGCCCCATCGATGATAATACTAAACAAAAATGTATTAAATTCCATCAAACTTGCATGATTTGGGAAAAACTCATACCGTATCGTTAGATATTAAATGCAACAGTGACATTCCCGTATTTTGTCATCCATATAGGATGGCTGAATCTCAAAAAATAGTTCTAAGGGATATGGTTACAGAATTATTATATAATAATATTATTCGTGAATCTAAATCGTCATAAGCAAGCCCGGTCACAATGGTACCTAAAAAACCTAATGGATTTCGATTGTGTATTTATTATAGGCGACTTAACGCAATAACTACTAAAGATAGATTTCACTTACCATTAATAGAAGAACAAATAGACAAGCTGGGTGGTAACAATTATTTTTCGGCATTGGATTTGGCATCAGGGTATTATCAAGTCCCGGTGGCCTAAGATTCAATTCATAAAACGGCTTATGTTACACCAGAAGGGCATTTCGAATTCGTACAAATGCCATTCGGTTTGTGCAATGCCCCTCCCGTCTTTCAACGATTAATTAATGACGTTTTGGGACAGCTTAAAAACAATATTGCATTTCCTTACATTGATGATATCATTATTCCATCCAAAACCCTCCAAGAGGGTTTCGAACGACTAAAACTTGTACTAGTTAAGTTACGCGAACATAACTTAACTTTGAATATTAAAAAATGTACATTTTTCCAAACACATATCAATTACTTGGGTAGAGAAATTAGTGCAGATGGCGTGCGTCCCGGAAAAGAAAAAACAGACGCTGTTTTAAAGCTATCGCTACCAAGGACAGTTAAACAGGTCCGACAATTTTTAGGATTAGCTAGTTATTTTCGAAAATTTATTAAAGGTTTTAGTTCAATTGTTGCTCCAATTACCATGCTAACCAGGCAGGATTGCCAATGGAGATGGGAGGATCCACAATAGTCTTTAAATATTGGATTGATGAGGCTGTTACTTGGTGAAATTCCATAATGTATGTGGTAAGTAAAACACGTGTGTTGAGAATTTTCACAAATTTTAATGTCGAAACACTGCGACATATGTTTCGCCACACAGTGGCTTCATCAGGCAGATGATAAATGGTAATACAACGTTACAATTGCGACTTAAATACTATATTGTTAGGGGATGGGGAAGTTAGAGGGTGTTTAACGGGTTAGGAAACATTTACAAGTTAAGCGGTTATAAAAGATTTTATAAGAGTTTATAGGTTTAACAAAGGTGAATTATTTACATCGGTTTGATCATTAAGTAGCACACCGCGTTTATTATATTTATTAATTTCTAATTGTGCTAATAGGTTTAATTTTTGACTTTTATCGCACGTGTGTAAAATTTTGAAATTGTTGTTGAAACTATGGCTATTGTCTATTAAATGGTTGGCGTATGTTGACGTAGTTTTTTGGTTGATGAAGCTCTTTTGGTGTTCAGCAATTCGATCTTCAAAGCTGCGGCCTGTTTGTCCGACATACACCATGGGGCAATCACCACACTCTAACAAGTAGACTCCCGATTTTTTATTTTTGACATTTTTGTCTTTGGCATTATTTATGAATTTATGTAGTGTGTTGTTAGTTCTAAAGGCTACTGAAATATTGTGTGTTTTTAATTCATTTTTTATTGCGTCAGAAGGGGGGCCAATATAAGTTAATGAATGATAATTAATTTCTGGTTTACTATTATTTGAAGGGAAAATTAAGTTGGTTATTTTTTGTTTTTGTTTTTTATTTAAAATATTCATTATTAAGTTTTTGGGGAAGCCATTGTTATCTGCAATTTTTAAAATTCGGTTTAATTCGATCTGAAAATTAGATTTTGACAAAGGAATGCTTAATAGTCTGTTAATAAATGAGTTATATGCTGCTAGTTTATGAGGCATGGGATGGAAGGATTTAAAGTGGATGGTGGTATCTGTATGAGTGGGTTTGTGAAAAATATTAAATTCCAGTTTATTGTTTTTATGGGAAATAGATAGGTCTAGGAAATTAATCGTTTTGTCAACTTCAACTTCCAACGTAAATTTTATATTGTTGTGTATATCGTTCAGATATGCTAAGAAAATATTTAGCTGTCTAGTTGTTCCTTGGAAGCAAACCAAGATGTCATCCACATATCTAACCCAATATAAACATTTATTAAATAGAGGATGTTTACTAATTTTGTTTTCTAAATTATCTAGGAAAATTTCGGCGAGTAATGGACTTAAGGGATTACCCATTGCTAAACCATTTGGCTGACTGTAGAAGGAGTTGTCGAATCGGAGGTAATTTTGTTTCAAGCATAAATCTAAGAGGTTTAAAATTTCGGCTGAAATGACTGGATTAACCCCCTTTGTTGTGAATAGTTCATCTACGATGCCGATTACCTCCTGTGGTGGCACGCTCGTAAACAAGCTAGTTACATCAAAGGATGCCAATAAACTATTATTGGGAACGTTAATCTTGGAAATTTTGTCGAGCATGGGTAGTACCCAAGGCGGCACGAATACAAATTTGTAGAATGTGTCATGATGATGCGGGTCATTTTGGGTTTTATAAAACATTAAAACGAATTAGAGAACATTATCGGTTTGCAGAAATGTCAAAGTTTGTAAAAAAAGTATGTTACGGCTTGTTTAAAGGGCACCTTCTATAAATATAATCTCAACAAGAAGACTGGGAACGAGTAAAAATCGAAATAAGTATCTCCTCGTAATAGTGGACGGTTTTACGAAATTTACAATTGAGCCAACTAAAAGTACTAAATCAAGGCCCACTATTAACGTTCTTTTGAATTTCATTCACTTGTTTGGAGTTCCTTGTCGGATTATTAGTGACCGTGGGTCGGCGTTCACTTCTCAGGCTTTCAAAATTTTTTGTCAAGAATACGGCATTAAACATGTATTAAAAGCTGTAGTGACACCAAGTACTAATGGTCAGTGTGAGCGGTATAACAAAACCATTGTGCAATCGTTGGCAGCATCTTCTGGTGGTAAAGATGTTCGCTAGTGGGACAAGTTTATTAAATCAGTTCAAATAGCATTAAATATGAATACAAATAAGAGTATTGGTACCACACCGTTAAGGGCGCGTGTTGGTTGTAGCATGAAACATCCAGCAGACTCGCAATTAGTAAACAGTTTAAAAGTAGATATAGAAAACATCGATTTTGAGGCATTGCGTAATGAAATTTCAAAACATATAACAGAGGAACAGGCCAAACAACAAGCACAAAATAATAAAAAACGTAAGGAAGCAAAGAGGTATGCCGTAGGGGATGTAGTAGTCCTTCACATCACAAGTGAAATAGCGACAGGCACCAGTAAGAAATTACGACCTAAGTTTAAAGGCCCATACATCATCTTAAAAGTTTTGGGTAACGATAGATATGAAGTTGAAGATATTCGAGATGGACGTAAACATAGAACTGTCATGGCAGCTGATAGGATGCGTCCATGGACACCTTTGTAAATGAAGTAAACATTTTTGGTTGTAATAGCATAAGCATTTTACGAAATCACTGTGAGGCTTCAACGGATGTGCTCAAGGGAATTATGACGGATAGTTGTCAATAGCCGACGGGCTAATGACAGCTGTCAATTAAGAAGACCAACGGGTCTTTAACAGAACCAACGGGTTCATTTTACGAAATCACTGTGAGGCATCAACGGATGTGCTCACGGGATTTATGACGGATAGTTGTCTAGTTGATAGTTGACGGGCTAATGATAGCTGTCAATTAAGAAGACCAACGGGTCTTTAACTGAATCAACGGGTTTATTTTATGAAATCACTGCGAGACATCAACGGATCCGTTCACAGGATTTGTGTCTGATGGTTATCAGTAGCCAACAAATTACAAGAAACCTAGAAGTTTTGAGAAAGGACAAAACTGGGCAACAGTCGAAGAAATGATTACACTCAAAACAAAATATTATACAGTTTGTTTTTAAGGTTCAGAAGAGTTCGTTTGGGTCTGAGGACAGCCCCATTGTCAGGATGTCCGATTGTAAGGATATGCGGATAGTACTGGGAAGTCCCGACGGAGAACATCGATCAGCATCGGTGAGGTTCGGACTAACTGGGGCGATCGGAGGACTGGACGGGCATTCATACGCGAACACTACCATAAAACGCATCAAAGTATATTAATGTCTTGTATTATAATAAATCTATTACACGAGTGCCTCACAATGCCTCTTATTAAACAAGTATAATATACTATTTTTCTACTTTGGTTTTTGTTAAGGATTTATTTCTAAAATAAAATATATACTTAAACGTAGTTTTATCTTTTAACATGTGGCAGCACTGACAGCAGTGTTTCGTTTCGAACGAATTTAATATTTAACATACGTATTTCTACGGCGATTTCAATAGTTAATTTTAGTACATATTAAATCAAGAATATTATTTGCACACCTCCAGAAATAGAGGAAGTTGCTAAGGGTGCGATAGACAAACTATTTCCAAGTAAGTTATAACCAATTTAAGCTTATTGAGTAATGTAACGTACTTGCCGAAATGTTTACTGAAATGTAAGGCTATGTTTACATTTGTTTCTCGTTCCTCGTGCCAGGCATCGATCGGCGCTAATTAAAAATCCACACCGAATTAACACACGGCTCTTTTCGCCGCGAATAAAACATACATTATACTATCGCTGTTTCTTCCGTGATATTCGTTTTGCAATCAAAGTGATAATATAATAAATTACAACCTTTCCTCTGCGTATATTGTATTGCTTAAAAATGGCCTTGTGAATTCGTCCGTCCAGTCATTCTGTCACCGAGATCCTAAGTTTTCCACGGCGCGCCGATAAAAAGTGAATAATATTACGCTTCCGTTTTCTTTAACATTAGTGGTACTGATGGCGAACTCCCCAATATGCATTATCGAACATATTCAGTACCGTCAAACGGGGTAATATGGAATCCGGGGGTTTTTATGGAACACAATGACAAAATTGATAAGATGCGCCATCTCTCCTTTGTTAGATGAACTTACTATTTTTTTATGGAAGATTCATTCACTTGGATTGTTGGGCGATAGTTCTGTATTACCGACTGCTCATACATAAAATGAACTCATAACCTAAAAATCGATTCAGAAATCGATACGTTTTACGACGTTTTGTTATCCTCAAGAGTTTGTACTGGTACAGGTGAGTTTGAAAATTCAAATGAAATATACTAGGAATCATGACTACCTTGAATATATTCCTTTCAGAGAATGTGAACAAATTTGATGAAAAATAATTCATAGAAAATTGTGGGCTCCATAAGTGATTTCTTGTTTTCACAGGGGTACTTTGTAACGATGCACTATGGTTCCTGAGACCGTTTTTTCTGACCAAAATGCAATATTTTAATTCTTAGAAAAGGTTTATTTAACCATTTATAATAAATGTAAACATTCAAAAGGGCCATATTTTCTACCTGCCGTATTATTTCTAAGAATTTTCTTATCGTAGTAGATGAATAGTGTGACCATTTAAATTTATTTTGCAGTTACATTGTGCAAGTCTCATAGAAACAAGCAATTGCCAAAGTGTGTTAACTGTGTGTTTTTTAAAAATAACTGTGCTCAATTTTTTTTTTCATCATCCCAAATGGGTATGTATGTGTTACATAATATATAAAAAATCATAGGTATTCGGTCTAATATAGTGTAATAATAATCAAGCGTATGACTTTTCTTGTGAAAGTAGCGAATACAAAAATTAAAAGTAACTTATAAAAAATTGGCGGGGTTTGGCGGGTATAATTTTTACATATTTTAAATAAGCATTTCTGAGCCTATCAAACAAAATAAATTTTGTTTGCGTAAGTTTGCGCATTTTCCTAAATTTCATTTTTTTTAATAGAAATGCATCGCTTTAGGAACGAGGACCTGTTTGATATATGGATGCAAGGCGGTGATAAGGGCGATAAGATTTCGGTACTTTTTAACCATATACGGCTAACTATTACAGATAATATAAGTTCATCTAATGAGCTAAAAATAAGGGATAAGCTGCGTCGTTTGTGTCGCAATTTCAACGATAGATGGAATCTTCTTTCTCGGCATAAGGATCGCTTCAAGCACAAATATTCTACGTGGCTAAGTAAATGCTTTATTATTGAAATAGATGAACCTATGCCGTCCACATCTTCAGGCCGCCCACGTCTACCGTTTTCAGAAAAGTCGCTTAAGTCACAGAGGAGAGAAGCTTCGCAATTAGCCCATGATTATAAGCATGAATCGTCCCTAATACTCCAAGCTGCAAGAAATCTCCAACGCGACCAACAAAAATTCGAAAAATACTATTTTCACCCGAGAAAATACCAGTGAAATATACCGCCGAGGAAGCTGTAGAACTTATTTTAGATTCTAATTTAAGCAAACAACAATATTTAGATATTTGACATGGTGCTGCATCTAGAAATTGTGATATTTATCCTAGCTACAAAGAAGTATTGATATATAAATGTAGGTGTAGACCGCATGGTATTATCATTACTGATGTTCTGGTAGAGGTTCCATTAAGTAATTTATTAGAACATACAACCAATCGAATAATACTTCTGCAGCAACAGGCAATTATACAATATATGGACTCACTGAAGAAAAACCAAATTAGTGCTGAACTAATTTTTAGCTATGGCTTTGACGGAAGTTCAGGACAATCGACATATAAGCAAAAATACAGCACTCCTGGTTCCCATTCGGATGCATCCCTTTTTGCCACAACAGTTATACCTCTTCGACTACAAACAGGAAACCACATCGTTTTATGGAATAACCGAACTTCGCAATCTGTACGATTTTGCAGACCTTTGAAATTAGAATATATTAAAGAATCTGCAGAACATATATTAAAGGAGAAACTAAAAATTGATAATCAAATCAATTGTAGAATTAAAAGTATCTTTACCGAATGATTGTGTAATAAATATCAAATATAATCTATTCATGACTTTAATTGATGGTAAGGTACTAAATATATTGACTGGAACAAAATCAAACCAAGCCTGTCCGATATGTGGTGCAACTCCTCAAATTTTTTTGAAAGTTACCGATTTCAAAGAATCAAAAGTTTTTTCTCCAAAACCTAATACCTTACAGTATAGAATAAGTCCATTGCATGCTTGGATTCGCTTCTTCGAGTGTACACTACATATATCTTATCGCACTGATATACGTAAATGGCAAGTTAGGGGCACAGATGATAAAGAAATCGTAAAAACTAGGAAGAAATTAATCCAAGAAAAGTTCTTATCGCACATGCATCTAAATGTGGACAAACCAAAAACCAATGGATTTGGAAGTACAAATGATGGAAACACGGCACGCCGAGCATTCAATGATACAAGATTATTTTCCGAAATTACAAATTTTAATGAGGATCTCATTAATAAAATTAAAATAATTTTAATTTGCCTATCTTGTCAGTTTGAAATAAATGCAGATAAATTTCAGAAATATTGTCAATTGACTGCTGAGCTATATATGTCAAAGTACTCCTGGTATCCAATGCCTGCAACTGTACATAAGGTGCTCATACATGGTAGTCAAATAATAGAGAACACCATATTACCCGTAGGATATTTTGGAGAAGAGGGTTCTGAAGGTAAAAATAAATTATATAAACATGATCGACAGTATCACGCTCGAAAAGATAGTAGACAGCATAATTTGGAAGATATTTTTAATAGAGCCATGAACACTTCTGATCCCGTCATTTCGAGTGTAAATCTGAAGAAACGTGTAGGTCGACAATGTAAATTAAAGCTTCCCTCTGAAGTAGTTAACATGTTAGTGCCGGTAAGACCTGACAATCAAGTACCAGAAGAAGAAACAGAATATGAAGAAAACGAAGAAGTTACGCTAGAAGACATTTTTCCTATTGATCAGCTAGACCAATTAGAATTAGAAAATGATGTATAAGACAAAATAAAAATTTAAAAAATTATTTTTTTCATAACCTTCAAAGAGCCTCCAAACTGTCAAAAAAACACTTAAGTCTTTCCAACGACCTATTACTAACCTTAGAAAATACTTTGACTACTTGGTAATTTTAAATAAACATTTTATTAAAAAAAAAAAAAAAAAAAAAAAAAAAGACCTTTATTGGCATAAAAATAAAATACAAATTACATTAACTTCCTTTCCTTCTCCTCTCCTTTTCCCACCCCAACCTCGCCAGTGTCTTCACCCCGGTTCCGTCCTCTCTCATCCATTCGTTCACTCTTTTCCCCCCTCCCACCCATTCCTCACACACACCCTCGCACTCCTCTGCCAAATGCCTCCAAGTATCCCTCCCCCATTCACACAATACACATCTCCCATACTCTGTACCCATCCATACTTTCCTTCCTCTCTCTCCTGATCCACACCTGGCTCTTGCCAGCGTCACCATTTCCTCCCTGCCCAGCCCCTTCTCACCCAGGTATCTCGGCAACCTCCCATGCACCTGCCACCTTTCATACATATCATTATACTCACTCTCCCTGATACATCCCTGCCTCTCCTGAATTTCCACTTCCTTCTCCTTCTCTTTCACCCACGCTGCCGCATTCCTTCCACTCTTTATCCAATCCTTCGCTTTGGCTTCCGACAACCCCACCCTCTCATACATTCTCTTTCGCTCCATTCTCCATTTGTACTCTCCTACACCCACACATGTTTCCCACACCTCTTTCACCAGTCTCTCCTCCTCTAATTCGCACAACCTCATCTCATATCTAACCACTCTCTCCATTGCCACACTCTGCATATTCCCTCTATTTGTTTCCTGAAGCAGTATGTACCCTGGTGTGGACTCTTCCACCCCCAACATACGCTTCAAGAACCACCGTTGCTCTCTCTCCACACATTCATACCCCTTCGTTCCCCATACTTCCACACCATACATTAAGATCGTTCTCACACATGCGTCCCACAATTTACATGCCATTCTAAAATTGTTTTCCATCCATTTTCCCCACTTCCCCCAAACCATACCCCACGCTTTCCTTGCCTTACCCTGCATCCATTTTAAGTGTTCCATGTACCCTCCTGTACCTTTAAAAACGAAACCCAGGTACTTGAACACCTTAACCCTCTCCACTCTCTCACCCTTCCACTCTATTTCTCTCACTCTTCCCTCCCTTCCTTTATTCCTAAATCTCATCCACTTCGTTTTCCCTACATTCACACACAGCCCTCTCTTATCCATATACCTCTCCGCTCTCTTCAACATATCCCTCATCCCTTCCCAGTCTCTCGCCATTAACACCATATCATCCGCATACGCCAACATCCATACCTTGCTTCTTCCAACCACCACCCCACCCGCTTGTCCTTTCCTCAACACTTCTTCAAACTCGCTTATATACAGGTTAAATAGCAAAGGACTCAGCGGGCAGCCCTGCCTCACCCCCATCCACGTTCTAAATTTCTCCGACACTTCCATTCCCACTTTCGCTACCGCCCACGTTTCTTCATACATTCCTCTTATCCACTCTACCATCCCGTCACTCACCCCTTTCCTTCTCAAACACTCTATCAGGCTCTCCCTCGGTATACTGTCATACGCTGCTTTTAGGTCCAGGAACACCGCATATACACTTCCTCTTTCTTCCATTACTCTTTCAACCAACCTTGCCAGGGTGAAGATCTGGTCTCTGGTGCCCCTCCCTTTTCTAAAACCCCCCTGCGTCTCCGGTAGCAGCCTCTTCTCTTCTACTTCTTTCTCCAACCTGTTCTTCACCACAATCATCCCAATCTTATAGCCACTGCCCATGACTGTTATGCCTCTATAATTGTCCACCTTATCGTGCTCTCCTCCTTTGTGAACTGGGCATACCACACCTACTCTCCATGATGCAGGTAAGTCTGCTTCCCCTCTCCACATTTGATTTAACAGCTCCCTGAACTTATCCTTTCCCTCTTTTCCTATCTCCTTCCACATCTCCGCCTTCAGTCCATCCATTCCTGCTGCTTTCCCTCGTTTCACTTCCTCAAACGCTTTCTCAACCTCCTCCTCTGAGAAATCCTCCATCACTCCCCTTAGTCCTCCGTCCCCTATACTCTCCGATCGTCCGCTACTTCCTTTGCACTTCTCTGACCACTCTTGTATTGATACCCCTATCTGCCTCTTCTTTTCACCTCTTTTCAGGATATTCCACATTTCTGCTTCACTCTTACACTTTCTCATTTCCTCACTTGTTCTCTCCAATGCCTGTATCTTCTTCCTTTCACATATACTATCATACTTTTTTCTAGCTGCCACCACCCGCCTCTCTTCCCCTCCGCTCCATAAGCATTCTCTCATTGCCTCCCTCACTTCCCTCTTTGCCAGCTGACATTCTTCATCAAACCACGTACTCTCATTCACCTTCTTTCCCTTCACTCTACTTCCGCATCCCAGTATGACCTCCTCCATTTCCTCCATTGATACAACTTCATTCCACTGCACCTTCTCCAACCTTTTCTTCATATGTATAATTGCACTTATCCCGCTCTCTATTCTCACAACTTCCTGTTCTTGTTCCACTCCTTCCACTCCTTCCCCCTTGTCCATCCGTATCTCCACTTTTATTGGCAAATGATCCGATCCCATGGTTTCCTCCACCTCCATTCTTCTCACTTCTTCTCTCGATATACCTTTGATTGCTATATAGTCAATCACTGATGATCCCCTTGGTCCGATGTATGTCCTCTTCCCTTCCCAATCCCCTTCTGTGCATCCATTTAGTATTTCCCATCCCTCCTCCATCACCCACTCCCTCATCCTTCTGCCATCTCCATTTATGTGCTTATCTTGCGAATTTCTTTTCTTCATCGCCCCGTCCTCTCCAATACCTCCACCCATCTCACCTATCCTTGCATTGAAGTCTCCCCCCACCATCCACCTTCCTCCTTCCCCAGCTCTCTTATCTATCTCCCTTTTAATCTCTCCCCAGTTTTTACTAACGTAAACCACTCCCACATCAATCTGGTATCTTCCCTGTTGCCATTTCAACCACATCAGCCCTTCGCCTCCCTCCATAATCTCCATCTTGCCACCTTTCCTGTCCTCTCTCCATCCAACTAACATACCCCCCTTCGCTCTCCCTTTCATCGCACATCTTGTTGCCTCCTTCATCTCCCATTTAAAACCTCCCGGCAACCATCTTTTCACTTCTCCCCATTCCTCCTTCACAATCCATGTCTCTACTATCCCCACTACGTCTTTCCCAGCCACCCAATCCTCAAAGTCCTTCTTCCACCTACCCTCCTTGCCCTTTGACTTTATTCCCGCTATGTTCCAAAACCCCATTGTTACCGACCCTTCTTTCCCCACTACCCCACTTGTATCTCCTCGCCACCTGCCTTTCTCACTGGACTTCTGCCCCTGCCTTCCCTCTGCTCCTCTGACTCTTCCATCACAGCTCCCCTTAACCTTCCCCCTCACTTCCTCTCCTTCTTTTCGTTCCACCTCAGTTTTTTTTTTCACTTCCTGCTTTCTCATCCTCTCTTCCCCCTCCTCTGCTCCTGCTTCCTCCTCCCTTCTCATTATTTTTGCACCTCTTGCCCCCTCCTTGTCTCGTTGCTTGACGTTCCAAAACGACCCATTCCCTCCCCCTCGTATGTTA
Source organism: Ocypus olens (assembly GCA_910593695.2). NCBI lineage: Eukaryota > Metazoa > Arthropoda > Insecta > Coleoptera > Staphylinidae > Ocypus > Ocypus olens. The sequence continues at coordinate 34,050,694 of OU343056.1, forward strand.
TCTACTTTCCTTCCTCTTCCACTCCTCTCCCCTGGTCCTTGCGCACGTTTTTTGACCCCCATGTCCCCTTCTCCAAAGCCCCCATCTCCGTATTCCAAGTCCACCACTCATTCTCTACGCGTATTTTTTGATAGTATACTTGTACTTTCTTCCCTTTGTTTCTTTCTTCCCACGCTGTCCTTTTAATTTTAATCTGAATCTCTCTCTCGTTCTTCGTGAGGTCATCATCTATGTAAATAGTACTCTTTGCATCCCTTAAGCTACTCTTCTTTGCCATCATTCGCTGCTTATCCTCCATGTTCACACATTTAACTAGAATTGGCCGTTTCTTTCCCTCCTTCTTAACTCCTAGTCTCACTGCCTCTTCAAAGTGTATCGCGATTTTCATACTCTCTGCTAGCTTATTCACCACCTCTTCCACGTCTCCTTCCTCATTTATTCCATTTAAAATTATATTCTTCCTTCTTCTTCCCTTCTCTCTGATTTCCTCCATATTTTCCAGCTTCACAATCCTATCGGTTAATTTCTTCTTCTCCACCTCCCATGTTTGCTCTTTTTGTCTTATTTCCTTTTTGAGTTCCTTTATGTGCTCGTTATACTCATCCAACCTCCCTTCTAATTTCTCAAATTTGCTTAGCAACTTATCAATTTTCGCCTCCATCGTATCAGTTCCGCTTTCTTCAGCCCTTTTCCTCTTGCTCACTTGCTCAAAAAAGTGCTTGAGATCCCCGCAACTATTTGTGCGCTGGCGACTGCCCATTTATCTCTCGACCGTTCCGCACTCACTTTTCAGTCGCTCCTCGTATATTTCTATTCATTTTGGCCAAAAAACCGGATTCAGGAACCATAGTGCGATGCCAAAAAATACGTGAGAAGACCAGGCGCCCGTATACGCTGTGACTACGATCCAGAAAATCTAGAAAGAGCCCTGAGTGACTTTTTAAATGGTCGTCGGTCTTTGTCCAAGGCATCCAAGCATTATGGTGTGCCAAAAACAACTTTGTATAGAAGGTACAAGAGACAAAATTCCACATAATTGGTAAGGCCAACGGTATTATCAACTGTCGACGAAGCCGCGATATGCAAAGCACTGAGTACAGCAGCCACCTATGGATATCCGTTAGTAGATAGGTGAGGCAGGTACTGGCTAATTTAACATGTATTTTCCCCATAAGGATTTACAAATTTTCAAAAACGAAACCGGCGCCAGTCTGTCTAGTGGAATTCATTAATTTTGTTTCCCACGCTTGTGAGTCATAAATAATCTTTCCTTAATTAGATTTTGGTGCCAGTTTGTCTAGCAATGGTGTGGAATTAAATCATAAATAATCTTTCCTTAATTATACATGTCTAATTAAATCACCTGTCACTGAGAGTTTTTTCGACATCGTCGTTTGTGGAATACCGACATTAAAATATATTTTACGAATTCATCATAAATAATCTAGGCGAAATATGTGAGTTAATTAACATGCATACTATATAAGCTTGAGATCTTGTACGCTCCTTCAGTTCATATCATCTCTTGAGAAAGAAAATATTTCAACATGTCAGTTTGTGAAATTAGCGACAAATGCGTTAAGAATATTAGTCAAGCGCTAGCGTTAATTAAAGTGCAAGACGCTCAAAAATGGTTGACGCAAATTAATAAAATTATACATCTAGTTAAAAAAACATTAGTGCAAAAATTAACGAAGGACAACTGTCATAAATTGGAATCAAATCTCTCTATTTTAAAATATCAGCGAATCAGGCTAAAGCAGATAGCTAAGGAAACTAATAATTTTGTGGTGTGGGAAGACATTGAATCTTGTTTCAATGGCAGAATTAGGTCAGGTAATATAGTAAACTTAAAATTAAAAGACGCCAATACATTTTTCGAAAAATCATACAAAAGTTTTGCTGTTAAAATAAAACGCGCTCTTCAAGCATCAGTTATTAAAGTAAATATTATATTATATGCTAAATTTATAATACCTAAAACTGGCGAAGTAGATATAAAAACATTTAATACTAAAAACAATGTTATAGATGTGAATACAAATTTAAAGAAATGGTATCAAAATGTAATAGATAAAATTAAATCTAAATTGGAAAATTTTCAAGAGAGAGACTCAGGTTGGGCGTTATTGGAAATTTTATATTTGAAAGTTAATATTAACCATTACAATCCTATAAGTACAGGTACTTACATGCCATTACCTATATATATTCAAAATAAAAAGGCTGTTATAAATGTAAAAAACAATGATAACTATTGTTTTCTCTGGGCAATTGTATCAAGTTTTTATCCTGCTAATAAAAATACAGATCTTATTTCATCATATCCACACTTTAGTAATGTTTTAAAATATGATGGTTTAGAATTTCCTATGAAAATAAAACAAGTTAAAAAATTTGAAAAATTAAACAATATTAAAATTAACGTGTACGGTCTAGAAAAGGTAGGGGGGAAACATCAAACAGTTCCAATTTATCTCAGCAAGTTTGATAACAACAAAGTTGTGAATTTATTAATGTTCGGTGAGAATGAAATGTATCATTTTGCATGGATAAAAAATTTATCACGTTTACTTTCATCACAGTTAAATAGAAATAAACATAAAAAATACATTTGCGAAAGATGTTTAAACTATTTTAGCAGTGAAGTTTTGTTAGTTAGACATTTGGTATATTGCAATAATATGAATAGTTGTGCGATAGAAATGCCAGCAAAAGATAATAACATATTAAAATTTAAAAATTTCAAGCATAAAGAAAAAGTTCCTTTCGTTATATATGCTGATTTTGAGTGTATTTTAGAAAAATTTAACAACAATACCAGTGCATATCAAAAACATACTGCCATGAGTGTTGCATATTATTTAAAATGCAGTTACGATGATTCATTATCTAAATTTAACAGTTATCGTGGTTCAGATTGTCAAAAATGGTTTGTACAGCAGTTAAGAGACTTAGCTGAAGATATAGAAACCGTATTCCTATGTATCATACCCATGGATAAATTAACATCTGATCAATGGTCTCAATTTTATAGATCACAAACATGTCACATTTGCGAGGGTAATTTTACTAATGATGATATTAAAGTACGAGACCATTGTCATTTAACTGGAGTATATAGAGGAGCAGCACATCAAAGTTGTAATTTAAATTATAATGACACTCATGTAATACCAGTTGTATTTCACAATTTAAGTGGGTATGATGCTCATTTAATAATTAAAGAAATTGCTGTAGGTTTTGAAGGTTCAGTTACTTTACTTCCAATTAACAAAGAAAAGTATATTTCATTCTCTAAAACGGTTGCAGATACAAACATAAAATTTCGATTTATTGATTCTTTTCGTTTCATGGCTAGTAGCATTGATAAATTATCATCTGATTTAGAAAATAATCAAAAATTAATTACTAAAAAATATTTTAATGACAAGTTTCAGTTAATGTCTAAAAAGGGGGTTTACCCATATGATTATATAAATTCTTGGGAGAAACTGGAAGAAACTTTACCTTCAATAGATAAATTTTATAATCAATTGCGCAATCAAAACATTAGCGTTGAAGATTTCAAACATGCCGAGAAAGTTTGGAGTGAATTTAAATGTAAAAATTTAGGCGAATATTCAGACCTATATTTGAAAAGTGATGTCTTATTGTTAGCAGATATTTTTGAAAATTTTAGAGATAGCTGTCTTGAAACTTATGATCTCGATGCAGCACATTATTATACTGCTCCAGGTTTAGCTTTTGATGCTATGCTTAAATTAACGAAAATTGAATTGGAACTACTAACAGATGTGGACATGTTGATGTTTGTTGAAAGAGGGATAAGGGGGGGTGTAGCACAATGCTCAAATCGGTATGGAAAAGCTAACAACATTTATATGAAAGACTATGATTCAACGCAAGAATCTTCATACTTAATGTATTTTGATATAAACAATATGTATGGATGGGCTATGAGCAAGTCTCTACCGTACGGGGAATTTGAGTGGGTTTCAGATTTTAATAAAATTGATATAATGAATTTACAAGAAGATTCAGATATTGGATATATTTTTGAGGTGGATATTGAATATCCTATTAATCTACATGAATTACATAAAGATTTACCATTTTGCCCTGAACGCCTAATACCAAGCGGTTCTAAACAATCTAAATTAATGACAACTTTGTTCTCAAAAGAAAAATATGTTATACACTATTTAAATTTGAAACAGTGTTTAAAACATGGTCTTAAACTTTCGCAAATTCATAGAGTATTAAAATTTAAACAGTCTCCATGGTTGAAATCTTACATAGATTTAAATACAAAACATCGTCAAAAAGCAACAAGCGAGTTTAAGAAAAACCAATACAAACTAATGAATAATGCAGTCTTTGGGAAAACGATGGAAAATGTACGTAAACACAAGGATATTAAACTGGTAAATAAATGGGAAGGTCAACATGGTGCCAAAGCTTTAATTTCTAAACCTAATTTTCATAGTTGCGAAATTTTTGAAGAAAATCTAGTGGTGATTGAAATGAATAAAACTAAAATAAAATTTAATAAACCTATTTATATTGGTATGTGCATCTTAGATATTTCGAAATTAAGTCTTTATGAATTCCATTACGATTTCGTTAAAACAAAATTACCTTATAATTCTAAACTCTTATATACCGATACCGACTCATTAATTTATCAGTTTAATGTTCAAGATGTATATGAAATTATGAAACAAAATTTAAATAGATTTGATACCTCTGACTACAACTGTAATAACATTTATAAGATACCGTTAGTTAATAAAAAAGTTTTAGGTCTTATGAAAGACGAAAGTAATGGTAAAATTATGACTGAATTTGTGGGTTTAAAAGCTAAAATGTATGCATATAAAGTTGATGAACAGCAAAAAAAGAAAGCGAAAGGCGTAACCGAACCTAGTTTACGTAAAATTACTTTTGATGATTATAAAAATTGTCTTTTTAATAATTACATAATGAGAGGAAAGCAAAATCTTATTCAATCGAAACATCATAACCTATTTTCAATTAAACAAAATAAAATTATTTTAAACCCACATGATGATAAACGAGTTGTAAATTTCAACTACACGGATACACTTCCATGGGGATACAGCAGTATAGATTTAGAAGCTGAAGAATGCAGACCAACGTGAATGACTTAAAATTCAAAGTGATGGAAGCAAGTGAAAGTGTGTTTATAGATTGTTGAGTTTTTTGTAAAAGTGGATACTCATGCAATTCTTGGCGCTCCCGCTCAATATGTAGACGTCTTTCGCGGACGAAACTTGCTCGATCATACGGATTGAAACGATTCATGTTAAAACTGAGGTCTATATTATAAAGATTTTCTTTTATATTAAACGTTGATATTTTTTAATTACACTCAACTATATGGATTTGATATAAAATACAGGAAATTATTGTGAGAAGGATATCATAAATTGATAAAGAAATTATCATACAGGTGTCATCTGAGGAATGAGAAAAAAGTCTGTAAGGGTAACATAAATTGAAAGAATCTTATTAATTGTAAGGATGGTAAAGAAATTATCGTGAGAATCTTATGAATTGTAAGGATATCAAGATATCAACTGTATAAAGTTTTATATCATCAAAATTATTATAAATATGGTGGTACTTAAATTGATAAAGAAATTATTGTGAGAATCTTATTAATTAAACGTTGATTTTTTTAATTACATTTTAAAAATAAGGAGTATCATAAATTAATTATAAGGAAATTGACGTTTTAGGTGATAGAAAAGCCACAGGTTCTTCGTTTTATTTTTTATTGTAACATAAATATTATAAGGATGGTAAAGAAATTATCGTGAGAATCTTACTTCATTATAAAATTATCATACAGATGATACACATTACTTAAAGCGCATATACAATTATCTGAGGAATGAGAAAAACAACTAGGATTCATTAACTTGATAACAGGTTGTTCGTTTAATTCGAAGACGGGTACATTAACATATTTTTTTATAAATAATGCCTTTTCATGTCCCTTTACGCAGATGGTGTCGATGTTTTCAGTTAGCGACTTTATAATTGCATTAAACTGATGAACTGGTGTAAATCCATAACTCCATTTAATGGCATGATGATTATGTATCAACCATTTCGCTTGTCGTTTTAAATGTTCAGGTAATAAATCGAATTGGAATGGTGGTTTAAAAACAAAATGAGAAACTTGCGTTCCATTATATGCGGCTAATTCTTTTGGTGTAAAAATTTTATCACTCGTTTTAAATCCTTGTATATCTATTATTAAATACATATCCTAGCTCGTTAAAGTCTCGCACAAAACTAAAAAAATATAATCTAAAGCGATCTTATATTTCCAGTTAGCGGATTATATTTAATTACTCTATCATGTAGTATTAAACAATAAGCTGAAGTGTCCTCTGGAACATTTTCATTTGTTTCAAATTCAATTCGAATGTCTACACTACCTGAATTTAAAATTTCATTTTGACGTGAACAATCAATTACAACTAAGGATGCATTATCTTTAAACTGAGTAGGATTAAGTAGTGGTTCATTATTTTTATCATAATATGAATTTTGAAATTGAGCATACATTTCATATAGACTTGAAAACTGCTGTTTTTTAAAATTTAAATTTAAATTTTCATAGGGGTATGATTCCGAGTTTAAGAATAATTTCATGTTAGTTAAATTACAATGATCAAATAAACTCATATTTTTATTAGCTTTATTTTTACGATTAGTTTGAAAACCGACAATTGCATATCGCGGTTTTTCTAATTGCGTTGCAGATTTGACTGACCAAGTATGTTGTTGAGTTTTTTGTAAAAGTGGATACTCATGCAATTCCCAACTTCTGAATGGTACATCAAGTTCAATACCTTTATCTACATAATTCAAAAGAGCTAATCGCTCAGCATCAGCTACAGATATATGTGGTACTTTCCAAATTATTTTTTCAATATTAACTTTAATATCTTCATTAGCTGTTGTGTTATAAATTGCATTAAGATCAGAGTTACTTCTTATTAATACTAATTCTTGACGTAGATTCATAAGGATTTTTTTAAAATCTTCAGCAAAACCAAGCAACTTTTTTAGTGGAATGCATACATTAAACGATCCGGATGTTGCATCAGACACTGCATATGTATCAATAAACCATCCGGCATTATATAAGTGTTTATCCTCGTTTGCAGTAAGAGAAATATAATTTTTCATTGAAGATGTAATACCTACATTTCTACTTCGATCTATAACTTTTCCGCCAATTTCAAATCGAATTTCTTCAAACAAAAATGCAAATCCATTGTTTATAAATTTTGCTGTAGTTGATACTGTACCATCTTTTTTTAACAATTTCCCCTCTATGTAAATATAGCTTTCGCTCGGTAGTGTATAAACATCTTGTTGTTGAATTGGTATTCTAATTTCATCATTATTATTATATGAATTTGAAGCATAAGGAAGATGTGAATGTTTTTCAGAGTTTATAATTGAATTGTCATAATTAACTTTTTCGATAACGTTTAGTATACTCATTGTAATAATTTAAAACCTATGGATTTTAAAAACAATTTTCTATTACTTGTTAATCGGTTCGTTGTTTGAAGATTACTAATAGAATTTTCTTTTAAAACTGTATTTAAAGGTTTTTGATTAAACTTAATAACCATTTGGAGAGCGTCTTAAATGCAGTCTTATCGTAATGACTTCTCCTCTAAAATTGATTAAATGTCCATCTTGATCCACTATTTTAAGACTTATGTTATCAATAATTTTTGTGTTGATAGGCATATATATTGCATTTTGGGGGGTTTCAATTATTTTAAAACCAGACGGTACAGATGGAAAAAATTCATGTAATGTGTGTACAAGTTTATTATTATTATATGCCCCAGTACTTATATTACATTCAATTCTTATTGTATTTATTTTAAGAATATTAACAGGTAAACTAGACTCATATACAGTATCATCTTTTAGTACAATTTTGTTAAATCCAAGTAGACTTCCTATACTATTTTCAAACGTGAAATCAATTTTTTTATTTGTAATAATTTTACAGGTAAGTGTGTTAATATTCGACATAATATTACATTTTATGTCTAAATTATTTTTTGCAATATACTGACGTATATAATTATTAATATCAGATAGTTCATATGAACCTGTGGGGAATGTTATAACTTGATTATCAATATAAAATTTATTTGCTCCTTCATCTATGTTTGGAATAGCATTATAAGCTTCAAAATTAATTAAACCTAATACATAATTATTATTTGCAAGGTCAATTGGTGGATTGTAGTGAGCATTTAACTCAGAAGTATCCCCCGTTAATGTAAATGTGTGCATTGTTTAAGAGTAAGTTAAGTAATGAAATTTACATTATAATTTGCTGTAATTATATAAAAACTGTAAGCATAAATGACCACAGTTTTCAGTATTGTATGCCTGGTAGTTATCACGAGTGTAATATATTGTAACACTTTTATTAAAGGACTTAAAATATTTTACAAGTTCTTTTGGAGGTTTCAAGTTACCAAAACTATCAAAATATAAGATATTTGAATTATTTTTAATGTACGATGTCCAATGAGTACCTACATTTTTTTGATTGTCTAAATTAACAATACCACTTTCATTTAATTTTATGTGAAGAGGTAACATATCACGCATAAATACACCTCTAAAATGTGGAATTTTCAATTTATCAGCATACAATTCCAATTCTACATTTGTAAGCGCTCGTTTCGGTAACTTATTTAGGAGTTTTTTGGTGTGTAAGGTTTTAAGTATAACCCTTTTCCCCGTTTCTTTTTTAGTCCTTTTCCTTTTTTAGACTCCATAGTTAAGTTATGTCGTTTCAATTCTCGTAATTGAGCTTCTGCAGCTTTAGAATCTTTGATTGTTTTAACTACATTTGCTATTCCTCCAGACAAAGATGCTAAGGCTCCAATACCTGCTAATACAAGTGGTAAAAACCCTCCTTGTTTAGGTGTCTTAATAATGCGCTGTTTCTTCACCTTCTTTTTTCCCATACCAAGTTTCAATTTGGATTTCATAATACCTGCAACAGCTGCTGAAGCAATTATATTTGTATTAGATTGTAAATTACGAACAGCAGCTTCCAATAAAACTTTGTCCGCTAGATGTCTTTCTTTTAAATCTTGGCTTTTAGAATATGAAATATCATGAACCTTACAAGCTTCATCCAATGTATTAATACCTATATCACCGCGTTTTAATCTTTTCTCTAATTTTGTTCCTGGACCACAAAAATTGTATCCAGGTAAATGTAATTCCACTGACAATTTGTCAAGTAAACCACAACCACTTTGCGTAACAGTAGATTGATGACTGTTTAATTTTCTTTTCAAAGTCATTTTATACCTTCTCGCGAGATGGTTCAATAATGAATAGATGTATATATATATATATATATACTTTAATATAACTAAACTCATTTGATTGTTAAACATGAAGCTAGTTAAACAAGAAATTACATTAGATGTTGAAAATTTAGATATCATACGTAATACAACAGCAAATCAGAGACATGGAGTCTTATTTCCTTCAAATATTCGATGTATCATTAGCGGACCCTCAAATTGCGGTAAAACTAATGTAATGATAAGTTTACTAGAAAATAAAAACGGCTTACGTTTTGAAAATATTTACATTTACTCTAAATCGTTACATCAACCAAAATATGAGTATCTTCGTAAAGTACTAAGTCCTATTAGAGGACTTGAATACTATCAATTCACAGATTGTCATGAAATTATGCATCCATCGCAAGCAAAGAAAAATTCAATATTTATTTTTGATGACGTTGCATGTTCTAAGCAATCAGTTATGAGGGATTATTTCAGCATGGGTCGGCATAATTTGATTGATTGTTTCTATCTCTGTCAAACATATAGTCATATTCCTAAACATCTTATTAGAGACAATTCAAATTTTATTATCTTATTTAAACAGGATGAGTTAAATCTTAAACATATCTATGATGATCATGTAAATACTGATATGTCTTTTAATGACTTTAAAAAAATTTGTTCAATGTGTTGGACAGAAAAGTATGGATTTTTAGTAATAGATAGGGATAGAGACTGGGGAAGATATAGAAAAGGGTTTCATAATTTTATACAATTATAAAAATAATGTACGCAATTTTTAAATTTCATTAGAAAAAGAGTATTAGAAGTGTAAACATCGAAAAGAGAAAAACCTTATCTAACACGAAAAACCTTTTGTTTTCGCCTTTATCATCTAACACACAAACACGAAAAACTAACATCTAACACACAAACACTTAGTTTCTTGTTTTTACGTTTTGTTTTTCACGTTAGTTTCTTATCATCTGACACGCAAACACGAAAAACATCTTAGTTTCTTGTTTTTACCTTTTGTTTTTCACGTTTATTAGTTTCTTATCATCCGACACACACACACACACACACACACACACACACACACACACACAAACACGAAAAACATAAAAACCTCTTAGTTTTCTTGTTATTTACGTTCAGGAGTATGAATAAAGATATAAAATTAAAGCTTATCAAAGCACGAGAGTCTGTAAAAAGGAAGTTTGATGCAATTAAATCTAATCGTTTAGAGTCCGAGCAATATCTAGAAGAGTCCTATAAACCTCTAACTAAAAAGTTACATGAAATCATTACGGCAAAACCAGAACTTCCAGAAATCAAACATGAAAGCACACCAAAAAGGAGGCATTCTAGGGTATTTCAACCTGATGCTTCTGTTATGCATCCTAATCTAACACTAATTCCTGAAGAAGAGGAAGTATTTACGAGAGATGTTTCTTCAGAAGAATCATTTGAAATGCCCCGAACACCGAGTCCTATTGCAGACGCTTCTATACTTCAATATGTGGAGCAGTTTGGCCCACTTCCTAGACAATATATTGAAGAATATATAAAAGATACTGAAAATAAATTTGATATTGGACAGCAAGGTGTGCATCATGATACGGAAACAGATAAGTATTTCATTGGAAATTCAGAGATAATATTTAATTCAAATAATAGTGACTTTGAAATAAACGGTATCAAATATGTAGGTACTCCAGGCTTATATGAATTAATGTTTAAAAAGAAGCCTACCGGTTTTAATAAAAATGATAAACTGCAATATGCTGACATTATTAAACGAACGGCTGCTGTGCAAATTGATCATAATCCGAACCGAAAAATCGCCGGTAATCGCTCAGAAAAGTATAAAAACATTATTGCGCCACTATTTAAATTACCACCACCACCACCATCAACTAGACCGAGAACAAGCAGTTATCCTAGTTCTTCTAGAATTGGCCGAAGTGTTATGAAATATAACGTTAACCCAATTGAATATGTTCACTGGGATGATCCTAATGAACTTGTTGATCGTTTAAGACTTTTACTTGCTTCACAACAAGCTGGAAATAATTCACATGATAATGAAATTCAGAGTATTATTGAAGAACTACGTGAAGCTAAAATCATTTTATAAAAGATTTATAAATATATCAATTTAGTTTAGTCCTGCAATGACTCTCAATAAGTTTGGTCGTCACATTCAAAGTGAAAGAAACCTGCATGGAATTGTAAACTTTATTATTTCAGGACAATCAGTTTATCCAACTGATATAAATTATATTTTACAATATTCAAAAGATACTTTCAAAATTCCTGTACAAAACGGTACAATTATAAAATTTACGTTATTTCCACCAAATTTAACTTTAACTGTAGATGGTGAAAAGTATAATCAGCAAAATTTATCCACTTTAATCTTGCATCAAAGTAGTGAATTGAATATTGAAAAAGTATCTAAAGTTAAAACGATTTTTGTTGAATTATTAGTAAAATATCCTTTAATCAAAGATGAATAGAAAGCAACAACTCATAAATGAATTACACAAACCTGCTCGTAAAAATTTCCAAAGAAGACATGTAATTATAAGAGGTTTAAATGATTTATATCAAGCTGATTTAGTTGAAATGATTCCTTATTCTAAACAAAATCGTGGATTTAAATATATTTTAGTGATAATTGATGCATTTTCAAAATTTGTTTGGACAGAACCAGTTAAAAACAAAACAGCTCTTGAAGTAGCTAAGGCTATGAAAAAAATATTAATTAAACCAAATATCCCTAACAATTTGCAAACTGATCAAGGGAAAGAATTTTATAATAAGGAATTTAAATCTTTAATGCAAAAATTAAATATAAATCACTACTCAACATACAGCACAATGAAAGCTTCAATAGTGGAACGAGTTAATCGTACTCTAAAATCTATAATGTGGAAAGAATTTAGTATGCAAGGTTCACATAAATGGATTAATTTATTACCTGAAATTACGCTAAAATATAATAATACAAAACATTCTACAATAAATATGAAACCAGTTAATGTAAATAAACAAAATTTATTAACCGACGTATACAATAACATTAAATTAGCTACACTTGATAATAAATATAAAGTAGGTGATTATGTTCGAATTAGCAAATATCGAAAAATTTTTGATAAAGGTTATACAACAAACTGGTCAAATGAAATTTTTAAAGTTCGTAAAGTGCAACTGACAAATCCTACAACGTATTTATTGGAAGACACTGAAGGACAACCGATTTTAGGCGGATTTTATGAGTTGGAGTTACAGCGAGTCAAGCATCCTGACTTTAATTTAGTTGAAAAGGTAATTAGGCGAAAAGGAAATATGTTATATGTTAAATGGTTAGGATACCCATCATCACACAACAGTTGGATAAAGAAATCTGAAGTGGAATAATGTATGGTCCTAAACCTCAAGTTGTATACTGTTTACATTGTAATAAATGGTGTCAATCATATTTAGAATATGTTTCAACTTTTAAAACACATCTTCTTGCAGCACTGAGTTGTTTGTTAATTTGCATGCCATGTTTACCATATTTTCTTAAGTCATGTAAAGATATTAATCATTATTGTGTTAGTTGTAATCAGTTCTTGGGTAAAGGGTTTTAATAAAACATGTTTTTAATCATTTATTTGTTTTAATAAAATTGGTTTAAGTATAATATGTATATTATTTATCCTTCGCTGAAATCGCTCCCTATCCATCCTCGCTCGAATCCAATAATTATGATCCGTATTCGAAATTCCTGTTTTGTAATAATATGTTTCAGTTATTTCACAAAACTGCACTTGTTTACAATGCATTTCTTATTTTTGTAAATAAATATAATACAAAATAGTAAAACTGATAAAAATATAATACAAAATAGTAAAACTGATAAAAATATTATTTCATTTAGGTAAGTTGTATTATTTAAAGAGATTTCGTTGGTTGTTAAATAACTTGCGTTTCTTAAATAAAAGCTAAATTTAACAAATTTTTGTTCGTTTAATTGCAAAGAACATGAGGGTGGAAAAGTGGTATAATTTATAAACATTCGCATCCAGTTATCGGGCCAAGATTCATTTTTATTAAAACATGCAAAACAATCAATTGCCTCATTCGGTTTTGAAATATGAAGCGTTTGGTTTATTATTGCGTAAAGTAATATGTAATTGTTCATTGCACAGTCACTTGCTTACTATTCGTTTTATAATTGTACAAACGTTTTATAACAATTTTAATTGCTGCAAGATTTTAGTGACATTAACATCATGAGCATATTTAAAGTGATAATCGTTTTATGGATGGAATACACGCTAACATTTCAATATGAAGCTAACGTTCGAATAAAATTGAGCGAGTATTTGCAAGAGCTGCGAAAACTGGAAGATTGTAAATCAATAAATAATGTTAGAACTTCGGAAATTGAAAATATAAAATTATTAAAGTATTTTATATCGTCAGATTTGGCTCAGTGCATACTGCATAAGACAGGTAATTTTTTTATTTTTTTTTACATAAAAATTTTATTACCACATTTGCAGGATCCTATAAAGAGAGAAATTGGTAGTGATTGGGTTTGTAATATAATTGACATCTCGTTATATGTAATTCAAATAATTTTATTGTTAATTGTTGCTACATTAATTTTAACAATTGTACGCGTAGTTTTTAAATACAAATCAATTCTTAGTGATTAATTATTCATTTCATTAATTTTTAACAATGATGCTTAGTGTTTTACAATATATATTTTGTTTGAAATTAAAGTTATGTTATTAAACTTAAAATATCCTGTTTAATATGGTAAAATCCTCTTACATTGATTAAGTCTTTTACTTTACAAATCAGGTAAGATTAAAACAAGTTCAAAAGTTAAAGGTTACATTTATTTTTCACGCTTTTTATCCTTAATATAATATCTACACTTATTTAAATTTAATAAACACATTTTTCTTGAAATTAAATTTACGTTTTCTAAATATAAAATATCCCGTTTAATTTGATGCAATCTTCTCTCAAAGGTTGCAATCTGTTTCACCAAACAATGACGATCCAGAATAATTGTGTTTCTTTTTGCACACTTTTTAATCACCATAATGATTAATTGTCGAAGAAAACTGATGGATACTGTCCTTCTTCTTCTTTTTTAGTATAAATACAGAGCCCTTTTTTTAATTCATCTTCAAAATCACTTTCACTGAGATTAGAAAATCTTGAAGGTAAAATTAGAACCCCAATTTCAAGTTCACACGTTAACGCTACACCAAATTTTGATTTAATTTTCTTTACACTTATAATTTGATATTTTTTTTCAACTTCCAAGTCTTTCACTTTCACAAATTGTTTAATTTCACCAATTTTGTTTAATTTGTTTAGAAAACTCATTGTAGATAATATTTTTCTCAAGAGATGATATGAACTGAAGGAGCGTACAAGATCTCAAGCTTATATAGTATGCATGTTAATTAACTCACATATTTCGCCTAGATTATTTATGATGAATTCGTAAAATATATTTTAATGTCGGTATTCCACAAACGACGATGTCGAAAAAACTCTCAGTGACAGGTGATTTAATTAGACATGTATAATTAAGGAAAGATTATTTATGATTTAATTCCACACCATTGCTAGACAAACTGGCACCAAAATCTAATTAAGGAAAGATTATTTATGACTCACAAGCGTGGGAAACAAAATTAATGAATTCCACTAGACAGACTGGCGCCGGTTTCGTTTTTGAAAATTTGTAAATCCTTATGGGGAAAATACATGTTAAATTAGCCAGTACCTGCCTCACCTATCTACTTCCGTTCACAAGAGAAAAATTGAAAGGGTTTATTCAACGATATCTCAATCGTAGAGGTGTAACAACTGTCTTTAAAGACAATTCTCGAGGAACTGACTGGATCAAAGACTTCTTAAAGCGAAATAGACAGCTTTCTGAAAGATTCTCTGAAAACATAAAACGTTCTCATGCTGGAGTGTCGTTAATGAATACTTTGATCATCTCGAGAATACATTGAGAGGTGTGCCTCCAGAAAATATCGTCAACTATGACGAATCCAACCGATGACCCTGGCAAAGAGATGGTCTTTGCAGAAAAAGGAAGTAAGCATGCGCATCGGGTACTGGACACTTCAAAAACGTCTGCATCCGTAATGTTCGCGATATCGGCCAGCGGAGCTTTGTTGCCGCCCCTGCTGTTCATGTTTATCCCGAGTGGATAGAAGATGGCCCTGAAGGCGCTGCCTATAACAGAAGTAAGAGCGGTTGGTTTGACGCTGAAATTTTTGAAGACTGGTTTTCGAAAATCGCATATCCATATCTCAAGAGGAAAGAAGGAACGAAAGTGCTCATTGGGAATAACTTGGCGAGTTATTTGTCAATGAATATAATTGAAAAATGCGAGGAGTCCAATATAAAATTTATTTTTTTGCCACCCAACACAACTCACCTTACCCAACCACTTGATGTCGCATTTTTACGGCCTCTGAAAGGCGCTTGTCGAAAACTATTATTGGAATGGAAACAGAAAAACCGTGGCGTCCTACCAAAGAGTGTCTTTCCGCAACTCCTCAAGAACACTTTGGATTCTATTTCTCCCAGAATAAAAGAAACTTGTCAAGCTGGATTCAAAGCATGTGGAATCGTTCCAGTCGACCGCAATAAAGTTCTCAAAGGCCTACTTGGACAAAAAGAAAATATTGATAACACGGCTCTAGTTGAGAGTTTCCAAGAAATAATGTCGCAAGCTACAGAGAATCACGAAAATCAAACTAAATCAAAGAAACAGAAGAAAATAAACCTTCCTCCTGGAAAGTCTGTGACGATGGCTGACTTTAGAGGAATCCAAAATTCACAAAAGCAACCTGATGTACAACAGTCTGAATCCGATAAAGAAACTGAAGTAAACGAGCCCGAAAATCAACCAGATGATGATTTTGATAGCGATCTTGAACCCCTGTCATCCTCTCGCACGATGGCCAAAGCACTTCTGGGCAGTCAGTTATTAGACGTGGAACAGGAAATAAAGTCCCAGGAAATACTGACGATATTGTACTCAACACTTTTATCTTAGTCACATTCGTCTACAATAAAGAGACTGAAAAAACTATGTGGCAAATGTTCCGGAAAATACTAACGACAACACATTCAAAATCAGCTGTCTAAGGCAATATGGTCAAAATAGTAACAAGTTTATTTCTCCATAAGTAGAAGACATTGTAGAAATTAAGTTTGAACAAAGGTTCGTTTTGGGCAACCCCAGTATTTCTCGTGGTAGGCATGTTTTGGACCAAATTTAAGAAAAAGGTGACCCGTTGGTTAAGTTTTGTATTTTCTCACTGACAATGTGAAATCAATAGTTTTTCAAATTGTTTTTGATAATTTTAGGAAATTAAATCTGATGAAAATCTATTGGTGTTTTCCTACCCGTGTTTCTCCCAGAACTTGTTTATTTTTTTTATTTTTTTTCCTCTGTTACTGAAAGCAATTGTTCCATATTATAACTACAGCGTTTAAAACGGTTCAATGTCGTTTCAAGCGAGATAATACCAGAAAACTAACAATGTTCCATATTTTCCCTCGGCAGGTTAATATGGAACACTGCACAATTTTTTTTTCTGGTATGGAAAAAGTGATTCAATTTCTCTTTTCACATAACATGAAACTCTGTCATCAATGTTATTCTGTGTTTATTTTTCAGGCAAATAAGAATCCAAGGCAAAAAAGTTACAAGCAAATATTCAGAGATTTTGTTCCAAATAACCTCGTTTGACGGTATGTAACGCATTGGAGGGTTCCAATTATCCCATGAATTAACGGCAATTTTACATTTTGATGTCGACACATGCCACGTTTAAATACTGCCAATCGCGACAACTAAAATGTTACCACAAACAGTTTAATAGTGAGCAAAAACTGTAAAATAAAAAATCTCACTATATATACAAAATCTTTATTGACAAAGGTTACAAATTATTATAAATACATAAACAATTAAATACATGGAGTTTTCATGTCAATTGGCTATCGACCGAAGGTCTTTCTGCCAGGTATTCAGTGATCAATGAGTAGTAGCTAATGATAGGGAAATAGTGGGTGTTAATTATTTGGGTGAAATGATGAGATGAATTCATACAGAGTAGATGCAGGATGCTTAAATTTTCGGGCAACATTTTGATTACGACGAATACAGAATTGAGAAAGGAAGTGGAAGTTAGAGGGGTTACTTGCAAATTTCTCTGCGAGATAAACAAGACGATTTTCTATAGGGGAGACGTTTGTTGTGGTGTAAAGAAGATGGTTTGAGGGGTTGAACAGGGGATTGTTAGGATGGCGTATTTTAGTGAGTGCTCTAAGGGATGCACGTTCGCTTACTTGAATGGATTTAATAGTGGGGTTTGGTGATTGGAAGAAACTATTACTATTACACTATTATTACACTATTAAACTATGTTTGATATAATAAATAGTCGATTATTAAAGCAAAGTAGAAAAAAAAAGGTTTTGTGTGTTTTTATATGCCGATTTTGTCTATTTTAAACATTAGTAGTTATTGCTAGAACTGATCATCACCATTCATAATACATTTAGAATTCATAATTAGTTGTCAATTATTTTCGACTTTTTTGATCTCACATTACGAAATACGGGAAAGTATTGTGATCGTAATAGTTATTTTTCTACCAGGTGTGGAAAGTGCTAGTTTGTCGCACGATGTGCATATTGTTTCTATGGCCGTTAGAAAATACGCGGAGATTTATTCAGCCATATCAGCGCAGGGGGCGCTCCTTGGATGCACTCGATCCTGGGGGCGGATAAACAGAAACAAAACTGTCGTTTATGACAGTAAACGTCATATTTTTAACTTTGTTTCCGCGTTTTGTACTTTTTCGCATGTTAATTATTTCTCCAAACCGAGAAGCTGTTAATCTTATACTTCGCTGCTTGAACCACTTGGGATTTAAAACTTGACCTCGAGTTTAGAGTTCAATCAAATCCAAATTATTCGCCAATTTTTCTAGGAAAGCGTCTTTCAGTAAATTATACTGTTCTTCTTCCATGTCTTCTATTTGGGAATTAGGGCCGTAATCTTCATCAGTTGTTTGCATAGGTTCAAATTTACTTTTCTTTCTTTTGTCCGTCGGTTTTCCTTTAATATAATTTTTGGTATATAACCCAGGTTCGGAATCATTTGTAATAGCCGTATACAATATTTCATGGAACATACCCTCCGAGTTAAAGGAGATTACTGCTGCTTCACACCGCGTTTCGTATTGCCTACGTTGTGAAAAATTTACTCTTTTCCCACCAATAAATTTGCAAATAGTTGAATTGAAGTGTTCTGCATTATTAGTATCCATATTTCGAAGAAGGCTAGATGCATTACTTACTAATCTATTTAATCAATTCATACTATCATTAAATAAGCCCCAATCTTCCATTCCTGATATATTTTTAATTTCATGTTTTTTTTGTGCATTTAAAATATTCAATGACTTCGCATTGCTTGTGTTCTCCGAAAAAATGTGATGGCATATTTTGTATATCCTTTTGCAGTAGCAATATTTTATCGTGCATACCATTGTCTTCGCTGTTTCGATACCTTGCCGCTCCAACAATTGCGGATGGAAATCGCTTGACTTTGTTTCGGACTAAATTACGTAGATACTGAGAAACTGGTATATTTTTTGAGGTAATGCGCCTTCGATCTGTATGAAATGAAAACAATACATTTTCTACAATTTAGCCAAGCTATTATTACTTACCACATAGTTCTTTTAGTTTCTTACAAAAATTCCTCAACAAATAATTTTTGCTTTCTATTTTCTCGACACTTGTGAATGATTTTTCTATACACGCTGCTGTCACCGTCTTCCACTAATTTTAAATATTTTAGTCCGTACATTTCCAAGCTACGTTTGAAACTATCTAAAATTATATCAGCCTCCATGCTAGTTGATGTCCCATTACAAATTTTGTAGGATTTGTGATTTGTTTAAGTGATAATTGATATTGTATGATCGTTTGCACCAAGTTCCATCTGTTATCATGGTAATGTATGTAATTCCGTGAATATCAACATCACCCTTGTCTTCAGCTAATTGGCTTTCTTCCATGGCGACCTCTTGCATCGAAGTCCATGCTGTTTTATGAATGACATCCGAAACAATCTCAAGATAATTGCCAAAAGTTTTACTGGCCATTGAAGGAATATTCATAACTGCCTGCAGTTCTTTAATTTGAGAATAGCCAATGCCCGTTGATATTGATCCCAAAGCAACTGCAGTGTTGATATTGGCCTCTGACTCTGGTCTATCTGTACTGATTTCCTTCATAATGTTGCACATTTTACACTTCAATGTGAAAATGCTCTTTAGTCCTTTCCGTTCTTCACGAACAATGTTCATATTTATTAAAGAACAACCAAAAGGAGCATGTGTTTCCCCATTTAAAATTTGTTCAAACACAAAACCAATGCCAACGACACGCCTACTCAAATTTGATGGCTCCATGTTGTTACTTTGAGTGTTGTCTACAAATTGATGCGAGTCGTTACTCTGAAATGTAATAACGTTGTTTTCAATATCAACCGAAGCACTTGTACTAGCAATCGACTTTGTGTGGTTTCCAACAATAGTACCATTTTTCGTATGATTACCCCTACTGAAATATATTAACAAAATCAGTGCCCCAGCGAAGAATTATCATCGAATGGGCTTAAAAAATAAAACTATACATCTATACATACGGTGGACTTATTTCATGATACAATACAGTGGGAGCGAGCAAAGTTTAAAAGTAGATGTAAATTGATTATTGTGAATGAAACTTGTCATGTGAATGAAAATTGTATTCAAATTGTTACACAGTGACTAAAATTTAAAAAAAATGTGCATGCATTGACTTTGTAACATAACCAAGTGTGCCTACGGGTGTGAAGCAATAGATCCAGCAATAGATTTGAAAAATTCATATCTCTGAGAAAAGAAAACGAATCTAAAGCAATTACGAAAAGTGAAATGAATAGCACTAAAAAAATCAACCCTTCATTTTGACCCTTTATATTTTTTAACCCCTTTCAAAAAAAATTTTTAGTTTGCATCCCTAAATACAAATTCTTATTTTAATCACGAATATATGTACTTTTACAATCAAAAGTCAAAAAAACGTTACGGGCACTACTTCAATACAGAAAAAAATAATTTCTTCGTAAGTCGCAGAAATCCACACCTTGTGATTTTAATCCCGATTTTTAACAAAGTTTGCAATAGGCCATAAGACTGTTTATTTAGTTATAGCTGATTGCAAACTTTGTCAAAAATCGAGATTTATATGGCTATGGATTGCGACTGATGGGAGAAATTATTTTTTCTGGGTTGATGGGGTAGCCGTATCGTTTTTTGACCCTTGATTATTAAAGTACTTATATTTGTGATACGAATCAGCACGTTTATTTAGTTATGGTTGATTGCAAACTTAAAAAAAAAACAACAAAAAACTTTTTTAAAAGGGGTGACAAAATATACAGGGTTAAAATTAAGGATTGTTTTTTGTGCTATTAATTTAGACCTTTCGTAATGGTATGGCTTACTTTTCTTTCGATTCGCTTTTCTTTTCTGAGAGATATGCATTTTTTAAATCTATTGCTGGATCTATTCCTAACTTCCCACCCGTAGTGTGCCTTAACTTTGACAGCACATAAAAATCGAAAAGTATATTCAAATCAACGGCAATCTTTTTGACTCTTAGAAAATTAGACATTCTTTATTTGTTACAAATTTAATACAAACAGTTTGTGTCAGTTTAAGTTGTTACAGAAATGTACTTCTTACTAAAATCGGTCTTTTGTTATCTCCAAACAAGTAAAAAAAGTAATAAAACGTATATAGAGAACCCAGAGGCACTTTAAAATGACCCTTAGGACAAACCAAAGGGCCTCATGGCGCAACTTTTGTGAGGGCATTAAATCCGTATCGGAAACAGCCCGCACCAAGAAAATACTACCTGGTTGCCGCAGGGCACAGCCAGGCATTTTTAAAAAGGAGGAGAATCCCTAAGTCTGCTTCTGAAGTCACACTTTCCTGACTCCAAAAGCGGATCTGATGCAAACCATTAAAATGATTCAGAATACTTCCCCACAGCGGAGGACTGGAATATGAGCATGGAAATCGTCACCGAAAGCAAAATAGAATGGGCAATATTCTCCCCTTTCAAATCGCCAGGACCGGACGGTGTGTATCCTGCCCTACTACAGTGGGGTCTGGTGCAGATACTGCCGCTACTGTGCAGACTGTTTCGGGCATGTATTGCAATGCAGTATGTACCGAGACCATGGAGGGAAGCCAAAGTGATTTTTATTCCCAAATCAGGCAAAACTGACTACACGGCAGTCAAATCGTTCAGACCAATCAGCCTCACGTTTTTTCTTCTAAAGACCCTAGAGAGGCTGTGCGACAATTATATCAGGGAGCAGTGTTGCTTGAACAGCAAACTGCACCCAAGCCAACACGCCTACAGGCTGGGGAAATCGACTGAGTCGGCCCTTCATCATGTGGTATGAAGGATCGCTGGCAAACAAACAATCAGCCCTAGGAGCCTTCATAGACATCGAGGGAGCTTTTGATAAAGTCTTCTATGCCAATATAGAACAGGGTCTCAACAAACACGCGGTCCCCACAACGATCATTGGATGGGTCGGGGCCATGCTAAGGAATAGAACTGTCACTGCCTCAATAGGTAAAGAAAGCCAAACAGTAGCTGCCAGAGGGCGGGATGCTATCTCCGCTTCTGTGGAATATCGTTGCGGACGGCTTACTACGGCAACTAAACAACGCAGGATACCATGCTGTGGGTTACGCAGATGACGTGGTAATCCTACTCATTGGAAAACATGAAAGTGTACTATCTAGCCCAATGCAGAACGCTCTCAAAATCATAGAGGAATGGTACAAAAAACGTCTCTCTCGGTTAACCCGAAGAAGACAGAATTAGTACTGTTCACAAGAAAAAGGAAGATCAACACAGGTCGACTTTCCAAACTTTTTAACAACCAGTTATGCTTGGCTGGCGAAATACCTCGGTATTATACTGGACTCCAAGCTTAACTGGAAGAACCACATAGAACACAAGCTGAAAAAAGCCTGTGTCAACTTCTGGCAGTGCAGGGGCGCGCTAGGACCAACCTGGGGTTTTAAACCAAAGGTGGCCCGGTGGCTTTACTCTGCAATTGTCCGACCAGCTCTGACATACGGAGCGATAACCTGGTGGCCGAGAACTAACCAATCGGTAACCAGGAAGAAGCTAAACCACCTACAACGACTGGCGTCCTTGGCTATGACGGGTGCAATGCGCACAACACCCACGGCTGCAATCGAAACTCTACTGAACCTGACATGTAAGGGAGGTGGCAGTAAGCACAGCCCTAAGACTAAAGGCAAGTGGCACGTGGAGCCCGACAGCAAACGGTGTGAAACACGGGAAAACACTGAGAGAGGCAGGATCAACTCAAAGAATCCCTCGACCTGTCCCACCGAGACACCTGTTTAAGCAGCAATGCGAAATAAAAGATCAAATTGATGATAAACCAGAAATCATCGTTTATACCGACGGTGCTAAGAATCATGAAGGCGCAGGGGCAGGCATTTACTGCAAGTAACTTGACCTAAGAATCAGCATCCCCTTGAAGGGGAATGTGACGATTATTAAAACGGAACTTTTCGGGATACTTGAAGGTGCTCGGAAACTATCGGTACTGGCAGTCTCGATCAAATCCATTTTATTTATTTATTTATTTAATCATTTGCCCAACAGAAAAATTCCAATAAAGGACAATAAACTAAAATTAAAGTTAAATTATATAGTAATAATATAATGATATAAATATACACACACATACAAACACACACATACTCACACACACACATACACACATGCATGTATGCACATAATGCACACACGCACATAACCACAAAAACGCTGATACGTAATCATACACATGTATAAATCTTTAACAATTATATTACATTGTACTAGTAATTGAACGAAACTTACTTTTAACAAATTGAACAATTCTACATATATTATCATACATCACTGATATAATTAAACAAAGTGCACATTGTATTAACAGAAGAATGCATACCAATATTTGTGCGCCACGGTTCGATATAGAATGTGTTAACTGAACGTGTAAGACAACGTGGTATATTAAAAGATACAACTGATAATAAATTGAGACAATCAATTTTATTATTGAGCAATCCATATAAAAACCTTACACAAGCTATTTTACGCCGCAAATATAATTAATCTTCACCTATAGTTTCCCCTATGATTCTGTATTTTGATGTGTGCGAATTTATTTACGTATCCCTTATACACTTGTTTTTATTTTTGGGTTGTACAAATAAAGATTATTATTATTATTATTATAATTATTATAATTATTATTATTATTATAATTATTATAATTATTATTATTATTATAGTATCTAACAAATTAGTATTGGGAACATTTCTCTCTGGATAATTACCAGTATTTCTAAAGTATACGTGTTTTAAAAAACGCCTTTGAACTTTTTCCACTAAGGTGATGTAGTCATTATAGTGAGGTCCCCAGCCCAAAGAAACATACTCCAATTTCGACCGAACTAAGGAATAAAATAGAAGGTGTATGCATTTTACGTTTTCAATATCCTTACTCTGTCGTATTACAAAACCTAAGCATTTATTTGCGGATAATGCTATATTTTTAATATGGTTCTTAAAACTTACTTCACTATCAAAAGTTACCCCAAGATCTTTAAATGTTGATACTCTTTCTATTTCCATTTCACAAATATTGTATTCATATATTAGAGGTGACTTTCTTCTAGTGTATGACATTACTTTAAATTTGGATGTATTTAGGGATAGAATGTTGTCTTTACACCATGACGAGAGTATATTCAACTGTTCCTGCAAAAATTTACAATCGCCCAAGTATTCAGTAACGCAATATATCTTTAAATCGTCAGCATATGCCAAGGTATTACATTTCAGTTTTACAATTATGTCGTTGATGTAAATTAGAAATAATAATGGCCCCAAGTTAGACCCCTGCGGAACACCGGTCTTCATTACGTATTCAGTTGAAAGAAAATTATTGTAATCAACATATGCCTTTCTACAACTTAAGTAACTCTTGAAGAAGTTTATAAGCCTATTACTAAGTCCATAGTCTGATAGCTTCTGCAATAGAATACCATGATCAACCTTATCGAAGGCCTTAGACAGGTCGGTATATATTATAACATCCACCTGCAAGTTTCTGTCAATACTTTTGTTCCTCACTGACAGCAAATCAAACATAGCTGCGCTATCGAGATCAAGGATGGCCAGCAGCATAATACTGGAGTGCAGGCAAGCTCTAGACAAACTCGCCCCAATCAACAGAGTCACAATATCCTGGATTAAGGGACATTCAAATGATGAAGGGAACGACTGGGCCGATAGGCTAGCCAAAAGGGCTGCCCTGCAAAGGGAAGGCTCTAAGGCTTTGCCACTGGCACCACTCACTATCTCCCAAATACTTAAAGGAAACTCCCTTGAAGAACACAAAATGGAATGGCTACAAACTGACAAGTATGTGGTCGCGAAAAAAATCATCCACTCACCAACACCGAAGCTGAGCAGGAAATACATCGAATTACCAAGAAGTAGTTTGCGGCTGCTAATCGGTACCCTTACTGGGCACTGCAAACTAAACAAGCACCTCCATAATATAGGGGTGGTAAAAGATCCCCTATGTCGGAAATCAACTCAACAACTCAGGTGGTCCGTATTCGGAGAGGAGTGGCCAGATTGGTCACAACTGGGCAACACTCCACAAGGCCAACTACTTGACTTCACAAGAAGTTTGGGTTGACTTGAGGAGTAGGGCTCAGGAGGTGGCACAAAGGACCAACGAATGGTCCAAGTGCTGCGACCATTTGGTCGCCCTCCACAAACTATCACCATCATCATAAATAAAACGTATATGTATTATAGACCATGACTTTCAAACATTGTTATAAAAGATTTCAGAGTGGGAAACTACATTCGTTATGTTGATGATGTATACAAAATAAAACGTCGTATCAGAATTTTTTTTAAGAGCCTTAAAAATTTTTCTTTGTTATTTTCAAGGCACACTTAGTTGCATTTCAAAGTCAATTCCTGCTCTTCACTTTTTAAAAAACATGAAATTACTCCTATAGCTATTTTTTCAATAATTTTTTAAATATGAAAAGTATTACAAAAACATTTAAACAAATATTTAAGACAAGAAACAAGTGAACATCCTTTGTTTGAAAATATTACTTTTTAAAACCATAGATTTCTGAAATAAAATGTATTCATTTTTCTTTCAGTTTTGATTTATTATTATGAAACGATAATAGTTACATCAAATTTATCTTAATAATAATTGCAGAGACTGCCAAAATGAAAAGCTTGTAAACAATTTTTTGTTTGAAAGCCCTTTAGTTTCTGAGTAAACTGACTATTACAATTGGAAGTATAATTTGTCATCTTTGATAATCTTGACGTTCTTAACGTCATTATTATCCAATTTTGCAAAACGCTCGATGTACATTTAAACTAAACCGTGAAAGTATGAATATAAATTACCATTACACCATGAAATCGGAGAAAGTATCGATCACAATCCTGTCTCGTACTTCGTAACGGAGAAAGTAATAAAAAGTAAATGCGCAACTTTGCCTCCAATTAACAAACTCTTTATCTCTTATTATTACCGAGATAGCAATGCTAATGCATCGAATTTGTAGCACCCTGTATATCTCGAAATCCAATGAATAAGTAGAAATTAAATTCTTTACTTATTTGCGGTGTGAAGTAAGCAATAGAACCAGCAATAGATTTTACATATTAATTTATCTGAGCAAATATTATTTTTCCTGTCAGTCACAATTCATACATCGCAATTTATATGTCGATTATTTACAAAGTTTGGAATCAGCCATAACTGAATAGAAATAGTTATTATTAAAGTACTTGTATTAGTGATAAGAATAAGAATTTTTATTTAATTATGGCTGATTGGAGACATTGTCAAAAATCGAGATTGACTTCGCGAGATAAGGATTTTTGCAACTGACGGGGAAATAATTATTTTGGGATGAAGAGGTGCCCGTAATGGTTTTTTGACTCTTGATTATTAAAGTACTTGTATTAGAGATAAAAATAAGAATTCGGATTTACTTATTGCAAACTAAAAAAATCAAGACTTTTTTGAAAGGGTTGAAAAAATTATGAAGGGTGAAAACTTACGGTGATTCTTTTCGTGGTATTAATTTAGACCTCTTGTGATCTTTTGAAATAAAATGAAAGTCAATTTCCCTTACTGCATTATGGATGAATGAAATAATACAACGAAATATGAAGATAAAATTAGTGAAAAAATGCATATTTCAAAATACGTAACTTTACCTCAATTCAATCGTTGATTTATATCTGTAATTACATAACAAAAAGAAATATACAAATATACAGTAATAAAAAAAATAGTGATGCACTTACCTATTTCTCATATTACGACAAATGAGACAAAAAAGTGGTTTCACCACTGACAAATTTATCAAATGTTACTGAACACTTTACACTTCGGTGTTCGGTTACACAATACTGTCCAATATTACGGTTTGAGCGTTGCTACTCTTCAGGTTCGACGAAGATTCAGGTGCGACAAAGACCACGATCGAGTGTTTCACTGCTGCGGTTGAACGATTGGCGACGATGTTGCTATTAACATGTCTTTTGCAATTATTCACACTTATAGTAAGAAAATAAATGAAATAAGAATTTACACGTATTTTCAATATCTAATTTACTTCTGAACTGGTCATATTTACAGATTTACATAAAAGGGCAACTTTTTTACAATTAATTGAGGTGCGCTGGTAGCGGCAGTTTTAAGGGATGACAATATCGCGTGGTCATTTTCCTGGGTTGTAGAAAGAGGACAGAACAGCTCTCGAAGGCGTGACGAAAACGTCCCAGATATCAGATTTCGCTAATTTCCATGAGAATGACGTTTACATAATTCAATTTGGAAACATTATTACTTTTCAATCCGAAACATTTACATACTACCCGAATATTAATAAAATTAAACACTACTGCCACTACCACCTTATGTCCATGAGTACCTGTGCCGACGTAAACCATTATTCTTATTTACATTTTATTACGGGCTGCGCGCCTTTTATGAAACTCAAGTTGATAAGAGTTCATTCAACATAGTCACGCCCCTAAGCGTCGATATTCGAGGGTTATTCATTTCGCCGCTTGGTAGCAGATTATTACGAATCACTAATTTCTAGAAACGCGATCGCATTTTTCTCATCCATTATACATTTTAGAAAAAAAGGTTACATGAAAAATATATTCTAAATAAAGGTAAAAAGGGCAACCAAGAGGTTTTTTTAAATTTATTTATTTTTAATTTTTACTTTGTATTATCAAAAAAACAAAAAAATATAACTCTTGTATGCCATCGGTATAATAATTTTAGAAATAACTGTCAAAACAGATTTACATTTTATAAATTTGTAAGTGAAAAATCGGAGATTTAGATATATCCAGGACTCAAGAAAACTTAAGAAAAGCTGTGCTGTACGAAAAGCATTGGTATGTACGGTTGATCTTTTGCTTAAAGAAGTAAGTAAAGCAATTGAGGAAAAACAATATAGAATTAAAAAAAGATGGTGCAGTGACTGGATAAGAAACAGGGATAGGCACGGCGATTCTTCGGCTCTCTTAAGGGAACTTGCCTTAGAAGATGTAGAAGAGTACAGATTGTGCCTGCGAATGACGCCAGAACTTTTTGAGATACTGCTGAAGATGGTAGCTCCAAAAATTACGAAATGTGACAATTTTACGAGATGCTTTAACACCGCGAACAAAATTAGAAATCACACTGAATTTCTTGGCTAGTGGCAGTTGTTACAGAACTCTTCAGCATTTGTTCAGAGTATCTAAAACAGCAATTTCAAAATTGATTCCAGAAGTATGCGATGCGATATACGAAAGTCTCGGTAATTACATTCAGGTGAGTAACAGTAATTTTACTAGAATAAAATTTATTATTGTCATACTATTAAGAAACAAAACTTAAGCAAAGGAAGTGTTAAAATGAACATATTATTAAAAATTATTATATTATAATATTATACAGTATGTTTTTTTTTATCGTGGGCCATAGGATTTTACATGCTAAAAATTATACCTTGTGTTAGGTATATTTTATCATAAAAGGAAATTTTAATTAGTAATAAATCAATTATTTTTCTACATGATGCGCTGCATTAGAATAACTTAAACATGTTTTATTCCTGTAAAAAATTAAATTATTTAATATAAATAACTGAGCAAAAATAATCAAAGTACCTTGAATTTACGAAATGTCAGATTGACTGGTGAGGCAAGTAATCAATCGAATTTATACTAGAAAATGTCTGTTTATACTGTTGCAGAACGGGTGGAATTTGTAACGGCATTTATAAGAGGTTTGTCCAGCAGGAAAATAGTTGTATTTTTCCACAAGAAGTCAGGGAATTTTTATTTTAGGGAAATAGTTGACAACTTTTCTGCAGCATATTCCGATCGTTCGGTTCCGAGCAAAAGCACTTTTTAATGGAATAAATGATTCTAATTAAGCGCATCATGTAGAAAAATAATTGATTTAAATTATCAACTAAAATTTGCTTCAAAATTATATGATAAAATATATATTTATATAATTTTTAGCATGTAAAATCCTATGGCTTACGATAAAAAAAACATACTGTATAAACAATTATATATAATTATACAGGGTGTCTGCTTAAGTTGGAACCATATGGAAAACTTTTTTGTTATTGGTTATGTGAAAAAAATTATTGTTTATAAAAAGTTGTGCATGGTCCAAAACTTTAAATGCAACTATCAGATATCAATTTTTTTTAAATATCAATTTTTTTAAAATATCAATTTTACTCACGAGTAAAATACCTTTATTTTGTACAATACAGAAGAATGTTATAAAGTAAAGTTATTTTGAATTATAAGTTATACTTAAATATGCAATTACAGCCATTTAGCATTAAAATTAAGGTTTGGTGATTATTTACGTTTTACATTATACATTATTTGTGGTTATAAATTTTAATACTGAATTGATTTCTCTTATCAGTTAAAAATACGATAACCTTGCCATATGTTAATTTTTTTGAACAATCTTGCAATTTAAATACGTAATGAATGCATAATAATTATTTATTTTAGATAAAAAAATCGTATACGGCTTAAAAAATTGATACCTGAAGGTTGCATTTTAAGTTTTGGACCATGGACAACTTTTCATTAAGAATAATTTTTTTCATAAAATCAATAACAAAAAAGTTTTCCATATGGTTCCAACTTAAGAGGGCTCGTCATGAAATGGCCTTGAACGAATTCAATTCATATGCGACTGAATTGAGGGGAAACCTCCTTCCAGAAAATTTTACGGAAAGGAAAAGAGGGGTATAAGTGATATTGTATTGCTTGATCTCCTCCAGTAGTTTGTGACTCATTATATGTTCATCGTGCCGCACCGCAATCCCGCTTTCGATATCAAATTAAAAAGTAAACAATGCGCTTATAGGATTTTTGTTCTAGTTTTGTCATCAGACTGTTTTCATATTAAATTAATGAATGGAACAAATATCTCATATGCAAAAATTTTAAAATTAATTAAAATATAAAACTCTTCAACTGCATTATCTCGCTTATTTGAAAAGTTAGATAATCGATTGTTGTGTATTTTCAAGCCTTTAATTTAAAATATTTTCAATTGTTTCCTTAAAAATTCAAAATAAAATAAAAATCCCATTTTCATTTTATACAAATTCTTGCATATGCTAGAGGAAAAACTTGAATTGATATAATAATAATAATTATAATTATAATAATAATATCCTTTATTACCCAACAGGTATAACCATTTTACAAAGTAACATAAAAAAATGAAAACAATAATAATTAACTCTTACCAAATAATTGTGGCCATTAATATAACAAGAATATTATGCGATTCATAACAATCGAAAACGTTTTTAACATCCGAGATTATTATAAATCACAAATATTCGAGTTAAATTCAAAGCATTATCGTATCTTCGACGGTGCCGATGCTATGTAAATCAAATCAATAAATTATCTCTGACATAACCTCAAAGTTCTTATTAACGTTTGTTGATTCATAACTAACGTATTATGAGTAACTAACGCATCATGAAATAACAGTGCAATTATGATCCTAAAAGTATCAATAAATGTTTAGCTAAAAATGAACATAATAGATGAAAATTGATACACACCAAAGTTATGCTATTATTTAGTGGGACACTATTTGGTTTTATTATTATATTAATCTATGACCAAGTAAGTTAACATTTACTTGTTATTAGCATGGTAAAAATTACCTATCTTAGATTTTGAACCTTCTTCTTTTTATTTGTCTGTTTTGTTTTTCTGTTTTACTGTGCCTTGATTATATGGTGCGGCTC
Source organism: Ocypus olens (assembly GCA_910593695.2). NCBI lineage: Eukaryota > Metazoa > Arthropoda > Insecta > Coleoptera > Staphylinidae > Ocypus > Ocypus olens. Next base: position 34,081,685 of record OU343056.1, read on the forward strand.
CCTAATGGGCATTTAGGATGGCGAGGATCCACCAATTCTGGTAGCAAACACTCATAGTAAAATTGAATTAATTTGAATTTTATATGCATATTCCAGAAATCCCTTCTTCGGTTTATGTATATTACTTTCATTAGAGGATTCAAGAAGATAACTGAGGAAATCATCTCCCCACACAAAAAGCCGTAGAAACACCAATAAACGCTCAAATTAATCAATTTCATGGCCAAGTTCAAAAATAAGCACGACAAGAACAAATCGCTGCGGCGGCTGAAGATACTCAAGACCCACAGGCAAAAAACACAGCAGACAAAAATCAGAACGAAAATTGGACTGACATCGTACGCAAAAATCGACGGGCGCGCTCTCCTCAGCCGAACAAATTAACAATCGTCAGCCCAAAAACGAATATAACAAAAAGGAAAGGGGCAAAGCGTCATGGGGACATAACTTTAGTGCAGCCACATAAAAAGCGTGGCTACATATAGGTCGCGCGAAACCAAAGACTGGTAAATCACTTAACACATTTTTAACAACTCGTTGCCCATCAAGGACTTTTACAATCGAAAAACTGGAGTCCCAGAAATCAAATACAACATCGTCTTTTAAACTTGGAGCCGAATTCGATATACTAGGAGAACTTACAGAACACCAGATTTATGGCCATTAGGCATCTCCATTAGGCGGTTCAATTTTTTTCGAAAGTCAAAAGCCCACAAAGTTGAAACAATCATATGAAAAATCGCGCGACAAGGTTACTTTATTTGACTTAAACGTCCAATCAATAAGATATAAATTAAACGAATTTGAATTTTTTTTAAATCACCAACCTGAACCCATGGACATTTTATGCATCACTGAGCATTGGCTTCTAAATGAAGAATTGAGTTACTTTAAACTTCAGGATTATATCATTGCAACAAGTTTCTGCAGAAAAAGACTGTATGGATGATCGATGATACTGCTACGCCGTAATCTTCCATTAAAAATAGTTGACAGTATAGTGAGTCTCTCTACAGAAAACCAGTGCGAACTATGTGCTGTCGAAATACCATCCCTACAAATAAGTGTATTATGTGTGTATAGAGTGCCAAACTCTTTTCTTCTCAGAATTTTTATGTACAATTTCCAAAGCGATACCACTTTTAAAGGAGCGGCATACTATAATCGCAGGTGATTTCAATGTAAAGTTTGGTACTAATGACTTCCACAATTTACAATTTCAAGATCTAATAAACTCTTTCCGCTATTCAGTTACCATTAGTGATACAACTAGGAAACAAAACTGCCTAGACAATATAATGGTAAACAGTAATCTTCTAATATATGAAATTTTCGTGTCACAGTGTTTGTAACAAAACTCCTCCGAAACGGCTTGACCGATTGTTATGAAATTTTGTTTGTATATTGAGTAGGTCTGAGAATAGGACGTAAACTATTTTTCATACCCCTAAGTGATAAGGGTGGTCCACCGCAAATTTTTTTTTTATTTTTTGGACAAAATTTTTTATTTTAATTTTTTTATGATTTGGCATTAAAAAATACATACAACCCTAAATTTTTACCCTTCTATCATCAACCCCTATTTTTTAATAGCGATTTTAGTACTTTAATAATTTTTTCTACTCCTTGCCGTATATTGATTAATTCCCTAACAATAAACTGTACGGATATAAGCTATTTTTCGGTTAGGTGTACGGATATGAAATCCAGGTTACAGATAGAATAGAATAGAATAGAATAGAATTTATTTTCGAGAACAGATACATTTATATGTATATACTCATGTCAGAAATATAAATAATGTATAATATAAAACAGGTAGTGACAAAAATAAATATAAATACATAATAAAAATACAGACTTATTGTAAAATAACATATAGAACATACAGTGAAATTTATTACATTATGTTGCAGTCCAAGAATTCTCTAACACTGTAGAATGCTCTCTCAATCAATACCGATTTGACATTATTTTTAAATTTATTTTACCTACGACAACTTGGATATATGCTCATTACATGCTTGGTAATGATTAGTATATGTAGTGCATTGCTCACGCATTTCATTCTCGCATCGATTATCTGTGCTAGAATATATTCCAACACTGTACTGTCATACGTGAAGCCTAACCTTCAATGTGTCAAAATGACGGAGTAGATTTAAAGATGTTTGCTTCGCCGCTTCTACATACATGGGGCGTTAGTTGTAGTACCTTGGCAAATTTGTTGTTTTCGATGTTTGTCTCCATACTATTTATATATACTTTTAAACACTAAGAATGTATAAACTCGAGAAATGATATGAACCATAAATTATATTGCGGTTGGCGGCTTGGTTTTTGACCGACGTTTGTTTCCGCGGTAACGGTAAGCAGGTGCCTCTGATAAAAGTTATCGCGTACGAATTGTCCGCGTTCGGTTTGTAATTATCTTAACTATCACAATGAAGCTCAACAAAGTTGTCGTAGGTAAAGCATAGTGTACAACTCGCATGGAATGACTATTTCTCGCTCTTATGAATTGCAGCATTCGCCTTTCGGCTCATGCTGCAAACTTCATACTCGCGAGAAATGTATGTCATTCCATGCTCGTTATACAATATACTATTGTTTCATATAATAAATAATAAACAACCATTGTTATAGAACGTTGCGTCGGCGGCGGCAGCGACGGGACAACGTCACATCAAACGTCAAATAATTAACCCTTTGCACTCCGTTGTCGGATCCAGGCCGACATATAAGATATGAACCGCAACTCCGGTGTCGGACCCAGGCCGACACGCTTCTTCCCTTTGCACTCCAGACCGTTGACACATATGACGAGTCAGCAGCTCCGGTAGTATATTCTTGAAAACGTGTTTATAATACAGGGTGATGCAGAGGAAACGCATGTTTTTCAATATTGAATTACTGGGACACAATGGGTTGAAAATAATAAAAACAAGTATTAAATGATAGGTATTTTAATGCAGTTTTTGAAATTACATACCATATTTAGGTTCGGAAAATAATGTCTTTGAGATGACGTCCTTCTTGCTGGATACAAATTTGGATCCTCTTCTGAAAATTACGGACGGCTCTCTCCAACATTTCATTCGGCACGGCTTCAATTTCCTGACGAATGGAATTCTTAAGGTCATCGAGTGTGCGAGGCTTGTTTATGTACACTTTTGATTTCAGATATCCCCACAAAAAGAAGTCACATATCGACAGGTCGGGTGAGCGAGGGGGCCAGTGAACATCACCAAATCTCGAAATCACATGTCCTGGGAACATTTGTCGAACCACTTCCATGGATACTCTCGCCGTGTGAGCTGTGGCACCATCCTGCTGAAACCAAATGTCTCTCATGTTCACTTGACGCCTTTCAAGTTCTGGGCGAAGGAAGTTGTTTAACATTTCAACGTAGCGAGCTGATGTAACAGTAACTGCAATTCCTTCTTCTTCAAAAAATAGGGTCCAACAATCCCCAAGTTTGAAATGCAGCACCACACTGTTACCTTTAAACTGTGCAGAGGTCTTTGGTGTAATTCTTGTGGGTTCTCCGATGAACAATACCGAAAGTTTTGAACATTGACGTAACCGTCAAGATGAAAATGTGCTTCATCACTCATGAAGACTGTAGCATCGGGATCTTCCGTAAACATTTCATCCATTATGCGACAAAACTCTCTGCGCTGTACAAAATCCCCTTCATTAAGCTGCTGGACGATCATTATTTTGTACGGATGGAACTTGAGGTCATCATGTAAGATGCGGTGAAGCGAACGACGTGACATACCCAGCGCTACAGCATGTCGTCTAGTTGATCATCTGGGACTAGTAACAACTGCCGTTCTCACTCGGTCTACATTTTCCGGAGTACGAACTGAACGGGGAAGACCAGGTGGTTTTTTTTTTCATCACAGAACCAGTACTTCTAAACGCTGCAACCCATCGGAGTACGGTATTTCGATCAGGCACTGCACCTCGACGTCCAACTCTAAAATATTGACGGAAAAGACGTTGCACTGTGACTACAGAATCATTGTTTCTAAAAAACTGCTCGACAACGAACACACGATGTTGTACGCTCCAACGCTCCATAGCGACTGAAACGGCATTGCATGGGCCGTCTGCCAACATTCGTTCAAGGTCAATACCCCCTCCCGTCGCCGCGTACTAGCGGTTCGAAAAACATGCGTTTCCTCTGCACCGCCCTGTATAAACAAAAAAAATTAAACTGCAACAAATCAAAGTATTTATTTTTTAACTGGATTATATAAAACATATTGTAATTAACTTTTTTTTGAGCGCGTTTGTAAAAACTACTCTAACGAGGAACACAATCTGTGTTTTATGATCTGTATTTGGTACTTACATAAAAATTATATTTGCACAAAAATACGCATTGCTTTATGTTCGTTCCAAGAATTGTTATCGCCGTTTGTAAAACCCAATTAAACGAGGGACGCATTCTGTGTTTATATTACAATAATATTTTGAAATAAGTGATGTGGAAGATGAGCTGGATTTTGCAATGCACGCAGACGCAGACAATTCAAATGGAATATTTATGGACGAGCCGGGAAATACTTTAGAAACAGATAGTGATGGTAGTGACATTATTATAGTGCGTAAAAAACGAAAAATTCCAATTATTGAATCGAACTCAGACGATGAAGCACCTGTAGACAACAGTAGGTGGACCGACATTTCAGGAAGTGACACTCCCTTGCAAAACATAATCTTCTCAACGGGAAATAAAGTACCAGGACCGCAAATCTTCAATATCGACGAACCTATACAATTTTTCAAATTGTATTTTACGGATGATCTTGTGGACGAAATTGTAGCGGAAACGAATAATTACGCTAAAAATAAATTGGAAAATAAAACTCTTAGTAAGTATTCAATATGGCATACTTGGCGTGATACGAATCGAGAAGAATTCTGGGCTTTTATTGGAGTCATCCTCAATATGGGCACAATGTATTTACCAAATATGCAAGACTATTGGTCAAACAACAGTAATACTAAAATATTGTTTTTTGCTAATGTATTCACGAGAAAAAGGTTTAACCAAATATTTTGGATGTTACATCTGAAAACAATCGACCCTCAAAGGACAAATATAAGAACCCGTATTCAACGGGTTAGTAATTTTTTAGAATACATTAACTCAAAATTTTCGGAGTATTTTATACCTGGTAAAAACATCTGTGTTGATGAATCAGTTATAAAATTCAAAGGCAAAGCAAGTTTTATAACTTATAATCCAAATAAGCCTACTAAATGGGGCATAAGAATATACGTTTTGGCGGATTCTAAAACAGGGTATGTTTACAATATCCTTCCCTATTATGGCAGTATTACTTCCGATAGTCTTATCAAACCAGATTTACCTGTTACCACTAGGATTGCGTTGCATTTGTATAATAAATTATTGACTAATGTACCAGACGCACAGGGATACCATATGTTTACGGACAGATATTATACAAGTTTACCATTGGCAGATAAATTATTGAAAGTAAAATGTTATCTCACAGGAACATTAAAAATTAATAGAAAGGGAATACCTGATTCGATCAAGAAGCCCAAATTTCCCGAAAATAAATGTGTTGCTTATAAAAGAGCGAATACAATGCTATTGTCGTGGAAAGACAAACGAATAGTCACGCTATTGAGTACTAGCGATAGTGCCGAATTTGTTACCAAAATAAGATTTTTGAGAGGAGGCGAACAACAAGATATCAATAAACCTAAAATTGTAGAAACTACACAAATTCAATGGGCAGTGTTGATCGCGCTGAAAATTGCTAAAGTGGTGGTGGAAAATGTTTTTTTGGGGCTTGGAGATGTCAAGTGTCAACTCATACATTTTATATAAAAGTGTGAAAAAAATAAAAAATGAAAAGCCATTGTCGCATGTGAAGTTTGTGAAACGATTGGTGGATCAGCTTGTGGGTGATTTCTGGGAAGATCGTTCAAGACCGTCAACATCAACGTCTGAAATTAGGCTCAATAAGAAATTGCACATTCCGCGAAAAGGCAAGAGTAGAGACTGTGCGGGCAAAAGACGCGAAACAATCGAGTTTTGCGACACTTGCCCCGGAAAACCAAACATGCACGTTGGAGATTGTTTTGAAAAATATCACACAATGCGTAATTTCAAAACGTAAAATTTTTATTTTCTTGCAAAATTTATCAATTAGAATATGTTTTATATAATCCAGTTAAAAAATAAATACTTTAATTCGTTGCAGTTTTGTTTTTTTGTTTATATTATAAACACGCTTTCAAGACTAATATACTACCGGAGTTGCTGACTCGTCATATATGTCAACGGTCTGGAGTGCAAAGGGTTAATTTACATTTTTATATAATCGGAAATCATCATGGAAAGTGAAACTGATTCGAATAATTGTACCCCACCTGAAATTAGGAAATCTGCTCAAGATATCCAGTAGGGATTACTGCCGATCAGATCCCGTCCAAAATATGACTTCGCATAGAAACAATATATGGATTGGTATACAAGTAAGAATGTGAAAACTATCAATGAAAACGTTATGATTACGTGCATAGAAAACATTTCTAAAACTGATAAACCTTCAACATTGTAGACCACGCATTACAGTGACTTTTTTATAATGGAGACGTGGCCGCGACAAGAAAACGTCATTTATCAAACGTCAGATCAATTAATTTACATGTTTTTTCGGTATTCATTATGAAAAGTGAAAGGGATTTCAGTCGTAGAAAAAGTTATCTGTACAACACGAGTGGATATGATGCCCCCATATCTCACTCGGCATTGGGGCACTCGCCTACGGCTCGTTCCCCAAACTTGCCTTCGTGAGATATGTGCATCATATCCACTCTTGTTGTACAATATACTATTCTACTCTCGGCGATCGACTGCTCGATCAGTTATTCCGGCCAGGCGTCTACCGGTGTCACTTCTCACACCGTAACCAGCACTCACCGACGTTTAGAGCCTAAATTGTTTTCGGCCATTATCGTCACCAGTTTATTTGCTTAATTCCAATGGGCACACCAGTTATCTGCCTTAATATATATGGACCATTCGCGGACGACGTCGCAGCGCAGTGGAGCCGTCGTTCGTCACCAGTTTATTTGCTTAATTTTCATGGGCCACACACGGACGACGGCGCAGCGCAGCGGAGCCGTCGCCCGTCACCATTTATCTGCCTTAATATATATGGACCAAGCACAGACGACGGCGCAGCGCAGCGGAGCCGTCGTTCGTCACCAGTAATAAGCCATGTATTGACGACGGCTCCGCTGCGCTGCGCCGTCGTCCGTTACCAGTTATCTACCTTAATATATATGGACCATGCACAGATAACAGCGCAGCGTAGCGGAGCCGTCGTTCGTCACCAGTTACCTTGTTTGATTTTAAAGGGCTACGCATGGACGACAGCGCAGCGCAGTAGTTACTTTGCTCAATTCATGATTATGGTATCGATTTTAATACGTTGGCAGAACATAAAATGAAGAATGTTATGTATCATAGAGCATTACAATAATAAACACTATGTTTTTTAATATTTTTTAAAATTAATTATACCAATTCGAATTTAATATTCATAGTTAAGACAGGAAAACGTCTGTCGGGTCAGCTAGTAATAATATAACTTTCTCTGCAAATGTCATTAGTACCGGACTATCTGATCACCACGGGTAACAGATAAAGCTGGCTTTATGTATCAAAATTAAATTCAACAAAAAAAATTGTCACATTCATAACTCAAATAGGTTTGATTAACCCTCTTAAATTAGGCGTTAGATGGCGCATTCAGTTGATTAGTTATTTACTCCTTATTGGTTCAAAGTGACAGTTTGTGCGGCGTTGCGCTATTGTTTACACAGTGACATTTTTAGTTTGGTGCATTTGGACTGTGCAAAAATAATGGCTAATATCAACTTTGTGTAAGTACTCCTTCTTTGTAAGGCTATTGTTTTTTTTTATTTTTAACGTTTGTACTTAATAAAATAAACATGTAGGTTTATTATTTGCTACAATTCCGGTAATTTTATAATAATACCATTGCTTGGCACGCTGCTCTTATGCTGTGTTGCCAACGCTACGCTACGCTAGGCGGTTTGACTACTACTATAATTTATTTTATAGCGGTGGGTTAACCTTACAAGAAGCTCTTGAAATGGCATATAATGATGACATTGACGAAATATTTATTGAACCTCCTGATGGTTTGATGTTAACAGACGAAGATTCTGGGGATGAAGATGGGGGCACCTTGGATAATTTACTTGGTTCACAATTTCGGGCGCCGACTGAAATAAAACTGCTCAATCACGAACGTATTGGAGGGTGTGGTTCTGATCATGAACCGCCAACTGCTGCAATAAAACTGCATGGGCAATCGACATCTGAAAATGCACCACGCGTTTTAGGGAACAAACGAAAAGCAAAACCAGCAAAACCTCCTAAACAACACATTGAATGGATTATAGGAGATTTGCAATCCAACAAAGATGAATTTCCCACACCAGATTTTTCTGCATATATGAATTTAACTCCAGTAGAATTATTTGAAAAATTCTTTGACGAAGAATTGCTGTTGTTTCTCATACAAGAAATGTCAAATTATGCAATATTTAAAAATGACGCTGACCCGAAAGTTTCCATTGCCGAATTGAAATGCTTTTTAGCTATATTGATTTTGAGTGGTTACAACGAATTGCCAGGAAAAAGATATTATTGGGACTCGGAAACAGATATGCAGAACAGATTAGTTGTAAATTCCATGCGGCATTGATTTCTTCAAATTTCTAGATTTTTGCATTGCGCAAATAATACCACTCCAGACGAATCAGATAAAATTTGGAAATTGCGGCCTCTAATGGATAGGATAAAAAGTAAATGCTTGCAACATTTTGTTCCCGAAAAGAATCTCTGCTACGATGAAAGCATGATAAAATATTGCGGTCGACACAGTTATAAGCAATTCATTAGGGGCAAGCCAATACGTTTTTGGCTACAAGATGTGGTGTTTGAACACCATGTCTGGTTATTTAGTAAATTTTGAACTTTATCAAGGTAAAAATTAATATTGGGCACAATTTGTGCCAAATTCTGATATTTCTCGGTTTCAGGTAATAATCCACGCCGTTCCCAAGAATATGAAGCATCATTCGAAAAAGCGGCCGCTCCATTTGTAACTATGTTGGATGAAGTATCCCAACTAAAAGGAACACGCGCCTATGAATTGTACTTTGACAATATATTTACTGGTATACACTTGCTAAAACATTTAAAAGAAAAGGGATATAATGGAACTGGTATACACTTGCTAAAACATTTAAAAGAAAAGGGATATAATGGAACTGGTACAATTAGGGACAACCGAATTCCTAAGGGATGCCCACTACCTTCAAAAAAGCTGATGGAAAAGAAACCAAGAGGAAGCTATGTATCAATAATTGACCGAGACGATGGAATAATATTTGTGCGATGGTTTGACAATGCTGTTGTAACTATGGCTTCTACAAGCAATGGTGTCCATCCTTTGGGTAACGTTCGGCGATATTCGCAAGCAGAAAACAAAACTATTTCTGTGAAAAGGCCACATATAACAGCAAAATACAATTCATGTATGGGAGGTGTTGACCTCATGGATGAAAATATCGCACGTTATAGGGATAGTATAAGAAGAAACAAATGGTGGTGGTGTATTTTTACATGGATACTAGATATATCTATTCAAAACTCATGGCAACTTCATAAAAAAATGCGGGGGATCAATGAATCAATTAGAATTTCGTCGATACATTTCAAGAACTTATCTTAAACGTTACGGCACTGAACCAAAAGCCCCGGGAAGGACGTCATCTTCTAAAACATCGTCTAGGGTAATATATGATATTAGATGTGATGGATTGAATCATCTAGTAAAACAAATAAAAGAAAACAAAAAACGTCGTTGCGCAGGTAAAGATTGCAGTTCCATTGTCAGAATAATGTGCGTAAAGTGTGATGTGGATTTATGTAAAAAATGATTTTAAGTTATCACACAATATAAACAATTTTATAATATATATTGTAGAAGCTGTAATTTTTTTCACTCCTTTAATACATGGTAGTGTAAACGCCTAGCGTTGCCAACTGGCAACACTATTTTTTCCAATATAAAAACATAATTTTTGTTCTTTCTCATTACTATTAGCCTAGTAGATTTAAAAAAAAATGCAACTACAACTTTATTAAAAGCAAAAAAATAATCTAGGCGCTTAAGGGTTAAGTTATACCAATTACTTGATACCGTAGACTGGAGTATTGTCCATGACAATGACAATATCGACGTATGTTTTGATAACTCTCTGTCAATACTTCAAAATGCTGTGAACGCAGTATTGCCAAAAAAGAGTACTCACCACAAAATAAATCAGGGAAACTAAAATGGTACAATGATAAACTTAAAAATATCCGCGAAGAAATGCATTTGCTTATAGACCTAAATAATACATACCCAAAGTTAAATTTAAACGAATCGGTCAAAAAATTAAAAAGCACTATAAGAAAGAGATCATCATACAAAAACAACTAACAAATGATGCATACATCACAGATTCCAAAAATTATTCTAAAGCTATGTGGAATGTTTTAAATACAAGCCGAAAACAAAACTCTAGAAATGTAGAAATAAAACCTGATCAATTCAATCACTACTTTTCAAGTATTGGAGACACGGTTGCCAATGCATTGAAAACAGAAGAGCTAACTGACAACTCAATAAAAAACCTACAAATTCCAAATATCAAAATGCCAAATATTAGCTTTGAAATAACTAAATTATCTGAATGTGAAGTCCGAGACATAATTAATAAGCTCTCAAATTCAAATAGTCTTGATGCCTATGGACTGAACAGCAAAATAATAAAACATATAGAAAATATAATTATACCTGACTTACCAAATTAATCAATAGATCAATTGAGGCTAATTTATTTCTTCGGTCACTAAAAGTATCTAGAGTCGTCCTAATTTTTAAAAAGAGTGATACATCAGATGAAAGTAACTACCGACCAATTTCAATCATTGCAATAATTGGTAAAATATTCGAAATGGCAATTAAAATCAGACTATTCCATTACTTTGAACACAATAACTTGTTATACCATAATGCGCAATTTGGTTTTCGCGTAAATAAAAGTACAGTGTCAGCCTTAATAGAATTCATAAATTAGATATACACGTGTATCAATAATGGTCAGTATGTCAGTGCCCTTCTCTGTGATCTGACAAAGGCATTTGATTGCATTTCGCATGAAGTACTGCTAGAAAAACTCAAGTATCATAAAATTGATGAAAACTCAATTCAATTCTTTACATCTTATTTCAAAAAACAAAACCAATTTAACAAAATTAAATATATTAACACTACCTGGTATACAGGGTGTCCGAAAAATATGGAATATCCCGTATAGCTTAGTAAATATCCACTTTAGAAAAAAAGTTTTTAATAGAAGTTATTTAACACTTAGTTATCCACCACCTTGTGTATATCAATTTTATTTTTTGCTATAAACAAAAGCGCAACGAATAACACTTACATTTGTTTTAATGACAAGGCACATCTTTATTATACTGATTTAATACAGTTTTTTTTCTCTTTTCAACGATATAAAACTTGATATATAAAAAAAAATAATAAAAACAAGAAAATGTTTTGAATATTTATTTTTTGTAATATCAAATTGTTTAACAAATGAATAATGTATTGAAACTAAACTCACAGCAAATGTTTAAAATGTAAACCATTCATGATTTGACAGTGGTAAATTCGGTTTTAAGAACCATCAATAGGTTTTGGTTAATGAAATGAAAATAAATTTCCCAGACATTTTCTTATTTTTCTTGACAGTTTTCTTATGTAAAGGTAATCAAGTTTTATGTCGTTGAAAAGAGAAAAAAAATCTATTAATGAGTAATAAAGATGTGTCTTGTCATTTAAAAAAAAATGTGTTATTCGTTGCGCTTTTGTTTATAGCAAAAAATCAAATTGATATATCCAAGGTGGTAAATAACTAACTGTTAAATAACTCCTATTTAAAACTTTTTTCTCTAAAGTGGATATTTACTGAGCTATACAGGGTATTCCATACTTTTCGGACACCCTGTATATATATATATATATATGTATACAGGGTATTTTTTTTATCGTGGGCCATAGGATTTTACATGCTAAAAATTATACCTTGTGGTAATGTATATTTTATCATAAAATTTTGAAGGAAATTTTAGTTAATAATAAATCAATTATTTTTCTACATGATGCGCTTAGTCAGAATAATTTAAACAAGTTTTATTCTATTAAAAAATGAAATTATTTAAAATAAATAACTGAGCAAAAATAATCAAAGTACCTTGAATTTCTGAAATGTCAGATTGATTAGTGAATTAATTTCATTTTTTAATGGAATAAAACATGTTTAAGTTAATCTAATTAAGCTCATTGATTCATTACTAACTAAAATTTGCTTTAAAATTATATGTTAAAATATACATTAACACAAGGTATAATTTTTAGAATGTAAAATCCTATGGCCCACGATAAAAAAAACATACTGTATATATATATATATATATATATATATATACCGGGTGTGGCACTTAAGACGCCTCGGACCATAGCTCCTTTACGATAAAAGCTATCGAAAATAATCTAAGAACAAAGTGGTGCATAGTTACCGTCGCTATGTTTTAAAAATATTTCTAATCATCAGTGGCGTGCCGTACTCCAGTGGCGTACCAAACTTATGTTTTTTTAAATGGAATGCCCTATTTTTTATTGCATATTTGGAAAGTGCTCGACGAGTACTTATTTTTTTATCTAACATGTTATACCCTTCACTTTAGCGGTTTCGCTGTTATAACCCTTTCTTTCAAAATTGCGCCCCATTTTTGAGATTTTTTTGTAGAGAAACTAATTGACGCCGGCGCCTAAATTTTGAATTGAGGTACAGGTTAAGACCTCGTATACCTTCACATAATTTTTTTTCGGGTAATTTATGGCAAAAAAATTATTTTTGATTGATCTTCGCATGTTTTTTCCGAAAATTTCAAATGGCACCCCCCTAAAAAAATTACGGCGTTGTACAGCCAAAACTCTAAATTTTTCATTGGTGTAAAAAAAAACACACATTGCATAACAAAATTTCGGAGAAAAAAGGAATTTCATCGCAAATGTCGGGAAACGTTTTCCGTTCCCAAGTGTGCCATGAGAAAACAAAAGATTGGTAATTGTCAAAGTAAATTATTAGACGTCAGTAGCAGCCATAAGTCATTTTTGATAAACGTTCTAAAAATGTTCCGAACTCAAGAGGAAATGGTTGACATGATATTTATTCTTGGAGAATGTAACAAGAATTGTTTCTTGGCATCACGAGTGTACGCTGCGAGATATCCGCACAGGGCACATCCAAATGAACGTGCGTTTCAAAAAGTGTTGGAGAGATTTACTACTACGGGAAGTGTGAAACGGCCAAGGAGAGTTAGAAAGAAGGCAGTTATTACCGAAAATAATGAACTGCGGTATATCACCAGAAGTTGCGGTTATGCCTCCAGCAGGAAGGTCGTCATTTCGAACATTTAGTTTAAGTTGTTAAATTTGCTTTATCTGCATTTTTCATATCATGTTGAATAAATAGGTACATACCATTATGTTGACCGTATTTGTGTATTTGTTTTGGTACTTTGACAATTACCAATCTTTTGTTTTCTCATGGCACACTTGGGAACGGAAAACGTTTCCCGACATTTGCGATGAAATTCCTTTTTTCTTCGAAATTTTGTTATGCAATGTATAATTTTTTTTACACCAATGAAAAATTTAGAGTTTTGGCTGTACAACGCCGTAATTTTTTTAGGGGGGTGCCATTTGAAATTTTCGGAAAAAATGACAACATACGAAGATCAATCAAAAATTATTTTTTTTCCATAAATTACCCGAAAAAAAATTATGTGAAGGTATACGAGGTCTTAACCTGTACCTCAATTCAAAATTTAGGCGCCGGCGTCAATTAGTTTCTCTACAAAAAAATCTCAAAAATGGGGCGCAATTTTGAAAGAAAGGGTTATAACAGCGAAACCGCTAAAGTGAAGGGTATAACATGTTAGATAAAAAAATAAGTACTCGTCGAGCACTTTCCAAATCTGCAATAAAAAATAGGGCATTCCATTTAAAAAAACATAAGTTTGGTACGCCACTGGAGTACGGCACGCCACTGATGATTAGAAATATTTTTAAAATATAGCGACGGTAACTATGCACCACTTTGTTCTTAGATTTTTTTCGATAGCTTTTATCGTAAAGGAGCTATGGTCCGAGGCGTCTTAAGTGCCACACCCGGTATATATGCTGGAGGGAAGTAACGGTCGTACTTGTTGGGAATAGTAACAAATTTTTTCGAAGAAAAGTCCTCGTATCAGGGAATCCGACCAAAAAGGGTGTTAATAAGTCATCTATTTATCATATACCGAGCTTTCGCAAATCTTTATTTGCTTCATCAGGGTGACGCTACAATTAATATTATTATTATACTATTAATTATACTTTTATTAATTGTAGCGTCACCCTGATGAAGCAAATAAAGATTTGCGAAAGCTCGGTATATGATAAATAGATGACTTATTAACACCCTTTTTGGTCGGATTCCCTGATACGAGGACTTTTCTTCGAAAAAATTTGTTACTATATATATATATATACCGGGTGACCCAGGGATCTGTAAAAGCCCCATAACTTGTTTGCTATTTGAGATATCGACTTCTAGTTTTCTTGAACTGGTACCCACCCTTATTCTACATGTTTTAAAAATATGTATGTTTTTGTACAGGGTGTCCCAATATACATAACAGAACAAAGTTATGTTTTTTTAAATGGAACACCCTATATTTTATACTTTATTTTCAACCCTCTTGAGAAGCTGATGAAAATAGTATAAGATACCATGGGTCTATAATGGACGGTTGGTTAGTTATGAGCAGACATCGGAAAATATGCACTATAAAATGTAAAAAATATGCACTATCATATGCACTTTAAACAGTGAATATATGCGCTATTAAATAAACATATGCACGATCCAAAGTTTATTTTTTTAAGGGAATCGCTGTGGAAAAAAATGAATGGTAAAATAGCATTAAAAAAGTCACAAGTTAATATACAGTTTATAATGATTTATTTTTCACACATAATATATTTAGAAACAGACAGATTGAAATAGATGCAACTATAAACATGAATAATTTTTGTAGCAATAGGCTATTATATATTTTTCTAAATTTTCTGGAGTGAATCTATGACGCTTATCAGACAAGATTAATTTGTATGCTGAAAATGTGCGTTCAACATCAACAGATGTGACGGGACAATATTTATATAATGGTAAAATGTGTAAGGGGATGTCCGGATTTTCGACAATAGTTCCATTGATATGATTATTAATTTTACATAATGTATCGAAATCTGGGTTCTTTTTAAGTACATTTTAAAATTTTTCAATTATTTTCACAGAAACGCTTTTTGGAATATGAGCTAATTTATTTTGTATTTCAGAAATTTTTCTAATACTATCGTATAGTGACAAGCCGCGTGTTTCGAAATATTTTATAGCTTCAGGCAAAAATGAGAAGTGGGTATTTATTAAGGCCAATTCTTTTCTAAGAGAACTGAAATCACAAAGTTCTTTGGCACTTACAATAGCAGAAGAATCATCCTCTAAACTTAGCACCACACTCGCAATTGATTCGAAATGATTAGCATAAAAAAAACAGCTGCATCAATCCAAGTTCCCCAACGTGTTATTAAGGGGATTATTTTTCAAGGATCCAATTAGTAGATTGGCAACGTGTCTTCCACATGCATCTGTTGTTTCATCCGCAGAAATCCATACGTAATTCTGGCCAATAACTGCACGGATTTCTTCCATTATCGTCTCGTAATAGGGGTTTAAGCAGGATTTTCGCACCGTTGACTCACTTGGTAGAACTTCTCCTTCTTTGCAACATTTTCTTTGCAGAAAATTTACGAAATGGGGATTGTCCAATTTATGGAATGGGATATTGTTGGAGATTAACCATTCACACAACTCCATTGGTAAACTGATGGTAGGTTTTGAAGCTAAAGCATGTGGAATTAATGTCTGCTTGGGCTTTAAATTGTTCATATTTTTCGATCGAATGTGTCCTGTTGTTTTCACGTGTTGCACAATTTGGAATCTCTTTTCACAGTTAATGTTTTTTTCGCACTTTACACAATAAACCACTTGTCCATCCGTGGTAAATTCTCCGAGAAAATCAGATATCCACGATTTAATTAAAATCCCGCGCGTCTGTTTTATAGGAGGCATTTTGTAAAACCTATATACGTGATTCACTAATATAAGAAATATTGAGACCGGCGACCGACGGTGGTGATGTGATAGAAGTATCGAAATATTTTCCTTTTAAAATAGTTACCCCTCTCTGCAGCCAATGGAATGACACATTTATTCTTCAAAGATTATTCATCTCAGATTTTACTCCTTAAAATTTGAAGAATTCATTATGTGCAGCCTCCATAAAACTTTCAACGCACAATAGACTGTAATAAACCCTCAAATTTGGTAAAATTCCACGTAAATATGCACAATAAACGTAAATCGCCAATTATATGCACTATCCGTAAAAATGGGCAAAATATGCAAATGCATATGCAAATATGCATAATGCATGTTTTCCGATGTCTGGTTATGAGCAAATTTGTGGCAAAAACATGTGCACATTGAAAAAATTGCAGAAGCGCTCCTAGCAAAGCTAGCTTCATTTTTTATACACTAAAGAATTTTCCACTTCATGAAGAATAATATAAATCGGTTTTGTTTCTTTTTTGTTCATACTGCTATACAGGGTGTCAACATACGCAAAATAATGGATAACTATTTTTTTTCAAATGAAACACCCTATATATCTTGCCACCAATGCATGTAATTTTTAATAAGCTTTCCAATGATGTACAATTTGTATAATGAAATGTTAAGGATTCTTGAGATTTATCCATAAAAACATTTTTCTTTTGTCACCAACTGCTCATTTTTGGATTTTCAGCCAAAACTATACATTTTCTAAAAAAATAATAAGAGACCAAAGTTGTAGAGCGGAAAATTTGAGTTCTTTCTACTTTTCCAATAATGCGTGCATTGCCCGCCAGAGTGCGTAAAATCGTGACCGTATATGCATTTTATCGTTTTTCTCAAATTGTTTGTTATTAATTTCACTATGTTTTATTTTCCACGTCCTCTAGCGAAAAAACGGGTAATTATAGAATTATTCAAATAACCTGCATCGATTGAAAATATTCCGCTTTACATCTCTTAAACGAAGCAATTTTTGCCCAAAATGCATAGTTTTCGCTAAAAATGCAAAAAAACATTGAAAACGCAAAAATTGATACATACATTTTCAATTTGCATTTTTAGGGAAAACTATGCATTTTTGGCAAAAATTGCTTCTATTAAGAGATGTAGAGCGGAACATTTTCAATCGATACTGGCCATTTTAATTTCCCTATAATTTTCCGTTTTTCCGCTAGAGGGTGGGGAAAATCAAGTATAGTGCAATTTATTAATAAAAAATTTGAAAAGAAAACGGTAAAATGCATATACGGTCAAGATTTTTCGCGCTCTGGCGGGCAATGCAAGCATGATCTTAAAAGTTGAAAGACCTGTATCGATCGGAAATTTTTCGCTCTACAACTTTGGTCTCTTATAATTTTTCCTGAAAATGCATACTTTTGGCTGAAAATCCAAAAATCAGCAGAAGGTGGCAAAAAAAATATGTTTTTATTGATAAATCTCAAGAATCCTTAATATTTTGTCCTATAAACTATATATCATTAGAAAGCTTATTAAAAATGCCATTGATTGGTGGCAATTTATATAGGGTGTTCCATTTGAAAAAAAATAGTTATCTATTGTTTTGCGTATGTTGACACCCTGTATAGCACTATGAATAAAAGAGAACCAAAACAGATGTGTATTATTCTTTATGATGTGGGAAATTTTCTAGTATATAAATAGTGATGCTATCTTTGCGTTCCTAGCTTCTGCAATGTTTTCAATGTGTACATGTTTTTGCCACACATTTGCCCATAACTAACCAACCGTCCATAATAGACCCATAGTATCTTATACTATTTTTATCAGCTTCTCAAGAGGGTTGAAAATAAAGTATAAAATATAGGGTGTTCCGTTTAAAAAAACATAACTTTGATATGTTACTTATACTGGGACACCCTGTACAAAAACATATATATTTTTAAAATATGTAGAATAGGTGTGGGTACCGATTTATGAAAACTAGAAGGCGATATCTCAAAAAGCAAATAAGTTATGGGGCTTTTACAGAACCCTGGGTCACCCGGTATATATATATATATATATATATACAAGGTGTCTAAAAAAGACCCCACCAAAATGATATGGTGTATTCCTGAGACAAAAAAACAAGCAAATTAACTAAATTTATCTATATGAAAAATTACATACTTTCCAAGATACAGCAAGTCAAAGTTTAAGATTTTTATATAATTGAATATACTTCGTCTAGGTGCACTTTTCTTAAATATATGTCCTCGTAGAACCGAATGAGGCATTATTGTGTTAAATGCTACTACAGCTCCGTAGCATCTACTTTGATATGCTCTTCTTTGGCAAAAATTTATTCATTTTCCACCAACGAATTTGGCTATAACAGAATGTTCCACTACATTGCTGTTAACATGCTCTAATAAACTTCTGCTGTTATTTGACACTGTTGTCATTATTTTTAGCTTCTCAGGGCATGCTTTAAAATGAACGATGAAATGTTCTTCACTTTCCCTATTTTTTTAATACAAAAATATTTGTAGCAAAGAGAATGTTCGCCAAGTACATTATAGATACAATTATCAACATCTCGTTTTAATAATGTAATAATAATAGTATTTGATGATAATTGTTGTTGCCTACGATACTTCGAAACACTTACAACTCCTGTTATAATGTTAAGAATATTTTTTAAGAATAATCTTCTTAATTTGATTGGAAAATGGGTATTTTTTTATAGTGCCATCAGTCTATTGCACATGTTTCTCAATAAGTGATTTTGGCATTCAATTTTTTGTACAGTTGTGGATTGATATGGACGAGCTTCTAGGATTTTCTTGTACGTACTACTATCTTCATCTGCAATTAATGTTCCATATCGAATGCCATACATTTCCTCACTTCTTTTAAAATACTAAAATATCACCTTCCATTCCACTTAAACTACCTGAATAATTTTTAAAACAAGTATGTGGTTTGTCTGAATAGTGGCAAAGTGTACAATATTTATTTCGTACTGACAAAAATAAAAATTTCCAAACTTCTCGCCCACTATTGCCGCTGCCCCAGAAAGAGAACTATAGTTGGTCCTATAAGAACGTTTCAACAACATCCATCATTCAATTGATGGATTTGGCTGGCCTTCAAATTGTACGGAAAATATGTCCCTAACTCTCCGTAAACTGTTGCCGGCATAAAATGTTTTAATGATCAAAACTCTCTCTTCGTTCGTATAAACCGAATTCATGTTGTAATATTAATTACTTAATTGTCAAATCTGATAAATTTTTAATTGTCAATAAGCTCGGAAACATGAAAATCTAAATATTTTGTTTTGACGTTTCATAGCCTACATTTATTTTTACGAGTACAAATTTTATTATTTAAAATACTATTTCATCCTCAAATAATGCATCAATGTGCAAGTATTTGGCATCAACAAATTCCCACAAATAGGATCTTTCCAATGGTGCCACTTTTATGCTTGTACTTAAATTTGGTGAACAGGAATTTCCTAAAACATGATTTCCCATGCTATTTCCCTATGATGTATGACCAACCACGCGGTATATATGTATATATATATATATATATATATATATATATATATATATATATATAAATGTTTAGGGAAGTAACGCCGTGAAGAATGTAATTGAAGTGGATTTAATATGCGGGTTGGAACGGCAAGAGGGCGATTTAAATAATACTCCTAGTATTTCTGTGTCCAATATTTCGCTGTCCTCGACAGCTTCATCAGGGATCAACTACAATTTATTTTATAATAGACAAAATTGTTTGTATAATAAACATAACCTAGAGGCCATGTGGATGGTACTTACAAATTGGCGGAGTTGGTGAATAAATTGACTTAAATAACATTACAACTTGTGTCGACGCACTTATTAATTGTATATAAACATGATTAGATTGAAGCAGAAATGGATGTTGTTAGATTTTAAATGGAAATTGACATGGTGAATGTAAAACAAAACTAAGACGTGACCGCCATTTTGAAGCAGAGTGTAAAAACTGATTGTCGGCGCACAGAAAGTATGTAGGCAGAAGGCCAAATGAGAGTGTAAATCATAAAATTAGTTCTTAAATCGCTCGTCCCGCATGGAACCAAGGCGCTAATATTCGTAGTGAGAATTTAAAACTGACAAAATTGAAATTGAAAAGAAAACTAGGCAACCAAACATATAAGCAGGTTTAATGTGGAAATATACATTAACGAATCACAGAGCATTGAATTAAAGAGTGGCAAATTTTATTCACTAGCTGAGGGCCAAGGATTTTTTTAAAAAATAATGAATGATGAAACTGTGTGATTTGTTAATGCTTAACAATAATGTAATGAAATGATTGAAATTGAGAAGGGTTGACTAAGGCACTATGGGGGGCAGACGAGGGTGGTTGGAATCACGTGTGAGATCTTCGCTTAAAAGGTAGGCGTACACAGAACTGAGACCGTCGATATCCGTTTTAAAGTTCATGGTATTGTGTGTTTTTTTAATGCATACCATTTCCAGGAAGGTCCTGGTTTTATAAAAGGGTTCTTTTTCTAGGATTTCGACGTTCTCTAGATCGACATTGTGTAGTAATGAATTTGCATGGATGGATAATGCGCAAGATTTCTTATTATGTTTGATATCACTTTTGTGTTGTGTTAAGCGTGATTTCAACCACTGGCCCGTCTGACCGACATAGGTTAGGTTACAATCTTTACAGGGGATGCGATAAACCACACCACTAATCTGAGATAAAGGGACTTTACATTTTAATTTTGAAAATAATTGATTGACTGTTTTTGTATTATATTTGGCAATCCTAAGGTCGTCTCTGCTCAGTGTATTGACTAATTTAACCGTTAATTCGGGGATGTAAGGTAATTTTCTATATTTAACATTTGAGACCTCCTCCACAGGAGCAGGGGTGGACGTTGGTGAAATATTGTATAGGATTTTCTTAACTAAATTTGAGGGATAACCATTATTGCAAAAAAGGTTGTAGAGAATATTGAGATTTTTTGGCAGTAAGGACTGATGACAAATACGAGCAACACGATTTCTCGTGGATTTTAAGATATTAATTTTTTGTGTGATAGGGTGGTTGGAGAAATAATTGATGAAACGACCAGATGATGTCGGTTTCTGGTACCAATCCAGCATGATGTGATTGTCATCAGTCCTTATTACCAAAGTGTCAAGGAAGGGTACACTGTTGTTTGTTTCCAGTTCTACGGTGAATTGTAAGTGTGGGTTGACCTTCCTGGAAATGGTATGCATTAAAAAAACACACAATACCATGAACTTTAAAACGGATATCGACGGTCTCAGTTCTGTGTACGCCTACCTTTTAAGCGAAGATCTCACACGTGATTCCAACCACCCTCGTCTGCCCCCCATAGTGCCTTAGTCAACCCTTCTCAATTTCAATCATTTCATTACATTATTGTTAAGCATTAACAAATCACACAGTTTCATCATTCATTATTTTTTAAAAAAATCCTTGGCCCTCAGCTAGTGAATAAAATTTGCCACTCTTTAATTCAATGCTCTGTGATTCGTTAATGTATATTTCCACATTAAACCTGCTTATATGTTTGGTTGCCTAGTTTTCTTTTCAATTTCAATTTTGTCAGTTTTAAATTCTCACTACGAATATTAGCGCCTTGGTTCCATGCGGGACGAGCGATTTAAGAACTAATTTTATGATTTACACTCTCATTTGGCCTTCTGCCTACATACTTTCTGTGCGCCGACAATCAGTTTTTACACTCTGCTTCAAAATGGCGGTCACGTCTTAGTTTTGTTTTACATTCACCATGTCAATTTCCATTTAAAATCTAACAACATCCATTTCTGCTTCAATCTAATCATGTTTATATACAATTAATAAGTGCGTCGACACAAGTTGTAATGTTATTTAAGTCAATTTATTCACCAACTCCGCCAATTTGTAAGTACCATCCACATGGCCTCTAGGTTATGTTTATTATACAAACAATTTTGTCTATTATAAAATAAATTGTAGTTGATCCCTGATGAAGCTGTCGAGGACAGCGAAATATTGGACACAGAAATACTAGGAGTATTATTTAAATCGCCCTCTTGCCGTTCCAACCCGCATATTAAATCCACTTCAATTACATTCTTCACGGCGTTACTTCCCTAAACATTTATATATATATATATATATATATATATATATATATACATATATACCGCGTGGTTGGTCATACATCATAGGGAAATAGCATGGGAAATCATGTTTTAGGAAATTCCTGTTCACCAAATTTAAGTACAAGCATAAAAGTGGCACCATTGGAAAGATCCTATTTGTGGGAATTTGTTGATGCCAAATACTTGCACATTGATGCATTATTTGAGGATGAAATAGTATTTTAAATAATAAAATTTGTACTCGTAAAAATAAATGTAGGCTATGAAACGTCAAAACAAAATATTTAGATTTTCATGTTTCCGAGCTTATTGACAATTAAAAATTTATCAGATTTGACAATTAAGTAATTAATATTACAACATGAATTCGGTTTATACGAACGAAGAGAGAGTTTTGATCATTAAAACATTTTATGCCGGCAACAGTTTACGGAGAGTTAGGGACATATTTTCCGTACAATTTGAAGGCCAGCCAAATCCATCAATTGAGACCATACAATTTTATGTGCGAAAATTCGAAACTACGGCCAGTGTCGCAGCTGAATCTAGTAAAGGTAATACTAATTACATACAGTTTTGTATTTAATCGCCGGTATTTAAAATAAGATTTTTCAGGCAATCGCTCTAGTCGAAACAATTCAGATTTGGAAGAAAGAGTTCTGGGACTAATAAATATAAATTCCAATTTGAGTGCAAGAACCATTACTCGCGAGTGCAATGTAAATCATGCATCAGTATTACAAATACTAAAGAAACACAATTACTATCCGTATAAAGTACAATGCCACCAGGAAGTTTTACCACTTGATGAAGAAAGTAGATATATATTCTGCGAAGAAATGCAAGAAAGATCAAACCAGGATCGTAACTTTCTTTCATCTATTTGTTTTACGGATGAATCAATATTTACCCTAAACAATGAACCCAATGTCCAAAATACTAGATTTTGGTCTCAAGAAAATCCAAGAATACAATTGTCTACCACAACGCAGTACCCACAAAAAAATAATATTTGGGCTGGAATTTTTAATAACACAATAATTGGACCATTTGAAATAAGTGGAAATTTAAATTCGGAATCATATTTGGAGCTATTGATAACTAAGATTGACCCTGCATTAGAAGAAGCAGCGCGAGAAATTCAGGAGGTTTGGTATCAGCACGACGGATGTCCAGCGCATTTTGGACTCGATGTAAGAACCTATTTAAACCAAGCATTTCCAAATCGTTGGATTGGTCGTGGTGGAGCAATTCACTGGCCCGCGAGATCTCCTGATTTAGCACCGTGCGACTTCTATTTGTGGGGTCATCTTAAAACTAAAATTTACCAAAGACGCCATCCAAACCTAAATTTTTTGAGGGCTGCAATAACAGCAGAATATGCACTTATCACGAATAGACAGTTAGCAAATATTACAAATTCTTTCTACAATAGACTAGGCCAGCGCTGTCCAACTGGCGGCCCGCGGGCCGCATCCGGCCCACGAAACTTTTTTTACGGCCCGCGAGTTATAGTAAACTGTACATCAAATTTTGACTGACCCATTCATTGCATCTAGTGGAGCAACTAGATTTCTGTTCTGTGCACAGAATTTTGGCATTTTTATAGTCTGGTATGTGCACAGAACAGAATTCCTTCAAAAGGAACTTCCTTGAAATGTGTTACATACAAGCACAAGGAAAACCAATGAATTTCAAGGACATCGAGGGCCTTAGCATAATTTACAGTAACCTTTTGTCCCTAGCCTCCCCATCCCACTAGCCCCATTCCACCATATCCCAGTCCCGTCCTCCCGGACACTGT
Organism: Ocypus olens; assembly: GCA_910593695.2. Taxonomy (NCBI): domain Eukaryota; kingdom Metazoa; phylum Arthropoda; class Insecta; order Coleoptera; family Staphylinidae; genus Ocypus; species Ocypus olens. Next base: position 34,106,054 of record OU343056.1, read on the forward strand.
CTTGTTGTTTTTTCCCTTTTCTTTTGTGTTTGACACTCCTGTGAGAGATCATTTAGTATTGTTCAATTTTCACCCCATTCCCTTACAATAATTTTTTTTTTGATCCTTACAGTTTTTTGTTTCACCCATTATTTTGCCTTCAGTACTTATAATGGTTCCTCCCCTTGCTCATTTTCATTCCCGTACATCCCATAGCGCCCTAATATTATATATTCTTTTTTCTCTCAGTTTTCTCCCTTCTTTTTATTTTCTTTCCCGGATAGCACATCGACATAATGTGACGGTTTTCAGTTTCGCACTGGGTCAGGGCCTGTGTACCGTTGTACTTTTGCGACTACATTACCTCTTGGTACTCGAGTCAGGAGTTGTTCTCCTTCTCCCATCTTGACCGTTGTCGGTTTCACTCGACGGTTTGGATGGGGAAAGGAAAACAATCTTTGCCGCGCTTTTTCGTACACTATTTCCCACCAACATCTCCGGCCTCGATAGACGTTGCCCCGCCCATCTCCTTTCCCACCGCGAAATTCCACCGGATCGAACCACATCAGTGTTGTACTTGTTCAACGCCATTTTGCACCGTCAATTTTACACCTACCGACTGTGCTTTTAATCTGTTCATCCACTGTGTATTTTCTGATTTAAGTGGTTTGTTGCGCCCCTATTACGTTACGCGCACATGTTATTTGCGATGTGCTGTTGTATTTTTAAATTTTAACGCCTCGTCTACACACGATCACCATGACGAACTTCCTCACCTCTTCACCACGCGGTCGCCTCACGCGCCGCAGGACATCATTATTTTAATCGTTTAATAGTAAGTTTAACCTCTTTTGTTTTCTTTTTCACTGCCCTCAGCTTTTACTTTATTAAAATTTTTCGCAATTTTGATCATTTTACTCCTCACTAAAATTTCTTGTAACATTTAATTTTAGGCCCTGATGATGCGTAAATGTTCTACGCGAAACGTTGGCTACTTATAGCGAAATATAGTGACTGAGCACACACTACATCTGGTTTATTGCTCCCTGCGGACTATATCGAAATTCTGGACCTTTCACCCGTTACACCTCACACTTCACTACATAGCAGCGTCCGTTACTTCTTGCCGTTTTATATATATATATATATATATATATATATATATATATCCCTAAGATTGCATCCAAACAGGGGTGAATGGTTATCAATATTTTTTAATTAATTAAAAAAGAACATAAAATTATTTATCCTTCTTCCCTCTATATTGATTGATTCGTTTTTAATAATTGTATTCTGCAATTATAAATGAAGATTACTAAAATGTGTTTTGTGGAAATTTAAAACCTTATATATCAGTGTTGGGCAAAAGGCATGATAATCAATTAATTATATTTGAATTACTTTAAGGTTTATTTGTTTACTATCAGAACAGAATATCAATTAACTTCATTGCATTTCATTTGAAACAAATATAAAGTTCTTATATTTAAAAGTGGAAGTTTAAATCGGCAGTATACCGGGTGTCACTGAATTCTTGTAGACCCCAAATATCATTTGCATTTTTAAATATATCTTTATGTAATTTAGTATGGTGTTTTTGGGGAATAAAGTGTGTCGACATGTGGACTTCCGGTTTACCCGTAAGTTACCTTAACTTCTCTATTTCAAATGGAACACCCTGTATATTTTTACATAATTTAATTCGTTTCTAAATTCTGAGTTTCCATATGTATCATAAGTGACCTTTCGGTTGTCAGTTTTTTGTTTAATTTTAAATTACATTTAAATTAACTCAGAATTTAGAGAATATGCAAGGTGCTCCATTTGAAATAGTACAGTTAAGGTAATTTCCGGTTAAACTGGAAATTGGATTTTTATTAAAAGTTTACTGTCTTACTGACTTTCTAAAAACACCATATTAAATTCTATAAAAAAATATGCAAAAATTAAAATGATATTTGGGGTCTACCAGAATTCAGTTACACACGGTATACTGTAAAGTTCTCTAACGGTCGAATAATTGCATTATTTGTTAAGTAAGGCAAATTACTATATTAGTACATACGAAGTATCTACAATAAAATGGATGAACTTACAACTGCACTAAATGACATCAAACCAAATATTGTTTGTCTAACTGAAACATGGTGCAATCATTCTAACAAGAATTATGTCCACCTTAATGGATATACCAAAATTACAGACTATACTCGCAAACAGCGGGGGCACGGAGGATGCATGATCCTTGCCGATGCGAAATATAAGTACGGCCGAATAAATACAAGGGACTACTGTGTAGAATCTGAAATAGAGTGCGCGGCCTGTACATTGAGAGACTCTAAATTAAAAGTAGCAATAATCTGCGTGTACCGCCCACCCTCTGGTAATATTAATACATTTTTTGATAATATAACAAATTTAATGTTGAACATAAACAATACACATACACACATAATTCTCTGTGGCGACCTAAACATAGACTATATGACTGAAAACATGTCCAAAAAGCGGCTGAAAGATTTCCAGAATCCAAACTAGTGTAACTGGACCAACAACGACTCAAATCGACTACATTCTAACTAATTTTCCAGTCGATACCTGGGATTGCATAAACACTAACCTAAATATTTCTGACCACCATGCACAAATAATGAATATTAACCTAAATATAAAAAAAATACCAAGTAACAAACCGAAGTTTAAGTATAGGAGGATAATAAATGATACTACCATCAACGAACTAAAAAACCAACTACTAAATACGAACTGGGAATTCATTAAAACTGTCAACACAAGCATTGATTTGTTTCTAGCCGAGTTCCAGCATAAATACAATGTATCATGCCCCAACAAACGAAAAAGAATCACCAAAAATAATCAGACATGGGTCACAAAATAAATTCGTAACTCCAGTGATGCACTAAAACTGACGTACCAACTTATGATCGAATCTAATTCAGTGCCTATGAAGTTAAAGTATCAAAATGAGAAAAAAAATTCATAAACAGCTAATTGAAAGCACAAAACGAAAGTATTACAGCGAAATTATACTGAATGCTCCCAACAAACAACGCCAAGCATGGGGTATTATTAGAGAAGAATTAAATGGAGTAAGCAACAAAACTAGTACATATGCGATAAGTGAAGAAACTGGATACATAGTTGAGGACAACTACAAGGTGGCAAACATATTCGCGAACCACTTTTCAACTATCACAGACACCAAGATAAGACAGCACTTTCGCAGTATCACCTCTAAGAATTGCACAACCTCAGATAATGCAACGCAATCCATGTTCTTGCGGCCGGTATGCTGGAGATGCAGGACACCAGGGCATCTCCGCATTAATTGCAAGAAAGAGTGGAAAAAGTTCTGCTCGTATTGTGGGAAAACTGGAGTTTTCACACGTGAGTGCACATGCCGTAATCCGGGAAACGGGAACCGCCGCACACAGGTCGAAATGCTTAATCTAGCTGAACATTTCGCAATAAAGCGTCTTAGTCTAATTAAAATTGTTCGTAGTCAAAGAATAGTTATTTGTTTAACAAGGCAATAAAGTGACAGATTTACGGACGCGGCTGGAGTTTCCCCGCCGAGCGAGCTTGCGAGCGAGGCTGTGAATCCAGCCAAGTAAGGAAATCTGCTTTATTGCCGAGTTAAACACATAATTTTTCCGCGGATTGTTCGGGAAAAATTAGCAACTTGCAATGCGATAATTTTCAATATATTTAATTCTATCAACATATCGCAGGTAGCTTTGTAAAAATTTCGTAGGTACCCAAGTAAAACAAAAATTGACATTTATGATAGATATTGTGGTGTCCGCATTTTGACGGTGTGTGTAGTGTAATCATTTATAATCATTATGATCATGATTTCGTAAGTGACATGCAATGAATAATTTAATCGGACGGACCGTTTAATTATTTCGAGTAAAACTCTTCAATACATTTCTTTACTCATATGGTTGATGATGGAAGCCATTACTTTGTGATACATTTTGATTCAGGAATTCAGGAACTTTTCAATAAAATGCACTTTCTTGGTATCACACACATTTCTTTACGATTAAACATATTAAAGCGATTATGTTCATATTATTATTGTTCAATGATTAAATTGAAATAAAACTTACATAATACGTAACCTCCAAATCATTTTCGATCATTTTTCCGATTGCTACTCGGGTTCAATTACATGGGAAAATTAGGTAAACACACGGTGCTCGGAGAAAACTTACGCAGGGCTGTTAGTACTTCGCAGAAGCTTTTGTTGGGCTTCTTTCACAGGCAACATCTGAAGGAAAGTCTCTCGTTCTACTGTACCAGGAAATAACTGCGCCAGTAGACGACGTTTAAACGTCAAATGCCGGGCCACTAGGAGCCGGCCAGGGCAAACAAATTTCGCCATCGTTCGGCGACTCGATTTTTGTGCGTGGATAAGTTAGGGACTCGCATGGGGGTCGGGGAAATCACACGCGGTGTTTTTAAAACTTCGGGGAACCTGTTTTTGGCCTTTTTGGTACCGGAAATTCGAAGGCAAATCTCAATTAAGCGAAAAATACATTGTAATGTCAAACAAATTTTCGGGCGGCTTCTATTGGTCGACGCGGTGTCTCATCTGATTGGCGAAATAACATGACGTAGTCTCACCTAATTGGCTCATTACTTTTACAGCCTAGGCATAAATAAGCATTTTTAAAGCCTAGTCCGCAAAAGTGATATTTCACGGCCTAAAAGCAGTCCGAAAAATCTCACATTTCATATCAATCCGCGAAAAAATAGTTTATTATAAATATATGTTATTCAATATTAAATCATTCTTCCCTTCTACCCTCCAGCATCCCCCATTTAATTTTTACTCTAGCCGAAAACTTGTTCAAACAAATCCAGAAGATAATTTCATTATTAGCATTTTTGTTATACAATTTATATCTAAAAATAGTAACTGAAATATAAACACTTGGAAAAAAATTGAAACTTCAAATTTTAGAAAACAAAAATTATATTATGATGTAATATTTATTTTTATTTAATTATAAAATTATCCACAATTCTTCCAGATTGTCGAAGACTGAACCGCGTGGCAAATGCTAGTTCCTCCTGGGAGTAATTTTGCACCAGTGGCTTAATTTTCCGTTTTTTGAGACATCCGTCAATTTAGTAAAAGATTTATACGAACCTCTGGATTTACCATTAGAAGATCCAGGTTGGGGTTCATTTGTTAAACTCTCAGTAGAGAACACTTCCATTTCGTTTAGCCACTTTGAATATTTATTTTCAAAATTTTAAAACACCCTTAGAAGTTTGCCATTTCATTGCCAATTTTGACGTAAAATGTGTTATTTTTTGTTTCAACGAAAGTAAATTTTCAGTGTTCGATCCAATATCAATCTTCATAATGTCAATCACAAAGAAAAAAACTGCTTTATTTTTTTCTTCTTGCGTTTGGTGAGCGCGCCAAATGTCGAATCATGTTCTCCGGGAAACGGTTACGCTGCCTAAAAAAAATCAGTGCTTGTAAACGGGCAAAAACAAGCATGAAATATTTCTTGTACATTAAACTGATTAGTTAATATGTATACAAAAAAAAATCATTGCGGATATCGGCGGATATAATAAACTTTAAACCTAATTAAAATATAATGTTGTAAAATATTACAGTAGAATTCTCTACTAAATTTAAATCATTGTATCTATGTGTTGACTAAATTTAAACAAAGAATAATTAAAACTATGTTGTATACATACCAGTAGGATATATATCCATCGTTAATTTAAATTTTGCACTAAACACAAATGTAAAAAAAAATGTTAAACGTACACGTTCGGAGCGCGTGTAATTCACAACTAAACGACGTAAACGAAGCGTGCAATTTGGGTACCGATAACTACTAGGAAAAGAGTCGGAGGGTTTTATGGCTTTACCTGCGTAACCTCTGGACATTGTACTACTCATATTTAAAGAAAAAAATGGATTTCTAAACAGTTGATTTTCGGCGAAATGTTCAGCTAGATTTAACGTTTCGTCCACTGTGCGCCGGGCAGAATACGGGGAAAATCAGCTATCATTTGTGTACCCGCAAATACAAATGAAGCTTAGATTTTGTATTAATATAATTGTAAATCAGAAACATTACCTAGCATTAGTGGATACAGGAGCGACAGAAAGTTACATCAGCGGGGATGTTTGGAATAACTTGCAAGAAAACAATTACCAGCTTGACATGAAAGAGACAAGAACCGGAAACTTGCAAATGGAACCACCACTCAAACCAGGGGAAAAGCATCATTTCCAATATTAATTGAAAGTTGTCAATATATGGTGACTTGGAGTGTATTTCCGAATTTATCAATGGATGTTGTGATTGGAATGGAGTTTTTAAACCAGCACCAGGTCAAAATTGACATAGGACAGAGAAAATTATTTATCCATCAGGAGTCATTTCGGACTGTCCACAAAATAAATCCATCGGGATTAGCCAGTATTCGAGAGTTGAATGAAGCCCATAAAAAGAAATTAAGTATGTTTTTAAAGCAGGCCTTACAGCCAATGGAAAGAACGAGAATTAACAGCTCAGTGGAGCACCTAATAAAATTAAATCCCGAATGTGAAACTGTTAAACAAAAATATTACACCAGAAACCCGATTATGCAGGACATAATAAACCAGGGAATTGACAAAATGTTAGTGAATCAAGTAATTGAGCCTTCATGCAGCAGTTGGAGCTCTCCGATAGTGCTTGTGCGAAAGAAATCTGGTAAATATAGATTTTGCAAACTGATTGAGGTTGGCGGCACTTACTTCGTGATATATTTTTAATTAAATAAAACACAATTTTACTTAAATAATATCACACTGTTTATTTATAGTGACTGCAGTTTCGATCAAACAATGATCATTATCAAACTATAAGTAAAGTAAATACAAAGAAACATCTTATTTATACCGCGTTAAACAGAGGCGAGAACATGAGGTTAGTTTGTTCGTTAATTATGGGGCTGTCCGGATTATCCTTGCGTTTGTGGATTTCGAGGGATCCGAGCACATATTTGCATAGCATAGATTTTGCATTGATTTTCGCAAAGTAAATGAGGCAAGTAAGTCGGACGCATATCCATTACCTCATGTACAAGGACTGTTGGACAAGTTAGGAGGAGCAAGATACTTGAGCACATTGGATTTAAAGGATGGATATTGGCAAGTTCCTTTATCACCAGAGAGCCGACCAATAACAGCCTTTACCGCCCCAGGACGGGGGTTATTTCAGCTTAAGGTAATGCCATTCAGATTGCATTCTGCCGGAGCTGCATTCCAGCGATATTTGGATTCTATTATAGGTCCAGAATGCGATAACTATGCACTTTGTTATCTAGATGATATCATTATCTTTAGTTCATCGTTTAATGAACATCACTTAAAAACAATATTCGATGAATTAAACGCACATAGTCTAAAGGTAAATCTAGAAAAGTGTTTATTTGCTCAAAAAGAATTTAAATATTTGGGGCAAGTAATAAATTCAAATGGAATACAAACGGATCCTGGAAAGATTCAAGCAATCACCGACATGGAAAGCCCTGGGAAGGTAAAATCATTAAGGAGATTCTTGGGAATGGCGTCGTGGTACCGGAAGTTCATTCCAGAATTTTCAAAGATCGTACAGCCGCTCACGCTCCTCCTAACGAAGAAGCAGCCGTATATTTGGGATACCGCTCAAGAGGCCGCCTTTAAGAAAATTAAGGAGACGTTGACATATGCTCCCGTCCTCGTCTGTCCTGATTTCAGCAAGACATTCACCATTCAAACAAATGCCAGCCAGTTCGGATTAGGAGCAAGTCTTGATACAAGAACAGGATGGAGCTGAAAAGGTAATAGCGTACATTCGTCGCAGCTTGACGAGTGCTGAACAAAACTATTCAGTCATTTAGCAGTCATTTGGGTGATACGTAAATGGAAGGGATACGTGGAAGGGTATCACTGTAAAATAATGACCGATCAACGCAGTCTCAAATGGTTGCAATCTATGCAGAATCCAAAAGGACGACTAGCCAGATAGATCTTAGAACTGCAAGAATATGATTTCAAAATCATATACCGCAAATTAACTGAAAATAAGATAGCAGATGCTTTATCTCGCAGTACACAAGTTGATAATATCAACGCAGCCGAACCAGAAAAATCAGCTTGTGTCTGGCACGATTCACTAAAAAGAAAAGTGCTGAACAATCCAGATAAATTTTCACAATTTCAATTAGTTGGAGAAAATTTATATCATTTATCCAGGAGGGACACTTACCGAAGGCTTCCATACTTATTGAAAGTTATGTGTGCCGACACCGCGGCGCATCACCGTCCTAGAAGAATGTCATTCTGCTGGACATTTTGGAATCCGTAAAACGCGCGCCAGAGTTTGTAGAGATTATTGTTGGCCTGGAATATTCCGTGATGTAAAGAGTTACATCAATTCCTGTCCAGTATTCCAGCAATATAAAAGCTCTCAACAGCCACCACTAGGGGAAATGTGGTGGTCCAGGGTAAATGGGCCAGTGAGCTCCGATTTAATAGGTCCATTTCCACGATCCACAAAAGGATATATCTACCTGCTGGTGTTTCAAGATAGATTCACTAAATGGACCGAGGTAATACCGATTAGGAGTGCAACTGCCAGCATCGTCCTACAAAAATTAAAAGAATTAATTTACCGGTTTGGGAAGCCAAAGATATTTGTTTCAGACAATGGAACACAATATAAAAATAAATTGATGAATGATTTCTGCACGTTTTCAGATTATACATCAATTTAGTCCTCCATACAGCCCGCAGAATAATCCAGTGGAGAGAATGAATAAGGTAATAGGAACAACATTGGCGCAAGTGTGTCGAGGAAATCAACGCACTTGAGACCAATAGATACCAGAACTCACCTATTCCATTAACAGCGCAGTGCATGAGTCTATAGGATTTACCCCATCAATGTTGAATTATAGAGGGAATTAATATCAACAAACTCACTACGAGGGGATACTGATCCTCCCGACACACCGTTGAGGATACCAGATGAACATAAAGAACAGCTCATTAAGTTAAAAGAAATAAATGAACTTTTTAAAATTAATTTAAGGCGTTCATTTGTTAAACAGCAGTCCCACTATAATTTAAGATGAAGAGCTTACCGACTACAGATAGGTGATGTGGTGTATAAAATACTACATCCTCTCTCCGATGCGACAAAGAAGTTTTCAGCAAAACTGGCTCCGAAGTTCAGTGGTCTGTACGTAATCCACCGAATAATTTCTCCAGTTATCGTTGAGCTGGTGGATACACAGAATCAGCCGAAAGGAAGGTCACATGTGTCCGAGTTGAAATTGCTGTGAAAAAAAGGAGAAGGAGAAGAGAAGAGAAGAACATTTTCTTACCTGGCGGGGGTAATGAAAATGATATATATTCTTACTCGTATGGATGAATTTTTCAGTTTAGTTCGAGCATCCACGATAGAACAATTATTCAGAAGGACAACACCAACACGGACCGTACCGGAAGAGGAGCCGGATGTACTTCAGTTGCATTATAGCCCGATTCCGGAGCTACTGTCGTCGCTGGCGAATACTCCTCCGAAGGTGGTTGAGGATGATTGAATTTTTTGGCCCGTCCACACCGCCACCGCCGATAATAAAATTGTCGCCGTTGCCGCGAACACCGGAGGAAGGCATGCTCCCCACAACTCCTGGCCGTGATATGCCAACATTCCGGGTGCCGGATGTGCCGATGAAACATATCAAAGTAGCCTGGAGTTATTTGTTGCAATCGGGTCAGGAATGTGTGCAGACACGTGGCACAAACACATCGTCAACACAGATGGTTCAAGCTTTGTCGCCGTTTCCACGGACACCGGAGGAAGGCATGCTTCCCACAACTCCTGGCCGTGAAATACCCACATTCCGCGTGCCGGATGTGCCAATTAAAGCGTCTTGGAATCACTTGTTGGAAGAACCGTCGGGTCAGGGATGTGAGGAAGCACGTGAACAGAAAATAGGCAATGGGTGAAAATGAAACGGGGAAAGGCAAGTGCTGAGGGATACATTAAGAGCTAGAATTTGCACTGTAACAATCCTGACGAGAGCCCTGGATCTTCAGATCACTCGTGATCTCACTCCTGGTTGATCCTGAATGGTATCCTGGTTCTATAGCCGTTTCCATTTGGTCGTGTCTCGGAGTCCGCGTAAGTCAGTGTATGGACGGTTTTACAGCCACCTACACATAGCTGTTGACCGCGTCCGCGTAAGTCCCGTGTATGGACGGTTTTATAGCCACCTACACATAGCCGTTTACCGCGTTAGCGAAAGTAGAGTTATTTTGTCACCCGAAAACATTTTTTACGTGCGTGATTAATTTCAAGACAGATTGTATATATATTTGAATTCGGACAAGTAAACAGTAAATTACAAGTTTTCTTTGTTCTGTTTCATTAAAGAGCCGTCATCCGTGGAAGAACGAACCAGGCTGGCCAACCAGGGAGGAAGCCGTCCGGAAGCCGTCCCCATAATAGAGGACACCAGAATTTGTTTTATTTTATTAGACGGAATTATTATTATTTTATTTATTGTACATATTTTTTTTTAAATCCAGAATATACCATTATTAATTGTTGTTTAGGTTTATTTATTGGACGTTATTGATTTATTTAAAGTCTTAAAATAAATAAATGAACTTGTTAAAATTAAATTAAGGCGTTCATTTGTTAAACAGCAGTCCCACTATAATTTAAGAAGAAGAGCTTACCGTCCACAGATAGGTGATGTGGTGTATAAAAGACTACATCCTCTCTCCGATGCGACAAAGAAGTTTTCAGCAAAACTGGCTCCAAAGTTCAGTGGTCCGTACATAATCCACCGAATAATTTCTCCAGTTATCGTTGAGCTGGTGGATACACATAATCAGCTGAAAGGAAGGTCACATGTGTCCGAGTTACGGGTGTGAAGTTAGCAATAGATTTCAGCAATAGATTTTAAAATTCATTTTTTGCCATAAAAATGTACATTTTCCAAAAACCTTATATAAGGAGGGTGGGTTTACTACTAAAGAATACACATGAACCTCCCCCACCCCAAAATTTCAACCCCCTACAATTTTTCACACTATATAAAAAATTGTGATGTGGCCATCATGTTACTTTCTCCGACTTGATGGTATCAGCCATTTATATTTACGTTTTCATTGTTTATTTTCAATTGAAATCATATTTTAAATGTACATCGACCGTTGCGTAAACTCGGATGAAACTGACGTTTAAAACATCAAAATTATGAAAGATGGAAAAATTATATTTCAAATTGAAAAACTCAGTTTACTCAAAAACTAACAAGATTTCGGAAAAAACTTATTCCTTAGAAGTTGTTTATTTTGGCATTCTCTACAATTATTATTGACATAAATTTATTGTAACTATTATCGTTTCATAATTATAAACCATAAATTTAAAAAAATTAATAATTTTTTTTCTCGAATAGCAATGATTTTATGAAAAATATTTTCAAGCAAAAGATGTTCATTTCTTTGCTGTCTTCAAAGTTTGTTTAAATATTTTTGTCATATTTTTCATATTTAAGAAAATATTGGCAAAAAACAAAAAACAATTAAGGTAAACGCCCACTTCCGGTGTACGAAATTTTACCAAAAGCTTTTCAGTTCTTCAGATTATCAAATAAGCCGGATGTTCAAAGTTTCATATCAATTGCTCTATTCGTTTTTGAGATACAGCGCACACAGACACACACACACACACAGACACAGACACACACACACAGACACAATTTTTTTTTCCAGAAATTGTTGAAATGGCATCTAGGGACACCAAAACGGATTTTTTCGTAAAAAAAATTTTTGAAAAAAAATCACGATCACAATACTTTCTCGTACTTCGTAACGGTGAAAGTAAAAATCTCCGTTTTCGCTAACTTCGATGACAGATAAGAAAATGCTGAAAACATATAATTTTTCTACATATTTAGACCTACTAATACAAAAAATAAAAAAAACGTTCCGGCCCCTAGATCACTTCAAAAAAAATTAAGAACTTGTCCGCCCCATCCAACGTGAAGAGGTGCGCGAGCACACTTACTAACGTTTTTTACGATATTCAATGTCCGTCTCGAAAAAGTAAAAAATTCAAAAATAATCTAGATATACAGGCCTAACAACAGGAAAAATAAAAAAAAGTGCCACCCCTTGATCACTTTGAAAAAAAATAAACAATCCGACACACTCTCCGAAAATGTATGCGCCGTTACATTAACTAAAGTTTTTTTCAAAGTTCGGTGACCGCCATAAAAAAGTAAAAAAATATAAACAATCTATACATACAGGCCTAACAAATGGAGAAATAAAAAAAACGTGCCGGCCCCTTGATCACTTTGAAAAAAAATAAACAATCCGACACATTCTCCGAATATGAATGCGCCGTCACATTAACTGAAGTTTTTTTCAAAGTTCGATGTCCGCCATAAAAAAGTTAAAAATATTTAAACAATCTTGAAATACAAGCCTAAGAACATAAGAAAGGAGGAAACAGCAAGTCCCCGGACGAAAAAAAATCTACCCCGCCCCGGGAATAGGTGCGTGGTCGGATAAGTGATTGGTACTTCCAGTTAGCTGCAATAATATGAAGGAAGAAGCTCTATTGCACACACAAATACATACAGGGTTGGGCAAATGTGTCGGAACACCTGTTTTCTGGTTAAATGTCTGTTTTTTTCTTATTGCTTTTAAAATAAATGTTTATGGTTTTATTTATTCCATTTAGTGACGTACTTTGATTGTTAACAGCCAGGTACCCTATTTTTCGAGATTTGACGACGTCTACAGTTTTTTAAATGGACCACTCTGTATAATTTTAATTTTTAAATAGACATCTTTTCAACAATTACAATGATATAGAGTTAAATATAAAATAAAATAATGAAAAATGATTTTTTTAAATTTCGTTAAAGTTTTGCACAAACCTTGATGAAACTGTTGATTTAGAAATATTAGAATTTCTATTAGACATTTTTGCATTAAAAACATTGCGTGCATCTTGTAGAGATGTTTGCCAATCTCCAAAACTAAAGCCGGGCCCACACGATGCTACGAACACCTTCCAACGCGGGGCGCTGGATGGTTGGGCGCATCATGTGGGAGATCCACGAACAACGAGTGACCAGCTTCCAGCGTCAAACGTTCGTGTTGGAAGGTGTTCGGCCGGCTGTCGGTCTTTTGGTCTGCTTCAAAGGGTTTTCTCTGTCATTGGTTGGCATACTTGGTGGCATTGGATACATTCCCACACGACATGCACAAACATTTGTATGAATGACAACCGTGTATCATAAGTAACGGTCTTTTTAATATTTATTTTACGTGCTTAAAAATATAAATAATCAGCCACTGGCAATAATATTTTATTAATTAGTAAATCATGATGACAATTATAAAAAATAAAAATAAAATGAACTGAACTTAAGGGTTTAATACTTAATTAAATGATTAAAAAAGGTAAAAACAATTAAGTAACTATCATAAAATAAATGAATAATAACCTCTACTATATGTACTGTCACCCTAGCGGTTACTCTGAGAACTAATAAGGGGGTGAATCTCCTTCAGACAAACGTTGGAACCAACTGCATTTGGATCCAACGTTTGTCTATCATGTGGGAGCGTATTGTGTCAAGACGTTCGTGCAACGTTTGACTCATCACTTGGAAGCAAACATTTGAGGCAAACGTTCGTAGCATCGTGTGGGCCCGGCTTAACCATCATTAACTACGTAATTTTTTCACGTTAAGTTAGTTCAGCCATAATTGAAAAGCAATGTTAATGTTTCACATGGATACTATCTGTCAGTGACAAGAAACATAACGTCTATTAAGCTGGCACAGCCACTTTAGCACAATCACATGGGACTAGCCTAAAAATTTAGTGCTATTTTGTTGCTAATTAGTTGCCGTATTCCAGATTTTGTTGCTACAGCCGTTTTCGAAAAAACAATGGCTGTGCTAGCTTAAGTTAAAGTTAGCACAGCCATACGAAAAAAAAAACAATAAAAATAAAAAACAAAGACATATTTTTGAACTAAGATTTTGTTGCTAATTAGTTGCCGTATTTCCGATTTTGTTGCTCCAGCCGTTTTCTAAAAAACAATGGCTGTGTAGTTCAAAAATATATCTTTGTTCTTTATTGTTATTGTTTTTTTCTCGTATGGCTGTGCCAACTTTAACTTAACCTAGCACAGCCATTGGTTTTTCGAAAACGGCTAGAACAACAAAATCGGGAATACGGCAACTAATTAGCAGTAAAATAGCACTAAATATTTATGCTAGTCCCATGTGATTGTGCTAAAGTGGCTGTGCCAGCCTAATAGACGTGGAAACATAAGGACACGAAATTGTTTTATTAGAAAACATTGTAAAAAGCCAACTCAATGTAGAATTATTTTATTTAATATTAAAAACAAAACCACAAGTCGCACACCCTCCAAACCCTACATCAGCGTTTCCCAAAGTATGGGTTTCTACCCGATACTGGGCCGCAGAAAAATTTTGCTGCTCGCGAAAATGCAAATAGTATGCGTTTTATCGGGGGTAATACCACAAGAGGTTTAATTTGGCCGGATAAATTTTATTTGTTTGCACGACAAATTTCTAGAATTAATTGAGATGGAAAAATCCATGAGCGCTTTAGCGCGAGTGGATTTTGCCTAATCTCAATTTATTCAAGAAATTTGCGATGAAATGACGAGTGCTTAAAATAAAATTTATCCTGCCGAAATTATAACCGCGAGTGGTATTTGTGGAGATAATTTAACGAATAAACTAAATTAACTATATTTATATTAGCAATTTAGGTTAATTAAATGTACAATGGGTGAAAGAGCATTGTTTATTTGTGGTGGAATTGGTTGAAGCACCAGTATTATTACTTACATTTAGTACACATTCCATACATTTCTGACGTTTCTTATATTATATTATAGGTTATAACCTCTCACACAACACACACACACGCGCACACAGTACAAGCGGCATGAAGTTGGGAAACCAATAAACAGCTGATCGTTTAATGGCCGCTGAACTTATTTCCAACACACATAAAAGAGAAAGCGCCAAATACACTAATATATCAATGGTTATTTTATACTATTAGAACACGATAGAACAAGATAGATATTAAATGCAATCAAATTCACGCATTGTGGCAGAGCTACCGTACGTTTGTGACATCTCGCGGCCGAAGTACGAAATGCCGTCGCCGGATTTAATTGCAAATGCACGTAACTAAAATGTGAAATACTTACTTAATTGATAACTGATACATGGATCGGAATGAAAATCGTAACAAAAATTTCACGTGGAAGCGTGTCTGAAACGGATTTCAATTATATTTCACCGCATATGTATTCAGAACTGATACGAACTACTCCTGTTCAACTGAAGTTGGCTGTTTACTAAAATTATTAATATAGAGACCATTTGCAAATTTTTTTGTCCGCCGTTTTAAATGCACCTTTTTATACATGAGTTGAATTATCAGATATATTGACGAAGACATCATACAAGATATGTTTTTGTTTTGTAAAAGGCCACCAACAAGAATGACCTCAGATGAGATTTTTAAGCTTAGCAATTGACTGGATGAAGTTTGTTGGTCTAAGTAGCTACGGAGCATGTCTAATGGCAGGCTGTCATAAAAGTTTGTTTAAACAAATTGAAGAATTAGCCATTCATTGACAAGCGTTGGCGGTAAAACGCATGCCTTTAAATTTAAACATGACTTTGGAAGAATATGTCAGGTTTGTAAACTACATCAAATTTCGTCCATTAAATAGCAGACTTTTTCCGAATTATACAAGGAAATGGGGAGTGATCATAAATTTTTACTCGAATGAGTCACACCGAGTAGACGTGCTCTCGTACGCTGTGCTATACTACCGTATAATTTTGTTAATAACTGCATATAAAGTGCCAAAATGCTTTCTGGTGTTAGTACAAGAAGTAATAGTGATAGGGATGAAGTTTTAATTCAAAAAGTAGTGGAAAGGGTCCCATCAAATCCACTATTTATTAACAACTTACTGGGATCCATACGAAAACATCTGAAAGGTGATTTCAATATCCTAGAAGACAAGGTGAACTCACTTCAGTCCAATATTACCAAAATGGAGGATAAATTGGATGCGATTGAACAGAATCAAAAGTGTTCCAACCTCAGAATATTCGGTATTGCCAAGGACAATAACAAGGCCCCAGAAACTTCCTTCCTGAATTTGTGCAATAATAAATTTAAAATTCCAATCACACGAGCGGATTTGGATCGGTGCAGTGAAGTAGGTTCAGCTGTCCTTGTAACTCTCCACAATAGAGAATTAAGGAACAAGATATACGCTGCAAAAAAACAACTGAAAGGTACCAGAATTGTTATTCGTGAAGATCTAACACTCACTCGTTTGGCGATCATAAAATTGGCTATTTCTAAATTTACAACTAAAAACGTATTTACTAATCACGGTAATGTGTACATCAAAGTTGCCGGAGGTATAAAGCGTATCAATAATAAATTCGACTTGGAGAATGTATAAATTTTTAACATATAGCACACTGTGCTCACCTTTGTGTTTGCATCTTGGTTGTCTACTCCATTATCATTTACTGTTTTTGTTCAATATTCTTTTGAAATAATTTTCTTGTTTCATTTTATATATATCCATTGAACTTGTACTTGTATTCATTTATCTCTTATTCTTTGCAATAATATTACTTTAAATTTTTTGAATATTTTTATCATAATTTATATCTGCTTATGGTAGGTGACATTGTAATTGCCCACTTAAACGTAAGATCTCTGCTACCGAAAGTTAATGATGTTAAACAGTTTTTACACAATAAGCAAATACATATTTTAACACTATCTGAAACCTGGCTGGCTCCTAATACTACTGATGTTTATTTGAATATTGATAACTACACTTTTATTAGAAAAGATCGTTCAACTAGGGGTGGGGGTGTTGGAATGTACGTCTTAAACTCTTATAATTACCTCGCTTAATAACATTGAAGAGCTATGGATTTTAGTAAAAACAAGTAAATATAATTTTGCAGTATCATCTTAACATCCCGCAATATTTAAACGACCTCTCTAAACCTGACAACAATTCATACGCCCTCCTTTCTGATTTGTTGGATGGTATGGATTTAATCCAAATAATAAATGAGCCAACGCGAATAACCGAGACTACATCTACAATTCTTGACATTATATGTATTTCCCGCACAATTAATTTGATTTCTAAATGTGTCGTTGATTGTTATTTTTCTGACCACGACGCGGTATTTTGTGCCATCACATTTAATTCTCCAATCTGTGATAATAATTTGAAAACATTTAGACCCCTGCGCAGCATAGATTATGTACAGTTTGATCTGACTTGCAAAATATTCCTTTCAGTAATATTATATATATGACTGATATTAATGATAAAGTAAGCTTTCTTAATAAATGCATACTTGATTTATTCGACAAACATGCTCCCTTAACAACAAAAAAAATATCAAAAGCCAGCTGTCCGTGGTTAACTGACAATTTAAAACTATTAATTGATTTGAGAAACAAAGCTAAAGCTAAATTTAAAAAGACTAAACAACCATCTGACTGGAATTATTTCAAAAGTTTACGTAATTATACAACCACAGCAAGCAGAAATAAAAAAAAGAGCTTATTACAATGATATTACTGAAAACTGTAACCAAAACTGTAAAAACTGTAACTCTATGGAAACATCTTCGATTCCTGGGAATAAAAAAAAAACTCCTCAAATTCCTAATTCTTTAAGCAATGCTGACGATATTAATACATATTTTCAGAACTGCATTCCACCGACCAATAATGGTATTATTAATAATAATACTGCATTTTTAAATAACAGGCACCCAAATGCTGGATTATTTCACTTTACTTTAATAACTGATAATGATGTACTTAGCTATCTCAATGAAATTAAATCTGCATCAATGGGATCTGATAATATTAATATTAATATGATACGTATGTGTTTTCCTATTATAATTCCTCATATTACTCATATTATTAATACGTGTTTACTAGAATCAGTGTTTCCTGTTTCTTCGAAGGATGCTATTGTCAAACCAATTGCTAAAATAAATAATCCATCTGAGCTTAATCATCTGCGGCCAATCAGTATACTTCCCACATTATCAAAAATCTTAGAAAAGGCAAATCTATTAAACAGCAATTAGGAAATTATGTTGGGGAGTCTCACATACTACCTATAACTCAGTCGGGTTTCAGGGATGGTTACAGCTGTGAAACCGCCCTAGTCAATATAACGGATGATATACTGTCAGCATCTGATAAAGGTGAAGTATCAATTTTAATCCTACTAGATTATAGCAAGGTGTTCGATACTGTTACCTATGATATATTAGATAATATTTTCAGCTATATTGGTCTGCATGAGTCAGCGAGGAAGCTGTTAAGCAGTTATCTACGTGGTCGAAGACAATGTGTTGAAATTGACAATGACAGGTCAACTTTTGCTAATATTCAACGAGATGTCCCTCAGGGTTCGGTCCTCGGACCACTCTTATTTTCCATATATACCTGTACAATATTAAATCAAATACAACATTGTAAATGTCATATGTATGCTGACGATAGTCAACTGTACCTTTCCCTTTTGCCCCACTCTTTCAATGAAGCAGTATCGTGGGTTAATTCTGATTTGCAAAGAATCTATAACTTTTCTTGTTCTTTGAACTTGGTGCTTAACCCCTCAAAATCTATGTTTCTGCTATTTGGCAACAATAAAATATGTAATGATCTACGAAACAAGTTAAATATTGTAATTAATGGTACACCTATTCCGTATTCAGAGAGTGCTAAGAATCTAGGTGTTATCGTTGATAATTCCTTTAGATACAAAAAGCAAATTAATAAGTATATCCAAACTTCTTACTGTAATCTAAAAAAACTGTACCCACATCGACTTAGTCTGCCAATCAAGTCAAAAATATCATTGTGCAATGCATACGTTTTGTCTCATTTCTCTTATTGTTCAACTCTCTATAGTCCTGCCATTGATAAAATAACTTCAAATCGCATACAAAATGTACAAAATTCTTGTCTACGATTTATATATGGGATTCGAAAATATAACAAAATATCTCATAAGCTAAAAGATGCGAGTTGGGCCAACATGCTAACGAGAAGGTTGACTCGTGCAACCACTTTCTATCACAAAGTGATTTTATTGAAAAAACCGCCGTATCTGTATAATAGGCTTAAATTTCGTGAGGATGCTCATACGTTAAATACAAGATTTAAAGGTCGACTATCACCCCCTGCACACCGCACTTCACTTTTTGAGCGTTCTTTCTCATATCAAATTTATAAAGTCTATAATGCTATTCCTCATCATTTTAAGGTACTAACAATCAGTAACTTTAGACGTCGGTATAGGTATTTCAAAATGTCACTGGCTATTTAACATCATTGATGATAACATTATTAATAATAATATTAATTTTTGAACACAATTACAAGTAAATTCAATTAGTATGCATTAAACTTGTTTACTTAATTTCTGTATTTTTGTATTTTCGTTTCTTGATACATTTAATTTTTCGCTCTTATTACATTGTATTTTATTTGATTATATGTATATATATATATATATATATATATATATATATATATATATATATATATATATGTATGGCACTTTATTAGTTTTTAGTTTTAGTTTAGTATACTTTATTATTATTTAGTTTTTTTTCTTGTTATATTTATAAGGTTTAGATGGAAGAACAGTTGGGTATTTCCCCCAACACTGAATCTCGCGTTGTGGTTTGTCTTCCCAGATTAATTGGTGAAATTTTGTACATATGATTCTGTATTTTGATGTGTGCAAATTAATTTACGTATCCCTTATACACTTGTTTTTATTTTTGGGTTGAACAAATAAAGATTATTATTATTATTATTATTATTATTAAACACCTCCTTTTGTATTGTAATTCACGGTGGTTTTAAAAGGAAATGTTTTAAAACGTCTATTTGAGCTAAAAGATGCTAACATCGACAGATGTTATGAATTTACGATTCTGTACACAATGTCTGTCAACTAACATCGATGTATATTAACATTTTCGATGCTAAGCAACACTTGTCAAAACGGTCGACGTTACGAGATTGTTAATGGTGATATACTTGAATCAATGGATCTTTGCGTGCACGTCATAGTTAGCTGAACCTATCTCCGACAACATTTTCATATGTTTACTCCCTCTATGATAAGTTAAATTAGACACAATAATATGTGTACTTATGTCGTCCATGGCGAGGACATACGGCACTCGGTAAAACCATGCGTTGAACAAAGACAAAACCTTGGTCCGTAAGTCATTTCGTGATTCGTAATGCAGTGGCGGCGCTATAAGCAGTGTTTTCCGTTTTGTGTTCGTTTTTGCATATTTCTTCGATTTTACAACGTATACAGTACATTTTGTGTCGTAACATAAACACGTCGTGATAAACATTGCTTCGTGATATATAAAAAACAGTTCTTTTTAGAACTTTTATAACAATCAGTAAAATCGCTTGGCCTAACCTCAAAATGCCGGGCAAACGTCTAAATTCTCAGTCGCGGAATCTCGTGGTCAATCTAATGGCCTATTTTACAGCAGAAAAGGAAAACAACGGTCCTTTAATTTCACTAAATGCTGTTCAAGAGGTAATTTCTTTCTTTGTTGTCTAATTACCTGCTTATTAATATTACATCGTTTCATAGAGAGTTGCTGATGCTTTAAAAAAAAGTTTACGGACTATCTCCAGTATTAAAATTGCGAGTGAGAGAAATCAGTCGCTTTCAACCCCCGGAAAATCTAGACCCCCGAAGAAATCGAAAACTCAAGACTTAGACGAGGGTGCTAAAATGGCAGTTCGTAATATGTTGTACAATTTATATGCAGCAAGTAAGTAAATTATTATTGGTGGGAATATTTAGGGAATGGTACAATTATACCATTATAAATAAATTGTTACGCACTTGCGCAACACTAATGATTATTTCTGCTTTAGACAGTATTAAGCAGATATTGTTTAATTTTAGGAAAACATGTGACGATTAATTTGTTAAAAGAAGAACTGCATCAAGAATTGGCATTGAATTTTAGTTATGGTTCGCTACGAACGTTACTTTTGGATCTAGAATTTAAATTTGAGAAGGACGATAACCGAAGGGCGTTGATGGAGACACCCATAATAGCATCTACGAGAGCATCGTTTCTAAGATTGTACATGGACAATAAAAATTCAACATTTAGTCGTACTCCCGTGTTCATAGATGAAACATGGATTTTTTCAAAAGGAAGTCGTAGGAAGTCATGGCAGGACGCCAATGTTAAAAGTGTACGAAAACCTGGAGGATATGATGGAAAACGTTTCATTGTTCTTCATACTGGATGCAGTGGTAGTTTCATTGAAAATGCAAGTTTAGTTTTTGCAACAAAATCGAAATTATTAGATTATCATGGAGATATGAATGCAGAATTATTCACTAAGTGGGTTGAAAGTAAGTTATTACCAAATTTAGAAGAGCTTTCGTTAATTATTATGGACAAAGCATCATACCATAGCGTAGAAGTGGAAAGGCAGCCAACTTCTTCATGGAAAAAAGCGCAGATAGCTGAGTGGTTAGATAAAAATAATATTAATTATGAGAAATCAATGTTTAAAGTAGAACTGCTGAACTTAGCAAAGTTTCACAGAAAGCCGAAGAAATATAAAATAGACCAACTGTTGCGAGAACATGGACATGACGTTTTAAGATTGCCCCCTTACCACTGTCACTTCAACGCCATCGAAATGATCTGGGCACATGCAAAATCATATTACGACAAACACATAGGAGAAGACGGCCTCGGAGATGAGAAAGTGGTGCAAATGTGGAATAAAGCATTACAAAAATGTATACCAGAAGTGTGGCATGCAAATGTTTGTCATACCGAAAAAATAATTAAGGAATGGTATGATCGAGACAAAGTAATAGAGGATATTCCTGAAATTATTATTCATGTAGACAATGACAAGAGTGGCAGTGATACTGATTTCAGTTCAAGTGATTAGTTTTTAACAACATAGATATGTTTTTCTATATCGGGTGTGTATAAATTGGCGGATAATCTACATGTGACAATATTCTTCAAAAAATTCTAAGCAGCTTATCTTAATTCTAAAATGTTGTACCATTCTTCGTGAAACTTCATGAGGTCCAGATGTTTAATATGGATTATTATACTGTATTAATTTACAGAAAACTCTGCAATTTCAGTAGTATGATTAGTTTAAAAGTTATTTGTCAGTGTATGTGTTATATTTTCATCCCAAATGTGTATTTTTAACATTTCTTTACACTCGGCAATTTTGACTCCCGCTTATGTCACGTTTGACACAACGAATTCACTCAAACTTGCTAGTACCAATTTTGTGGTAATTCTGCTTTTCTTATTATTATCAGGTTTGTATTAGTATACGCGTTTCAGTATATTTATGTTTCTGTGTTTGATTTGTTCAATTACAATGGATTTTTGGTTTAATGAGTACGCCGACATGTACATGATGTATGGTTTCTGTAATGGAAACGCACATATGGCAAAATTACAGTATTGTGTAGGTTTTCCAAATAAAAGACATCATTCTGCCAATGTATTTCGAAGACTAAATCAACGGCTATGTGAAACAGGTATATTTGTGCCTAAAAATCCAAACAAGCCACAGCAGAGTTGCATAATCCAACTTGAAGAGCAAATCCCTTCGACAGTACCCGATTGTATTAGATATGCCTAGTAACAAGACCGCTCATTTGGTCCTACAAGAAAACCTTTATCCATTTCATCTTATGAAGGTCCTGCCGCTCTATGAAAATGATAAGATATACCGAATGAATGTTATCAACACCATTTTAAATAGTATTTGTGGCGATGGTGGATTCACGACATGTATTGTCTGGAATGATGAGAGTATGTTTACCAGAGATAGTTTTTAACATTTACAACAATCGCTATTGGTCTAAGGAAAACCTGCGCAGAGTTCAAGAAGGTTTTCTGTTGTGGGGACAGGACACTCCACTACAACAATCCAGTCGCTTCACCAACGCTTTCGTGGACAGCTCGCTCATCCAGATGACTTCCAAATTAGACTTCTCTCAACACTATTTACTCATAATCTGTTTTACCTTGCATATACATCTGTAAATAAACCCCGATCTATCTATCTATTACCTTCTACTCTAATCCCACATAATTAATCATGGGATTATTGAAAAACAGGACAGCACATGAATGCAATGTTGCCTAATGTATATTCCTTTTAAGTGGCTCCTGATGGCATATGTGGAATGATAGAACATTTTTTCTTCGGCATTTTCTATTCAGAATTTTAAGAAGAATAACCGCCACTTGTAGATTATCGGCTATTTATTTATTGTATGTTTTTTAAATAAAATATATCAATTGTTTATTTCCCCTCTAACACGTTCGCAGACGTGATTGCTATAGCATTCACATCATCCTATTTGAAAAATTTGGTCTGTAACATCGTGGATGCTATAGCAGTCATTGTATATAACGGTTAATAGATATTTATGCATCATTCGTGTGACATATTTAGTGATACATACAAAATGTTTAAAACCAAACTGTTGGCAATATTTGCTCCTTAGTTCATTTTATTTATTTAATTAGGTAATTAATCAATTTGCAACAACCTGTTATGTTAAAGGTATACACATGTATAAAATAGTATTTTGTATTGTTCACTTTAATTTCATTTAGAACTGTTCATAATTTCAGTTAAATAAGTTAATTAAGTCTAAACTATCTATAATTATTTTTAGTTTTTAATTCTATTAGAGTTATTTATTTTTTATTTGTTAATTGTAAAATTTCCCTGTAATTGGAATATTTTTTTGTTCTGTTGGGAAATAAACCTATTATTATTATTATTATTAAGGGAGATATGGAATGTTTTTCTCTCGAGGTTGACAGGGCAAACCGAGGGCCTCTGGCCCGAGGTTTATAAGTCAACCAATATCTCCCGTGGTGCATACAATACTTTATTTTTTAGTTAAATATTAGTACTTCATAAAAATATTCAGTATGTTGATCTGCAATATGTATTTGCATGGTTGCTATGACTCTGTTTTAAATCAAACCGCCCGCATTACATGAATGACGATTATTTAATTTGATTTGATTTAACGTTAATGCTTTTATTTTTTAGTAGTATGACATTTACTATTATTGTCATGATTACAAGGCATGAAAACGTACTTATAACTCCCTCGGGAGTTATGAGATATCTCCCGTGGGAGTTATCAGATATCTCCCGTGGGAGTTATGAGGTCTGCTCATGTTTACCTGACAAATAGTATATACAATTTCCAAATTCTCCGCTCAAGATGATGGTTGAAGATGGACAATCTTGCGTCTGCTCATGACCAACTTTATAGCAAGACAGGAATTAAACTTTTCTCAGGTTTGTTCACTATTTTATTCACAACTGTACATTTGTTGTTAAAGCATTAACGTCAAATCAAATTAAATAAACATCAGTTGATGAAATGCAGGTGGTTTGATTTAAAACAAGCTCGTAGCAATCATCTAAATACATATTGCAGATCGATATACTGAATATTTTTACGAAATACTAATATTTAACTAAAAAATAAACTGTTGTATGCACCACGGGAGACATTCCTGTTCTTCACCCTCGGTTGACTGGCCAGAGGCCCTCGGTTTGTAACCCTGTCAGCCTCGGGAAAAAAACATTCCATATCTCCCTTAATGCATAAAAATCTATAACATAAAACGTACGGTTGTGAATAAAATAGTGAACAAACTTGGGACAAAAGTGTAATTCCTGTCTCACTATAAAGTTGGTCATGAGCAGACGCAAGATTGTCTATCTTCAACCATCATCTTGAGCGGAAATTGTACATACTTGTTGTCAGGTAAACACGAGCAGACCTCATAACTCTCTCGGGAGATATAACTCATAACTCCCTCGGGAGATATAACTTATAACTCCCTCGGAGTTATGAGTACGTTTTCATGCCTTGTATCCAGGACGATAATAGTAAATATCATACTAAAATAAAATATATTTTGACTATTCTTATAAAATATGTCTAATCAGATTTCGGATTTCACAACTAATTTAAAAAAAAAATTACAATTCGCGGACGTGTTAACATCACAATTACAATACAACTATAACAATATCAGAGAGGACTTTCAAAATTAACTTGTATATGGTCACTTTTATTTTTTATTTGGGGCTTCCGCTTATCTGCCCAGAGTTGGTACAAAATTGGAATAATGTCACACTATAGTGAATAATTTGTCTTTTAATTTCATAAGTGTGACATTAACCGGTGAAAGGCCATCTCGCCGAACGATCGGAAATTATTATTTTCCGCCAAACCTAAAGAGTAGACAAATGTGAATAAAAGGTATATTATTTTGCATGTTTTAAATTTAATTTCAAGAAGGTGGGACCGATAAGTGGAGTTGTTCCCATATAATTTAGTGTTCATATAATAGCCCGCGACGCAAACCATTTCCTTTAAAACAGCAATATGAGATGTATACGTGAATATGCCGTTAGTGACGGAATACGAAACGCTTGGTCTGTCGGGCCGCATTTGGCCGGAAGATAAGCAAATCAAATTCTTTATGAGCCGAACATTTTCGATTCCATTACTTATAAACTAAATGCCGCTTCACAACAACCCGAGAACGGGCACCAAAAGTTAAATGATATGATTCGCGTGTTGACATACACAACTAATAACTAATTTCCGGTAACGGGAACGAAAAGCTGGGTATATTTTCGTTCCCGGGTTATGAAGCCGCCTTAAGAGGTTTCTAAGATCACGGTGTAGCTTGCGCTTCGCGCAACAACTCCGTTGAGATCTGTCCCTCCTCGCTCGCATACCGAAATTTACTGACGTTTAAAACGTCAAAATTATGAAGGAATGTTGGGCTCATAATGAACGTGATTTACCTTCCGGCCAAATGCGGCCCAACAGACGCAAGCGTTGCGTGTTCGGTCACTACAACGGCATATTTGCGTATACATCTCATTCGTACTGTTGTTTTAATCGTTTACGTCGCGGGGTCAGACTAATTTCAATTTGTTGTTCATTTGTCTGATGCGCAATTTGTTTCGACTACGCCACTGGTGGAATCCACAGCGTTGATTATACCAGACGACTATCGGTGTGACGTGCACGCAAAGATCCATTGATCCAAGTATATATATTTTGAAGTTATTTTGTGGTTTGTGCTTTTAGTCAACAGAAAACTCATATGGATAGTAATATTCCAATATTCATATACATGCTTTATGAAATACTCATTTGATGTCTAAAATATCCTTAAAAACGTATTATTAATCATCAATTATAGTTGCGCTGTAGACGTTGCACTGTTGCCAATTTGTGAACATCAGATTGTTCAGAATACAGTTGTTCAATTTCACCTAACATTGCAATGTTAATAACATCGATGTGATAACATCGCTGTTAATAACAGTTGTTCAGAATAACACCATAAATTTGGCTTTGATTTCAATATTTTCATAGTATCGGAAAAAGTCGCTGCAATAATTAAAAAAATGACTTTGTGGACACTGTAAGACTTTTAAAAGGAAATTTTAAATCTTTTTAAACATTACATAAATTTATTTGAAACCCATGCAAACTATGATGAAGAAGATTTACATCTAGAAACACTATTAGTTTCAATTCAAGAACATCTTTCGGAGCTAATAAATAGTTTCAAAGACTACTTTCCGGATATTCTGTCGAAATTGAAAAGGAAGAAATGTTTAATCTTAGTGAAGAAGAAGTTGATAATTTAATAGAAATTTCATGCGACACCGATCTTAAAAAAAAGTGTTCCAAATTGTACCACTAATTAATTTTTGGTTGCACAGTTAAAAGGAGTATCCAAGCGTAAGCAAAAAAACGATACCATTTTGAATGCTTTTTGTCGTCAATTATATGTGTGAAGCTGCGTTCTCAGCCTTGGTGTACTTACAAAAATAAGCATTAAAACAGTTCGATGTCGAACCTAATTTGAGAATAAAATTAACATCATTACCTCCTAATTTGAAATTGTTATGCGATGACAAACAACATCATTCTTTGCACTAAGGTCAAAATACTGAAAACAAAGTTTATTTTTTAAATACTTATATTTTTCTTATATAATAATTTTGCAATTTTTGTGTATGAAATAAACAAATAACTTAATTTTTCTTAGAAAATAAAATGTGTTTTGTAAATAAATGTTTTTTTTCATAAGGTGGGTTGCGGAAAATTTTAAAACCTCGTACCGGGCCGCGGTCAATAAAGTTTGGGAAACGCTGCCCTACATCATTGCAATTGTTGAAAAAGTATATATTAGAAAATGTAAAAATATAGAGGGTGATCCATTTACAAAACTGCTGATGGCGTCATATCTCCAAAAATAGGGTAGCTGTTGAAAATTTAAAGTAAGTCCCTGAATAGAATAAATAAAATTTCTTTTAAAAGTAATTAGAAAAATACAGAGGTTCAGTCAGAAATCAGGTGATAATAACACGACTGCAGGATTTAGTGATCGATGGCCAGTTAGGCAGTCTAACGTATTCAAATATTACTGCTTTTGTGGGGTGAATTCTACCTTGCATGGAATCATGGAGCAAGAGCAAGCATTCGGAGAAATAAAATAAAATTTAAAAATTCCAATTTTATGAAATAATTTAGATTTGTTTAGGTTTCAGTCAGGCATGCCGCGTATATAAAGTGTTTGTTTTGTAGGTATGTGCTTCTCAGTTCCCACAGTTCTTCGAGCCCCCGTTGACTCAACTCAAATGTAATAAAGATAAGGGCACTTTTGTGCTGTTTTTCCACAAGATGTCATAAAAATCGGACTCTGCCGAACGTACGAATAAACATCTCATCGAGTATAAATAGGGCAAGCAAGTTCAGACCGACCACCATTCATTGAACGATTTTTACGACGTGCATTCTAGTTTTGCAAACGCTGTGTTCACGTTTATTTCGTTGTTGTTCTTGTCATAGTTTCTATTTTCCCTTGTTTCCTTCGTTTTTGTTTTGTTGTTGATCAACATTGTTATATTTGTTTTGTTTTTTTTTATTTAGTTACCAAGGCTGTTGTTGGTTGTAATTAACAAAAATGGTTAGGATATCAGATTTACTTTACAAGTTTTTCTTAGACCATAAACAATATAATATAAGAACTCTCAAAAGTAATGAATCTATCATTGGTTTAGCAGCCGTAGAAGGTTATAATGTAGATAATAAATATACTCGTAAAAAAGTTTTGAAAGTAATCAAAGAAAATTCAGGCAATATTGTTTCCAAATTGGAAAAGATCCAAAGGGAGTTAAAAAAGAAAGGATCTTGTGAAGAAAACACTTCGAACATTAAAGATAATGAACTTGGCATTTCACAAGAACATGTCTTGGCAGAAATGAGTTTTAATAAAGAAGTCCTGGATATTTCTGAAATGAATAATTCTGAAATAGTAGATGTAACTGGCGAAGAAGATAAAATAGATGGAATTTTGGAATCAATTTACAAACATCCTCCCGCAGTGAATTACCTTTTGCCGTTGAATACTATCAACACTTACCCCAATGCTCTAATAAATAACACTAAATATAATGTGTTTGAAGAAAAGTTTCATGTCACAGAAAATGAACTTAAATTGATTTATAATGAAGCAACAAACAAATTCAACGAGAGTGGATATCATTTTTATTTCGTTGAGAAGTTGAAGCTAATAAATAATACCTGTGTATTCAACGTGCGATCTTGCAACTATTTAAAACGGTCCATTGTTATTTATGGGTATTGTGGGCACACCGATTGCAAGAAATTTAAATTATCATGTGAAAAAAACGGTGGATTGGATGTAAATGTTTACAGCACCAATAATAATTATCATTCTGAGAATTTGACTCGTCAGGTTAGAGGCGTCGCAAGGCTCCTGTTGGGGAGCTCTTTAAAAATGTCAACGGCAATGAAAGTTAGGATAGATAATGTAAGGCAATGTAGTAAACATTTAGGAAAGACCTTAAATTTACAAAGAATTTAATCTGATCCGGTATATAGGAAAATTAAAACTGAAGTCTCAGCTAGAAATGACAGAGATGTTGATGATATTTACGACCTTATCCTTATGTAAAGAGAGCATGGGGGATATATTTTTAAGGTGGGCCAGCCGCTTTATATACATGTTATTAGTAAGGAGCAAGTTAATATAATCAAACACCACATTGATGACTCATCACCACTAACACTGTATATTGATGCTACAGGTGCCGTTGTTAGAAAGCCATACCTAGAATCAAAGAGAGTTTTATACTATGCAGGTATTGTACAAGCAAAAAACAAACGAATTCTTCCTGTATTTGAGCTAATATCTACCAGACATGATACGAGCACTCTTATAACATGGTTAGTGGAAACGAAGTATTTTCTCATGAAATACAATTGTTGGCCGGCTATAAGGATTGTAGTAACGGATATGAGTTTGGCCATGCTTAATGCTATTTCTGAAGCATGGAACGAAATTGATCTAAACACTATATTTGACCAATTACACGAAGGCAAAAATTCTGATAATTTGATTACATTGAAACTTTGCTACGCTCATAAAATTAAATTAATGACAAGGGACATAAACAAATATTTCCATGATAGGAAAGTGCGAACTGTGATGAAAGAAATAATAGCTTCCTTCTATTCAATCAAGGAACTTTGTGATTTAAAGTCGAGTATAGCAAGTTTTTTTCATATTCTCCTTAGTAAATATGATACCGAGAGTTTTAGAATCCATTTAAAACTATTATTAAAAATAAAAGTGCCAATAGTTGAAGAGGAAAATGAAATATCCATTTCAGAGCAGGATATAGACAAGTGCACTTTTTATGAAAGCAACAAGTTCTACCAATATTTTAGAAAAGTTTGTGAAAGTAGTCTTATTGAAAAAGATACTGCCAGTATCACAAATGTGTTTTTCTCCAAAGAATTTGCTTCGTTATTCTTAAAACACTACATTCCATTCATTCCGATGTGGACCAGTTTAATTTTTAAAACACAAAACAATGCACTTGTAGAAAATTGGTTCGGCATCGTCAAAAACAATATTATGCAAGGCAACTTGCATGAAAAACCATCAAGATTTATAAGAAAAAATCGTACCTATACCATTAATGAATATCGCGAATTAATATATAATATTAACAGAAATAGATGTGCAACTAAGCGAAACTATTGTAAGGCAGACTGGAGGAAATGTGGAATAAGAGGAAAAAAGCTAAACACAACTATTTTAAAGCCAACACAATCACCAAAATGCCACACAATTTTAATAAAATACCAGTAAAATACGTTCTAAAGGATCCTCAAATCCCCAAATTAAGTAAAAACTATGTAATATCAAAATTTGACAAATATACATTATATTATGAAAGCTATTCTACTCACAACTGCTCGACGAATAGCCAAGACATGTGGCTGGATATTTTTTTGGTGGACTATGTGTTAATACTTTAAAAAAATAAAACTATTAAAACATTTCTCGAAAGTGAAGTCACAAACATAATGTTCAATCCAATTTTATTTAAATTTAACAGTGGAAACGAGTCAAAATTTTTGTTTCCAATTCTTGAAAACAGCCACTGGACTCTTCTATATGTTGATATAGGTAAAAAGGACGTTTTATATTTTGATCCACTCTCTAGGAAAAGTCGCAGCGGAAAAACAGTATTTCGGAAAATTGCTCCTTTCTTGTAAAAGGTTGGATTAGATTCCTCAATTAGTACTATCAGCCAGAATCCACACAAATATCCAATACAGACCGATTCTTGGAATTGCGGTTTGTATGTTATTTATTATTGCCATGTCATTTTAAATGATTTATCTTGGAATGATAAACTAGATGTCAATGCATACCGAATTACGCTACAAAATATAATTTTGGAAAAATCGAATGACATAACCAAAATGTGTTTATATTGTGCTGAAGAAAATACTGGATTTCTGTGTCAACAATGTAGCAGGAGTTTCTGTAAAGTATGTGTCACTAATTTGAAATTTCAAGCCTGTGAATTGTGTTTGACACAAAACTGATTTACGTGTTGTATACATTGTTCTTTAAAATATTCATAATGTGAAATGCTTAATTGAAAAATAAAGAGAAAACGCATTTTCGGAGATTGTGGCGGATATTTTTTTTTTCAAAGTGATCAAGAGGCCGGCACGTTTTTTTTTTATTTCTCCATTTGTTGGGTCTGTATGTCTAGATTGTTTATAAATTTTTAACTTTTTTATGGCGGTCATCGAACTTTGAAAAAAACTTCATTTAATGTAACGGCGCATACATTTTCGGAGAGTGTGTCGGATTGTTTATTTTTTTTCAAAGTGATCGAGGGGCTGACACGTTTTTTTTATTTCTCCATTTGTTATGCCTGTATATCAAGATTGCTTGTAAATTTTTAACTTTTTTATGGCGGTCATCGAACTTTCAAAAAAACTTCAGTTAATGTGACGGCGCATTCATATTCGGAGAATGTGTCGGATTGCTATTTTTTTTCAAAGTGATCAAGGGGCCGGCACGTTTTTTTTATTTTTCCATTTGTTAGGCCTGTATGTATAAATTGTTTATAAATTTTTAACTTTTTTATGGCGGTCACCGAACTTTGAAAAAAACTTTAGTTAATGTAACGGCGCATACATTTTCGGAGAATGTGTCGGATTGTTTATTTTTTTTCAAAGAGATCAAGGGGCCGGCATGTTTTTTTTATTTCTCCATTTGTTAGGCCTGTATGTCTAGATTGTTTATAAATTTTTAACTTTTTTATGGCGGTCATCGAACTTTGAAAAAAACTTCAGTTAATGTGACGGCGCATTCATATTCGGAGAATGTGTCGGATTGCTATTTTTTTTTCAAAGTGATCAAGGGGCCGGCACGTTTTTTTTATTTCTCCATTTGTTAGGCCTGTATGTATAAATTGTTTATAAATTTTTAACTTTTTTATGGCGGTCACCGAACTTTGAAAAAAACTTTAGTTAATGTAACGGCGCATACATTTTCGGAGAATGTGTCGGATTGTTTATTTTTTTTCAAAGAGATCAAGGGGCCGGCACGTTTTTTTATTTCTCCATTTGTTAGGCCTGTATGTCTAGATTGTTTATAAATTTTTAACTTTTTTATGGCGGTCATCGAACTTTGAAAAAAACTTCAGTTAATGTAACGGCGCACAGTGGGACGGATGACTATTCCAGCGCGACAAATGTCAAATGGACCGTTTTTTTTAAATAAAAATTAGATCCTATGTTTTTATGTTTTTTCGGCTGCTGATTTCCCATGTGAGTGTACTTTTTTTAATTTGCGCCCATCTAAAGGCTATAATTCGGAAAAATAAATAATTTATTTTTTTTTAGTGGAGGTTTTCAAATAATAATGACTTAAATTCTATTTAGCAAAATATTCTAACCATAATAAATTTAAACTTTTAAGTCATGCCAGGATTTTATTCCTATAAATCTTAATTTTTATTTTATAATTCAACAAAGAAATTTTTTCTCAAATCTGGATTTATTTTGAAGGTTAAAATCTCTCAAAATAAAACTAACTTCTGTAGCTAAAAAGTGTTTACTTTCAGTGTTTTAAATCGTTTCTTTTTTATTGGAAGCATACAACGGATCGCCTCGGCATCGATCGAATACGGAGAGTTACAGATTAGTGTCAAAATATCGAAATGGAGGACATTTAGGAGGACACTATTCAAGGGAGGGTGTAACATACAAAAGGGCGTTAATTTTGTTAATTTACGAAATTACACTATCATAATTTGTTGAGAAGTTATAGCCGAAAAACAAAAATATAGCTGATTTTTTAAGGGGTGAGTTAAGGGGTGAAACATGGTTTTTAGTCGAGAAAAACAAAATACGTATCAAATATTTTGGGCCCCTGTACAAATCCACTCAATTTCATTAAAATCGGAGTGGAACACATGGGTTACTTCCCTTGCTAGTACATAACTTTACAAGTTATCGTAAGTTATCGCAAGTTATCGCAGCTAGAACATGCTAAGAATTATGTGAAAATGTCTGAAGAAAAATGACATTAAAGCCGTTTTCCGGCAAAATTCGGCAATTTTGTTGTACAAGCGAAAATATATCCAAATTTATAATAAAATTAACGATGAAATAAAAAAATTATAACGACAAATAAGAACAACTGAAAAAATACTTATCACTGAAAGAACAATTGTTATCATGTACTAGTTGCACAAAAAAATCCCAATTATATATATGCACATTTACTAACTGTTTTCTGCATTTGAATATGTACAAATAAGCTCCTTCATATCAACGCGTAAGTATTCGGCAAGGTGAGTATAGTCATTGTCGCATTTTACAGCAAGTGTATCTGCGACAGGTGACTTCTAATGGTTATTTTGATTGAAGAAGTGTTATAGAAAGAGATTTTCAGCTTTTTTAAATTTTTTGGAAGTATCAATTTTTTGACTTTCGTCGCGCTAGAATAGTCATCCGTCCCACTGTGCGGCGCATACATTTTCGGAGAGTGTGTCGGATTGTTTATTTTTTTTTCAAAGTGATCAAGGGGCCGGCACTTTTTTTTATTTCTCCTGTTGTTAGGCCTGTATATCTAGATTGTTTTTGAATTTTTTACTTTTTCGAGACGGACATC
This sequence comes from Ocypus olens, assembly GCA_910593695.2. Lineage (NCBI taxonomy): Eukaryota > Metazoa > Arthropoda > Insecta > Coleoptera > Staphylinidae > Ocypus > Ocypus olens. The sequence continues at coordinate 34,139,879 of OU343056.1, forward strand.
GAATATCGTAAAAAACGTTAGTAAGTGTGCCCGCACACCTCTTCACGGTGGATGGGGCGGACAAGTTTTTAATTTTTTTTGAAGTGATCTAGGGGCCGGAACGTTTTTCTTTATTTTTTGTATTAGTAGGTCTAAGTATGTAGAAAAATTACATTTTCTTATCTGTCATCGAAGTTAGCGAAAAAGAAGATTTTTTTATGTAGTGTGAAAAATTGTGGGGGTTGAAATTTTGGGGTGGGGGAGGTTCATGTATATTATTTAGTAGTAAACCCACCCTGCTTATAGAAGGTTTTTGGAAAATGTACATTTTTATGGCAAAAAATGAATTTTAAAATCTATTGCTGAAATCTATTGCTAACTTCACACCCGTGTCCGAGTTGCAATTGCTGTGAAAGAAAGGAATCAAACAAAATCTAGCTGTTTTTGCTGTACTGTGAGGACGCACAGGAATACACATTCAGAGGCAATTTTTAAAAAGAATTTGACTTGGGGGACCTCAAAACGGTTATTAGCACTACAGTTATTCATTTTTAAAATGTTTTGTTTTTGTAATCTCGAGAACAGTTAAAGTGGACCCCTCCGACAGGAATGTATTCAATTAAATTGTAATAATAGCACTTTATAATGAATTTATTTCAACACCGAATGATAAAAACATTTAGGCACTTCAACAAAATATATGCTATCACTAGAGAAAACTTTTTGTTTTTTCAGGAATAAATCAAATATAGTACCATTGCGATATTTGAATAATTAGAGTTGATTGTTATATGTGAATGTGGAACGAGATCATGGTCCTGGATTTTTTCCGAAATATTAAATACTTTATCATTTGATAAACCACTAGCTCGGTCTGGAATTTTCACAGCATGATCTGTAAGATTATAAACAGGGAATTAAAAATCTAATGTAAACTCCTATAACATGCTTAGTGTTTTCACATAGGTAAATAATATTGTAATATCATGTCTTTTACCAATACATTCCTCTAAAATTTGTTTGCACATTATTAGTCTATTTGCTTTTAGTGCAGCTTGAATATTTCCTCGGTGTCTTTTTGAACGAGTCACTTTTCTGCGGCATTGATTGACTTTGCCCATTATAAATAAATCACAAAACAGTAAAACGCAAACAATAAATCACAAAACAGTAAATAACAAAATAAAGCGGTCACAAACGTACATATAAACTTCTAGAAATCACAAATAAAACTGAAATCTCTAGAGGAATTACCATTTCATAGGGGTTACATTTCATCCCCACCGAGTATTATGAGGCATGTGGCATATGTCAAATCCAAACGTCTGTGTGGCGACAGTAAGTCCTGCCGCCAGTAACATTCCAAGTCAAACCGGACGGTTTTCGCTGAAAATAATAACTGATGATTCCGACTTTTTTTTAATTTTGCAGCCGCATTCTACACATGAAATAATGGAATAATGTTTCGCGAAAAAAATTGCTAATTGAGATATGCACGGTTGTAAGTTGCAAGAATTCACTGAAACAACTGAATCGTCGAATCCATTAGTCCTACAAAATAAATCAACAGGTCCACTTTGAAGATCTTGAGTCATTCTATGTAGTGGTATATTTAAAATTTGCGTTTAATATTAATAAACTATTATTAATTTGTTTATAAAATTTATTAGCATTTTTCATCATCAACATCATCATGTTCCCACTTCAATTCCAAAGGAACAGTAAAAATTTGAAGACACTACAAAGAATGACTCAAGATCTTTAAAGTTGACCACTTGTATTTTTTTGTACGACTAATCGGTTTGACGACACAGTTCTTTGAATGCACGACCGACGTTTTTCGTGATTTCTTGCAATTTACAACCGTGCATATATTCTTTAAAAAAAATCTCAATTTTTTTTCGCGAAACATGACTTCCCTGAGTGCATCGACAAAATTAATAGAAACAATCCGAATCAACAATTAACCCTACACTGCGCAATGTAGCAGATCTGCTACAACCAATTTAAAATGTATTATTTTTGTACAAGAAATTTAATTTTGTAGTAATGCACTATGTAGATATTGAGCCACATCCGTATGGAACAAAATATATAAAGGCTATATTGCAACGCATCCCCTCTTCCCTTTATAAATAGAATTCAGTTAGGCAATGTGCTACTGGCTTGAACCACGTGTTGAACATAGCTCCGTGTTTCATCTGCCTAAATGAACATTTGAGTGAATTTATTATTAAAAACATATTTCTGTTTATCCTAAAGGTTAGTATATTTGTTTGTACATAGCTATAAGTGGATATAATTTATTTTTCACACAAAAATACGACTTTTTTGTGAGTTGTAGCTAATCTGCTACATAGTGCATTTGGTATTCATTTTTCTAGATTTGTTTTATACTATGCAAAATGTCGAAGGCAAATCAATGGCAAAATAAGTTCCTCACAGATAAACTTTGGACATTATTGCACATTTTTCTGATAGTGAAGACGAATTTGATAAATCAAACCAGTATTCGATGCACTTACTTCTAAGTTTCGTTCCGTTCCTTTGCAACCCTGCCGAAGTGACGATGAGCAGTTATGTGTGACAAAAGTACTAGACCATATGTAGCAGAATTGTTACAAAAATTTTCGAAGAAAGCCCGATCAGCAACAACAGCACCTATGCCGCCAAATGATGTAAGATTAGATTTGGTTGGCCACTGGCCTATACATGACGCAACTAGGCAGAGATGTAAATTACCAGATTGCATTGGTTTTACATTTATAAACTGTTCCAAACGTGGCTTACATCTGTGTTTAAACAAAAACGATGATTGTATCTTTAGGTTTAATACCTCTTAATAATACTTATAAATATTACCCCAAATGCTTTTTGTAGCAGATCTGCTACAACTATTTTTTTTTATAAATAAATAATATTATCAGGGGGTCGATTCTGCTAATCGGTGACTCTTGTCACCGGTGCTTTTTGTCACCGAAATGACGTCATTTGCGTGAGACCATATTCTACTAACATATGAGTTTTGCCATCGATGACAAAACTCACCAAAAATCGGTGGCTTTTTACGAGTGCTATGTAGGTGGTAACAAAGTGACAGTTCGCGTGAGTTTGTATTCCGCGATCCGTCTGAAATTTTCAATTCCTTTTATAAACTATTTTAGTTGACTGTCGACTGTTTTATTGTAAGTGGTAAGTAATATAATAGGTACGATGATAATGCAGTAAAGTTTTAGTCTTAATAACGGTTTGCATTTTATAGGTTGGGTTATTAATTATGGACGATTTTTTAATGATGCCCATATTAAACGAGTTACAAGCGGAAGAAAATGGAGACCTTGAAGAGCAAACACGGCAAAAGGGTAATCTTTTAATTTCAATTTCTTCGTTTATTTCGGCTGATGAAAGAATTGTTCCATTTTAGTGTGGAAATCCTAACACCATTTCTGAGCCCCTCCCAGGCGTGATGATTCTTTAGACATTCCAACACGTGTAAGTATTTTGTGTACTGTGTTAAAATGTTGGTTTTTATCTTCGGAGTAATATACTATAGCTTATCACAGATATTTGCTACACTCCGTTTTTATGCTGGAGGTAGCTATTCCATAACTGAGGTTACGCAGGCATTTAACGAACCGGTTGTATTTAATAGATTTGTTAAATTTTCACGAAATGTACAGGAATTACAACATACCAGACAGAGGTAAGTAAACGTAAATAATAGGAATGTTAGCGCTTTTTTTTTGGTATTTCCCATGCTCTCGGTAAGCCCTGCTAGACGAAGTTCGTGCTCGCCTGCCTGCTTTCGGATGGACAATCCGTTTGGGCGCAGCAACAATTTCTCCAGGTGCAGTGCCTGGACCCTGAGCAGCTTGGTAAATTAGAATCTGCGGTATCCTCTTTGAAACATACAGTAGGCTCAAGCTGGGGGACTTTTGAAATAAGAATAATGTTTTTATGGATACATTTTCTGTTTATTTATGATAATTCAACTCATGTATAAAAAGGTGCATTTAAAACGGCGGACAAACAAAATTTGCAAATGGTTAAAAATTTATTTACCTTCACCATAACAACGATCTCTATATTAATAATTTTAGTAAACAGCCAACTTCAGTTGAACAGGGGTAGTTCGTGTCAGTTCTGAATACATATGCGGTGAAATATAATTGAAATCCGTTTCAGATACGCTTCCACGTGACATTTTTGTTACAATTTTCATTCCGATCCATGTATCAGTTATCAATTAAGTAAGTATTTCACCTTTTAGTTACGTGCATTTGCAATTAAAGCCGGCGGCGGCATTTCGTACTTCGGCCGCGAGATGTCACAAGCGTACGGTAGCTCTGCCATAATGCGATAATTAAAGATTTGGATGGCATTTAATATCTATCTTGTTCTACCGTGTTTTAATAGTATGAAATAAACATTGATATATTAGTGTATTTGGCGTTTTCTCTTTTATATGTGTTGGAAATAAGTTCAGCGGCTATTAAACGATCAGATGTTATTGGTTTTCTAGCTTCATGCCGCTTCTAGTGTGTGCGCGTGTATGTGTGTGTAGTGTGAGGTTATAACCTATAATATAATATAAGAAACGCCAGAAATATAAGGAATTTATACTAAATGTAAGTAATAATATATATTTATATAAAACAATAATTATAAATATCATTTTAACGGCTGAATCCCAGTGTTTGTACCACTCGCAAGCGTGCAGGCGCGAATTTCGTGATTCCCGTGGCACTCACACGATTTTGACGATTGGTGCTTCATCCAATTCCATCACAAATAAACAATGCTCTTTCACCCATTGTACATTTAATTAACATACATTTCTAATGTAAATATAGTTCTTATTCGTTAAATTATCTCCACAAATACCACTCGCGGTTATAATTTCGGCAGGATAAATTTTATTTTAAGCACTCGTTATTTCATCGCAAATTTCTTGAATGAATTGAGATTAGGCAAAATTTTTCCATCTCAATTCATGCACAAATAAAATTTCACCCAGACCATGCATTTCAACAAATCTTCAAATATTTCGAAAACGGCAAACAATAGGTATAGGGAGTATTGAAGTAACTCACCTTTATTTGCTCCATATAATTCAAAAATGACAAAAAATTCAGGGTGTTCCATTTAAAAAACATAAGTTTGGTCTGTAACTTTGTTATGAGACACCCTGTATAAGTTTAAATATTTTTAGGGCGTGCAGCTCACTATTATACACAACTTTTGTATAAAATATTTTTCGAAATTTTGACAAATAAGCACGTGATTGACCGTTCCCAGAGCTCTGAAACACCCTGTATATTACTCAAAACTGCGAAGTTTGCCATTTTTAACACATCAAAAAATCGCCAATAACCCCATTTGTTCCCATGTGAATAAATTAATTTGTTTTTTCTGCGTACTTACATATTTTCACTGAAGGAAACATTTGACTAAAAACTGTACCCAAATTTTTAAAACTTAGGTATATTATTCTTATTTTAACAGTTGTAGAAAAAAATTTTGTGCGAAATCTGTTATATTTGGCGCATTCTCAGAGCATTTAGTGAGAATAAATTCTTTCCAAACTCATAACTTTTAAGTGGTACTTACAACATGTTTTGGGGGTGTTTATACAAAATGTTTTTTTTTTTATTTCGCTACGTGTTCGTAAATGCGTCATTATCCCATCGTTGTATTCTAAATATGTAAATTATAAGTGAAAATAAAAAAATATTTGCCCTAAAAACGCACTTTATCGTGGTTTTTGTGTACTAATGCCCGTTTTCACCAACTATTCCTAAACAAATAGCTAGATAGTACCTAAGCTAAGAAATGCCTAAACTATAGTCTATTTTTCGTAAGATTACAGTCAAGGAAAGATAGGACCAATTTGACATTGTTCAGTGATTGTCTTTGTCATTTTGATAGTTGGCATAAGTGTAACATTCTGTCTGTCTGCGTCCGTCATTATATTCGTTCATGTGTTGCTGTTTTGTGTTGTTTCTTGTTTTTTTTATTATTATTCTGTGTTGTTTCTTGAATTTTATATTTGTACCATGTCCGATAACGAGGTTCCGTCGACGAGTGCAACAAAAGTTATTAAAAACCCGCAGGGAAAATTATTCGAAGTGGGCAGCGATTAATGGCCTACGACATTTATTTAAAATATAAATCCGGTTCAATGAAAACTGAAGCCATACGACTTGCCTCTGCAGACGTAGGAATTTCAGAGAAAACCATTGAAACATTGTTTCCAGATGGATAAGACGGGAATTCTGAAATCACACAATTTGTTTGGGAGAAAAGGGGCAGAGGTAAAAATAGTATGCTAATTGAAAAGGATGAAATTATTGGTTGGAGTAGAAAGTATTTAACTAAAATAAAACAATTTAGACAAGAGGGACGCATCATCTATTATTTAGACGAGACTTGGGTAAATGCAGGCCATACAACAAATAACATTTGGAAGGATACTACAGTATATAGCACACGTCAGGACTTTGTAGAAAATTTATCTGTAGGATTAAAAAGCTCCTCAGGAAAGGGTAGTCGTCTAATAATTTGCCACATCGGGAATGAAAATGGGTTTGTAGAAGGTGGGTTATTATTATTTCAATCTAAAAACACAGGCGACTACCACGATGAAATGAATTCAACACAATTCGACGAATGGCTAATAAATATTTTGCCAGGTTTAGAGGATAACGCGGTTATTGTAATGGACAACGCGCCATACCACTCCGTTAAATTTGAGATCAAGTGCTTGGACCAAAAATAATATAAAAACATATTTGCTGGAAAAAGGAGTCGAAATAGATGATGACATGTTAAAAATTCAATTGTTAATTGCTGCCAAAAAATATGTTAGTATTAGCCCTATAGAATTGATGAAATTGTTAAAAACACAAACCGACAAATTCTACGATTGCCACCCTACCACTGCCAATTAAATCCCATTGAGCTCGTATGGGCACAAGTAAAAGGGTATGTGGCAAAAAATAATAAAACTTTTAAATTGCTAGATCTACAAAATCTGTTTCATGAAGGTTTGCGGCAAGTAACACCAGGAAAATGGGGTAAATGTGCTGAACACATAAAAAAAGAAGAGATAGAATTGTACAAATTAGACAATATTGTTGAAGACATGTTATTACAATTCAATGTGAACACCGGCTCATCTAATGAAGAAGAATTTCTGATACAGAATAAAAAAATTTGAATAATAAATATATATTTAAAATGTGTATTAATTTCATTCAATTCCAAAATTAAACATCACTGCATTTTTATTACCATTTCGTCATAGTACACAGTACAGGAAGTATAACATACTTGAAAAACACTTTCATTAAATGAAATTTTAAAAGGTAAGTACGTTTTTGCTTTTATCATGTCAACACAACTCATATTACTGTAAATTAATTTGATATTCACACATGTGTATGGCATGAAATTAGTGTTGCATTTTTTAAATCAAATTTATCAACTTCAAAACAAATAATTTTTTCTATATCCATTATAAAATTCATAGTTTTTACATTATACATGTAATCCACTAGATTTGAATTTGGCACCAATATTCGTCACCAGATTCACATATTTTAATGGTGTAAATGAGTCTTCTAGTTACTGTAATCTTAAAAAAAAAATAGACTATAGTACTTTACACAAATTCGGTTTCACCATGGCAATCGGTTCCTTAATAAGCAATTCCTTCTAAGGTACTGGATTTTTAGAGAACTTTAAGTTGTCACATTGCTGAAACTGCGTGTGTGTACATCGGTAAATAAAGTGAAGTTCGCACAAGTGATTTTTTACTACTTCGTTGTAGTAACATAACCTCACTCCTTTAATTACTCGGGTAAATGTTTTCTATGATTGATTTATTTATGGAATTATTATTGTTAACCTAGCGTCACCATCGCGAAGAAGATTGAAGAAGAATTATAGCTAGGAGATATTCAAATTAAAAGTGAAAACTGAAAAGAAAAAGAATTGAATTAATGGCGTCAGAAAATAAGCGTGCCCAAGAGCTAGATGTATTAGAGAAGAAGAAATTGGAGAAGAATATTAAAATAAAAAAAAATAATTTTAGAACAACTAGACAACTTTATTTTGCATTTAAATATGAAATAATTACTCCAAAAATTCGAGTATGTCGGTCATCTTCTTCATTTGAATTTAAATCAAATAGATTCAAATGTTAAATAAATTAGTGTGGACCCGTGTAACAGACCAACGTAATCTGATTTGGATCTGGGTTATACCAATGGGAGGGCAGAGAGATCCGCTACACCTAGGCCTCAATGGGCCCTTTGTACGTCCTCCCATCTGAGTCATTATTCCCCGGTGCTGTCCAGCCAACCCACGGCATTGGCTAACGCCAGGACTGCACCAAGAGGGACTATGAATATCTGATGATTGTCTTATTGTAGAGATGGCTGAATACTTTAAGAGCACATGTTCGGTGGTATCCTCTTCAGCTTCACACCGTCTATAGATGGGGCTGGGGCAGGCCCATTCTGTTTAAGTGCTTTATTAGATTGCAGTGCCCATTTAGAAGTCCCACAATAGGTGCGATAGTATCTGATAATCTTGGGATTCATCGAAATGAAATATTTTACTACCCTGCAGCCAGGATTGTCATTTCATCGATCTTCGTGATGTTTAGTCGATGTGTCTCTTAGTAAGGATATTATGTATGACAGAGAGGGCGGCGAGTCTGATTCCGGCCCGAAAATGGGGCGTCTGGAAGCTCTTCTTGGCAGTCCATCCACTATCTTGTTCCTTTTACTTTTATTGGGTCTTTTCACAAGGTTACCTAGTTATCGTTTGTCACTCTCTCTAGGGCCGCGCTACATTCCAACGATATTGCTAAGGTGATTTCGCATCTTGTAATTGCTAATATTGCTGCTCTGTTGATGATGATATGCACATAGCAGGGATTTTATTGCAGTAGTTGGTGTTGTTCTCATAACTCCAGTGACGCTCTAATGGGCATTCCTTTGAACATGGTCTAGAAGCCTGACAGCCGTCAGACCAACGTAAATAAACCGTCTACAAATTTTAGGTTAGAAACCGATACTTAATACTTGGGTTGCCGTTTATCGTGTACCTAGCGATAAGTAATGCCTAGACCATTTAGAAAAGTATTTGGGACTGGTGAAAACCAAATTGGCGCTAAGAAGTTCTTATCTTTATTTAGCAAATGCCTATATTTTAGGAATGGTTGGTGAAAACTGCCATAAGTCTTTTATTCTATAGCAAATATATTTGAATTTAGCGGTTTGTTGACCGCCATTACCAAGAAATCAACGTTGCCATTTAGTTTCGGTGACAAAAGCCATCGGTGACTTTTCGCATTTCACCATGCGACGAGAATACCATCTCACTAGAAATGGCATAACACCGTGCAATTAAAATCGGTGACAAAACTCACCGGTGACAAGATTCACCGATTAGCAAAATCGACCCCCAGTGTCCGGTTTGGCGTGCAATGAGCGAAATACGTTCTGTAATCTTTTCTTCCGTAGTCACCGAAATTTGATACTTTTTCTAAGTAGTTCGTCCGCTTGCAGTGTTTATAATTTATGTGTTATGAGGTAATAAAAATTCTAATATACATGGCTGGGTCTTGATTCTCTCGATGAACGAGCGAAACAAAGACAGAGCTTGTGTCTATCGCAGTTTGTATTTCTCTTTCAAAATATAACAATTTGTTAGGAGTTTACCTCCTGCTCTCTACAGTATTTATTTTTATTAAACATTTAATAATCACATACTTTTTATAGCAAATTGTCAAAGGTGCAACCTATAACACCATCTTTTCATATGTTAAATAATGAGAATATAAAATGATTTACATGCCTTTTAAGTTAAAAAAAACCGATTTTATTTTATTTTGAATTTTTTATATCAAAAACTAGAATAAGTCTTAATATTTTGAGCAATTCATATTATAGTAATGTATGACGAGATTCTACAGAAAAAAAAATTATCGCCTTATATTCACTAATAAACTCTGTAGAATTTAGTTAATTTGTTAAGGATTCCCATAAGACGTGCTTCAAGGTCATTTAATGACGAGCCGCCTTAAGTAGACACACGGTATATAAGCAATTATGAATAGCTCCAAGCTTCCGTTAAAATGTCTCGTCAATATGTTCTCGAGAGTTGTCTTGAAGGTCATTTGAGTGGTGCGACTGGACAGAAACTGGACGATCTGTATAGAACGATGTGTCCCCTTGTTGTTGAGGAAGTGACTGATTTGATGACGGACTTGTGTATACAGACTGTGGTGACGTAGAAAAATGAGTTAAAGAACCCGCTTGTGAACACGACTGTAGGCGATATTTTGTCAGAATGCCCTGTATTTCACTTTGTGCCAAAATTGACTGTTGTGGTAATTTACTTAATGTCTCACCTACATATGCACCAAAAGCAGTATTGTCGTTAGGCTCTGATTCTGAAGGATCTATATTTAGGTTCGCGTGGATATTTCGAAGTTCTGTAACGGTTTCACGTATCTGTTGTATATTTTGTCTGTTGGAATATTTAGCTTTCTTTAATGGTTGTTTCGTTGTGTCCTTCGAAGACCACTGTCGTGCAATTTTTGTAAATTTGATTCTGGTAATTGTGATTGTTTTGGATGTGTCACCTCATCATCGTTACTCTCTTCTTTGATGTGAAAGCTCTGCAACAAATATAATAATATTTTATTTTTAGTTTCCATCGACAGAAGAAGAATGGAAGCAACAGTGTGTTGGTTTCAAAAACCACTGCTGCGGTGCCGTTGATGGCAAACATATCCCTATTGTTGCTCCACCAGATTCTGTAAGTGATTACTTTAACCACAACGGTGGAAACAGTGTTGTATTGATGGCTGTTGTTGACGTAAACTGTTGTTTTACATATATTAATGTTGGCAGCAAAGGATGTGAATCAGACGGCGATATTTTTCAACTGCTCACTTTCGAACCATCTGGAAAATGGAATACTACTCGACGGATGTTACTTCGTTGCTGATGATGCATTTCCGTTGAAGCCATACCTCTTAAAACCTTATAAGCATTACAGAAGGTGTCTTACTGTTCATGATAAAACGCCAACAACTTATATGCCACCTGGTTCTGTTGATGTAGACGACATTAATACTGGAAATATTATTCCGGGCCAGTGGAGATCGGAGATAGCACAGTTAAGAAGTTTTGAGGGAAATTGTGGTAAAAAAGGCCAACACACTAACAAAATTCGTGACCATCTGAAAGATTACTTCTACGATGAAGGGGCTATTCCGTGGCAGTATAGGTACATATATTAATTACATTATATTACAAATCAAATATATACCACTGTAGCAAATTATTACTAAAAAAGTTTCAATACTTACATGAGAGATTGTTTTATTCAAACTGTCCTCCGTTTCACTAGTTCCTTTTACATTCCTCATAAAATTTTCTATGACACGAAATCATTTCAATGCAGGTACGTATACATCTTTAATCCCAGCTCCAGATTTGTTTGATTTCTTGATTTTTAAACGTTCCTGGTTATATGTGGTTCCAAGGTTTTTTATTTTTTGTTTCGATTCAGCAACGCCAAAGTGTTCTTTGCACATTTCAGATACTATTGCATCATACGCAGATGCTCGTTTGTTTTTGTTTTTATAATCAATGCTTGTGATATTCCACAGGCATTCGTATTCGCCGTAAAGTTCCACTAATTTTGCTATTTCGGTGTCGGACCACTTAATTTTTACACAAACACGATAAATAATCAACGACGCACAGTGTGGTATTGGACCTCGAAACCTGGTCAATTATGTGTTTTGTAAAAACCGGTGTCTTTCTTTATTAGACTTCTTCGAAAAGCCAGGTAGTTACTGCAACAAAAGGTAAAAACCGCAGAGTGCTGGATGCGACTCAGAGCGCTACACTATCAGTCAGAAGTTACCTGTTCGCTTACAGTGTCGTGTGATTTGTGGATGTTCTCAGATTTTAGTATTTAAAAAACTGGTGTGGTTTTGCGCACAAGCAATTCACTGGTTGTTTTCATAATGGATTATTCTGATCCAGGTATGTACTTTATATTACACTACTTTTTTTTAGAAAATCTAGCCAATTATTAGTCAACGTGGCTTAAAATTTAACTATTTCATATATGTATACTTTGAAATATTTACTAAGGGTTTTGTTATACTTCTAAATATTTCTAAGCTATGAAAACTATTGTATAACATATAGTAAATAATACATGACACAGTTATAAATAAAGTAGCCGCCAAAAACCGCCCCCTTTTTTTTAAGATTTTTTTTGTTTGTACCTACAATAGTCCAAAATTTGTAGAAATTATTATTATTTAGTTTTTTTTTTATATATTGAGGTCTATGACTCAAACGAGTTATATACTACGAGCCCTAACAACTATATATTGGGACAAAATCAAATAAATATATAATTCAGGTATTAGACAGTTTATTTTTTTTTCAATATATTTATAATTTAATACTATATAATTAATTAATTAGCAACAATTATCGATAATCAACAAATCAAAAAACCAAATTATTATTCCATTAACTTCTATTATCTCCAATTAACAAGAAAAAAGGTCATTTTATTTGACAACTAAATATTGAGACAGTAAAGTAACTGTCAAAATAAGACACGTAGGCTCTGAAAATATTGCATAACGAAACGTCAGATTAATCGTTAGTTGCTTTCTTATCGTATTTGGTGAATCGCTGAGTTTATTGAACAAAATGGTGCGTGGTATCTCTACAAGTTCCAAAATTCGTGAGTTAGTGCTTAAAAACTATTGCAGCAACAAAACAATACGTGAAGTGGCGGATAATCTTAACCCACCTAAAACTACAGTGTGGAATATAATTAAGCATTATGGAGAAATCGGAAATATCCTAGATAGAAAAGGAAAAGGTTCGGGTCGTCCAACATTAATTTCTGATAGAAATAAGAGAATATTAGTAAACATATGCAAAAAAGGCCGAAGAAATATTTTAAGGTAAATTACGGCTGAATAGAATCACGAAACTGGATTAAATCTGTCAAGGGAATGCTGTCGCCATTGAATTCATAAATGTGGACTAAAGTTTTATAAGGTTGAATTACAAGTTATGTCGTAATTTAAAAGTATATTTAATAAAATGTTTAATAAAACAAAAGAAAGCCAGGCTCACATGGGCAAAATCTAAATTATCTTGGTCGGTAGAAGACTGGTCCAAAGTAATTTTTAGCGACGAATCAAAATTCGACGTGTGTTGGTGATTATCGCAAACGTGTGATTCGCGCTAGACATGAAGCTTTTCACAAAGATTTCCCAAAACGTACCATAAAATTCCCGAAAGGAGTGATGATTTGGGGCTGTATGACAACTTCAGGATTAGAATGCTTTGAATTTATTGATGGTACTGTGAATGCTGCGAAATATCAACAAATACTGCAAAACAGTTTCCTACCAAGTATCGCGAATTTGTCATACGGCCAAAACCACAAAAACGTGGTTTGGTGACCACAACGTAAATGTTCTTTCTTGGCCCTCTAGCAGTCCTGACCTTAATGTCTTTGAAACAGAATGGCATAAGTGGAAACAAAAATTGAGGAATAACCCTCAACGCACATTACCTACACTTAGAGCCAAAATAGAACAAATTTGGAATGGATTTGCTCCTGAAACGTGCAGATCCTTAGTTGAGTCAATGCCCAGCCGAATTCGAGCTGTCATTAAATATAATAATAATAATAATAATTTATTGTCTATGAATTATGTCAATAACAACATTTTAGACTCGTCAAAAAAAAAATAGTGTTTGTATGTGATACATAAGACAACTAATGAATACAATACAATTATGCAAGAAAATCACGTAAATTGTAGTATAATTTTTCTAACAAAAAAATCTTAAGTCTATTCTTAAATAAATGTATATTTGGGGATAGTTTTATATATTTAGGTAATTTATTAAATAGTAAAGGTCCAAGTGTATCGGGTGAGTTCTTACTTACATTAAGACGACAACATGGTGGTGGTGAATATCGCCCTTTTATATAAACTCCCATTTTTGCGGAGCTTTCATTAATGTGAAATATCCTCGACACAAAAACTTTTCAAAAATGCAATTAATCATTTTTGCAATCCACAAAGTGTAGATATTTTGTTTTTCAAAGCAATATTTAATGCGGTAATTATTATTGAATATATGAATATTTACAATTTGTACAGTTTTTTTGGCTCACTGTGTATAGTATTTTTAATAATAGTTATTTACAGTGTGAGGAAGGTACAGCTTTCATTCACGCGAATTCAAATCAAAATCACGATCAGAAAGAATTGGAAAATTTTACACAATGACAGATCATTATCCGTGCATGAAAATCAATGAGTGAAAAACAGTGAGCGAAAAGGGGTGAGCGAAAGTAAACTAAGCGAAAGAGGAATTTTTACTTACTGGTAGCGATGGATACAGACTTACTTTCAGGCGAGGTATCGAACAAAGTTATTTAATTTACTTACTGAAAATTGTAACATTTTAGTAAAATGTAAAATTGAAATTTTAAGATATTTGTATTGAATGAACGATATTGTGTCAAATTTCAGCAAGTATAGCTTTCTCGACCTAAATAGATGCATTTAAAAATCAATAGCTATTTAAAATAATAGTGGGGAAGGCCGGGGCCCGTTGGTGTAGTGGTACAGGCGAGCGCTTGTGCGGGTTCGAATCCCATCCCGGGCGAAAGATTTTTCGGGGATCAAGAAGTATTCGCTCGGGTCCATGGTTCTTGTATACGTCTGACATTATTAATTTGTTCATTTACTCATCCCAAATTGAAATATATATATATATAAAAAAATAACCTGGTCGTGACTGAATGGCTCATGCCTAAGGCAAAAAAAAAATAGTGTGGAATGTATGTAATTAGTCACGCAAGAAAAAGTTTACCCATGACCTCAAAGAGCGGCCGGGTATTTAAGAGACTAATGAGTAATTCCACATGAGTATAATACAATATTTTATCCAAAATAGACTGAAATTGAATTAACTATTGAAATAAAATTTGGACAATATTTAAAAAAATTAAGGACCTAATTATTCCATGAGTCCGAGCTATTCTCTCATTAGTGGATAATAAACAACATTATTTTCAACAAATAACCACAGTAATTCGCTTATTACACACGATTTTACATAAATTATGTTTATTCAATTCCTGACTTTCCTTGTGAAATAAAATTAAAATTATTTTAAGATGGTTGCAACCGTTACTACTTGGTAATCTATAATTAAACTGAATAAAACAATTCACTATGTTTTAAACATAACTAATTATTGTAAAAAAATATGTAACGAAAAAGGACAGTTGGTATATTAATCTAAACAATTGTTTTCTGGTTTAATCACTTTATTTGGTAGTTGAAAAGTATTCTGCGTTTACGTTTTATTCTTTAAAAAGCAGATATACAAGTTGTATGAAGTTGTACATAAGTCAAGTCCTGGAGTTAGTTCTGATGCACATTTTTTCACTGTCTCAAAATATTCCGGAGTCGTTTGATTTCCTATGGAATCCAAACTTATATTTCCTTCTTCGTCTATATCTCCAGTTTCTTCAAAGTGACATTTAAAGTAACATTTAGTTGAATAACAGGGATTTTCAAGCTCCAGTGATTCAACTGCTGTTAAGCTTTCAAAGTCAACATTATACTTTTTCATGCACTTTTCGCAAACATCTCTCCTATAAACTTCTTCCTTGGCGGCTGGTGTCTAAAAATAGTTTAATTTATAGTTGTTTTTCTTATCGTGGGCCATAGAATTTTACATGCTAAAAATTATACCTTGTGTTAATGTATATTTTATAATAAAATTTTCAAGGAAATTTCAGTTAGTAATAAATCAATTATTTTTCTACTTGATGCGCTTAATTGGAATAACTTAAACATGTTTTATTCCATTAAACAATGAAATTACTACTCTTAGTACCAATTAATTATCAGTATTCTTTCTTGACAATTTAATAAAACTTAGTGTAAGTATGGTTGCCTACATTTTCAATACACTGCAATGCGTTGATGTGATTATTATAACATAGAACATAGACTTTAACAATCATATGTTCTGAGTTAAAAAAAGACCCTGTACATTAACACAAGGTATATTTTTTAGCATGTAAAATCCTTTAGCCCACGATAAAAAAAAACATACTGTATAAATATTCAACCTGTTTGTAATTATGTAAAAATAAAGTCATAGAAATATTAAAAGCAAATAACTTATTAAAACAACTACTTCCCTGGGTAATGCCGTAATAAATAAATTAACAAAAAAATTTTTTTAAATGTTTGTATAATTTTAAGAAATTAAGCTAGCGGAAAAAAGTTAATGGAATCTAATTGCTTCAATAACCTAATAATCTAATAGTTTTATGTGAAAAACTAAAGAGTCGTGACAAGTATTAATGCAAGTGCCATACAAAATAGTCGCAATTTAGAGGATTGTTCTCAAATTAAAACTCACGTAAATGTAAATTCAATTTTAAATATTAACAACATAGATCTACAGACAAGAATTGGATTAGCACAATGTTATTATGAAGATGATGAAATTACACTACTGGAATACAACTATTTTGTACGTAAATGAAAGGGTACCGTAATTTGATCAGTGAATTTTAAAGCATAGGGTTTGTGGGTTATTTAAAAATAAATGTGTTTGCAGAGCACAACCAACAATGCTGAAAGAAACAAATTAGAAACAACCTTACTTGCAGAAAGCATTAATAAATTCAATAAAACGAAATATAGCCTGAATATATGAATATTCAACCTGTTCGTAACTCTGCAAGCAAAATTAAGTCTTACTAAGACTATAAACAAATAATTTATTGAAACAACTACTTGCCTGGCTAGTGGCCACGCCGGATATTGAATGATACAAAAGAAATTTGCACGTTATTATTAGTACTACTAGCGAAATAACATTGGTTTAAGATCGTGTATTTCTACTCACAGGACTATCTTGAAAATTAAACTAAATTGCATTTGAAAACTTTAAACTATAAAACTGAACGCTAAAATATGTAAAAATTAAGTAAAAAGCCATCTGCAGATTCGTTTCGGGATTTATCTCTCATCCGTGCAGCTTCGCATTTAAATTGAATGTTAACACATTAACTGCCAAGCTCTTTTTTTATAAAATGGTCATACATTGTTTTTTTTTTTTGTTTTAAGTTATAATTTGTTTAGATATGGGTAAATCCACAAAAAATTTAGAGGATACCCTTTTTTTTCGCAAAAAAAAAACTGCCCATGCCGGCCTTGGACCCGATGAAAATTGAAGTTTGGACGTTCAGGAACATCAGAAAAATGAGGAACAAGAAAAAAATTGGAGGTGTTTTGGAGATGTTTCAAATTTTTCAAAATCTCTTGAGAAAAATTGATTTTTGGGTTTAATCGCCTGGTTTAATGTAATGAGGGGGTTTTTCGGGGTAAAACAGTTTGATTAATTACTTTAAATCTTTCATCATACGTGGATCCGTCCCCATGGCAACTGTTCTGTTATTTTATTGACGACTTTTCTTTTTCAATCGAAGTTCGAGCACGTTAATATAAGTTGCAAAGTATGTTTTCCCCACATTTCGTGAATGAACAATGAAGCATCATCTCGACTGTCAGACCCAAGCCGAAGTTCCCACTATCAAAAAAACTAAGAGGCAACATGGCAAGGAAAAAAAAAGAAAAAACCGACGACTATTAGATAGTAAAGCAAAGAAAGTCGCCCCATTTCGGTAAGTAGTTCAATGCAACTCAGGAGAAAACTTTGTGACCTGATGAAATCATGGTACAATGTGCACTTCTAGGACCAATTCTGCGCAGCCTACTCGGCTGAAAGATCTGGAAATCGTCACAATCGATGCACATCTTCTACGGAGTTCATCTTTTGGGCAATCTCTGTAAACGTGTGAAGAGCATACGCAAGTGCCACAAGCGTCTCGGGCAACAGAAATGCGGTTACGGAAAGAAAATAAAGCTTTAAAAGAAGAACTTGAAGTACTTAAAAAGCAACAGGAACAATCTAAAGAGTGGAAAAACAATCACTTGGAAATGCTTAAAAAGAAGAATGTGATGCTGCAGAATTCAAGGAAACTAATTGCACTTCGTGGGCAGGTGGAATATTTTGAGAAGTTTCTGGCCTCGATTCGTATAGCTAAGTCGGCTATTAAAACTCACAAGGAAAAAAACATTTTTAGTATAATATTTTCAAGTGATGTGAATTTGAAGAAAATTCGAAAAAAAAAATATTACTCCGTCAGTAGATATTATGAGAAGAAAAACCAAAACCTTCAGCTCGACAAAAAGTCAAATAATCTCAAGAAAACACATCAATTGATTATTGATTCTACCTTCGTGATGACAATTCTGTAATGGCCCCGGGAATCCGTGATACGATAACTAAGGGCAAAATTAAACATCGCAAACGGTATTTAACAGATACTGTAGATAATCTACATAAGAAGTTTAATAAGACCACAGTAAATAGTATTTCAAGAACACTGTTCTATCGATTGAAGCCGTTTTGGGTAATAATGAGGAGTATGAGTGCACGAGACACTTATCTTTGTCGTGTACACACGAACTTCCAACTTCTTCTCGACCGGCTGAGAATTTGGAAAATTATCAAAAATAACTCCATAGAGCAATTTATCACTGACCTTTGTTGCAATCCAGTGTCGGAAGAGTGCATGAGAAGAGAGTGTCTTGATTGCCGGGATCGATCAATTGTTGATACACAGTCAACAGAACTCACTTGGTACTTGACGTGGGTGACAAAAAAAAAATGAAAGACCAGGAGCAAAGGATAAAATGTATTCCATTGTAACAACAACTCGTTAAAAAGTCATCTGCACTCTAAGCGATTTGATATCCCGTGTCAATGAATCGATACCTGTTGTTTTTTTTGCACCATTTCATTACTAATCAGCAATTTCAACAGCTAAGGTTATTACAAAATTCATTGACCGCTAATGAAATGGATCTTGTTATTGATTTTTCACAAAATTATATTGCAAAATATAATGAAGAAATTCATAGTGCGCACTTTGGGGCATCGAAAAGACAAATCTCATTGCAAACAGGAGGTTTCTACTACAAGGATAAAGACAATAAATTGAGAATCTAGTCGCTTGTATCTGTTTCTGATAACTTGAGACACGATGCTGCTGTTGTATGGGCGCATTTATTATCAATTTTGAAAATAATTACCGCGATTATTAAAAATATTAAAACTGTACATATTCAAAGTGACGGTTCAGTTACTCAGTATAAGAACAAATCAATAATACTACCTGGAATTTCACTGCTGCTGCCCATGGCAAGAGTGCTGCTGATGGCATCGGCGGTTCTGTGAAAGCTTTATGTGATCGCATCGTTCGTTGAGGGCGTAATGTTTTATGTGCTGAAGATGTAGTGCGCGTAATCAATGAAGAAAGCCCTAAAGTATCAGCGGTGTTAGTAAAGGAGGAGGACATGCTTCTTATTTATGCACTGTTACCTGAAATCTTGAAATCTGTCCCACAGAGTTCTATTGTACATCAAGTAGTGTGGACGTGTATGCAAAGTGATCATTTATTCTTTCGTTCTCTCTCTTGCCCAGAATGCTCGCAAAGTAACTGCATACATCGAGGTATGGACAAAAGCACAATGATATATGCAAAAAGTGAAATGAAAAAAGATCTCGTGTCAGATAGGAATAGGCCTAAACGGAAGCCCAGAATTTCAAAAGGCTGATTATAAGTTGAAAGTATCTTTTTATCAGTGTTGAAAAGCCAGCGGCTATTTGTTGTTGTTAAGTAGTTCATGTATTTGTTAATGATTTAAAGCAATTAATCAAACTGTTTTACCCCGAAAAACCCCCTCATTCCATGTAAACCAGGCGATTAAACCCAAAAATCAAATTTTCTCAAGAGATTTTGAAAAATTTGAAGAATCTCAAAAAAAACCTCCCATTTTTTTCTTGTTCCTCATTTTTCTAACGTTCCTGAACGTAAAAACTTCAATTTTCATCGGGTCCAAGGCGAAAAAAAAATGGGTATCCTGTAATTTTTTTGTGGATTTACCCATATTTAGAAATAATATATATTTCATGGTTTTTTATTTGTTTTTGTTACATTTTATGATGTGCGGTCACCGGTGTCTGACGCGGCCCGAACGGAATAATTTTACAGATCAGGCGGTGCCGGGCATGCCCGCGGCACGCATTTGATCAAAAAAATCAAGCGGTCAGATCTGAACAGGAAGAGGTTTGGCGTTGCTATCTACGCATTTTATTCAGTGCCGCCTGTCGATCATCGCGAAACATCCTATTGCTCTAAAATGTATAAAAATATTTCTACACAGTGGTGTAAAATGGAGTTTGAGAATTGTGATTTTGACAACAATGAAATTGATGAAAACTTTATTTCTCAATTAGAAGAAATCGAATCCGCCAATCTAAGAAAATGAGCACTTTCGAACTGGAGTGACAATTCAGTTATAAGAACAATGCCTAGGAAACGTCGACGTATTTTATCCTAAAGGGAGACAGCCGAAAGTAGTTCCTTTTACTGAAGTATCAGGTGTAAAACCATATAACTTAAGAGTTAGTATGCTTCAATGTAAGCCATAAGAATTTTATAAATTGTTTGTGACAGATGAACTTTTTGAAAGCATCTGTTTTTAATAAATTTATATGCAGAGCAAATTACTAAAAGTAAAACCTTAAAAATTTTTCCCGGTTACGAGGATGGAGACCTACAGACGTTAGTGAAATAAAAAAATGTTTTTGGGTTACTTCTGTATATGGGCCTAGTAAAATTACCACAACTGAGTGATTACTGGTCGAGGGATCCAATGTTTGGACAAGAATTTGTGAAAAATAAAATGAGTAGGAACAGATTCGAACTTTTAGTGCGAGTGCTTCATTTTGCTAATAATGAAGAAGCCAATAAAACGGATCGCCTGAGTAAGATACGGTCCCTAATAGACAATTTAAATACAAATTTGGACATACATTATACCCCTAATGAGTCAACTTGTATAGATGAGAGTATGATACCGTTTCGAGGAAGGGTAGTATTCCGACAATTTAATAAACAGAAAAGACATAAATACGGTATAAAAATGTTTAAATTATGTACAATTCCTGGCTATACTTACAAGCTGAATGTATATGCTGGTAAGCATTTTGATAATGCTAATACTACACCCACTAATGTAGTTATGAAACTATGCCAGCCTTTGTTTCGCAAAGGGCATATCTTATACACAGACTATTGGTATACCAGTATTGACTTGGCGGAAAAATTGTTGCAATATGAGACTCATTTAGTAGGAACAATTAGAAAAAAAATAGAAAAAATACACCAAAAGATGTTATAAATGCAAAGTTGCAAAGTGGAGAATTCAGGGCCCAAGAAAATTAAAATGAAATAACTGTCATGAAATGGAAAGACAAACGTGACGTTTTCTTACTGCCAACAAAGCATTCTACCCAGTTTTTGTTAGAGTTACAAATAAGAGAGGCCAAGAAAAATATAAGCCTAAAATTGTAACTGAATACAATAAAACTAAAGGTGCCTTTGATCTGTCAGATCAAATGACAGCATATTCTTCACCGCTAAGAAAATCCATAAGATGGTACAAGAAGCTAGCGATTGAATTATTATTGAATACTGCACTAGTAAATGCATTGATATTGCATAATTCAGTAACCAAACACAAAATATCCGTGATTAAATTTAGAAAGGCAATAGCGGAATCCCAAATGCCTTCAACTTCTCGACCCAGGCGAATAAAATATGAGCTTGAAAGCAAACAAGGACATGCCAGATTGACAAAAAAAAACCTTGCAATACTTGCTATAAGGACAACGTTGCAAATCAGAACAGAAACGCGAAAAATAAAACGAAAAAAGTAGTAACTTTTTGCCCGCAATGTCCTTTTCAACCACATATGTGTTTACCATGTTTTAATAAAATACATCGGTATTCGTTTTTTTCTTATTTGTAAACTTAATATTTTGTACAAATTAGAAACAACTTTACTTGTTGCAGAAAGCATTAGATAAATACAAGAAAACGAAATGTAGCCTGAATATATGAATATTCAACCTGTTCGTTAATCTGCAAGCAAAAAATTAAGTCTTACTAAGACTATAAACAAATAACTTATTGAAACAACTACTTCCCTGGCTAGTGCCACGCCGGATATTGAATGATACAAAAGAAATTTGCATGTTATTATCTAGTAGTACTAGTAATAACATGCAAATTTCTTTTGTATCATTCAATATCCGGCGTGGCACTAGCCAGGGAAGTAGTTGTTTCAATAAGTTATTTGTTTATAGTCTTAGTAAGACTTAATTTTTTGCTTGCAGATTAACGAACAGGTTGAATATTCATATATTCAGGCTACATTTCGTTTTCTTGTATTAATATTTTGTAATACTAATAAAAAACGTATGAACGAAACAGGTTATTTTACACGTGCTTCTCCCTAATTATGTAAATATTATTATTATTAAAAAAAAGGTGATGTGGCCATCATGTTACTTTCTCCGACTTGAAATGGCATCTAGGGACCCCAAAACGGATATTTCCGCAAAAAAAAATTTTGAAAAAAATCACGATCACACTTTCTCGTACTTTCTCTTACGGAGAAAGTAATAATATATTATGCAACAAGTGTTATAAACGGCACTTTAGTCACAAGTTAGTCAGGCACGAGGCAACGTAGCGGAGCGAGTGTTTAATAACGAGTGTCTAGAGAAGTTTATATAGTAGAATCGCCCAGAGGTGACAGTGACTCATCGCTCCATGTTGCCTGAATTAAGTTTCCAGTAAACGTATGTCCATAAAATAATTCGATTCAGTCTAGGCGGGAAATTTAAAAATTCTCGAGCGTGCAAATATTTTCCCGACGAAACTTTGCGAGTGCATTTTTCGGGAATCGATAAAGACAACTGGAAATTTGTCATTAAATTTAACCTTTTTATAAATGAAATTTATACCATCAATTTTGCTCTTAACTAAATCGAAATCGGAGACGGTCAAAACCAGATACAAGCACGTGAATTTTGAGGTTAGAATAGATGGAATGAGAAAAGACATACATTGCACTTAGCCCTTGAATTTACATATCGACATACGTTTCGTATTTCATTTCGTTTTTCTTAAGCATGCGAACGAGTATAGATATTTATCCAGACGCGATGATTAGATCGAAAAACCATGAGTCACTGTCACCTTTGCGCGATTGTACTATAACACGAATTGCATACTATACTTTTTCTACGACTAAATTAGGAAAATTTTGAAATTATTTTATTATCTTAAATGAACATGGCGACAGTACATTATTATTTAATTGGTCTACTTAGGTAAATATACATTAACAGTTACGTTAGAGACATTATGGCAATTGCTAAAGGAAATCATTGATTCTCCTAAATTTCTTTGATGTTTTGTATTATTTATTTGATTTGAGTTGAAAGTATTCCTTGTTTCATTTATTTACTTTTTATTTTGACACATTGTTGATAAGTGACAACTAAATTGATTTTGAGTTTCAATTGATTTTAGCGACTTAAAAATCTGGAGCTCAGCAACGAAAGTCAACAATTGAGTGCGTGAAGTGTATATCAAGTAAGTAACAATAGGCTACTCATTCTATACATGTTCTTGAGAAATAAAAAGCAGCTTTCGGATGATAGTATCCACGTCGAATATTCTGAAAATTCTGATTCTGACAATACCATTTCGGATAACACAACTTCCGATACGCTATCTGATACATCGATGATTGAAAACAGCATTCAGAAAAACAAAATAATCATGAGCCAGTTGAACATTGATCAAGCTATCAAAATCATTCCCGAATTTAAGGGAGAACGTTCAGAGCTTCATAAATTTGTAACTTGTTGTCATTTAATGAGCAGCAGTTTAACTGAAGCCGCTGAAATTCGCAAATAAATAAAATGCTATCCAACGATATCATTGTAGAATCACAATCTCCTTATAACTCTCCCCTATTGGTCGTTCCCAAAAAAAAAACAGATATACACGGTCACAAAAAGTGGCGTGTCTCGGTCGATTTGACAAAACTCAATGAAAAAACTATTGCGTCATCACATCTATTGCCAAACATAACCGATATATTAGACCAACTGGGCAATTCAAAATTCTTTAGTTCCCTAGACCTCGCCTCGGGGTACCATCAAGTTTTAATGTCACCGGCAGACCGTGCATAATCGGCGTTTTCAACATCTCAGGGTCATTACGAATTCAATCGTATGCCATTCGGGCTAAAAGGAGCACCCGGTACATTCCAGAAAATGATGAATGCTGTTTTAACAGGCCTGCAAGGATTCAAATGTTTCGTATACCCAGACGACATTATCGTGTATGGCAAGAAGAGCATAACAATAAATCAATTCAAATATGTGAACGTCTTAGACAAAACAAACTGATGTTGCAACCAGGTAAATGCGAATTTTTACGTCCGGAACTTACCTATTTAGGGCACATAATAACGGAAAATGGTACAAGTCCAGATCCGTCCAAAATAGAATCAATCGCAAACTTCCCTTGTCCAAAAACTCCCAAGGATATAAAATCATTTCTTGGCCTAGTAGGTTACTACAGGAGGTACATAAAAAAATTTGCAAAATTACCACAACCTCTAACTAACCTTGTAAAAAATAATATCGTGTTCGAGTGGAATCCGTTATGCCAGGAATCATTCGATAGCTTAAAAGAAAAGCTGTCCAACCCCCCCGTTCTCCAATACCCAAACTTCGACGGCGAATTCCTCTTGACCACCGATGCCAGCAATATTGCACTCGGTGCTGTCCTGTAGCGGGGAATTGTGGGAAAAGATCGCCCCATCGCTTTCGCTTCCCGAACACTCAACAAGGCCGAGCGAAATTACAGTACAATAGAAAAAGAATTGCTGGCCATTGTCAGGAGTGTCAAATATTTCAGGCCATATTTATATGAAAGGAAATTTAAGATTGTCATGGACCATGAACCATAAGTATGGTTATTCTCGATCAAAGACCCCGGAAGTAGACTTATTAAATTTCGTTTAAAACAAGAGGAGTATGATTATGAAATTATTCATAAATGCGGTAAACTAAACACAAACGCAGACGCGCTAAGCAGAATGTATTCCGTAAATGCCATAACGCGCAGTCAACATAATGGAAACAAGTCGTTCGAAGATTTCATGCAAAAATCGGATGCGCAATCAGTCAATAATCTTAATGTAACTGATTCCCATGAGAATATTAAGGATAGTTCCCCACTACATACTCGAGTTTTCCTGATCCCCATAAACATTGATTATTTAACCGATCATTATGCAAAATTCCAAGTACACGTACAAGTACAAGTCCCGACCTACATCAATGTCAACAATGTCGACTATATTTTTATCACCACTCAAGAATCTCAGGTTACAACCAGCGAATTGTACCAAGCCATTAATTCATTAGAAACTTTCTGCACTGACCGCAATATAAAATCTCTTTCGTTGTACAACCCAACGAATTTAATTCCATACAAAAATTTAAGAATAGAATCAATCCGGAACAAACGAAAAGCAAAACCAGCAAAAGCTCCTAAACAACACATTGAATGGATTATTGGAGATTTACAATCCAACAAAGATGAATTTCCCACACCAGATTTTTCAGCATATATACATTTAACTCCAGTAGAATTATTTGAAAAATTCTTTGACGAAGAATTGCTGTTGTTTCTCATACAAGAAATGTCAAATTATGGAATATTTAAAAATGACGCTGACCTGAAAGTTTCCATTGCCGAATTGAAATGCTTTTTAGCTATATTGATTTTGAGTGGTTACAACGAATTGCCAGGAAAAAGATATTATTGGGACTCGGAAACTGATATGCAGAACAGATTAGTTGTAAATTCCATGCGGCGAGATCAATTTCTTCAAATTTCTAGATTTTTGCATTGCGCAAATAACACCACTCCAGACGAATCAGATAAAATTTGGAAATTGCGGCCTCTAATGGATAGGATAAAAAGTAAATGCTTGCAACATTTTGTTCCCGAAAAGAATCTCTGCTACGATGAAAGCATGATAAAATATTACAGTCGACACAGTTGTAAGCAATTCATTAGGGGCAAGCCAATACGTTTTGGCTACAAGATGTGGTAACCATGTCTGGTTATTTAGTTATCAAGGTAAAAATGAATATTGGGCACAATATGTGGCAAATTCTAATATTTCTCGGTTTCAGGTAATAATCCACGCCGTTCCCAAGAATATGAAGCATCATTCGGAAAAGCGCGGCCGCTCCATTTGTAACTATGTTGGATGAAATAGCCCAACTAAAAGGAACACGCGCCTATGAATTTATTTACTGGTATACACTTGCTAAAACATTTAAAAGAAAAGGGATATAATGGAACTGGTACAATTAGGGACAACCGAATTCCTAAGGGATGGCCACTACCTTCAAAAAAGCTGATGGAAAAGAAAGCAAGAGAAAGCTATGAATCAATAATTGACCGAGACGATGGAATAATATTTGTGCGATGGGTTGACAATGCTATTGTAACTATGGCTTCTACAAGCAATGGCGTCCATCCTTTGGGTAACGTTCGGCGATATTCGCAAACAGAAAAAAAAAACTATTTCTGTGACAAGGCCAAATATAACAGCAAAATACAATTCATGTATGGGTGGTGTTGACCTCATAGATGAAAATATCGCACTTTATAGGGTTAGTATAAGAGGAACAAAATGGTGGTGGCATATTTTTACATGGATTCTAGATATATCCATTCAAAACTCATGGCAACTTCATAAAAAATGCGGGGGATCAATGAATCAATTAGAATTTCGTCGATACATTTCAAGAACTTATCTTACCAAAAGCCCCGGGAAGGACGTCATCTTTTAAAACACCGTCTAGGGTGATAGATGATATTAGATGTGATGGATTGAATCATCTAGTAAAACAAACAGAAGAAAACAAAAAACGTCGTTGCGCAGATAAAGATTGCAGTTCCATTGTCAGAACAATATGCGTAAAGTTTAATGTGGGTTTATGTATAAAATGTTTTGTAAGTTATCGTACAAAATAAACAATTTTATAATATACCGAGTGTCTGGGATAAGGGGCGAACATAGGGATTTAACATGTAAAATTAAATATGTGTAACTATTAGCTCCCCTATTCATTTTAGAGAAAAATCGTAAAGGAATTTTTTTAGAGAATTACAAATTGTAAATGAATCATCCATTTAATTTACGTTTGTACCAGAATACATCTCAGAAATAATAAAAATAAGTTGAACAATATACCATTTAATAAAAACCCGTTGTTAAGTGTGAACTAACATTCATCTGCAAGAAGTTCCGGTCTGTATTTGATCGATCCTGCATTATTTCACAGAATACACGCCTAGTTTCATCATCCACTAGCAGTATCTCCTCATGGCATTGATGCTTGTAGCAATGATAACCATGCTTCTTCGGAATTTTCTGCACAGAGAATTTAGACACGTTGCACTCACGAGCAATGCATCGTATGCTAGTTGTTGGTTCAGCATTTATCAAACCCAAAACTGTTTCTTCCAATTAATCGTTGTTTCTTCTGTTCCGTTTGCATGTAATGTCACGAACTCTGAGTAAACTGACGTCACTGCAAAATGTTTTCATAATGAATACGCTCTCTTCATTCGATTAACTCAGATTATTGTTCATAGTAATTACAATGCGTGAATTGATATTTGACTACCAAAATTATTCTCACCATAACATGACATTTGTCAAAGTTATGGCAAGGGTTTTTATTAAATGGTAAATGGTCTAAACTTATTTTTATTATTTCTGATGTATATTCTAGTACAAACGTAAATTAAATAGATGATATATTTACAATTTGAAATTCTCTAAAAAATATTCCTTTACGATTTTTCTCTAAAATAAATAGGGGCAGCTAATAATTACACATATTTATTTTACATGTTAATTCCCTATGTTCGCCCCTTATCTCAGACACTCGGTATATTGTAAAAGCTGTAATTTGTTTCACTCCTATAATACATGGTAGTCTAAACGCCTAGCGTTGCCAAACGGCAACACCACTTTTACTTTCTCCGTTACGAAGTACGAGAAAATATTGTGATCGTGATTATTTTTTCAAATTTTTTTTTCGGAAATATCCGTTTTGGGGTCCCTAGATGCCATTTCAACAATTTCTGGAAAAAAAAATTGTGTGTGTCTGTGCGCGCTGTATCTCAAAAACTAATAGAGCAATTGATATGAAATTTTTAACATACGTCTTATTTAATAATCCGAAGAACCGAAAAGCTTTTGGTAAAATTTCGTTCACCGAAAGTGGATGTTTACCTTAACTGTTTTTTTTTGTTTTTTGCCAATATTTTCTTAATTATAAAAAATATCACAAAAACATTTAAACAAATATTGAAGACAACAAAGAAGTGAGCTTATTTTGTTTGAAAACATTTTTCATAAAATCATTGTTATTCGAGAAAAAAATGTATTATTTTTTTTTCATTTTTGGTTTATAATTATGAAACGATAATAGTTACAGCAAATTTATGTGAATAATTGTAGAGAATGCCAAAGTGAACAACTTACAAAGAATATGATTTTTTCGAAATCTTTTTAGTTTTTGAGTAAACTGAGTTTTTGAATTTGAAGTATAATTTTTCCATCTTATAATTTTGACGTTTTAAACGTCAGTTATATGCGAGTCTACAAAACGCTCGATGTACATTAAAAATATGATTTAAATAGAAAATAAACCATGAAAGCGTAAATATAAATGACTACCATCCAGTCGGAAAAAGTAACATGATGGCCACATCACCATTTTTTTTAAAGTTTCCAATATAAAAACAATTTTTTTTGTTTTTTCTCATTACTATTAGCCTAGTAGATAAATAAAAATGCAACTACGACTTTATTAAAAGAAAAAAAATAATCTAGGCGCTTAAGGGTTAAAGTGGTATGTCTGGTAATTATGAAACGAGATCTAAGACTAAACAGGTGGGCGGAGCATGGTCTTAAGAAAGCAACCAGCTGAAATATTAGTCGCATCAATGATGTCGACCGCACATGTAATAGTAATTTATGTATCAAGGGAATTATGAGGATGTTAATTATCTGACGGCGCTCGGGATAGTAGGTTGCCCGAGGTATTTAAATCCTCATAATTCACGTGATACATAATAGTATATTACATAACTAGAGTTGTAAGTAGCAAATTACGCGCAAGTGAAAGATATTGCGTACGAGCCGCGTAGCGGCGAGTAACGTAATTTCACGAGCGCGTAATTGCGTTACAACTCGCGTTATGTACTATGCTTTACCTTGGACCTTACATTTATTCGCTTAAACCAAAGACATATTGAAACTGAATCTTGTCAGGGTGACGTTTAAATTTGTATTAAATCAGCCGGTAATGGCAATGTAGGACGACTACCAACTAAACAAACGAATTACCGTTCGAACAATTTTCCGTCGAATAATATATTGTCCAATACATTGATTAAACAAATTTAAGGATACGGATCGTTGTACTCACTCTGAAATGTTAATCTACTAAGATACTGTTGCGATGGAAGTACCAATAAGGCATGGCGTGAAGTTTATTGTATCGGTTATTGTTTAACCAATAAGTTGTAATCTGACGTTTAAATGTCACTGTCACTTTGGATGTTTAAAGATGAACAGACGAACGCAGAGGGACTCGGCGGACGTTAATTGTAATTGGCTAATAAGTATATAATATAGCGAGGTACATAAGTGGTAATAGTACATGTTACACATTTATGTACAACATTTAACATTTATATATGCTCTATATATTCGTAATGGGTCGCTTACGATTGGTGAAAACAGTTCGGTAATTCATCAATTACAAAGTGGGAGTAGGTAAATAATTTTATTTCTAGCAATAGTTTTTAAATTTAATTTATTTCTTTAATTAATTACTTCGGATGTAAACGTAGAAAACGTATTACGTCAATTTTTAGGTATAGTTGCCATGTATTTTTGTTTATTGTTTAATGACATTTAATTCTCTGTTAACGTGACAAATATAAGTAAAATGTCCCAAGAATTCATAGAAAAAGTTTTTCAAGACCTGGTACGTTCCTAATATGCAATAATTCCATATTTTTCTATTAGCAGAACTGTTTTACATTTATTAGTCTGCGCTATACCCCCCTAATTCTTTATGTACTAAATGGTCAATGTTGAAATCAAAGCATTGAGGGAAATTAAGGATTCATAACGTCCCAAGGGGAATTATGAATATCTTTATAGTTACCGTAACTTGGGTAATATTATCCGCTATTTGTATTGCAAGAAATAATAGTATATTACGTACCGAGCGGGGAAGTACTCTATTACAGCCAAGCGTTAAGTTAGCTTAACCACAAACGCGAGACTGGATTGAGTTCCCCCGAAGTATGTATACTATTTTACTCACAATCTACTATTAGTAAGTCCAGATAAGTTTCAAATAAATAATATTAATTTTTATCATAATTTCATAAAGTATTTCAAAGGTATCTGTGAAACCGTTGCTAGGCAATATGACGATCTTGTTGAACCTGACAGATAGGTAATTATTTTGGATTTTGCTAGTTGCAGCATTTTTAATAATTGTCTGTTTTAAATAATATGTGCTAAAGTGAATTTGAATGTACTCCACCAGAACTCCGAGAAACTGCAGAAATAGCTATTGAAGGAGTGATTTCAGAAAAAAAGCAAGGCGAGATACGAAAACACTTTCGAAGTATTCAGCAAATGGTGTGTAACTAAGAGCGTACAGTAAACTTCTGAAGCGGTGCGCCTTGCTTATTTATCTGAATTAACTATGCAATATAAAGCCTCCACATTGTGGTCAATATATTCTATGTTGCAGTTTTGAATATTAGGCATGATGTTAATATTAGTAATTATGCCAAATTGTAAGCTTATTTGAAAAAGCAGAATGTGTGTTTCGATTTACCAAAATGACAGTGACATAGGCCGGGGATGAGTCGCTTCCTGCCTGTTTTTAAGGATACAAATGCACAGATTACTAACCGATTGTGAGTAAATATTATTTTTTTTGCCGATAAACCTCGCACTAATGAATTCTGGGGGATTAAGAAGAGAGACACTTAGCTCACATGTCATATTATCCCGGTTTGGACTTTACACAACTGTTACATGCGTTTTGTTTAGATCTTAATTTTTCTCGCTCTTCAGGATTAGTTAGTTTAGTCTTCAATTCCGATTTCAACTCTGGAATATTTTTCATGACAGGTGGTAATTATTTAGGAAAATGGGTCGAGCCATAATGAATGCTGGAATCCCTCAAATAAAAACGACCATAAGTGGTTTGTGACCGAGAAGTGGAATGAAAAAAATGTAAACTGTGCTGGATTATTCCAAATGTTTATAAGAATGTTGCCCAACAATTAGCAAATGTTTTTGTATCTAATATAATTACCTTAAAATTTGCAATATAATCTTCTTTGCACAATCTAGCATGCGCAAAAAGAGCAAATGCGAATAAAATCGCCAATTCAAACCATTTCATCTTTAATATAACGTAGATGGACTGTAATAGTTCACAATTTAAAATATTGTTTCTTATATACTTCACTCCTTGTTAATTTATGGACATACTGAACATATGTTAACGTACGAAATTTGCAAATGAGGCAGATTACATATCATGAAGAATAACACAAGTACGATCGTTACTTCTTTCTAACATATACTGTGTGTTCGATAAATAAAGGCCAAATCCATAACTCTGTTATTTATTGACCGATTTGAATGAACTAAAAAAGAAAGCCAATGGCCGTTTAAATACTATAAAATGACGGTAATTATATATTTTTTCAAAATCAACTTCATTGCCAAATGATAGTCAACTTTTAATTTTTAAGTGGCTCCATATACTTTTCTAATTTTATAATATTAGACATTGTTTTTCTGAATCCAATTATGCCCGTTATGTACGTTTTAAGTTAATATTTATGCCAGAAAAAGATAATAATAAATCTTGTTCACATGATCTTTTTGGTAATAAATGTAATGTGCCTTGAAAAAATTCGAATCGACAAAAGTCATCTGTTGTATAAGTAATGTCAGCCATTCGTTATTAGTGTGTGTTTCAGACATAATCATGAACAACAGCGAATTAACAGACATGTTACAAATTTATTTTCTATGTAATAGAAATCGAAGAGCTGCGGCACTTTATCATCTACGGTTTCCAGAGCAGCGAAAGTCGAAGACAGTGGATCAACAATTTCATGGACTTGCAGAGTTCGACGTTCTACTTAGTGTTTACAATAAACACAGAATATCTAAATTGCAAGTGAATTAATACTTGCACTACTTATTTATTCTATTCTACATTGAGTTGTAACATAGATACTTATTTATTGGGTCCTTATTATTCATGTTTAACATAACCTTAAAAATATTGAACGAAAAACAACATATTGGGCATTATTGGATTCAGAAAAATAATGTCGCCATTTAAAAATTTTAAGTTGGCTATCATTTGATAATGAAGTTATAATAAAAAAAAAATCAATATTGATGTCATTTGTTAGTATTTAAACCACCATTGATTTTGGTTTTTAGTTCATTCATATCGGTCAATAAATAACAGAGTTATGCCTTTGGGCGTTCTTTATCAAACACACGGTATACAGGGTTCTCTATACAGCATGGAATATTGTGGCCAAAATAATGGGATATATGAGGCTCCATTATGGTTACTTTTTAAAATTAATTTCGTATTTAACAGGGTGTTCCAAATGCTCTAAAAGTATTGGGTTTTTTTTTGGAACCCCTTGTATTTTATTGTATTTTCCGATAAAAATAAATGTTTTAATGAGGTTTTTAAATAATTTTAATTTTGTCAAAATATAACCTAATTTTAATGTTTCACATACTTAAGAAGTATTTAATTTGTGTATGCAGGATGGACAAAAATTAAAACTAATCAAATAGGAACTTTAAGTGGCTATAACTTATTATTATTATTTTTTTAATAGAACGCCATATTTTTTTAACTTACCAGCAAATGCGCTATTTAATTACCTATTGAATGGTGTTCATAACTTAAGCTGTAAGTTATCTCGTTTTTTACAGAAATAAATCGTTTATTGCACCCTTTGGTATTTTTTTAATACAAGTTCTAATGCATCTAGTTGCCTACGGTATTTAGAAAAGTCTGATAAAACTGGGCAACAAAATTTTTATTGCATTGATAAAAGAACTTATTCTAACCTAATTTGGGAGTGCTGAGTAAAAATAACGTCATATTTGACGTTATTTTTTCTCCCTAAGCTATCGCTTTCATGCAATTCGAGAATGAATATTTTGCATATGTATTATACATTAGAGTGGTCCTTAATTATGTTTTTTTTGGATCCCACCCCCTAGATCTATTCTTTGGGCCAAAAAAATAGGGGGGAACGTGGTCCAGAATTTTTTGGAAAAGATTTAGTGACCGCTCTAGGTCAAAAACGCCATTTTTGTCAAAAAAAATGGTATTTGCGCTATAATTTGTATTTAGTTCGTGAACTTTGATGTTTTTGGGCTTGTTTTCGATAAAGAACTTCTAAATCGATATTTTAAGCCCATCCCGATCGATTTCCATCACCCCCTTCCACTTTCAACCGATTTTTAACGACCAGAAAATCGGAAAAAATTTAATTTCCCCTAATTTGGATCTAGTTCATGAATTTTGTTGTTTTTGGACATGTTTTTGATAAAGCACTTCAAAATCGATACATCCCGATCAATTTTCATCGCCTCCTTCCACTTTCAACCTATTTTTAACGACCAGAAAAATCGGAAAAATTTTAATTTCCCCCAATTTGTGTTTAGTTCATGAACTTTGGTGTCTTTGGACATGTTTTCGATAAACCACTTCGAAATCGACACTTGAAGCCCATCCCAAACGGTTTTCACCGTATCTTTTTTAACCGTTTTTTGACGACCCGAATCACCGGTAAAAATATTGAAATTTGGCCGATAATTCCTATTTGGTTCTTTAACTTTGGTGTCACTTCTGAATTGATACTTCAAGCGCACCTCCAGCGACTTTTGCCGGTCCTTCTAGGTGTTAACCAATTTCTAACTGCCAGAAAACAGCCCATGTTTTCAAGAATTATTATCAACAGTTGACTCAAATACCGGGGGCCAATGTTATGATTAAATTAGTTTAACAGCCCAGACAGGATCCTGAGGAATTAAAAAAAACCAGATCATCCCGATACATCTGAGAAAGTTTTTTTAGCTCTTCAACAACAATTGCGCCCATAATGGTTCTCAGAAAATTATTTCCGATCTCACTTTGGTGGAAAAAATTGGAATCCGTACTGGACAAAAATGAATGAGCCAATAAATTTTGCATATTAACTTTATATTGAAAAGAGTAGGTTTATTGACAAAAGTATCAATATAAGCTCATTTACAAAATCAGGTCTGTTACATATAAATTGTTCAATAGTTTTTGAGTAGCGTTTCTTTCTTACTGTCTCGATAATTTGTCCTGTAGTCTTCCAGCACTTGTAAGATATATTTTTTCTGCTCTATTTCTTGCGAGAAGCAGTTATTGTAGTCCTGGATGAGTTTCAGATTTCTTTTAGCGGTATCATTAACTACCTTCAAATTTTTCACTATAGTGCTGGATTCCACATAGGATTATTTTCTTGCCCAATGATCAGGAGTTGTATTCAAGAAACCAGTATCCAGGCAAAACCTTGTAAAAAAGTTCATAGACTGTGAATTGATCAAATAGTCAATGTCTCTTTGGACAAAATCTTCCTCTGTCGAAGTGTATGATAAACCTCTTTTCATATTCAGCCTCGGGTTCCTCATTCAATTTCGCCACCATTCTGCGTTTAGTCTCAACTGATAAAATCTCTATCAAAGAAGGATAATGCAGCACATTTAGGAGTCAGGTACCACAAGTACCTTAAAAATTTCTTCACGGTCACCTCAGATATTTCTTGATCAATTTCCCTGAACTCATGGAGTTTTTTAGCAATGCAAGGCGCTGAAGTGGGTAGTGAACAACTGAATCAGTCTTTAACGTACACAACAATGAAAACAGAGACTTGCGCCAACTTCCGTTTATCGACAGCATTCATGCGAAAATCATCTCTAAATAGTGTGAGACATTGCTCCTGGAAAATGAAACTGTTAGTTGGTATGAACAAACCCGAGAAATATTTGAGTCAGTTTTAGCAGTTCCCGATGGTCTCCTCTCATATTAATCTCTTGTAACATTTTACAAGTAAAATTGTAAATTTCATCCCTTCTCTGGACCAGAATGCCTTGCAAAATGCCATCGTCAACTCCAAGCCGATATGCGCTCTTGTCTATATCACCCCAAGCTCCTTTGAATCTCTTGAATATAGCTACATCAGAGCCTACAGTACCAGAGAGCTTT
The DNA here is from genome assembly GCA_910593695.2 of Ocypus olens. Lineage (NCBI taxonomy): Eukaryota > Metazoa > Arthropoda > Insecta > Coleoptera > Staphylinidae > Ocypus > Ocypus olens. Next base: position 34,175,389 of record OU343056.1, read on the forward strand.
TTTCCACAAACAGCTCTTAGAATCAATTCCCTAGCATGGTGACGACAAGGGAAATACAAAATCACCCTCCCCAACATTTGTTCCAGCAAAGTTGCTGCCCCGTTTATGTCACCCAGATTTGTCGGTGCACCATCGCAACAAAAAGCTTTGATTTTATCACTCAATTCCCAGTCTTCTAAAACCTCCGACAGAGCATTTTCCAGAGTTCCACCAGACGAATTTTTTAGTTGAGGTACTCCAAGGATCTTTTCAAAACCACCATTTGTTACAATCACTGCGATTCTTTCCAACTGCTCTCGGTTTAAAAAGTCACTCATTAGCTTGCCATCCCAATGGAGAAGAATGTTGTCCAACGACATGCCCAAAAATCTTCTTTTTATTTGCTCTGCTTTTTCTTGTCGTAATTGCTCCCTCATTCGTTTAATTGTTGTCCGGTTAATTATGAGTGAATTGAGGTCATGCCCAAGAGAATCTGCTACAGCACTGAGCAAATGGACAGCCTTTCTGTCACTCACTTGGCATTGATCTAGGGCAGCAATAACTCTTAAGTTGGATGAAATTATTTGTCCCTCGAGTTCTTTTTATTTCTGGCGATAGATCTAAGTTGCCTGCTGAAGCTAAGCTACTGGACGTTGTAGATTCTTGGATGGAAATTCCCGAATATGCACCGACAGTGCTTTGGCTAACCGGTTCATCAGGCGGTCCAATATCCCCCGAAAAAAAGTTTTTTCGGTTAAATGATTTTAGTGATATTTTAGTGTTTTGAGACTCAATATAGGGTTTTGTGTTAGAGGTAATTGTATTCTTAATGGCGTGAGGTCTTTATCAAGCTTTTGCTAATGATATGATGCGACCGTTAGTGTTCTGAATGCCTGTTCAACTGTCCAAATTTTCAGATAGTTCCACGAATTTCATAGCAGATTTTACTGATGCTAATGTTGTGCTACCATCAGTGATACACAAATACTTGAATTTGACATCAAATCCAGATCTTAAAAATTATTTGACATCAAATCCTCGGTCAAATATTGGATTTGATATTTGAGTTTTCTGACGCAGAACAAAATTTTGGATTGGGATAGTCTTTTGGGCTACCGGATTTGCCAAAATGGATTTCCTGAAATCACTGGGGGCTCAAGATCCGGGAAAATTGGGCCCGGGAAAACAGTTTTCGGGTAGGAAACTACTCGGGGTGGATTGAGCTGGATTTGCCGAAATCTCTCTCTCTCTCTCTCTCGCCTTTTGCAACGTGGTCGTGAAAAATCGGTTGAAAGTGGAAGGGGGTGATGGAAATCGATCGGGATGGGCTTAAAATATCGATTTAGAAGTTCTCTATCGAAAATAAGTCCAAAAACACCAAAGTTCACGAACTAAATACAAATTATTGCGCAAATTCCAATTTTTTAACAAAAATGACGTTTTTGACCTAAAGCGGTCACTAAATCTTTTCTAAAAAATTCCGGACCACATTCCCCCCTATTGTTTTGGCCCAAAGAATAGATCTAGGGGATGAGAGCCAAAAAAAAAAAATTAAGGACCACTCTATTATACATATTACATGCATAACAAGTCATAAATCACATGAGCGTAGATATATTGTCATATTATGAGCCCAGAATGAAGGTTAATACCTTACAATTCAGCTATGTTCTATTCTGGCAAAAAATTGAGCTTGTAGCTCTTGCGTTTGTGCACTTCCTTTGGGCAATCTCGTTGTATACTCCAGCAGTAGCCCGCCATTATATTCCTGTCCCATCGCCCCTGATCGAGCTCTTCCATGATCATCAGATTCTGGTGGAAGCGTTCACCTTGTTCGTCACTTACAGCCCCAAAGTTTTGACTGTTCAAGAAATGGAGCTTGATACTCATGTTGCACCCCAGTTCATGCAAAGACAATAACGTTCCATTAACCAGAAGCTCGTATTTTACATACAAGTCACACGTCCAATGATTGTTTTTCTGTCGACGTGTTCGAGAAGAAATGTGTGTTTTCTTCGGGGCCAAGAATATTACTAATTTCAGGATATTTGCGCGGCAACTAATTATGCGCACAAACACGCTAGCTCGTTACCTACTCAAAATATCAACAAAAGGAAAACACCTGATTATTCGTGAGGTTCCTTGTTACAAACCTATGGTGAAATAAATTTAAATAAAACAGAAAAATGAAGCGAAAATGTTTTTATGTCAAAATTGGCCGAACGCGCGGTTGCGCAGGTATTGCTCGGCGCCTGTGCAGAAAATAAAAAAAACGGAAAATGGCAGGTTGTTCGTGAGGTTTTTTGCTACACAAGTATAGTAATGAATAGTGAATAATATAGTGAACCAAATTTGAAGAAAACAAAAAAATGAGGCGAAAATTTTAAATGTCCAAATTGGCCGAACTCACGTGATTGGGCAGCCATTACCTGTGCGAAAAATAAAAAATAAACGAAAAACGGGAGGTTATCTGTGAAATATTTGGCTTAAAAAGTAGGCCAACCCGATCACTCTGACGTTATTCATTGGCCAGCAAATAAATAAATTCAACACTCAACTACAGAAATGACAAATCAAAATGTCAAATTGCATGATAGCCGTAGCTTGCAGAAGAAAACTGATTTCAGAATTGAAATCAGCATTGACAAAATACCCAGAATCATTTGGAAAATCTCATGCAACAAGAAATAATATGTAATAATTTCAAATGGGACACCCTGTATATTTATGGATTTTTGGAAAGATGATTGAAAGATAAATACAGCGATACCATATTATTTTCATATTAACGTTCCAAAAACAAAACAAAAAACAAAGTATATAAAAACAACGAACAAAGATAACAAACCTGTTAATAAAAGTTTTAGGTGACATGGACTCAGGCTATAAAATGTAAAATTTACCTATACATTTGTGTTCTTTTATTTTATTGCGCTGGATAATTTATCGTACTATTTCATCCAATCCGGCGTTCTTGGAAATCAATATATTCAGTAACTCGTCAAGAATCCTTAGGGGCTGCACCATCCTGTTGCCACCAAATCATTGCTCTCGTTTAGAACTGGCCTTTTCGCTTTCCAATCGGAAAAGAACCTCTGCGTAATCTTTATTGCTTCTAACTTGACGAAGCTACTATTGTTCGACGTTAGACGATTGGGATATTTAACTCGAAAGAGTCTTCTGCTTTTGCGGAATTCTCCATAGATAAGGAGCATATCGACATACTTGTTATACGTAAAGGTGGGACGCATTACTTACACTTAATCAGAATATATTATCAACTTGACATCGAACATTCGATACGAAGTGTTTTCAATTTTTTGTTTGACGTTTTGTTTTGTTAATTCATATCAACGCGATTATTTATTTTGACAATTGGCCTCATTTACTTATTAACCAATGAAATCGAATAACGTTGATGAGATGATCCAATAAAATTCTAATTACGATGCTTAACAGACCACGCTCTATGTTATGCATGGCAATTAACCCTGGGTGGTATCTAATCAGATAATCTCTCATGTTGGTATTGCCTAGCAACGCGTTGGTTCATTTTCTATAACGTATAAAACGTCAGTTATTGCCGGACTTTTAAACAGTTTGCTCCTGAATTCGATCAGTTTGTATTTTGGGGTGAAGTGTTAGTGCTTTCATAAGTAATAGTATTCATAGGCATTTCTCAAAATCTTGGTAAGCTCATTTTTACTACAGTTATTGTGGCGCAGATTAATACACGTCTGACACTTGGTGTGACTAAATTTAATTTTTCAAATTAAGAAGTGAGCACTTTCTGTTCGGCCAATTGTCTTCTCGAATCTAACTCGTGACTAATTTTTCCTAGGCAATTATTAGCGTCTGGATCACTCTTGCTTGTTGCTTCTAGAAAATCGTGATCTTGCCGCTAATAATTGCCGGCAAAATCATAGGCACTCGTTATATTACTGTTGATTATTACTTCAACAATACTTCCTTAATTTACAATAAAACTCTGAAATAATATGGTATCGCTGAATTTGTCTTTCAATCACCTTTCCAAAAATATATACATATACAGGGTGTCCTGAAGTTTATGTCATTTTTTCGGAAATGTATTCAGAAAGGGACATCATTTCAAATCGTTTAAAGCCACCAAATTACATTTTCGTACTACTAACCGTTTTTGAGATATCGGCTGTCTACTACCTCGTGGGACACCCTGTATATTGGAATTAATTTTAAAACTTAAGTCACATATTATAGCCTCAATATTCCGTGCCATATAGCGTCAATAACTCTGTATGCATATATAAGATGCCGGGGCGGCTCATGGAACATGTTGATGGTACAGCCACTAACACAATATATCCTTTTTTTAAGAAAGAAAGAACGATTTATCTTCCTAGTCCAAGGTTATTTTGACGAATTTTAACAAGCTGAAAATATTATTTATATGTACTTATTAATTTTGTTCCAGATATGCACTCAATCTGTAAAGGTTAAGTTTTTTTCCTCACAGCCAGTTGTGTTTTAAGTATAAATCCCGATTAAGCTTTCTCCTTCGGTCGTAAGAGTTTTTGAAATCAACGCACTCCAGCTGGAAGCTGACACTGTAGACTTTATTTCGATAATCAAATTGGGCATAAGTCTACCTGACTGTTTAATTGCACTTTTTTCTCAATATTGCATGAGCAAAAATACTTATTCCGTAATGATCTATTTAACATAACATAACATAACATAACACTCTCTTTATTTCTCTAGACAATAAATACCATATTTACAATTTACACTTTTCGTGTAAATTGTAAATATTTCCTCAAAGAATATGGCTCCATAGAGCATAGGAAATGAAATAGCATTTTCTTTGCAATGCTAAAGCTACATGCATCTTTAATATTTTTAGGAATATGATTGTGTAGTTTCATTGAAGCATAATAGGCACTTTTTCCATTCATAGACAATCTATGATTTGGGAGACGATAAACATGCCCATGTCTAATATCATGGTTGTTGGCTAAGATACTGGTTGTGAATTTATTATTATGCTTCCATAGGAACTTAATACATTTATAAATATATAAACCATGTAATGTTAAAATACCATGCCTACAAAAATAACCTCTGCAGCTATCACGATATTTCAACCTGTATAATAGTCGCATTGACTTCTTTTGTAATGTGAATACTCGATCGACGTTGACACAACTTCCCCAAACAATTACTCCGTATATAAGATATGGATAAATATTTGAATAGTAAAAGAGGTGAGCCAATTCAAAGTTAGTATATCTAACGAGGGTTCTCAATCCATAAATAGCTTTACTAATATTTACACAAACTGAGTCAATCTGTTTTGAAAAAGTCAACGTCTCGTCTAGAGTAATTCCCAAAAGCTTAACACTATTTACAAATGGATACCGAACTTAATTTGGAGTATCTAAAGCTTGATTCGTTTTGAAAAGTATGCAATTTGTTTTTTCAGGGTTTAACAAGAGCTTTTAAGTCAGGAAAAGTACGACCCCTTAACAGTAAACTTGTATCATCAGCATAATTTTGCATTTTTGCTCCTTCGTGTATCTTTAGGGACACATCATTTATATAAACAACAAATAGGAAAGGGCCAAAGATGCTGCCCTGCGTAATCGCCCCGCAAATCTCCAGAGCCCCCGATACCACTTCTATTCCTGATTCTGTGTCCTTAAGTTTTAATTATTTGCTTATTTATTAAGCTATGCTTATTTCCAAGTAAGTTGAAACCAATTTAAACTTATAGTACTTGCTAATGTTAATAGAAACTTAGATTATGATTTGTTTCTTGTTTCTTGTGTTAGGCATCAATCCATGTCAATAAAAATCCATACCGAATAAAAACACCGACAGAAGCGGCTCTTTTTCGTTGTGAATAAAAAATATATTATATATTATTATAAATAAATTAGTACCCTCGTTTTTTCTTCCGTGCTGTTCGTGTTGCAGACAAAGTCATAATACACTGGTAGAGAAAAAATTAAACACTTGAAATTCGTGAAATTTCGATCATTTTCAAACCGCCATAACTTGGCGTATTTGCAATCGATTTTGATGAATCTTTGAGGGCGAAAAACTTTAAAGTGTCTTCTTTTAAGTCATGGATGCGAACTTAAGCGTAACCGCTTCCGCGCCCTCTAGCACCCTTGTGAAAAAAAATGTTTTTTTCTGGAAACCATGTCCAACTTTGACGATGTCTATGGAGTTGGAAAATTTTTGTCGACTCGATCCACCATAAAGGCATTCAAATTTGATCAATTCCCTATGTAGGACTCGAAGAACGAAGTTCCTACGACTATTTGTCACATAACAGCGACTTTTCAAACAAATTTGATTATTCTTTCGGGAAAATATCTCATTTTGGCCCTACTTTATGTATTGGCCCCTCACTAATCAATCTGACATTTCGTAAATTCAAGGTACTTTAATTATTTATGCTCAGTTATTTATATCAAATAATTTCTTTTTTGACTGCAATAAAACATGTTTAAGTTATTCTAATGCAGTGCATCATCTAGAAAAATAATTGATTTATTACTGATTAAAATTTCCTTCAAAATGTTATGATAAAATATACATTAACATAAGGTATAATTTTTAGCATGTAAAATTCTATGGCCCACGATAAAAAAAATAGTGATGTGGCCATACTTTCTCCGACTTGATGGTATTATAGCCATTTATATTTACGTTTTCATTGTTTATGTTCAATTGAAATCATATTTTTCCGTTGCTCGTTGGATAATGGCTAATTTTAATGTACCCAAATGTATCAAAAATCGTTCATTAATGACCCATATTAATGAACGATATTTCATTAATAAACGATTTTTCATTAATAAACGATTTTTCATTAATGAACGATTTCTAGGGCCGCGGTGGTCTAGTGGGTAGAGGTCCGGCATTGAACCCCGCTGGTGCGGGTTCGAGTCCCGTCCGGGCGGTCACTTTTTTAACACGAAAAATGGCCGTGCGGGTCCGTGGATATATCTAGTCTGTGTCCTCATTTAATTTAAATGAATTATTAAATACTATACATCGGTTGTGGCTGAATGCAGTGGCTGACCAAGCCAATTCCCTATCATCCTCGATTCCCTAACCCAAATTCCAATTAATTATATTTCCTCAAAAAAAAGAACGATTTCTAGTTAAGCATTAAATAGCTAATTCATGAGAGCCTAATTACTTATAATTACTGGAAATGTAACTTATAATAGTGAGAAAACGATTTATAATTTGTTTCATATGGTTATATTACTTGCGGTATGTTCCTACCGATAAATTAATTTGCTGTGATAAACGACGGTATGTTCACCTTCCGAAATTCCATGGACTATGTTAATAGCATCCTAAGTACGTTTGACTGGTTTACCATTCCTGGGTTACGAAGAATATTACCCGTTTCATTAAATAATACGACAGATCGTGATAAGGTATTTTTAAATTAATCATAAATAATGAGAATTCTTCCTGAAACTCTGCCATAGGTGCATCGAATGAATACACCCAATTTCCGTCCCATTTCGGAAATAACTTTAAACTAAAAACGTTTTTGCTGGATGCTGTAAACCATTGTAACCACGGAGTAATTGCAAATTTTAGAAAGATCTGACGTTTTGTATGTCAGTTCGTAATATGTGTATAATATATATCCAATATATAATATCATGGCACCCTTTTTTTTTAAATTTTAATGGTCATGTCAATTCTCTGCGCTAGAACAAATTAGCAGCGAACCGCCTTCGATTTTTATATACCATTAAACGTCAAATTTCTAAAACGTGTATTAAGTGAATGTCTACTATGGATAGTGACGAGTTTACACTAACACCGCCAGAAGTACGAGCCTATGCACATAACGCAACAATAAGTCTACTTCCGGAAAAAAGTAAGCATCTCTATGAAAAAACATACGTCGAATTTATTTCCTGGTGCGAGGAGAAAAAGGTAACGCGTCATTCCGAATCGGCGCTGTTAGCCTTTTTTGCCGATATTGCTGCAAAGGGCTTAATAGCAAGTTTGTGGCCTAAATATTCGATGCTTAAAGCAACTTTAAGCTTAAAAGAAAATATAGACATAAGCAAGTTTAATAAATTGACCATGTTTATCAAGAGGAAACACGAAAATTATTCGCCGAAAAAGTCAAAAGTGCTCGACAAAGAACAAGTTCAAAAATTTATATCTGATGCTCCTGATAACCTCTTTCTAATGACCAAGGTAAGCAAATAGCCAAAAGCTAAGTTAAAAATATAATTACATATTATATGCATTTCATAGGTTGCACTTATTTTTGGAGTGGCCGGTGCATTGAGGAAGGATGAGCTATTGAAATTGGAAACAAATAATGTGCAAAATATGGGAACCAAATTTTTAATTACAATTAAGGGAACCAAAACAAAAACAAACAGAATATTTACGGTAGTAGATAATGAACATCAGACCCTCTTAAAAATAATTAACCACTATATCTCATTGAGACCAGCACATACACCACACAACCGGTTTTTTATTTACTGTAAATATAATAAGTGCTCAACACAACCAATTGGAATAAATACATTTTCTAAATTACCATCGCAAATAGCAACCTTTTTAAAATTAGATAATCCTCATCTCTACACTGGACATTGCTTTCGCCGTTCTTCTGCGTCAATACTTTCCGATGCTGGTGCAGACTTTGCAGCAATTAAACGACATGGTGGTTGGAAGTCGACAAGTGTAGCAGAAGGATACATTGAAACATCAATGCAAAATAAAGTTGACACAGCTGAGAAAATTCTCTCTCAAAATATCGTAAACATTCCTTGCACAAGTACTTCCAACGTTGAACAACATGCTAACGAAATTAACGATATAAACTTAAATTTAAATTCGGAATATCATACAACTCATCATGTACCTACACCTAATTTCAATTTTAGTTCTTGTACTATCGCTAACGTAAACATACATATTCACAAACACAACACAGATTAAAAATTACTTATAAATTAAAATTGTACTTACTTTAAATGTTGTTTTATATTTCAATTAAATTGTATAATAATTGTAAATGAATACGTTATTTATTAAACTTGTACCTACATTAGATATTTGTTTTATTTCAGATGTCTTATTTCAAATAAAGAAATATTAAAAAAAATGTTTTTGTTAATATAAAATTGGATTTTTTCTAATCTAACAATCACGATCAACGGAAAAATCTTGTAACCAACTCGTGTGTTAATTGGCGATTAATGATCTCAACAATTAACGCACTCGCGCAAGCGCTCGTGCGTGAAAATGTCTCGATCATTAATCGCTATCATTAACACACTTGTTGGTTAAATAACTATTAAATGTACATCGAGCGTTGCTTAAACTCGGATGAAACTGACGTTTGAAACGTCAAAATTATGAAAAATTATACTTCATATTCAAAAGCTCGGTTTACTTAAGGCGGTTCTCACCGTTTTCGTCCGGGCCAATTTATAAATTTATTGTATCATAAGTATCTATAGGCAGATAAAAGTGTCGGTCGTCATCTAGTACACATTATTTGGGCTGAGAATTCAATCAGTATGTCTTTATCTATCCCGTAAAAGAAACATATATCTATCCCTTTCTATATGAGCCCAATCAAATGATGGCATTCGTGCGGGCCATTGATTAATTGTTTGCATAACTAAAGCAATAAAAACTCACAAGTGAATCGGCGAGCTTCGGCTTGTTTGTTTATTTTATATTGGAGGTAATTTGAAAATAGAAATTACTAGCAGCATATGCATCGGTAGAATTGCTGACAAGGAAACTAACCCAAGTGTTCCCTTCCGATTTTAATGAAATTTTATGGATTTGTAGAGCGGGCCAACATATTCGATACGCATTTTTACTTTCTCCGTTACGAAGTACGAGAAAGTATTGTGATCGTGATTTTTTTCAAAAAATTTTTTTACGGAAATATCCGTTTTGGGGTCCCTAGATGCCATTTCAACAATTTCTGGAAAACATTTTTTGTGTCTGTGTGTGTGTGTGCGTGTGTGTGTTTGTGTGTGTGTGTTTGTGTGTGTGTGTGTGTGTGTGTGTGTGTGTGTGTGTGTGTGTGTGTATGTCTGCCTTTGTGTGCTGTATCTCAAAAACTAATAGAGCAATTGATATGAAACTTTGGACATAAATCTTATTTGATAATCCGAAGAACTGAAAAACTTTTGGTAAAATTTTGTATACCGGAAGTGGGTGTTTACCTTAACTGTTTTTTGTTTTTTGCCAATATTTTCTTAAATATGAAAAATATCACAAAAAAATTTAAACAAACTTTGAAGACAACAAAGAAATGAACATCTTTTGCTTGAAAACATTTTTCATAAAATCATTTTTGTTAGAGAAAAGAATTTATTATTTTTTTAAAATTTTTGGTTTATAATTATAAAACGATAATAGTTACAGCAAATGTATGTTAATAATAATTGTAGAGAATGCTAAAATGAACAACTTATAAAGAATAAGTTTTTTTTTAAATCCCTTTAGTTTTTGAGTAAACTGAGTTTTTGAATGTGAAGTATAATTTTTCCATCTTTCATAATCTTGACGTTTTAAACGTCAGTTTCATCCGAGTTTATACAACGCTCGATGTTCATTTAAAATATGATTTCACTTGAATATAAACCATGAAAACGTAAATATAAATGGCTATGATACCATCAAGTCGGAGAAAGTAACATAATGGCCACATCACCATTTTTTTGTTTGGGCTAAAAAGGGGGGTCAATTCGTCCCTCAAAAATCAGCGATATTTTTGTTTTCTGGCTATAACTTCTGAACAAATCATGATAGTATAATTTTGTAAATGTAGAAAATTTCAAAGCCTATTAATGTCTATTTTTTGTTACCACTCTCAGAGCTGATCGTTTGGCAACTTGCAAATTCGCTATATGAAATTATTTTTAACGAATATCATTATTGCAGCGTAAATATCAATACGTTTTTATTACAGTCCCGAAATAGTCAATACACCTTTTTTACACCACTGGATAAGCGTAAACTTGCACATTTACGAAATTACGCTATCAAGATTTGTTGAGAAGTTTGTAAATGGAGTTATAATAAACTTATTATACAGTATATATTTTTTATCGTGGGCCATAGGATTTTACATGCTAAAAATTATACCTTGTGTTAATGAATATTTTATCATAAAATGTTGAAGGATATTTTAATTAGTATTAAATCAATTATTTTTCTACATAATGCGCTGCATTAGAATAACTTAAATATGTTTCATTCCATTAAAAAAATGAAATTATTGAATATAAATAACTGAGCAAAAATAATCAAAGTACCTTGAATTTCTGAAATGTCAGATTGATTAGTGAGGCAAGTAATCAAACGGATTTTATTCTTGAAAATATCCGTTTATACTGTTGAAGAACGGATGGAATTTGTAACGGCAACTATAACCTGTCCAGCAGGGAAATAGTTGTATTTTTCTACAAGAAGTCAGGGAATTTTTATTTTAGGGAAATAGTTGACAACTATTCTTCAGCGTATCCCGATCGTTCGGTTCTGAGCAAAAGCACCTTTTAATGGAATAAAACATGTTTAAATGATTATAATTAAGCGCATCATGTAGAAAAATAATTGATTTATATTATCAACTAAAATTTGCTTCCAAATTATATGATAAAATATACATTTACACAAGGTATAATTTTTAGCATGTAAAATCCTATGGCCCACGATAAAAAATACATACTGTATATTTGCAAATAATAAAGACGAAAAATAGCCTGAATATCTCTCATTCCATGTCAAACTGGACGGTTTTCGGTAAAAATATTAACTGATGATTCCGATTTTTTTTTAAATTTTGTAGACGCATTCTACACATGAAATAATGGTCATGTTTCGCGAAAAAAATTTGAGATTTTTTTTGATGAAGTTATGGACGGTTGTAAATTGCAAGAAATTACGAAAAACGTCGGTCGTGCGAACATTCAAACAACTGTATTGTCGAATCCATGAGGCGTACAAAAAAATAACAGGCCGTTTCTGAAGATCTTGAGTCATTCTATGTAGTAGTGTATTTAAAATTTACGTTTAATATTAATAAACGTATTAATTTGTATACAAAATTCATTAGCATTTTTCATCATCAACTCATCAACTTAAAATTTTGGAAAAAATATCATCATGTTCCCACTTCAATTCCAAAGAAACAGTGAAAATTTGAAGATGGAACTCTAACGGGCTCTATATTTAAAAAAAAAATATTTAAAAGAGTATGATCGCGCGGCGCGGCGGCCAAACATGTCGGCTACGTTTACAGGTACATAAATAAATTGAAAAAAAAATATAAGGAGTTATAAAACTTAACTTTTCGCATTTTCCATTAGTGAACATGAAACCTTTTTTAGTATAAAGGTTTTATTTAGAAGATATGTATGGACATATACCGGGTGTGGCACTTAAGACGCCTCGGACCATAGCTCCTTTACGATAAAAGCTATCGACAAAAATCTAAGAACAAAGTGGTGCATAGTTACCGTCGCTATGTTTCAAAAATATTTCTAATCATCAGTGGCGTGCCGTACTACAGTCGCGTACCAAACTTATGCTTTTTTTTTAATGGAATGCCCTATTTTTTATTGCAGATTTGGAAAGTGCTCGACGAGTACTTATTTTTTTATCTAACATGTTATACCCTTCACTTTAGCGGTTTCGCTGTTATAACCCCTTCTTTCAAAATTGCGCCCCATTTTTGAGATTTTTTTGTAGAGAAACTAATTGACGCCGGCGCCTAAATTTTGAATTGAGGTACAGGTTAAGACCTCGTATACCTTCACATAATTTTTTTTTCGGGTAATTTATGGAAAAAAAATAATTTTTGATTGATGTTGTCATTTTTTCCGAAAATTTCAAATGGCACCCCCCTAAAAAAATTACGGCGTTGTACAGCCAAAACTCTAAATTTTTCATTGGTGTAAAAAAAATTACACATTGCATAACAAAATTTCGGAGAAAAAAGGAATTTCATCGCAAATGTCGGGAAACGTTTTCCGTTCCCAAGTGTGCCATGAGAAAACAAAAGATTGGTAATTGTCAAAGTAAATTATTAGACGTCAGTAGCAACCATAAGTCATTTTTGATAAACGTTCTAAAAATGTTCCGAACTCAAGAGGAAATGGTTGACATGATATTTATTCTTGGAGAATGTAACAAGAATTGTTTCTTGGCATCACGAGTGTACGCTGCGAGATATCCGCACTTTTTGAAACGCACGTTTGGATGTGCCCTATCCAAACGTGCGTTTCAAAAAGTGTTGGAGAGATTTACTACTACGGGAATTGTGAAACGGCCAAGGAGAGTTAGAAAGAAGGCAGTTATTACCGAAAATAATGAACTGCAGGTTCTGGAGGCAGTTATTGAAGATTCTCATACCAGTATCCGTGATATTAGTAGGAATCACGATATTTCAACGCGATCCGAAAAAATTGGGCATTCCATTTAAAAAAAACATAAGTTTGGTACGCCACTGGAGTACGGCACGCCACAGATGATTAGAAATATTTTTGAAACATAGCGACGGTAACTATGCACCACTTTGTTCTTAGATTTTTGTCGATAGCTTTTATCGTAAAGGAGCTATGGTCCGAGGCGTTTTAAGTGCCACACCCGGTATTTGAATTCCGTGTTTGGAAAAAAATCATCATTTATGTCTTAATGTATGAACTTTTTTTTTACGAATATCATTATTGCCGCAAATACAAACCATAAATATCAATGTTTTTTACAGTCTTGAAGTAGATAATAAACACATTTTTTGCTCCAGTGAAAGGCTTTAAAATTATCTAAATTTACAAAATTACGCTATCATGATTTGTTCAGAAGTTATAGCTAAAAAACAAAAAAAATATGGCAGATTTTTCGAGGGGCCCCTAAACATGTTTTTATCCGAAACAAAAAAATACGTATCCAATATTTTGGCCCCCTCTACAATAATAATCCACAAAATTTCTTTCAAATCGGAGAGGAACACTTGAGTTAGTTTCCTTTTTAGTTGAATGCTCTAGTGAAATAGAAGCTGTTCAGAATATATCAACTAATTGCCTGTAAAGCAAATGATAAATGAATTATTATGACATAAGACAGTAGTTGTACAAAGTATCACTTTGTACAACTGAAAACAGTGCTAAAAAGTGAAAATTGTATTATTGAAATAAAAAAATTAAACATTCAACATTTCAGTAAATTTGATTTATTATTCAATTAACACTAAAGTAGTATGCTGGGTAAAACGTTAGTTGTGTACTCGTAATAGCTTTTCATTTCACTAATGTATTCAACTATTTTACTTATTAACAAATTCAAGATAACTTGACTTGCAATGTCATTTTATACGAATGCTACATTATTATTCACAAAATAGAAAAAATGTACTATTTCGGGCAAAAAGAATAGGACACCTTATTTTGTTTAGTGTAAGTATATTTATATTTGAATTTTAATAGTAGACAGTAGAAAACTGCTTCTTTTGAATCACTTTGCTACTTGTGATTGCTACTTTTTAATACCTATGATTTTAAACTGTGGTCACGGCTGGTAAACACATGCTAGGTTAGAACTTTTATGTATAACTTTCAATTTATTGTTATATTAAAGTAACACAATTTTCTCTTTTATAATTTTTATTTTTCACTCCATAGAAACAAAATAATAATTTTAAGATTATAAAATGTCGAGCCGTGGTAACCGAGCGGTAGAGTCGTTATTTATCACAGCAAGTTGGTTCGATTCCACGCCGGTCAAGATCATGTTTTCTTTCTTATGAAATCTTAATTAATTAATTAATAATTGAGTTCGTTTTATGTGGTATGGTATGGCATTTTTATTAAATATTTATTTGAAATTTAAATACAATACCGTGCATAAATGGGAGAATAAAGTAATAAATAATAAATAATATTTAGAAGTGCCATGCTCTATTGTCTTCTTACAATCACGTTTTAAGTTACAATCACAGTTTACGTAGCAATCACAGTTTAGGTAACAATTGTGATTTTAAGAAGCTATCACGTTTTAAGTAACAACGCAGTCAAAGTTTAAATAGCAATGATTTTAATCACAGTATGTAGCAGTGACATTCGCCTCTCAGTAACAGTAGCAACCCGTGATTTTTCAATACCAGTAAAAAATCACAGGTACGTGAAATACCACCCATCCCTAGCAGGTAGCTAGCCCCACGACATGTACCAATTTTATTCATAATATGAAAGCATGCAGGCTATACGATGCACGAATAGATGGCATATCGTTTTTTTTTTTTACTCTGGATAGATATTGACATTAACATTTAATAATAGTGATTAAGCATCGAATTTTAGAAAAAAGACGCACTAGATTTCAAAGGCGTACAATTAATTTTGTCCGTAATTGTACAAGTTACAGTTACAAATTGCCAGTTCGTGCATTGTCAAAATAACCAGAACCCCCAATACCTTTTAGACTTTATGAAAATTATTGAGCTTGCTTATCTAATAGAACACCCCATATATTTTTAACATTTTTTTAAATTTTCGATAAAAAAAAAAAAAAATTGAGCAGTGTTTTCATTTTGCCAGTTAAACAGAAAATTCGATTCATCTAGGTTTTTGTTACATACACAATTCCAAATCATTGTTAATTAATTTAATTCCGTGCTGAGCATTGTCTGTTATCCGATATTCCTTATGTGATTTTTAATCAAGTGGAAAAGAATAAAGTCTAAATAAACATGAAAATAATGATTACATTTCGTTTGGCCTTTATTGAAACTAACGAAATTTAAAAACTTAAATTAATAGGACAGTTTTTTCGAAAATCCAAAATAATTCGGCTAGAAAATTAGCCAGCCGCTAGAACGAAGAATGGTCACAATTCAGATTGAAAACCCGGCAGATCTAATGCTGCGCTGTGCGTGCCAACCGATTCGTGTTCCATCGGCTGGGCCAAGAGAGACGGTGGTAGGCGCGTCTTAGCTGCCTTTAATTTCTGTAGGATTAATATGCGAAAACACGGCAATGTTAAAAACAAAACTGACAACAGTAGACAAGTCTAATCAATTTCGTATTATCATATTGTTGTAGATGAAGGTCGGATATAGTCATGTTGAGCATTTATTTTTAAGAAAAACATTTAGTTATCGTTTAATGCACGTATTAAAACTACACCTCATTTTACGATGTTAGCGAATTTTTTTACCATTCAAACTTCAAGTGTTGTATAATATTACTGAGCTAGATGACTTTATGTGGACCTATACTTACTGATAGGATGTTTTTATTTTAAGAAAAGCCTTTAGTTTCAGCTCAGTTTTGGTTTTAAAGTCGCTAAAATACGGGTTGAAATCGGACGGAGAGAACCGCGAGAAACTAACGAGATTTCGAAAAAAACTTATTTTTTAGAAGTTGTCCATTTTGGCATTCTCTACAATTATTATTCACATAAATTTGCTGTAACTATTATCGTTTCATAATTATAAACCAAAAATTAAAAAAAAAATAATCAAATTTTTTCTCGAATAGCAATGATTTTATGAAAAATATTTTCAAGCAAAAGATGTTCATTTCTTTGTTGTCTTTAATGTCTGTTTAAATGTTTTTGTGATATTTTTCATATTTAAGAAAATATTGGCAAAAAACAAAAAAACAGTTAAGGTAAACACCCACTTCCGGTGTACGAAATTTTACCAAGTTCTTCGGATTGTCAAATAAGACGTATGTTCAAAGTTTCATATCAATTGCTGTATTAGTTTTTGAGATACAGCGCACACAGCAGACACACACTTTTTTTTTTCCAGAAATTGTTGAAATGGTATCTAGAGACCCCAAAACGGATATTTCCGTAAAATTTTTTTTGAAAAAAAACTTTTACTTTCTCGTACTTCGTAACGGAGAAAGTAAAAACATACTGTGTACTTATTAGCCAATTACAATTAACGTCTTCTGTGTCCCACTGCATTTAAATATCAAAAGTGACAGTACAACTTATTCGTTAAAACAATAACCGACACAATAAACTTCACGCCAGGCCTTATTGGTACTTTCATCGCAATGGTATCTTAGTAGATTAACACTTCAGAGTGAGTACAACGATCCGTATCCTTAAATTTGTTTAATAAATGTATTGGGCAATATATTATTCGACGGAAAATTTTTCGAACGATAATTCGTTTGTTTAGTTAGTAGTCGTCTTACGTTGCCATTACCGCCTAATTTAATACAAATTTAAACGTCACCCTGACAAAATTCAGTTTCAATGTGTCTTTAGTTTAAGCGAATAAATTTAAGGTTAAGGTGAAATTACGTTACTCGCCGCTACACGGCTCGTACGCAATATCTTTCACTTGCGCGTAATTTGCTACTTACAACTCTAGTTATGTAATATACTATTACTTTACCGTAAGAAATATAAATACATCAAAAATTAGAACATTTAAAAAAGTTATCTCATGCAAAATATCAATTATTATGATTTTCTTTAAAATGTAGATTCTGAAAATAAATACTTCGATTTCACATGATTTTTTGTCCTTTAACCAGAAGACATTCAAGAAGCGCAGAATAAAAACAGTAAACGTTTTCGTACAAACTTTTCCCGAAAAAATTCTCGCGATAACAACATATCAGATGTAGTCTACAAATTGTTGGCCAATCCAATAATACATAATAAGTAAGTGCAAATTGATGATGAGAAAGAGAGAGAGAGCAAATTAACTTGAAGCTTTGCAGCTTTTAATTCCAAGTTAAAATGAAATTAAACCTACGGATGTGGAAAGTGATGAAGTTTCAGCCGAAATTATAAATGACCATGAATTTAACATTTGAATATAAACCTGCCCTGTAATTACTCATACGATATTCGTAAATTTCAAAATCACTGCATTTTAAATCCTCCATTTTTAATTTTGGAATACTGATGGAATATTCGAATTCATCGATACCGGAAACGCTAATAATCCAATTTTTGTATTGATTTGCTCACTGGCTGATTTTTGGCCAGGGTTTTAGTTTATTTTTCAAAACTTAACCCTTTTTATGTAAATCAATGAATATTGCACTTTTTAAATTTTAGGGGGCCCCAAATAGTATATAGTGTATCAAGGGCCAAAAATAGGCTTTAGCAACCAGCCGCTTTTTAAAGTGAAGGGTTGCTAAAGCATTTCGGCATGAGTTACACTCGATATTTTTTTGCCTGCCTTAAGTAAAAATAGTGTTTCAGGAAATTTTATATCGCGCACCATTGAACTGTCACTGTCAGATTTTTGCATAGCCTACTTATATTCCGTGGAAGGTTGTCTAGATTATGCATGTTATTTTTTCGGCCCTAGATACCCTAAATCGTAGTTTCGGCCCGATTTTTATGGCCGAAATATATAGTTTCGGTAGAGGCAGGCGAAAAACATTTTAGCGGGCGGGGGCATGATTTTTTTTACGTCACTGTCGACACCTATCATGTTTAAATATTGCCAATCGCGACAACTAAAATGTCACCAAAAACAGTCCAACAATGAGCAAAAACTATAAAATAAAAAAAACTAGTTGTTTAACTGTTCTCGATTTAGTTGATTTTATTAAATCAAAGTAGGAAAACAAAATTATTTTATTTGTTTATTTTGTCTCATGGTTGTTGAGAAAGTATAGGCTGCTTCTAATTAGAATGGAAAATCTGATGTTCATGGTTTCATTCGTATCGAATGTCCATTCTAAACTTTACAGAATTTACTATTAAATTATAAACCCAACCTTCGCAAACGTTTCGTTGCCTATTCGGGGATAGCAATGGACGATGTGATCAGACCGATATGATTGATTTATTCGCAAAGCGTTGGTATTGCCTTACTTAATTAAGCCTTTTGCAAATTCGCAAGGCATGAAAACATATATAACCACTAAATAACTTTATTTTTAACTGCCAATTTTAAATATTCTACATATCATAAACAAAATACAATCTTATAGATAATAAGTAAAATAAATAAACGGTAGCACATTTATCGCTTGCGTGCACTATTTTTAGAGTCCAACCTTGCACAAGTAAATTAGTAAATTATTTAAAATTTTCCAATTTATTTTCATGACAATTATAACTTGCGCAAGGACTTAAAGCAATATTTCCTTTATGAATTTGTATCGATGCCCCTGCATCGTCAGAAGCACCGACGCGAACGGCTGGCGGGCCCGAATTCCAGGCGTTCGTCGACGACTCCTATGCGGCCCGCAGCCATAGCAATTCTCCGCCTGGACAACGACGCTCTCTTCTCCTCAACCGTTTTCGTGACTGTACCTAAGGTAGCTCGACCACCCTTTTCCATTTTGTAACTGTCTCCACCCTTTGTCTAGCACACTAACATTAACACTAGCAACTATGAAGAACACAGCGTTTGCTCTATTACCACAACAAATAGCTGCATTGACTAAACAGGTAGAAAATCTATCTAAGACCGTTTCTCGACATAACCGGAACAGTAGTCGTTCCAAATCGGTTAGCCGCAGTTGTTCTGACAACAAAGCGGTCCAGCGATTCTGCTGGTATCACCACAATTGCGCAGAGAAGGCGCTAAGATGTAAACCTCTCTGCAAGTGGGGAAACGGGCAGCTGCAGGGCTGATGTCGGCCCATTGTCCTGCTATCGCCCCAGGTCTGCCATATTTCGTACGCGATACTGATTCTGGGACTAAATTTTTAGTTGACACGCGAGCCCAGATTAGCATTTAGGCGGTAAACCAATTTTACGCCAATACTCATCGTCGCGCAAAATTATTGTTAACAACCGTGAATGATAATTTCATACCCACGTTCGGTCAATCAAAATTAGCTGTTAGCATAGGAATGGAAGTAAATTTTACATGGAACTTCGTGCTTGCACAAGTAAACATCAACATCAACATCATTGTTGACGTTGCTCATAATAAATGATTAAGAAATGGATTCGGCTTATCAGAACTAAATTCTTTATCTATACAAAATTCAAATTATTCAAAATGATTACAACAATTTCCTGGCCTAACGACCCCTTTTGACCTTAGAGAACCCGTGAAACACGATGTCGTACATCACATCACGACCACGGGTCCCCCTGTTTTTGCTAAACCCCGCAGATTACCACCACAAAACGCAGATTACCACCACAAAAGTACCAGGCGGCTAAAAACGTCTGACAAGCTCATCAACTCGGTTTTCTACAGCCTTCGGCAAGTCCTTCGGCACTTCGATACGAAACCAGATGGTACTTGGCGTCCCTGCGGGGATTATTGTGGTTTAAACATGGTAACAACTCCTGATCGGTACCCCCTTCCCCTTTTACACGATTTTGCTTATAACTGTTGTGGTTGCAAGTTGTTTTCCAAAATCGACCTGGTTAAGGCATACCACCAAATTCCAATTCATCCTCCTGATATTCCAAAAACTGCAATCACAACACCTTTGGACTATATTGTTAGAGGAAGGTCTACAATAACACATTTATTGTTATATTGCCAACATATATTAAGTGCCCTAGAAGAAAGAAAACAGATTGATGTTGTTTATAGAGACTTCTCTAAGGCATTTGATAGAGTTAATCATTTTTGGATTTAAAAATTGAGACAAGTAGGGTTTCTAGAAAGAGCATTATCCTGGTTATCTTCTTTTTTGATAGGCAGATCACAATATGTGAAAATCTTAAATAAACAATCTGGAAAAATTGAGATGTTTTCTGTAGTGCCTCAAGGCTCGCATAATGGACCAATTCTTTTTATCCTTTTTTTTCAATGATATAGTAAACTTTATTAAAAATTGTAAAATTTTAATGTATGCTGACGATATAAAAATATTCAGAATTATTACCTCTTTAGATGATTGTATTGCCATTCAACAAGCATTAACAATTTCATGGAGTGGTGCACGCAGAATAAATTATTTTTGAATCCGTCTAAATGTAGTGTTATTTCGTTCTGTCGCAATAAAAACAAAATTAATTGTAATTATTATCTAGATGAAGTCGAACTGAATCAAGTATATGGTATTAAGGATCTTGGGATGACTTTTGATACGCAATTTACATTTAGGGATCATATGGTTACCATAACATCTAAGGCAACTAAAATATGGGGATTTGTGTGGCACATTATTTTTATTTTGTAGTCTTGTTAGATCTAATTTGGAGTATGCGTCAACAGTCTGGTCTCCATATTTACAATATGATACTCAAATGATTGAATCGGTACAAAATAAGTTTCTACGACCAGTTGAGTATAAATTAGATCAATGTCATATACGCTGCGAATACAATCGTATAAGATCTGAGCTCCGCTTACCAACATTATTTGATAGGAGGTGTATTGCGGATTTGTGCTTTCTACATAAGTTAATTAATGGCCAGTTAGATTGTAGTGAACTGTTGGAACAAATATCATTTGCAATACCTGTTAATGATAGAAGAACTAGAAACACCAATGTGTTCAAGTTAGAAACACATACTACTAATTTTTCACAAAATAACCCGATCAGTAGAATGGCAGGTAAAGCAAATGATATGTGTAAGTTCCTATGGTTTGAATAATTTGACTCTTCTTTTGTCAAATTTAAGAGGAATTTAACTAATAAATTGTAGCATACCCTTTTGTTTGCTATTCAAGTCGATGTTTCATGAGTATGTATTTTTGTTTTTTTTTGTCCATATATGGACGCTCTATAATCAACCATAATAAATCGATTCAGCGAGTCAAGAAATGGTCAATAAACTCGGTTTTAAAATTTGATCCAAGACGCTACATATATCGGTTTTTGTAAAAATGAATATTTTCGAGTATATTTTTAGTTCATAACAATGGCCACTTGTGGACGATGGCGTGCTCCGTGTATATTCACAGGCATATATTTCTGTATAAGAAATGCATTATAGAGCGTCCAACTATGGTGGCAACACCGCAATTGCGTTATTCGCAAATAAGTTGGTCCGTTGGTCTTTGCTCTTCGGTTTTCAACGTATATTATTAGTTGGAGGACGCTCGGTAGTGAATGTCTATTTATTACCGTTTTGGTCAATCTTGTCACCTCTGCGCTACAGAGTAAAGTACACCGAAGAAAATAATACAGATTAAATGACATAATTAAACACAAAATAAATTTAAATGTGGTGTTTTATTGTAAAACTCGACACTTTTTTGAAATACTTCTTTTTGTCTATGAAAAAATATAATTACTTCACATGCTGTAAAGCTCCACCTTTCGTAATTCTTCATTGCAATTAAATTTGTTACTATTTCAATAAATATTTGGGAATGTAAATAATACATTTACTTCTAATCCAAAATCAATGATTATATGTTTGTGTGTTTACTTGCACCTTAAGACAGTAAAAAAATGCGAAATTACCCGTGGGAAGTGTTCCTCGTAAATTTGATTGTCTTAAAATTGGTTGATTATTTGTAGTTACCGCATTATTTCTTAGCAAAGCTTATGGTTTCCAATGTTCTCAGATTTGGCTACGATTTAAAAATTTCACACTCCCTATTATGTAACACGTCATTTTACAGGGTACGCAAAATTTTGTAGAAAACTAATCCATAATTGAAATCTGTTCACTTTTTTGAGAGATAATGATTTTTCATTTTACCTCAAATAATTTTTTTGTTGTATTTGGTTCTCGTTTAACACGTTTTGAAACATTTTTAATATTTGGATTGTTAAAAAGAGGCACTGGTTTGGCTTCACATTTTTTTTTATTTATTACTAGTTTCGTTAAACATCTAAAATTTAAAAAAATCTTCTCAAATAATGTATTAATAAATATGCAACAAATTAGTTTTTAGTACATTGATTTTGTATAAACACTTTAATTTTCTTCCAATCCTTATTTTCAAGAAGTACTTTATTTTTCTCCTTAAGTTGAACACCTTCATCTTTTTTTGGCGGCACTTTGCCTCTGATGTGTGCTCCAAAAAAACTTAGCACACCTTGTTTTTCTCTGGTGTCCACGGAATTAACAAACGTTTTTTTATGTTTTTTTGGTTGTATACAATCCATTGAAACTTACAGTGGTGACGAATCTTCGATTTCTTATATTTCTTCGTCGATATTATCCTCTTCTGTGGCACCAACCAATAAGTTCTCATCCATGTCAATATTTATGTCTTCTAAAGAATGTCCTCGAAATTCAGAAGCGGCTCCCCTTTCCATCAAAAGTAGCAGTTTATAAATTTTCGCCGTTTAAAAGACATCATCTGGTAAATGATAGGCACTTAGGTGAACTCCGATTGTGTGACACATGAATGATGCTAGTTCTTCAATATCCTTTTCAGTCATTGAAAATAACTGTGTTAGTGTTGCCAGGTGTTTTCTTAAACGGGTACAGGTAAAGGCACTGGGATTTTTTGTTTTGCTTAATTTTGCATATTTTTGCTATATTTTATACCCACATATGGGCTCAAGAGTCCCTAAGTTAGCAAAAAGATAAATATTATCTTCTCGAATATAATTATGGCGACACTCTAGTAATATTTGTAAATTATTTTGTATATCGGGACCAAATAATACCGGAACACCCCTGCCTCTCTTTCCTCTTATTACAACTCGTTTAAATACTTTTAAAAGAATCTTTTCAGTCTCTGACACAACAGCTCCAAGTTCCTCATAATTCTGTTGCATGTCTATTTTCTTATAAACATCTAATGTTAAACGTTGAAGTTCTCCAGGTCGTCTTCGATTTAATAAGATGAAGCGACAGTATTCTGTTTCTAATAAATTTATATAGCTTCTGTGATTAGAATTTAAATTTAAATTTAAGCTTTCAATGGCAGCGTAAGCGCAATCAATCAAGTATTCTTTTATAATTTTTAGATCCGCAGCTAGTGGTATAATGGCTACTTTATTCCACTTATTTATATTTAAATTGTCAGCAGCCGAAGAAGAAATATCAAACCGCCATTGAGTGTTGATAAGATGAATCAATGTCTTTAAATTGGATTCCGCCTGAGCTGCATCGATCGTACCGTAGACTTCCTTTCTCTTTAGAGCAAAAATAATTGCAAGGTCACAGCATTGTTTTATTGAAGTTGCAATGTTCATTGCATATGTAGGCGATTGAAATGTATCAGTTTCTGCATCAAATTTAGCTACTGCCTTTGTGGCAATTACAATTAGATCATAATTATCTGGCGTCAAGGCATCGAAGAGACATTTAATCATTGGTTCTCTCTTTTTAATCTCTATTAAGAGTCTAGCTAATTCCCTCATCTTACGTGATGTTACAACTTCAAAATGTTTTTCGCGGTGTGCTCTCCCATATCGTGAACCAAAATTACAAATTAAAATGTCTTTTTGAGCAACCAGTGAGATTTCTTCATACCTCATTCGAGGAAAAACTTTTTCAACTAATTTAGGATCAATTTTAAATTTTGATATTACGCTGTTGGAAGGTTTTTATTTTCCACTACAGCTTTTCTTGTGCCGAAATAAATTCTTGGTAGAATAATAGTCCAAACACTTTGGGCATACTATGGTATTGTTCACCTGAGGCAACTTTATTGCTTTTTTTAATTTTACCCGATACCAAAAAGTTTCCTCTTTTTCTTGTAGCTTCCAACAACTCTTTTCTTTCTACAGACTTTGGCCTTTGATACGAAATTTGTATAACTTAGTGGTCACTCTTGTGGTTCCGTAAAATATGCCTTGCAAAATTTAACACATGTTGCTCGCAATAAAAACAAAATTTTTTCTTTTTTACCTTTTCTCAACATACCGTCATTTTTAATAAGTCCTAAATAATTGCTGTTTCTAGTTTGTTTCTTCCGTTCTTTCAGGCATATCTTCAAGTTGGTCATATTATCAATTGCATTACTATTTTGTGGTTGTACCTTTAGTTCCAAGCTTTTAATGTCATCATTATGCTTAATTTGTTCACTTCCTCTTAATTCTAAAACTTCATCAGACAAATCTAATTCGAATGATGGAAATTCTCCGCAAGATGAAGAATCCTAAAAATAATTAAAAACAAATAATGTTGACGAAGTACCCAGTATAATATATTAAAACTTACCGGACGTTCAAATCTGGGATCTGCAACGGAATCGTCATTATATTTAGATGGGCTACCAAAACTTCCCTAAAATAAAATGTGAATATAAATACAAATACATTTAATTTTGCGGTAAACACGTTTGTTTGATTTTCAAAATGTAATTTATTTAAACCACTACATATGTTTCGCCACACTGTGGCTTCTTCAGGTGAAGAAAATATACAGATAAAAAACACAGTACTTCTTAAATATTAAGTGATTGTAGTTGGCGGGGGAGAGAACATTTTTAAGAGGGGGGAGTTTGATAAATCTGTCTGTTCGTTGAGTAGATGGCCGGTTTGAAAATGTCTATTAATTTCCAAATTTTCTAATAAATTTAGTTTTTGTCCTTTTCTTTCGGTGTGTAAAATCTCGAAGTTCGGGTTAAATGAATGCTTCTCTTCCAGAAGGTGGTTTGCATATGTGGATGTGCTTTTTTGATTGATAAAGCATTTCCGGTGTTCTTCAATTCGGTTTTCAAAGGTTCGTCCGGTTTGGCCAACGTAATATTTAGGGCAGTTCATACATCTTAATAAATACACTCCACTGTGTTTGTTTTTAACTGTTTTGTCTTTGTTGTTTTTAATTATTTTTGATAGGCTATTTTTGGTTTTAAATGAAATGTTGAAATTTAGTTTTTTAAGATTTTTTGCTATTTTTTCACTTAGAGGTCCGTTGAATGTTATTGAAGAGAAATTGGTTTTTGTTTCTGATTGGTCGGGCATTATTAAGTTTTTAATTATATTGTTTTGTTTTTGTTGTAGTAATTTGTTGATAGTTGTTATGTTGTACCCGTTTTGTATTGCTATGTGGTATATTATATTTAATTCTTTTTGGTAATTTATAGTCGACATTGGAATGGAAACAAGTCGATGTGTCATTGATCGGTATGCTGCTAACTTGTGTTGTATTGGATGAAATGATTTGTTATTTATTGTACTATCTGTGTGTGTAGGTTTGTGATAAATTGATTATTAAGATGTATGAACTGCCCTAAATATTACGTTGGCCAAACCGGACGAACCTTTGAAGACCGAATTGAAGAACACCGGAAATGCTTTATCAATCAAAAAAGCACATCCACATATGCAAACCACCTTCTGGAAGAAAAGCATTCATTTAACCCGAACTTCGAGATTTTACACACCGAAAGAAAAGGACAAAAACTAAATTTATTAGAAAATTTGGAAATTAATAGACATTTTCAAACCGGCCATCTACTCAACGAACAGACAGATTTATCAAACTCCCCCCTCTTAAAAATGTTCTCTCCCCCGCCAACTACAATCACTTAATATTTAAGAAGTACTGTGTTTTTTATCTGTATATTTTCTTCACCTGAAGAAGCCACAGTGTGGCGAAACATATGTAGTGGTTTAAATAAATTACATTTTGAAAATCAAACAAACGTGTTTACCGCAAAATTAAATATGGATTTTCAACTCCTGACTGCCTCAACAATCAACAAATACATTTATTTTTATTGTATTTATCTAATGCTTTCTGCAACAAGTAAGGTTATTCCCAATTTGTTTATTATTTAAATGTGAATATATTTCCTTTTCTGATAATTTATTTTGAAATTGTATTACTTAATAACTCCGAATTAATATTTACATACCTCAAGGTTAACATCTTCAGTTATATCTCGCATTTCCACGCCCTAAAATATAAATAAGCCTTCAAAAGTATTACGATATTAAATGTACCTGGAATTTAACACCCTAATTTTCTATCTTAAAAAGTGTACAATCGCCATGTCATACACGTCTTATGTTTTATCTTTTGTAAGCAGCACAGCGTTCACTTGTTATAGGTGCATTAATTAAATTAAATAAAGATTAAATTTAGCCCAAATTCATAAACCTTCAATCATTGAATATTTATTTATTCAAGATATATTTCATCTCCATTTAATTTATTACTGCAAATGTGTTGGAATAAATATATTTTAAACAAAACACATGCTAAACATAACCTTAATCGGAACGTATATTATAGTCATTACCTGCATTTCCTCTGTGAGGGTTTCATCTTCGTACGTTACGTCTTCTACAACTTCTTTTATTTTTGTGATATTTTCATGAGCACTGGTCATTATCCGCCCTTTCAAAGATTTATGGATTCAGTTTTACGCGGGCTACCATTTTGCTTCGCGTACATTGGCGACATACTCGTCTTTAGCAAAAACGAACGCGAACATGCTCGTCATCTTTTCCAAATTTTTGAGCGATTGACTTCCTTTGGCATAAAAATTAACTCTGAAAAATGCGCTTTCGGTAAAACAAAATTGAGTTTTTTGGGACACAGCATTAGCCGCGAGGGAACAAAACCTCCGTAGGGCAAGGTGGATGCCATCTTATCTTTCCCTCAGCCCGCCGACCTAGAAGCACTCAAACGCTCGAGTGTATTGTCACCGTTAAATCAACTTGCCGCAGCAACTCCACGAAACAAACCTTTGATTTGGACGCAGTCTGCGCAACGTGCATTTACAGCAGCCATGGTCACGTTGGCCAACTCTGCTCTACTTGTAATCTCAAATCCTGTTGCGGAGTTAAGTATAATGGTAGACGCATCCTCCTCCTCTGCTGGAGCGGTCTTGCAGCAGAAGGATGGATCTTTCACTCCGACAAAACGCAAATACAGCAAGTTCGGCCGTGAATTGTTAGCCTTATATTTGGCAAGAAAGAAGTTTAAATACTATCTCTAAGGTCGAGAATTTACTGTGTTTATATATCATAAACCTGTGATCTGTTCTAATACGGATCGTTTTTCAGGACGAGAGCCCAGATACTTGAATTTCGTCGCGCAATTCACCACTAACATCAGGTACATCCCTGGGAAGGACAACAATGTGGCTGACACACTGTCGCGAATCGAAATTAATACTTTAGACCTACACCAACTGACAAAGTTGCAACCTGAAGATGTGGAACTTAAATATCTTCTGCAATGCGGCTGGAAGTTCTTTGTTCACTTCAATACCTATCACATCCGGGTACTCGTTCCATGAAACGTCTTGTAACAGCACGTTACGTGTGGCCGCGGATGAACCACGACATTTGTTATCGGCGCTTAGTTTATCTACGCGTCTTAACAAATGCGTAATTATCTTGATTTGCATTATATGAGCTAACCATTGCTCCTTTTCACTATTAACATAAATTCCGCATTATTGAAATTTCCAAACGAGATAATTTTAGATAAAGTACAGCTGCCGCCGACCGCGACGCTCCCGTCAGACCCTACCACCACCACCACCCGCAACCCGGAGAAGAGTAGGGCGTAGACCCTGTAAAAGGCCATGGAGCGCTCCCCAGACGATCAGATGAAACACTCAGCTTAAACATTCAGTTCATTATTCGTCACAACACTAAGTCGCCGCCACGCTGAGCCAAGATGCCGTCGATCCACCGACGCCGCCGCAGCCGCCGACGTCGCTTCCGTTGACGCCGCCGCTGCCACTGCCGTCAACGGCGCCGCTTCCAACGCCGCCGCTTCCAACGCCGCCGCTTCCAACGCCGCCGCTGCCATTGCCGCCGCAGCCATCCCCGCGCGGCGACCACCCCGTGACATGTGGCGCCCAACGTGGGGCGAGTCAAAGCCCACGACCCGAAGACGCCGGCTACAAGGACAAGGAGATGCAGATATGGACTTCAACGAAGCGATCGCCTCCATGAAGCAGATTTGAAAGAGCAGATTCGTCACCTCCTGGTCAAGAGTGAAATTCTCCCGATCCGGGCGGATACAGAAGCTATCCGATGCCAGCGTGATGAAATCAGACGACAGCGGACCGTTTTCGTCTCGGCTTGCCTGATTGGACCTCGCCACCGAAGAAGCCAGCATCACAATTACAGGTGTGCACCGCCTCCACTGGGGTACTCGATGGACCGAAGTACGAGGAAGTGGCGCCCCTCGCCGCGGACCATCCCCTTGTTGCCGCCGCAACAGATACCATCATGTCGAAATCGATGCTACTGCCAATCGCAAAACAAACGACGTCGTTTGTTCAGCCGCCAGCCATCGTGACGAAGATCGTCACCACCACCACAGCCGTCACCATCGTGACTGTGCCACCACCGACGCAGCCTCTAGCAGCCCAGCCTCCACCAAAGAAGGAATCGCCGGGGCTGTGCAGCCACGTGGCCGCATTACCTAAGACGCCGCCGCCAAAGAGGGCCGCACCGGGGCCGTCCGTCCGTCGTGAAGATCGCTGTCTTCGGAGCCATACGAAAACTCGACGTCGTTGCCAGCAGACGACGCCTAAGGAAGCGCCGCCCACCGGTCCAACCCGAAATCTACAGACGCCATCCTCCTGACATCAGAAGACGCCGCAGATCGTACGGACGCCTCAAGCACCGACCGCCCCGTCCACGGACGGCAAACCCGGACAACTGCGACCACCACCACGATTATGGACCCGCGAGCCGTGACGCGATTGACCGTTCCCGCGACCAAAACTAGACGTAGTATTATTGCCCCGCGAAAAGACGCAACAAAAACAGTTCAATGTTAAGTGACCCCATGAACGCTCTAGTGCATCATGAATGTTGACCCGACCACCCGAACAATCCATGTCCGCCTGACGACACGCAGGCACCACCAAGGTACGTGTCGTGACGCCGCCCCAGACCAGCTGTGTGTACTCTTGGAAAACGGTTCCAACACACCAAGGCATCGAAACCTGAGCCGACCACAACACCAGCCCAGATGAACCACCTACAACCACCCACCTGCATGCGTGAACACATGCAGTGGCGCCCAGCAAACAGAATAGACAACAACATGAAACCAGAACACCTCCAACTTCAGCCGCCTCATGCTCCGCCCCGGCGTCCGATGCACCAGCCGCCCAAAGGACTGGAGAGATAGACCGCACGTCTTGGTTCCCGCCGTGCCAGTGCACACCAGGATGTCAACTCATCCCCGGGCGGACCAGACGTGACTGTTCCAAAGATGCTGCTCCCCAGGCATCCAGTGATGCCGAGATCCGGTGTGAGATGTCCAAATCTCCTCACACCTCACCCTCGGAAGGATCTCCACGGACCACTGTCCCGGCCAGCATCCTAGGACCCAGGCATCCAGCGATGCCCAGATCCGGTGTCAAGATGACCGAATTCCCTCGCACCATAACCGCAGAAGGATCTCCACAAGGACCAGTGTCCTGACCAGCGTCAAGAGCAGCTAGTGCTGACTCCCCAAGACGCTCAACAGCAGTTCCCAGTGGAACTTGGATCCGGTGTGGGAAGACCGAATCCCCTCACAGCTCAACCTCGGAAGGATCCACCCTAGTGATGACATACCCATAATGACGACTTTAACTGGCAGCCATCATATGTACATACTTTCGACGAACTTCAAAATTCTCTTGTTTTCCGGGGCCGTTGGCGGCTGTGTTTGTGAGATGTGACGCTCTCCTGGCCGGGGAAGGTCGTATCCTAACAGGGCACGAGCAGGCGTAAAACCAGTTGCTGCATTGGCGCGGGAACGTAATTCGAAAAGAATACTCTGGAGGTGCTGAGACCTTTGTTTACCGGGCTATCCCTTCATCTTGATTCTACGACCTTTCTTTAATTCTTGATTCCTCCTTTATGTTGGATTTGCTTGGGGGTGGTACACCGGGGTGTAATAAGCAACCACGCCCCGACGTTGCATTTGCTTATGCCAATGTCTCGCTGTAAATTGTGAACCGTTATCGCTGAAGATGCATTGTGGATAACCGAACCTGTGGAATATTTGTTCTTCCAGCAACTTAAGAATATTTCTCGATGTGGCACGGCAAACGGGGAAAGCTTCCACCCATTTTGTGAATAAGTCAGTTACGACAATTACAGACCTCTTTCTTCTGGAAGATGGTGAGAACGAGACTATCAGATGTACTGCTAGCGCGTGAAATTGGTCTACGCGAATTCGTGCTCACATTGGTGCAGATTTCTGTCGTGTCAACGAGGTCTTTAATGTTTAAAGATTGTGCAAATAGTTGGAAATTTAAACACATTAAATCGAACCCGCATTACAGCCAATCAAACGGTTTAGCTGAATGGGCTGTAGAAACTATTTAAATTGCAAAATAATATTGAAGATGGTAAATACCTTTATTTAGCCCTGTTAAGTTCTCGTAATAAACCGGTAGACGATTTAGGCTCACCCGCACAGCTACTTACGTCGAGAAAACTTAACAGTTTAATGCCTTTAAATACAGTGCAATTACAGCCAAAAGTGATAAATATAAAAGAAACTAAACAAAAATGAATCCAAAGCCAAATAAAAAATAAAAAATATTATGAAAAACGAAGTAAACCTCTACCTAAGTTGATAAAGGTGACAGAGTTGGAGTACAAATTAACAAAAAATGGCATCCGGGAGTTATTTTTGGAAAAATTCGTTCTCGTACTTAAAATTAGAACCGATCGAGGGAATACACTTGATCCCAATCGAAGGTTTTTAGCAATAATTCCGGAGAAAAACGATGAAAATTATGAATTGGACGAGATTAATTTAAATGTAAATAACAAGCTATCTAAAAGTTTCTTGGACCAGTTTATTGAATATCAACGACCGACACATTCCAGTAGTGGAAGGTCCTTAAAGATCCCAGATCGTTTCGTATCTTAAAATGTATACAGTATGTTTTTTTTATCGTGGGCCATAGGATTTTACATGCTAAAAATTATACCTTGTGTTAATGTATATTTTATCGTATAATTTTGAAGAAAATTTTGGTTAGTAATATAAATCAATTATTTTTCTAAATGATGGGCTTAATTAGAATCATTTAAGCATGTTTCATTCGATTAAAAAGTACTTTTGCTCGGAACCGAACGATCGGGATACGCTGCAGAAAAGTTGTCAACTATTTCCCTAAAATCAAAATTCTCTGACTTCTTGTAGAAAAATACAACTATTTACCTGCCGAACAAACCTCTTATAATTGCTATTACATATTCCACCCGTTCTTCAACAGTATAAACAGACATTTTCTAGTATAAATTCGTTTGATTACGTGCCTCACTAATCAATCTGACATTTCGTAAATTCAAGGTACTTTGATTATTTTTGCTCAGTTATTTATATTAAATAATTTCATGTTTTAATGAAATAAAACATGTTTAAGTTATTCTAATGCAGCGCATCATGTAGAAAAATAATTGATTTATTACTAATTAAAGTTTCCTTCAAAATTGTATGATAAAATATGCATTAACATAAGGTATAATTTTTAGCATGTAAACTCCTATGGCCCACGATAAAAAAACATACTGTATAATGTATAAGAATTCTGTTAAGGGAATTGTTGTATATTATTTATTATTATTATGTTTAAATTGAATAGAAAAATCCAGTCTAATTTTATTCGGTTTTCTATTGTTCACACGCATTCCTTTTTTGTCCGACAGGGAGATAAAATTGTATTCGTGGCAGTTAATAAATGTACCTGTTTAAAGTCAGTCGAGTTTGAATAATAGTTCCCTCATATATTTAACATTACAACCTGGTGTACAGGGATAAAACGGGGAAAGGGATGGAGAAGACCACTGAGACCCTGAGGAGAGAGGTGGAAGAGCTAAAGGCGAAAGTGAACAATGCAGAACTAGCCAAAGAAAACCCGCCTGCGGATAGAACGTCGGAGAAGGAGATAGAGAGGCTGAAACTCCAGCTACAAGATAAGAGCGCAAGCGTCAACTCAGGGGCAGACCCCACGTCGGGAGACGCGCCTATAAGAAGTATGTTCGTGAAGAAAAAATCCCTGGGGAATCTGAAGGAGGTGGTCCAGCTTAATTGGGACGAGAGCGAATAGATAAACGACGCGGCTGAAAAGGGTAGAGTGGACCTAGTCGGAATCGACAAGGATACCCTGCAATTGGTCAGCAAGGAGTACAGACTGGCCAAGCATAATAACGCTAAAGAAAAATGCGAAGAGATTCCAGGGGTGAAGATCCAAGAGATTAACCCGGGGAAGGTGGCCACAATTAAGTATAGCACCCAGACCCCAAACAACGAGGACGGCTGGTTCTCCAAGCAATGCTACAGATTCTATATTGTGCTAGAAGGCGAAAAGGGAGAAGAAGAAATCATCGAGCAACTCTACCGAGGTCCACAGCCCTGGTCAACTTAATGGGAAGGGAAAAAAAACCGCCCTAACGGCCGAACTATCAGGTGCCAACCAGACGGTTGCCAGAAAAATTTTGGAGTACGTAACGCACGGCCTGGAAGTCTCTTGGTACTACATGGTCCGACGGGACTGGAGGTACAGTCAGGGAGGGGGGCCGGGATAACCCAGAACAAGCATCACCACACTGACGCTGAAGATAACTAGAGCGAAGTGGTGAGCACGGGTATGCAGCCGAGATACGAATATCGGCAAAAGGTGGGCCACCCCCAGAACAGTGGGGTGAGGGGAATTTCAAATTTGCCGCTTTTTTAAAGATGGTTCCCTCGATGTTTTATCAAAGATCTTATAATGGGGATTACCGTTTT
This sequence comes from Ocypus olens, assembly GCA_910593695.2. Lineage (NCBI taxonomy): Eukaryota > Metazoa > Arthropoda > Insecta > Coleoptera > Staphylinidae > Ocypus > Ocypus olens. The sequence continues at coordinate 34,208,905 of OU343056.1, forward strand.
TAATAACCTTAAAATTTCACTACAAAGTAATAATTTCAACCATTAAAATTATGTTTTAAACATAATTAGACTCATTATCGCTTATATTTGTAATAATAACTTATGAAAGTATAATATTACTGTTTATTAAATATAATCATGTGCATTATACAGGGTATTTTTTTTATCGTGGGCCATAGGGTTTTACATTCTAAAAATTATACCTTGTGTTAATGTATATTTTATCATAAAATTTTGAAGGAAATTTTAGTTAGTAATAAATCAATTATTTTTCTGCATGATGCGCTTAGTCAGAATAATTTAAACATGTTTTATTCCATTAAAAAATGAAATTATTTAAAATAAATAAGTGAGCAAAAATAATCAAAGTGCCTTGAATTTCTGAAATGTCAGATTGATTAGTGAATGAATTTCATATTTTAATGGAATAAAACATGTTTAAGTTAATTTAATTAAGCGCATCATGTGGAGAAGTAATTGATTTATTACTAACTAAAATTTGCTTTAAAATTATATGTTGAAATATACATAAACACAAGGTATAATTTTTGGCATGTAAAATCCTATGGCCCACGATAAAAAAAAACATACTGTATATATACCGGGTGACCCAGCGATCTGTAAAAGTACCATAACTTATTTGCTATTTGAGATATCGATTTCTAGTTTTCTTGAACTGGTACCCACACTTATTCTACATAATTTAAAAATATGTATGTTTTTGTACAGGGTGTCCCAGTATAAATAACAGATCAAAGTTATGTTTTTTTAAATGGAACACCCCATATTTTCTACTTTATTTTTAATCTCCTTAAGAAGCTGATCAAAATAGTATAAGATAGTATGGGTCTATTATGGACGGTTGGTTAGTTATGGGCAAATTTATGGCAAAAACATGTACACATTGAAAACATTGCAGAAGCGTTCCTAGCAAAGATAGCATCATTTTTTATACACTATATAATTTTCCACGTCATGAAGAATAATACACATCGGCTTTGGTCCTTTTTTGTTCATACTGCTATACAGGGTGTCAACATACGCAAAACAATGGATAACTATTTTTTTTCAAATGGAACACCCTATATACGTTGCCACCAATCTATGGCATTTTTAATAAGCTTTTTAATTATGTACAGTTTGTATAACAAAATATTAAGGATTCTTAAGATTTATCAATAAAAACATATTTCTTTTGTCACCTTCTGCTGATTTTTGGATTTTCATCCAAAACAATGCATTTTCTGGAAAAAATATAAGAGACCAAAATTGTGGAGCGGAAAATTTGCGATCGATATGAGTCTTTCGACTTTCCAGATAATGTGTGCATTGTCCGCCATAGCGCGCGGAATCGTGACCGTATATGCATTTTAGCGTTTTATTTTCAAATGTTTTATTAATAAATTACACTATACTTTATTTTCCGCTCCCTCTAGTGGAAAAACGGGAAATTATAGGGAAATTCAAATGACCAATATCGATTGAAACTCCACAACTCTTAATAGAAGAAATTTTTGCCCAAAATGCATAGTTTTTGCTAAAAATGCAAATTGAAATTTGTATCAATTTTCGAGTTTTTGAATGGTTTTTTGAATTTTCAACGAAAACTATGCATTTAGAGCAAAAATTGCTTCTATTAAGAATTGTAGAGCGGAACATTTTCAATAGATGTGGGTCATTTGAATTATTCTACAATTGTCCGTTTTTTCGCTAAAGGGCATTGAAAATAAAGTATTGTGCAAGTAATTAACAAACAATTTGAAAGAAACGCTAAAATGCATACACGGTCACTATTTTGCGCACTCTGGCGGGCAATGCATGCATTATTGGAAAAGTCGAAAAACCTATACCGATCGAAAATTTTCCGCTCTACAACTTTGGTCTCCTATTATTTTTGCAGAAAATAAATAGTTTTGGCTGAAAATCCAAAAATGAGCAGGAGGTGACAAAATAAAAATGTTTATATGGATAAATCTCAAGAATCATTAATATTTCATTATACAAATTGTACATCATTGGAAAGCTTATCAAAAATGCCATGCATTGGTGGCAAGACATATAGGGTGTTCCATTTGAAAAAAAATAGTTATCCATTGTTTTGCGTATGTTGACACCCTGTATAACAGTATGAACAAAAAAGAACCAAAGCCGATTTATATTATTCTTCATGATGTAGAAATTTTTTTAGTGTATAAAAAATGACTTTAGCTTTGCTACGAGCGCTTCTGCAATGTTTTCAATGTGTACATGTTTTTTCCACAAATTTGCCCATAACTAACCAACCGTCCATAATAGACCCATGGTATCTTATACTATTTTGATAAGCTCCTCAAGAGGGTTGAAAATAAAGTATAAAATATAGGGTGTTCCATTTAAAAAAACATAACTTTGTTCTGTTATGTATATTGGGACACTCTGTACAAAAACATACATATTTTTAAAATAGGAAGAATAAGTGTGGGTACCAGTTCAAGAAAACTAGAAGTCGATATCTCAAATAGCAAATAAGTTATGGGGCTTTTACAGATCGCTGGGTCACCCGGTATATATATATATATATATACCGGGTGACCCAGGGATCTGTAAAAGCCCCATAACTTCTTTGCTATTTGAGATATCGAGTTCTAGTTTTCTTGAATAGATACCCACACTTATTCTACATATTTTAAAAATATGTATGCTTTTGTACAGGGTGTCCCAATATACATAACAGAACAAAGTTATGTTTTTTTTAAATGGAACACCCTATATTTTAAACTTTATTTTCAACCCTCTTGAGAAGCTGATAAAAATAGTATAAGATAGTATGGGTCTATAATGGATGGTTGATTAGTTATGGGCAAATTTGTGGCAAAAACATGTACACTTTGAAAACATTGCAGAAGCGTTCCTAGAAAAGATAGCATTATTTTTTATACACTAGAAAATTTTCCACGTCATGAAGAATAATACACATCGGCTTTGGTACTTTTTTGTTCATACTGTTATACAGGGTGTCAACATACGCAAAACACAGGATAACTATTTTTTTCAAATGGAACACCAATCTATGGCATTTTTAATAAGCTTTCCAATGATATACAGTTTGAATAACAAAATATTAAGGATTCTTGAGATTTATCAATAAAAACATATTTCTTTTGCCACCTTCTGCTGATTTTTGGATTTTCAGTCAAAACTATGCATTTTCAGGAAAAATTATAAGAAATCAAAGTTTTTTCGCTAGATGGTGCGGAAAATAAAGTATAGTGCAATTTATTAATAAAAAAATTGAAAAGAAAACGCTAAAATGCATATACGGTCACGATTTTGCGCACTCTGGCGGGCAATGCACGCATAATTAGAAAAGTCTAAAGACCTATATCGATCGAAAATTTTCCACTCTACAATTTTGGTCTCTTATTATTTTTTCAGAAAATGCATAGTTTTGGCTGAAAATCCAAAAATGAGCAGAAGGTGACAAAAGAAAAATGTTTTTATGGATAAATCTCAAGAATCCTTAATATTTCATTATACAAATTGTACATCATTGGAAAGCTTATTAAAAATTCCATGCATAGGTGGCAAGATATGTAGGGTGTTCCATTTGAAAAAAAAATAGTTATCCATTCTTTTGCGTATGTTGACACCCTGTATAGCAGTATGAACAAAAAAGAACCAAAGCCGATTTGTATTATTCTTCATGATGTGGAAAATTCTTTAGTGTATAAAAAATGACGCTAGCTTTGCTAGGAGCGCTTCTGCAATTTTTTCAATGTGTCCTTGTTTTTGCCACAAATTTGCCCATAACTAACCAACCGTCCATAATAGACTCATGGTATCTTATACTATTTTTATCAGCGTCTCAAGAGCGTTAAAAATAAAGTATAAAATATAGGGTGTTCCATTTAAAAAAATATAACTTTGTTCTGTAATGTATATTGGGACACCCTGTACAAAAACATATATATTTTTAAAATATGTAGAATAAATGTGGGTATCTATTCAAGAAAACTAGAAGTCGATATCTCAAATAGCAAATAAGTTATAGGGCTTTTACAGATCCCTGGGTCACCCGGTATATATATAAAACCGAAAAGCCACTGTAGATCAGTTTTTTGACTAACAACGGGTAGCCCACTGATCTACAGTGGCATCAGTGATCTAAACTCATTTTTCCGTTGCTATATTCAACTCCATCGGCTCTCCGAAACCGACATTCTATCTCTGATATGGCATCCATCTTGGTTCAATTACCATGTTAATGAATCAAGTTTTTTAATCTGTTCACGCGTAATGTTATTCATCATCCATCATTGTCCCTTGTGCTTCTATGTAATTGCCTAAAGATGTTTCCAATATTCACGGTTGCTAGTTTTACTAAAAACCCACTATTTAGTAAGTATAACACAAAAATTGTAGGCTATGTTAACAAATACCACGTTGTTGATCGTTTCACTTAGAGCCCTGATCAAGCTGTAAATAAACGGCGAAATATTGACAGTAAATAACAAGAGTTTTCCTACCAGACCCAAGCCGCACACCCGTCACCTAAATTCGGTTTTCTAACTATAACGGCTGTTATACCCCTTCGTTATATATATATATATATATATATATATATATATATATATATATATAATATCCAGAAGGGGAGTAACGCCGTTGAATTTAAAATATGTAGAAATTGAATAACGGGTATTACGGCGGAGGGCTTTGTGGAGAAAGTAGAAACTCTTTTTTCACGTGTAATATTTCGCAATTGGTTTTATTGCTTCATCAGACACAACTAAAAATTAAGAGTAGAATAAACAATTTGACAGTGATTGTGAAGTTAACATTCTATGAGTTAAGTGAATTTACCAATTTTGGTTTGAAATTTACATTCTATAAAAATAATATAAAATAGTATATAAAAAAAAAAAAAAAAACTTACGAATTGAGTGATAAGGGTGTAACTAGCTAGATATGCCTTACAGATTAACATGGTAACATCAACGGTGGTGGACAATTACCAACATGGTACATGGTGCAGCAACACACGGCGAAAACATGTTAAAATCGGGGAACATGAGGACTATCGTCCATCTCCCGAGCGGTTAAAAAATATATTACTTGTAATGATCAATTTATAAAACTGTTTGTAATAAACATTTTTGAAAACTTGTGTATGTAATAAAATTAAAAAATTAACGTTAAGTTGTTCGTTAATTGCGTGTTCAAAACAAAATGGAAACGATGAGAAAGGTAAAATTGCAAAAAACATTGATTAGGAAAACGAAAAACGGGAACGACGAATCCTCATCAACTGCAGAAAACATGGACTCCTCCCACCTCACATCAGCAACTTTTCTCGGAACAGTCTCTCCCTCATCCAAACGGACAGGACTTCTATAAACCGTCGCATCCATCAATACAACAATAGGTCAGGAAAAACGATCCTCAATTTCGAAATTGAAATTACTTGCCTTGAAATCAAAACATTCCAATCACTAATCAAGTCATTAAAATCACAATTGTTAAACATTTTACCTTTTCACATTATATCAGAGTTTGAATTCAGGGCAGGCGTAACGTATCGTAGAATCTTTAAGTCAACGAAAATATCTAATATACGCAAATTCGACAATTTAAAATTAAGTAAGGTTAAGGTTGCGCCATTCAAGGACAACAGTAAATGGTTCGTTAACTTAACTAATATTCAAATCCCCTCAGATATCACAGATCTATTGTCATTAGGCCCCAAATTTAACATTAATCCTAGCAAAATCGAAGTTAACGTTCTCCACTTACTACGAGACGTAGAGTCCATCTTAGAAACGTTCCCCCATGAAGAACGTAATGTAGTTAGAGCTAGAGTCACTAATATTATCACTAACTTCTTACAATCAAATCCCACATCAAGCAATTTTGATAACTTGTTCAGTACAGTCCAACGGTTCCTTAAGAATCACAAGGACATTGTAATAACTAGAGCCGACAAGGGTGCAGTCACCGTGGCAATCAATAGGGAGTCTTACAACGACAAATTAGATACATTACTATCAGATCTTAATACATATCGTCCACTAAACCGTGATCCAACTCAGCGAATCCAGACAAAAACCATTGAACTGATTAAACAACTAATAAGAGCTGATTGTTTAGATGAGACGGTTGCTAAAAAATTAATGTCCCATAATTCAATTCCACCAAAGTTGTATGGCCTCCCGAAGATTCACAAGGTTGACGTCCCCCTCCGACCGATATTATCATCCGTCAACTCTGCTACTTACAAAATTTCATCGCACGTAGCTAGCATTATCGAGTTATCCAACAAAGAGGCTAATAATTACAATGTCCTTGACTCCTTCCACTTTGCTAAGGATTTAAACAACTTCAAACTCCCTCCAAACCATGTCCTGTTGTCCTTGGACGTCGTCTCCCTGTTCACTAACATCCCACTACCTTTAGTGCTACACATCATTGACGAAAAGTGGGATTCCATCTCACAACATTGCTCCTTCACTAAGCAGTGGTTCCTAAAAACAATAACATTCATTTTCGAAAATAGTTACTTTATATTTAACGATAAATTTTACAGTCAAATTTTTGGAACACCTATGGGCTCCCCCCTCAGCCCTTCCATTGCGTGTCTAGTCATGGATTATCTCCTAGATCAGATCCTTCCCAAACTTCCTTTCACTCCCCCTTTCATAAAAAAATATGTGGATGACCTCATCACTGCTGTTCCAAAGGACCAAATCAATAATATCCTTAATATCTTTAACTCCTGCAATACACATATTCAATTCACTACTGAGGTCGAATCCAACTGCTCCGTACCCTTCTTAGACATGTTACTGGTACGTGGCACTGATAACATCATTCGCCTTGATTGGTATCAAAAACCAACAGCCTCAGGTAGATATTTAAATTTTCAATCAAATCACCCTTTTCAACAAAAAATAAACCTTATAATTGCTCTAAAAAATAGAATCACTAAGCTATGTCACCCCCTTTTTATTACAAAGAATCTAAACAAATTAAAATCACTCTTGCTAAACAACGGTTATCCACCCACCTTAATAAATAACATTTTATTCCACCGCTCCTTTGCTCTAATTACTCCCTTGCCTCCTGACCCATCGAATATTCCATCCAACACACCTGCAATCATCAAATACAGGAAACTACCCCACATTCTAGAACTCACACCCCAACTAATCAACATCTTAAAAAAAGAAGACTTACAAATTGCATCATATAGTATTAAATCTGTCAACAACCTTTTTTCACAACTAAAATCTAATACCGATAACAAATTTAAATCATGTTTAATTTACTGTATTCCATGTGCAGATTGTGATCGTTGTTACATTGGCCAAACAGCACAATGGCTAAAAAATCGCGTTATTCAACACAGGAGCGACTCCCGTTTAGGGAAACATTCCTGCGCTCTTGCCGAACATTCCAACACGCACGACCACCGCATGGACTATGATAGAATTAAAATTTTAGACTCCGACCCTAATTTACATAATAGGCTTTTTCTTGAAATGGCTCACATTTTCATTACTCCTAATACAATGAACGCAAGAACTGATGTATCCGGCCTCAGCAGCATTTACGCCAATTTATTAAATGTAGGTGGTAGTTCCGGTAGTATTTCCCCTAACCTAACAACACAAAACATAACCCCTTAGTTTTTTTTTTTTTTTTTATCACTTCAGACATTCCCTAAATTTGACTGTAAATATTACCCGTTGAGATATCAATTTCTACGCTAAACAAAACAAAACCCCATATAAACCAAATGTTACTTACGTGGCTTTCATCATCCCTGTTGCCTGTCCGGAAGAGTTAATAAAGTGGTTACTCAATCTTAACCATCTTGGAAATTACGAACGTCTATAACATATACCTCACGCTCGTACATCTAGGCAACCTCACATACAATTCTCCCCGGCTCACTCGGTAACCTAACATCGCGCCAGTTTTTAAATGTTGACAGCCACGCTCGTGACTTACCGCCGTTTCTTTCCCGACCAAAACCCACGTGATAACACCGATTCGTCGTTCCCGTTTTTCGTTTTCCTAATCAATGTTTTTTGCAATTTTACCTTTCTCATCGTTTCCATTTTGTTTTCAACACGCAATTAACGAACAACTTAACGTTAATTTTTTAATTTTATTACATACACAAGTTTTCAAAAATGTTTATTACAAACAGTTTTATAAATTGATCATTACAAGTAATATATTTTTTAACCGCTCGGGAGATGGACGATAGTCCTCATGTTCCCCGATTTTAACATGTTTTCGCCGTGTGTTGCTGCACCATGTACCATGTTGGTAATTGTCCACCACCGTTGATGTTACCATGTTAATCTGTAAGGCATATCTAGCTAGTTACACCCTTATCACTCAATTCGTAAGTTTTTTTTTTTTTTTTATATACTATTTTATATTATTTTTATAGAATGTAAATTTCAAACCAAAATTGGTAAATTCACTTAACTCATAGAATGTTAACTTCACAATCACTGTCAAATTGTTTATTCTACTCTTAATTTTTAGTTGTGTCTGATGAAGCAATAAAACCAATTGCGAAATATTACACGTGAAAAAAGAGTTTCTACTTTCTCCACAAAGCCCTCCGCCGTAATACCCGTTATTCAATTTCTACATATATATATATATATACAAGGTGTCTAAAAAAGACACCACCAAAATGATATGGTATATTCCTGAGACAAAAAAAGAGCAAATTAACTAAATTTATCTATATGAAAAATTACATACCTTCCAAGATACAGCAAGTCAAAGTTTAAGATTTTTAAAATATTTTAATCTATATCTCGAAAATGGCAGATGAGAATGATTTGTTTATTTTTTTCTGACAACTACATTAGGTGTACTACATTGTTTAAATATTTCAAGAAATTTCTTCAAGTACAAAGGTGCTCCAGAGGGCATGCTGTTTACATTATTACATAGAACTTTTTTGTTCTTCATATTTTTTTTGATTTAATATTTTTTTCAATGCAACTCATCACTTTTAAAGGATTTATAAATCTTAAAGTTTTTTTGTTTACGCCTTATTTTTAACAAAAAAAAAATAAAAAGAACTTATTGTTCATTGTTTAATTGCGCTCGTCCTGCAAGAAAAGTCTTAAAAATAACTATAATCCAAAAACTGCTTTTATTTTAACATATTAAATTATTTAACAAATAACAAAAATTGTTCAAAATGACCCTCATAAAAAAAATCACAGTACACATTGTATGCGCGTGCGCGCGTCCCCTCGATGCGCTTCAGCCACCGGCGGTACTTCGGTCACCACCACTCAACGGGTTAACCAGTTTTACTTAAATTGAAAGTTTTAATTGTACTGACACACGTTTTCAACGAATTGACACCCTACTTAGATTATTTTATTTTTTAACACGAAATTTTCCAAAAACAATAAGTTCTTTTTTATTTTTTTTTGTTAAAAATAAGGCGTAAACAAAAAAACTTTAAGAGTTATAAATTCCTTAAAAGTGACGAGTTGCATTGAAAAAAATATTGAATCGTAAAAAATGTGAAGAACAAAAAAGTTCTATGTAATAATGTAAACAGCATGTCCTCTGGAGCACCTTTGTGCTTGAAGAAATTTCTTGAAATTTTTAAACAATGTAGTACACCTAATGTAGTTGTCAGAAAAAAAATAAACAAATCATTCTCATCTGCCATTTTCGAGATATAGCTTAAAACATTTAAAAAATCTAAAACTTTGACTTGCTGTATCTTGGAAAGTATGTAATTTTTCATATAGATAAATTTAGTTAAATTGCTTGTTTTTTGTCTCAGGAATACACCATATCATTTTGGTGGTGTCTTTTTTAGACACCTTGTATATATACAGGGTGTCAATTTGAAAACTTTTAATGCGAATATCTGTGAAAATAAAAGAGTTAGAAAAGCGCAATTTGGTACAAATGTTATATAGGTAGGGGGAACTAGAACCACCATATTTTGGTTATGGGGTGAGTGACCCCTTGGGCCCCATTCACCCTAACCCCAAAATTTTAAATGGCATCACCCCTTTTGTGATCCCTTAAATTAAACGTTTTTTCGAGTAGTATTCACCAGTACAAGAATTTTTTTTTAAATTTAATACAGGGCCGAACAAAAAAGTATAATTAAAATAAAATAAATTCTATGAATTGCTATTTTATTTAATTGGATTCTTATAATTTATTCCATTTTGGGCTACAAAAAAGGATAATAAATTTTTTTGCTCCAAATACTCGAAGCAGTGGGTCAGGTTTCAACAAATAACAATCAGCTATTTCAGTCAGGTGTCTAAATCGCAATTCTTTCAGCCATACTGTAAACCATGTATAATACCGGATAAAAAAGAAAATAGTGAATTCGTCTGAAATTATTTCACTTCGATCGTTTTTGAATTTGACGTACAATCTAACACACCTGACTGCAATAGGTGATTATTTGTTGAAACCTGACACACTGGTTCGAGTATTTGGAGAAAAAAAAATTATTATCCTTTTTTGTAGCCCAAAATGGAATGTATTATAAGAATCCAATTAAATAAAATAGCAATTCATAGAATTTATTTTATTTTAATTATACTTTTTTGTTCGGCCCTGTATTAAATTTAAAAAAAATCTTGTACTGGTGAATACTACTCGAAAAAACGTTTAATTTAAGGGATCACAAAAGGGGTGATGCCATTTAAAATTTTGGGGTTAGGGTGAATGGGGCCCAAGGGGTCACTCACCCCATAACCAAAATATAGTGGTTCTAGTTCCTCCTACCTGTATAACATTTGTACCAAATTGCGCTTTTCTAACTCCTTTATTTTCAGAGATATTCGCATTGAAAGTTTTCAAATTGACACCCTGTATATATACTTCGATGTATATATGCGGCAACGCTTAATGAAGTCTCACCATTTATTAACTAACCTCAATGGTGCTGTGAGTGCTAGTAATTCATGTTTTAAGGTAATTTATTGTATATTTTGTCTTATAAACTCGTCACTTGTATTTATTAATAATGGAAACATAAAATGGCCGTATTAAATATTCTTGTAAATATCCATGTCAAAATTCTTTCTTTTCCGATATAACTAATGTCGACTACAAAAATAAACATTTCTATAAATTTTCCAAAAATGAAGAATATCTTGAAACATGGAAAACCATTTGTGATATTGAAGAGACCGTTCATTAATGTGAAGATCATTTTATTCATAAACATTTTGTTAACCATTTCTGCAAAAAAAAATAATTGCAATGCTGTTCCGACATCAAGAAGTAAGACAATATAACTACACTAATTTACTTTTTTAACTATTTTAATGTCATGAATCCTGGATACGAGCAAACAACTGACCTGTTACGACGCCTGAAAGAAGTATCCTAAGAAGAACGTAGAGACCTGATGGAACATTACACCTGGACAAGACCGTAATACCTGATTGTTGTGATATTTTTTTATTTGATAATTTTTATAATTTTGTTAATAATAATGTATTTATTATATATTGTATAATCAATTATGTGCTCAAAAAACATAATTGATTATATTTTTAATGTTGTTAAATTGAAATATATCGTGTAGACGAGTATACCATTTTTAAATTTTGGCGGAAATCGTAGTAATTTGCCACCCCGACACCAGGCGGTGCCAAAAATCGTGTTTCCGAAATTTAACATGCAGGTTTCATTTCTAAAGGTGTGTTCTGTGGTGGTGAGTAGAAACAAGAAGAAAGGTGAAGCAGATGTTGATTATCAAGCCGACAGCTGGAAACTCCTACGCCGACAAATTTATGAAAATGAAGAAGGCGGTCAGCACGGACAACGTGATCATACACAGCGTGGCCAGGATTGCGCAACATCCTTCTCAAGATACAGGGAAAGAGGAAAGCCAGCACAGATACATTTAAGGAGACCCTAAGAGCTTACATCCACGAGATGGCGCATTTAAATATTTTAGAATAAGAAAACAGATACGGCCCTGCTCCTGGACGTTGAAGGGTCTGTCAAGGTAGAGGAGATCAAGGCAATCATCGTCAAGCACCTCAAAATCACTGAGGGGAACGAAAATATAGCGGTCAAATTGACTGACAAAATTAACAAGAGGAGCCACAAACTGGCCTTCATAACCGCCCACGCAAGTTACATCAGGAAACTAATACAGATAAAGGTGGTCAGAGAAGGATACGATCGATGGCGGGTCAAGCAAATTGAATCCCTCGAAAGGTGTACTAACTGCCACCGGGTAGGCTATGTAAGCTGCACGGTCGTCACTGAGGAGATCTCTTGCAACAGATGCGACGGTATAGGGCATATCGTGAGAGGATGCAAGGAGCAGGTTAAGTGCTACCTTTACAAAGCCATGGGACACAAAACAGAGTCCATAAGCTGTCCGAAGTACAGGGTTCTTGTAAAGGAAAAGAGGGAGAACAGGGAGGCCCCGAAGAAGAAAATATAATACAATGACCAATATTAAAATCTTCCAAGTAAATCTAGGCAGGGCCAAAGCAGCCATGGGCTTGCTAGTTAAAAACTGCCGGGACCAAAACACCGACATTGACCTCGTCCAGAAGTCAAACATCAATAAATCGAAGTGCAGCAAAAGATGGCTTATGGACCTTAGGGCCAATGCGGCTATCTATATACCGCCAGGAAAATCTATCCAAGGCACTGGAAAGGGAGACGGCTTCGTGTGGGCAGAAATGGATGGCGTAAAAATCTACTCCTGCTACATCTCCCCCACAGCAGTCGCGCCGGAACTTCTTCACTTCCTCCACCAAATCGAGCTAACAATCCTCCCGTCTGAAGAAAGAGTCTACATTGCAGGTGATTTCAATGCCAAGGCCTACGCCTGGGGCTCCCCTTCCAAGTACGATAACGGATCCATACTGGTCACTTGGATTGCATTCAAGGGGATGTGTATTTTAAATAGAGGCAGCACACATTCGAGCGGAGAAACGGCTCCTCGTACATCGACGCTACCTTCTGTACCTCTGAGGTTGCCAAGAAGGTACGGAAATGTTGGGTGGGCTGGAAAGAGAACCTCAGCCAACACAACAATATCTACTCTGTAATCCAGAACCGCATCGGATCCGCAAAAATCCTCTCAACCAGAACCGGCGGATGGTACTACATGGCGGACAAGGAAGGTGAATTGATGAAGTGCTTTGCACAGTTGCTGGAGAAGTCAAGGAACGAGGTGTCTCTGACCACCATCGATACGATCATCACCGAGGTCTGCGACAAGACCCTCGGGAAGTGAAGATGCTGCAACTCAGGGAAAAAGAGAAGACAGCTACAGAGAGTCAACAAGAAGAGCGAGTAAGCGGCAAAGGAGGAGCACCACAAATTATATAAGGAGGGCAGAAGGAATCTGAAGAAGGGAATAGAGACGGCAAAGAAGCACGCTTGGAGGAAGATATGCGCGGAGCTGAACCATGATATTTGGGGCACTGGCTATTAAATCGTGGTGGGCAAAATCGGTGCCAAAACTCCGACGGAGCTTAAGGAGAACGAGAAAGTCGAGGCTGCAAGGGAGCTGTTCCGTACAGATGCGAAGGTAAAATGGCCTAGGTAACGGAGACGGCTATGCTGATCGGGTACGCCCACGATCTGGTGATGATAGTGTCCCATTAGGATGTAGTATGCGACCTGGCGAAAACCTGCGGCCGTATAGTTAGGTCTATGAGGGCAAATAAGCTCGAACTGGCCATTCACAAAACGGACATAGTCATACCAGCGGGCAGGAAAACCAGGAAATTTACGATTACCATTGACGGCAGGGCGATCTCGATAAAACTAAGACGGAGTATTTAGGGGTGACGATCGGGCAAAATCTTAACCAGGGTCACTACGTCATCAACATAACAAGAAAGGTTGAGAAGGCATGCTCGAAGCTGGGAAAGATCATGCCTAACATAAGAGGGCCCAGAGCCAGTAAGAGCAGCATTTTTGAGAGTACGGTGTATAACATCATCCTTTACGCGGCCCCTATCTGGGCGGAGTGAACGCTGTGGAAAGATACAGGAGGATTCTGAACAAAGCGCAAAGAAGGGTCATAACTCGCATTACATCAGCCTATTGCATCGCTCTATCCAAGGCACTGCATGTGATTCCGATTCATCTCTTTGTTCAGGAGGGAGCCAGCTTGAGAAGACAAGCCATCACGAGGGAAGCCCCTGGCCAAATGGCAGAGTGAGTGGGAAGCAGAAACAAAAACAGAAGTGGACAGCATACAGACTGGGGGAGTTAGGATACGACCTTACGCAATTCCGTACGGGCGTGGGTGATTCGCGGCCTACCTCCGCAGGTTTAAGCTAAAATAAAGCAGCAAGTGCTATTTCGGTGACCTAGTAGACACGCCGGAGCACACACTCTCAGTGTGCTCAAAGTGGGAAGCGGAGAGGAGAACAGTGGAGGAAGTAGTCGCGCGAGAGTCACCACCGACAATCTGGTCCCGTGGATGTTGGACAGCCAGGAAAAGGGATGTCATATCCACGACCCTCACTCATATTATCACCCAGGAGAGGGAGGAGAGGCTCATTCAGAAGGTGAAGAAGAAAGAGGATGCGGGCAGCAACGACAAGGTCATCAAGAAGATGGGCAGGAAGCATGATGAAATGCGGAAGGTGCGCAGTAGCTACGGTCTACCAACCAATACACAAACCTTGAAGGCACCCGACCTAAGAGGAGTCATTCGTTCTCAACAACATTAGACGGTTACCGACCAAAAAGGCCCCGGTACATGACGGAATCCCTAACGAGATCCTAAAAGCCACCACGATTGACATAGCCCCAAACCTCACCGCAACCTTCAATCAGTGTCTTAAAGAGGGAACGTTCCCAAGGTGCTGGAAAAAAGTAGACACTCTCTTCGACCTTGCGGCAAAGGCCACGGACTTGGCAAGGAGCTGGATGGACGACGTGGTACTACAGCTGGCTGTCGAGAAGACTACTACTACTACTTGGATTTCCACAAAATGGTCGGACCGAAGAGGTAATATCCCTCTACATGGGGACACCATAAAGACCGCTCTGACAGACGCAGCTCTGTCCCGGATACTGCCAAAGATCAACGGCCCGAGTGAAGGAAAACTGAGGCTACTAGCAACTGCAGTAGCTGCCAAACTTTTGTACGGTGCACCGGCATTCCATAGAGGCATGGATACGGTGTGGAACCTAGACAGAATGCGGAAAGCCCTCAGGAGAGGGGCAACCAGAATCACCAGGGCTTACTGTACAGTTTCAACGGATGCCGTAGAGGTGTTGGCAGTTATGGTACCCGCTGACCTACAGACCAATGAAAGGTAAGTAAGGTACGTGGCCAAGAAAAGGGGATCCAAGACACGAGCTGCAAGGACGGAAGCAAGGGAAGCTACGTTGGAACCATGGCAGGAACGCTGGGCGACCTCGGAAAAGGGAGCGTGGACTCGGTCAGTGATACCAGACCTGAGACCCAGGGTCACACAGAAACACGGCCAGGTTACCCTCTGGTTGACCCAGTTCCTGACAGTACTTGGTCCCTTCGAGAGCTACATGGCCAAGTTCGGCATTGTCAACTCGGAAGAATAATGCTCCCATCGATGACGTGATACATATCTTACATGACTGCCCACAATGGAAAGAGGCGAGGAACATAACGACGGAGGAACTAGGCAAGCGGGCCACACTACAGAATTAATTGGACCTTATGCTGGAAACCCCGGACAGATGGAAGGCTGTAGCGTGTTTATTTTCATCTAAATCAAAAAGCGTGATTTTGATATAGGCAACACAATTAGCACAAAAATAGAAACTAATTACTGAGAGAAAAGTAACCGAGTGGGGCAAATGATGCGGCGTGAGAGAGGGAGTTAAGATACCAGGCTCGCGAAAATCGCTTGAGATGTTCTTTTTCGATCTGCGGTGATGAGGGAAGCAGGGCCGTGGATAACGCACGCCGACGAGAAAGTACCGTTGGAAAATAGAGTTTAAGTTCGTTTACACCGCAAGGAGGGCCGTTGGTCGATTACCGAGAATCTGCGTTATGCAGGTAATTATTTAGTTAAGGGAAATCCCTGAATTTCAAAATTGCGATTGGAAGCCTCGTGGTGCGTTTTTTTGTCAGAACAGTTTTAACACGCGTTTTGCAGATTCTTGTATGTTTGATTATAATTACAATCCAGAGCGATATTAGGACTGAGGGAATGGTTTTTGGAGCCATCGAGGTCGTTGTCGCTATTATTTGAGGTTAAAAATTTGAGGACGAGAAGAACCAACCGGCGGATGCGGAGTTGGAAAAGGTGACGAGTAGTATAGAAACGAGTTACTGGAGGCGAAAAAAATCGTATCCGGAAGCAGCGAAGACGAGCGGTTGCATCGGACCGGTTAGAAATTGCCGACATTTTGATTTAAACAGGAAATTTAAGATAAGTTTTTCTATTTTAAATATTGATAACCAAAGATATACTGATGAGTTTAGAATATTGCGACGTTGTAATTAATAGTTATTTTGTATTCAGTAATTCTTGGAAGTTCCAAGTGGCGCCCATGATTTTGTTGGAGTAATTAGATTAAGTGTACTAACAATAATAATTAAATTAGTTTAATTAAGAGGTAAGATCGAATGTATCCCTTTATTTTCGACGTATTAGAATAAATTTTATTTTAATGAGCTTCCGTAGTTATCATTTACTATCGCCTGGACGAAGAAATAATAGACTCATGACCACTCTCCGATTAGAGCTAGCGGCAAAAAGTGTGGTCACCTAAGATAAAATAAGTAGGCAACACGGCGGTATAGAAATACGCTGCAGGCGTCCTACGGACGAAATACGACAACAGCCTTAGGGAGCAAGTGAGAAGTATTTCTTGTAAATAAGTATACAGGGCTTTCATTTTATCACAACATACTATTCTTAACGCCTATGTTCAATCGTAAAATAATCATCTCAACGGATGGCATTATTTTGAAATTGTATGCAACCAAGTACACAAAGGTAACAGTGACACAGCTTAACGCATTACCCTTTTCGGGACGGCTGCCTGTACGTTTTACTTTCTTCACATTGCCGGCCGAGCGCCGTACTTTTGCTCTCCAATTCTCAACGTTTTTGTTTTTTCTTTTATGTATGATTTATTTACTTATTTCATGGATAAAGTTCACAAAAAGGGTCGTTTCGCCCACCTTTCGTTTTCACATTGCATTCCCGTACCCGGCCGGGCGCTGTGATCATTTACATCCGCGCTCGTCCCGAAAGGGTTAAATTAAACACGGTTTTACAGAAGTCCGTTCATTCGCCTTTGTCTTCACTTAATAATTGCTGATGATTGTATTTTAATTCTTTTAATGTCTTATAAACGGAAGCTGAACTTATTTGAAACTGTGCTGCAATAACTCTTAAAGATGATATGGTGTTCTGTTCTACGTAACATAAAATGTTGAGTCTGATCTCATCCGTTAAAATCTTTTAGCCCTTCTACTGTGAAAATTACGCATGCAGCCAGTATTGCCGATATTATGGACAATAATAACACATTGTTGTCGGGACACGTAAAAATACGTTCTTCGCAAACTAGAGGAGTTTTTGGGTTACCTTTGGATAAATGTTGATAATGTTCCCGAATTCGTAACCGATGCGGTGAACTTGTTTATTGAAGAAGACTTCTGCACATATTTAGTGGAGAAATCAATTAGATATTATTAGTGTTACGTTAGGTTAGGTTAGGTTGAGTTAGGTTGTGTTGGGTCCCACGACGTGGGAGGCGCTGGAGGAGTAAGCGTGGCGGGCGGCTCCGTCGGTACGGGAAGCGTTGCGGATATGGAAGCGGAGATTGCCATGCTCATCGACCTTACATCGCCGGGGCTTGACAGGACCAGGCACACGAGCACGAGGTCCACTGAGGACGCGAGCCGCGATGGCAGCGAAGAACTCGCACGCGAGGCACAGGGAGCCGCCAGGGGAACAGGAGTGGAGGTCGAAGGAGGCGAGGACGATAACTCTAGCGGGTCGCTGGACGTCCTGGCCGACATTTTGGGTTTCTCACCCAGGAAGAAGGTAGGGAAGGCCCTTACAGAAGAAGCTACCGACTTGCTCAAAAAAGGAAACGAGCAGGAGGGGTCTGGGCTATCCGATCCCGACGATCCGGAGGAAATGACGGCAGATAGTGGGACCCCAGCAAGGGACGTACCCGAACTGGAGGGAGGAGGGCCTCACCCAGGCAAGAGGCAGGCGAGCGAGTCGCCGGAGGACCGTCCGGCCCGTACGAGGAAGCGGGAAAGGAGAGCCCCGACGGCAGATCATCAAGATATAAGGGAGGAGGACGACATGACACTGCTGTCCTCCGCGGTCCAGGCGTTGAGCCTGAAGACTATTGAACTGGAAGGAGAAGGGCACGCCGAGATTAGGAAGGCGGTGGCCAGAGTTGAGATGTTGGTGAAGAGGCTCGAACGGAAGGAAAAGGCACTGCGAGAGGTGGACAGGGGCCCCAGGGAAACCGCGGAAGGGGTGGCCCAAACGGAGCTGACAGGAAAGGAGCTAGAAGGGGTCCGCGCAGAGGGGGCGAGCACACCGCAGAGGGAGACGACGGAGGAATCGGACAACGGCACGAAGGTCGACACCCCCTTAGACAGACGAGCCAAAAGAAAACTGGACGTGATGATGAACCAACTTAACGTGGCGATCGGGTTCATGGATGAGTTATGGAACTCGGCAGGAGCAGTATTCAATCGGGGCGACGAGTCCACACACGATATGCAGGTTTCGGTCAGTCGGCCCAGGATGGCAGGCCAACCGGGTGGAGAGGTTTTGGGGCCCACGGTGGCTCCGGAAACTGCGGATGCAGGTGAGCAGGGAGGAGTCGGCGGCGTGCCGCAAGCAGAGCAGCCTTGGAGCCAGGTGGTGAGAAGGACCAGGAAAGGGCTGCCCGACGATGGCACGGGTCCGAGAGACAGGACCACGACGTCACGGGATAAACCGCGGCCCCTAGCGGAGCCAAGGGAACCCCGCGAACGATTCAAAAAAATCAGGGTTGAGACCCAAGGGCGCGCATATGGGGAAGTCCTCATAAACGTGAAAATGGGCATCGGCAAGGGTGTTAATGCGGAGGCTATCACTTCGGCAAGGAGAAGCCTCGCGGGAAATCTGGTCCTCGAAGTAAAGAGGGAGGCGGACAGCGAGGGGCTGATTGCGGCTATCAATGGCGCCCTGGGCGAGGGGAGAGCTACGCTTGCGGGGGAGTCTAGAGCAACGGCGGAAATTAAGTTCCTCGAGAGGGACTCCACGGAGGAAGAGATTGTTACCGCGGTGAACAGGAGTCTGGGCGGTCAAGCCAACGTCGAAGTCAAGTGGATCCGTACGTACGGCAGCGACCTCAGAATCGCCCTGGTTGAGGGGCCGTGCGAAGTCATTGAGAAACTACTGCTCAAGGGCAGTATCAGAGTGGGCTGGTCGTCGTGCAAGGTCCAATCAAGACCGGACAAGCCGCAGTGCTGGAAATGTAGGGCATAAGGGCACATGGCCTCCGGGTGCAAAGGGGAGGACAGGGGTAACATGTGCAGAAGATGTGGAGCTGCGGGGCATAGCGAGTCCGAATGTGATGCCGCCGCCCCCTGCTGCGGCCCTTGTGCGGCAGTGAACAAACCACAGGACCACTACACGGGCAGTGCAGGGTGCCATGCCTACAAGGAGGCCCTGTCGAAGATGGTGAGTGGGAGAGGAGCCCCAGGCACAAACGGTGGCGCCACAACTGAGGCATGACTCCGCCGGGGGTCACCAGCACGGGGGGCCAATACTCGGGGCGAGCGGATTGGCGGGACCCTTAAAGTCCTCCAGTTAAACCTCAATAGATGCCACGCGGCCCATGACATCCTTGAGGCAACGGCCGCCGAGCTGGATGCCCATATCCTTCTGGTTAGCGAGCCAAACTCCAGGCGGGTGGATAGCAGATGGTACAGGGATAGAGAAGAAGGGGATGTCGCGATTCTCGTCAGGGGCGACGCCAGTAGTGCAGCTACCGAATCGGGTAGCCCGGGGCAAGGGATTGTCTGGGTAAAGCTCGCGGGGATCACCTTCTTCTCCTGCTATGCCTCCCCTAACAAGACACTGGGAGACTTCCACGACTAGCTGGGGACGCTGGAGAGGTGTGTCGCCAAGGTAGGCGGGAAGGTGCTGGTTGCGGGCGACTTCAACGCCAAGGCGTTCCTGTGGGGCTGTCCGAGGGAGGACAAGAGGGGTGATGCCTTGCTTGACTGTATGGCAGCCTTGGACCTGGAAGTTGCCAACGTAGGGAAGGAGCCCACGTTCACCAGGAGGGGGGCGGAGTCCATCATCGATGTTACCCTGGCCACCCCCGAAACGATGGAGCTCATCAGCAACTGGAGGGTTGAAAGCGAGCGTGAAAGCCATAGCGACCATCTGTACCTTGTCTACGATCTAAGCATGAGGGGCGCGAATACGGTCATCTCGTCTCCTCCGCAGCCCAGGTGGGACATCAGGAGGATGGACCCCGAAAAACTGTGCCGCTTTATGAGGGGTGGGAGAAGTAGGACCGGGGGTGGCGAACTACTCGCGGCTGAGTTCGCGAGGAAGATGAGGGCTGCATGCGAGGCCTCCATCCCACGGAAGAGGAGGCCAGTGAGGGGACGCACGACCTACTGGTGGAACGAGGAGGTCGCCGAGGTTCGCAGGGGAGCGAATGCCGCTAGGCGGGACCTGGCTAGGTGCAGAAGGGCGGGAGCGACTGACTTAGGGATCCTGGAGGAACAGTGCGGCGCAGCCAAGAAGACTTTTAGGGCAGCCATCGCGAAGAGCAAAAGCGAGAGGTGGAGGCAACTTAGAGAGGAAGTGGACGCGGATATCTGGGGCCGCCCATACCGAATTGTGGCCAAAAGGCTGGGGTTGGGACCCCCAAATTTAGGAGCCCTGGTCGACGGTGGCTCGGAGAGCGTCGTGCGAACTCTGTTCCCCAGGAAGGAAGGCAACATACTCCCGGGCCCCTGGTTTCCCAAACCGGATGAAGTGCAAGAGTTTACTGAGGAGGAGGTTCTTGAAGCGGCCATGGCTCTGCCGAGCAAGAAGGCCACCGGACCCGGGGATATTCCCAATGAAGCTTTGCGGACAGCCATTGCTGACGACCCGAGCGAACTGACGGACCTCTTCAATAGGTGCCTCCACGAAGGGCTCTTCCCAGTGCGCTACAAGCGAACTAAGTTGGTTCTTATTCCCAAGAAAGGGAAGGCGGGGACGACCCCGGCGACTACCGCCCGATATGCTTGATTGACGGGGAGGCCAAGATTCTGGAAAGGCTGCTCGCGACGAGGGCGAGCCGGGCTATAGACGGGGCCGGTGGTCTCTCAAAAGCCCAATTCGGCTTCCGCAAGGGCAAGTCCTCAGTGGACGCCATTCTGGAGCTGCGGAGGCTGGTCAACGAAGCGAACAGCGGCCCCCTGAGGGGCAGAAGACACTGCATCGCCGTTGCCCTCGACGTGAGCAACGCTTTTAATTCGCTCGACCACACGGTCATAATGGAGGCACTGGTGGCAAGACAGCTCCCTGATTACCTACTCCAGATCATCAGGAGCTATCTCCAGGACAGAACCCTCCTCTATGAGGGCTCTGCGGGTTCGCCTAGGGTCGAGCGGTTGACGAGCGGCGTGCCTCAGAGATCTGTGCTGGGGCCTCTCCTCTGGAACGTGGCATACGATGACGTGCTGCGTTTGCCACTTCCAGAGGGAACGGAGATCATAGGTTTCGCGGATGACATCCTGATTGTGGTCCGCGATAGGGATATCAGGGTCCTGAAGGAAAGAACTCAGCAGGCAGTTCAGGTCGTTGCCGACTGGATGGCGTCGGTGGGGCTCAGCGTGGCAGCTCACAAAACGGGCGCTGTCTGGCTTTCACGGAGAAGGACTGGTAGGGTAAACGGCGAATCTATCAACCTCCTGGGCCAAGACATCGTGGTCTCGAACCACATGACCTATCTTGGCATCGTAATCGAGGCGAACCCCCTCTGCAGCAGACAGCTGGTGGAAGCTGCGGCCGGAGCTTCCAGAACGGTGAGGGCGGTCGGTCGCCTGATGTCGAACCTGGGTGGTCCAACCGAGGAGCACAGGAGAAGGATCCTCATGGGCACGGCATTGGCTAGGCTGCTCTATGCTGCCCCCGCGTGGCCGAGCTGCGTCCAGTCCAGACGCAACATTGACAGACTGGCTAAGGCCATGAGTCCAGCTACCCTCAGCGTCATCCGGGGCTATCGAACAGTTTCAACCGAAGCGGCCCAAGTGCTGGCGGCGATGGCCCCACCGGATCTGGTCCTGGGGACCGCGATAGGGTATTCAGGGCGGTTCGCAGGGGTGAGCCCAAGGCGCTTGCCAAGAGACGGGAGAGCGAGCAGGAGACCCAGCTCGGGCAGGAAAGGTGGTCCCAGGGCACGAAAGGCGACTGGACCAGGAGGCCATGGTGAGTTCGGGTACTACCTCTGCAGGATTGGTAAGGCGAACGACGGCACCTGTACCTTCTGCCTCTTGGGGTGCGATACGGCGGAGCACACACTCGTAAAGTGCCCCGCCTGGGACAGCAAGAGACAGGAAATGATCAGGACAATCGCCACAATCGTCGGGGCAATGCTTGAGAACCCGGAGAACTGGGACGCGGTCGCAAGATTCGCAAGAAAGGTGCTGACTAGGAAGGGGTCGGAAGGCACTACCCAGGTGCCTGACTAGGCTAGGAACATTGGGCTAATATTAGGTTAAGATTGTAACTAGGTTGTAATTTGTAATTTGTCTTGTTAATTAAAGTAAGCTACGCCCAAGGCTGGTGGGTGCCGGGCGAAGTATGCCTGCTGGTGATCCCGCCGGTATCCCTACATTCAGAGGGGCCACTGGGGGTCGTGCGCTGGAAAAAAAAAAAAAGTTGTGTTGGGTCAGGTTAAGTTAGGTTACAGGCGTGTCCCCTTTTGGCGGATAAGGGATTGCGCACGCGGACCAACACCATTGCACAGTAGCCTTTGCTATGGTATTGAGCGTACCACCACCCACTTCTCTTACTCTTCCGTCTATGACCTGTCGGCCTCTATTGGCCAAACTCTTCGGTATTCTCTTTACCACCCTATCAGCTCCTAACGCTATTAGGTATCGAGGGCCCGGGAGCTAAAACATCTATCTTTTGCTAACATGCGAAGCCCAGCACCTGTCAGGGAGCGCGGCTGCAAAAAGCCAAAAACTGTAAAACCGGAGTCAATCCAATTCACACGGAAGCGTTTGAATATAATTTAAGACCCCAGGTGGGTAGTGACATGGAGGACATGCCCATGAGAGGACAGCCTGTCCAGCCTGGGCATTATGAGCCCCAAGAAGGGGCGCAGTTTCTCTAGCCGAGGAGGGTACCTGAGAAGATGCAAAAGGCCGCACCGAACCGGAGGGCAGCATGGCCTCGGCCCGAAGATCTCAAGGCACCCAGACCTTGCCACAAGATATGGTGGTCAGCTCTATAAAAGCATAGATGCGACCCGGGGCAGAGTACGATACCTGCCGGGCAACGGCGTTGAAGGAGTGGCCTAGGGAAATGTACACTAAGGTGAGTGAGGCCACGGGCGTAAACCCGTTTTTGTCTCCAAACGTCACCGCGCTAACCATCATATCAACCAGCAACATCGACATGTCGACCGTCTTGACAGCAAAATTTAGAGACTGCTTTGGGGGGGTTAACGAGTTGAGGGAACTGCCACCGGAACGGGGAACCACAGTCCACATTGCCACCAGCACATCGGTGCCCTCCAGGGATAGAGACACCACCAGCCGAAGGGGGACCAAAGAGGGATATGCCTGGGCGCAAATAGGGGGCGTGGTGTACTTCTTCCCAAACACGACGATAGCTGTCTTTGAAGAAGCAGTAAGCAGATTGGTAACCAGCCTGACAGCAGTGCCAGTGGTCAAAATTATCGTGTAACGAAATAAATTCGTCACAGCTCGGACACTCTAATTGCTCATCACATGAAGGCAATTTGCAATTAAGGGTATATCATAAGCAACCTAGATTCAAATGGGCCCTGAGCAAACTGGTCTCACTACAGGCTTGAGTGATTCAGTCGGCTAGGATGGTTAGCGCTAAGGCAGTGACCGGGGTGGACGTTAACACAGAGGAAGGTAGAGATCTGAGGTGGGAGGTGAATGCGCTCTCGGAGATTATCGATCTAATGGAGGCGGAGGAGCTGCAGGAGACTCTAGTGGACGGTCTGCAGGCTTGCGAAGAGCACGGGGTTGGCCGCTGTAGAAGAGAAGCGCTAGGGCGCAAGGCATAGTTAACTTAGTCGGATGGCACAGGGGAGCAAGCAGCGGTTATCTACCGGGCGGAAGCAAGCGTGATCGCAGAGGTCTGTGGGGTTCGAGACGCGGAAATAAGAGAGACCGTGGATTTGAATCGGGGGTCGACCCCGGGTAATGGGAATCTGAGGGAGGAAGGGTATGCCACTCCGCTCACCCGCAAGATGATAAAGAAGGTCAGGGACAAGGATTTGCGTCAGCGGTTAGGAACGCCGAGGAGTTCCTAGAAAGACTGGAGGGGTCGGTGGCCGAGCTCCAGGAGCAATTCTAGGACGGAGGGATCATAGTTCGGAAGTCCGGAACAAGCCCAGGGCGGGGCGAGTATGAGCCCATGGCAGGGTTTTCAGGGGGGGGGGGGCACGGACGTCAGCCCGCGAGGGACGTAAAGCTCTAATGAGGGGGAATTAGATTTAGGAAGGGGAGATCGACAGTCGAAGCTATAGAAAGAATCATCAAAATAACAGAGAAAAGAAGGAAGGGAAAAGATATGCGGATAAAAAACAGGAAAATGACGATAATACGGTTCCAAGGCAAGAGATAAGGAAATACATGGAAGAGATATAGATTGCCGCTAAGGGTGCAGAAGATATGTTTCGCCGACGACAGGGAGGAAGATAAGTTGCTGAAAAAAGCAAACAGGGCTGTCAAGATGATCAAAGATAAGATCGAGGAGAGGAGCATGAAGGTTGCAAATGAAAGGATAGACGCAGTCATGCCATATGGAGGAATAAAGCTGAAGGAAGTGGTACGGTTTCACAATTGCCCCTGGATTACATGCACTTAATCTGCTTAGGAGTAACTAAAAAGTTTTACCATTTGTTAACAATACCAGTAACAAAATTAGAAAACAGCTAAAATCACATAACGTAAACGCAATAGAAGTCAACAGAATAAATTTAGGCCACAAAATAATTAATACAAAATAGAAACAAAAGATATTCTTAAAAAGAACGGGAAGGGGTGTACAGAATCAACTGTGAAAATTGTGAGGGCAAATACATAGGACAAACGGGAAGAAATTTTGAAATAAGGCTGCGTAAACACAAAAAAGCAATAATCAACGGATCAACAAACACAGGATTAGCGGACCATTGCATAGACACAGGACACCACATGGGAGAGATAAAACCGATACATATTTGCCGGAAAAGCCGTAAGCTGACTCCATTAGAGGGATTAGAGATTAAAAGATCCATTACCAACGTAGATTACGTATTAAATAACCAGTTCGAGATCATCACGACGGACAACATCATTAGCGCCGTAATTTCATCCCGCCATTAACATGCCTTACCTGTGTATATATATTGTAACATTTCATTACATTAAATTAGTTTAACTTTGAAAATGATCCTAACCGATCGAAACACGTGTCAGGCAACTGAAAATAAAATTATGGAACAAAACAAGCGGTTTACTTTACCCAACTAAAAAGTTATTACAATTTTGGGTCAAAGGAAAAATTGATGTTAGATTAAAAGACTCTACATTAAACCTTGTCTCTGATTCATTAATAAAAAATGAAAATATCAATTACCGATGACTTTGCTCGATACCCTAGAAAATTAACAGAAATTGATAGGTGGAAGGCGACTGAATTTCATCAATTTTTGTTATACACAGGAACAATATTGTTACAAAATATTTTAGCCCGTTCCAAATACATCTACTTTTTGGGTTTAAGTACGGCTACACGAATATTGTGTGACAAAAAACTAATTCAAAATAATATAAATTATGCAGATGAGCTCTTAAAATATTTTGTATCCAAATTTGGAGAATTGTATGGAAAGCAATATCTATCATACAATATTCACAATCTAATTCATGTATGCAATAATGTTAAGTTATATGGGTCATTGGACTCATACAGCGCATTTAAATATGAAAATTATCTGTACAAATTAAAAAGAAAAATTAAAAATGCAGGTAGACCCTTAGAACAGACAATCAACAGATTAAATGAAGGGTCAAACATTAAAAAAAAAACTATCCCCAAATTCCCAATTTTAAGTTATAAAAATAATGAAATTTATAAAGTAGAATTTGAATCGCTAAAATTGTCATTAAAACAATATAACAATTTTTGTAAACTGAAAAATGGAAATATTTCAAGCATCAACATTTTTTTTCTAAACGATAATGTCCTCTCCGCTACAATACAATGTTATAGTGATAAGAGGGCCTTTTCTAAAACACCTTGTGAGTCCACATTTCTGAGAATATATACATAATCAATAAATAAAAATGGAAAATTGTCCAAATACCAGTTATTGATATTGTACAAAAATGTTTATGTTTTGATATTGAAAATGATGAAAGCGTAATAATGCCATTACTACACTCTAATTTTTGTATATAGTAATTTTGTTGCTGTTATTTAAACAATTAACAAATCACAATATCCATGGTACACTGTTTAAATGAAACTACCAAAATCTGGATGCAGGTATAAACAATTTTTTATTTATATTCGATGATTTTCCCGATTACGAAGTTATAAATATAAAGGTATTTACATTATTTGTAAATAACAATGTACGAAGATTCTTCATCTACATTATTTATTTACAAATAATGTAAATACCATTAAATTTTTTTATTGTTTATTAACTTTAATATTTTTTTACATGAATAATAAAAAATTATGTTTTCTATTTGCAAATGTCTTTTGCTGTTGTGTATTTTCCTAATGAGGAATATATATTCAGAGGTGCCGCAAACATGGCTTTATGAAGAGGGTGCTAAATGTTGGTGGCCTAATGTAAAAAATGGTGATGTGGCCATCATGTTACTTTCTCCGACTTGATGGTATCATTTATATTTACGCTTCTATGGTTTATTTTCAATTTAAATCATATTTTAAGTATGCATCGAACGTTTCGTAGACTCGGATAAAACTGACGTTTAAAACGTCAAAATTATGAAAGATGGAAAAATGTACTACAAATTAAAAAACTCAGTTTACTCAAAAACTAAAGAGATTTCGAAAAAAACTTATTCTTTGGAAGTTGTTTATTTTGGCATTCTCTACAATTATTATTAACATAAGTTTGCTGTAACTATTAGCGTTTCATAATTGTATACCAAAAATGAAAAAAAATAAAATAAATTTTTTTGTCGAATAACAATGATTTTATGAAAAATATTTTCGAACAAAATAATTGAATTTCTTTATTGTCTTCAATATTTGTTAAAATGTTTTTGTGATATTTTTCATATTTAAGAAAATATTGGCAAAAAACAAAAAACAGTTAAGGTAAACACCCACTTCCGGTGTACGAAATTTTACCAAAAGCTTTTCAGTTCTTCGGATTATCAAATAAAACTTATGTTCAAAGTTTTATTTCAATTGATCTATTAGTTTTTGAGATACAGCGCGCACAGACACACACACACACACACAGACACACACACACACACACACACACAAATTTTTTTTTCCCAGAAATTGTTGAAATGGCATCTAGGGAACCCAAAACGGATATTTCCGTAAAAAAAATTTTTGAAAAAAAAATCACGATCACAATACTTTCTCGTACTTCGTAACGGAGAAAGTAAAAAGCAATCAGCATTAATTTCAAAAAGTGCAGTACCCGATATGAAAAGTTGGAAACAATACGATGTACAGTAGAGTGGTTTTAGCATACCGGGTGAATATTTCAAAACCGAACATAGGCATTTAACATGGGAAAAATGTTTCTTGCAGATTCCTGCTCCCCATTTTAACTAAGAGGATTTATAATGACACCTATCGAAAGAAGATTTTTTTTCTCATCTAATGATATCCGAATTAGTTAATTTTCCGTTGTAATTATCTATTATTTTATCAAAATATTCGCAATAAATACAATTCGGAAAATCGTATTGAGCCATGACTCGTAAGATAATAAACAGATTTAAACATCATTCAAGTGACAAACTCATTATGCCATTGGCGACTATGATTTTGAGATTTCCAATTTTCTTTACTGAAATCAATTGTAAATTTTTTAAGAATTAAAAAAACTCTGGTTGAATTTCTGGTAAATGTAAAATTCAGTAAACTTCAGTAGCATCGATCGCATCGTGTTATATACAAAAATAACATAAATGCCTAAAAACAAGTTATCAGTTTCTTATAACTCTCATTAATTTTTCTTTGTAAAATGTATTCCACCGAGGACAAACTATTCACAGTAAAAATCGTTTACAGCGGAAATAGTTACTGTAGGGTACGATATTTATTTTCCGTGCACTTTAACGAGAGCTCCATACCGTCAGTGTCGACAATACAACAAATAGAAAATTCAAGTTGTTTAAATTCAGGTAAATATTATTCACTTCAAATGATAGTTTCAAAATTATCTCATTATGGTTGTTTATTAGAACATCCCAGAATAAATGGCAAAAAAGATAGATACTGGGCACATGAGAATCCCTATCTGAATTTAAATCTTAGAACGCAATATCCTCAAAAAAATTATATTTGGGCAGGCATTTTTAATTCTCATGTTACAGGTCCTTTCAAAATTATAGGAAATTTAAATTAAGAAAATTATTTAGAACTGTTAATTACTCAGGTTGGCCCTGCAATAGAAGAAGTGGCAACTCCAAACCAGGATATCTGGTTCCAACAACGACCAACATGTCCAGCAAATTTCGGAATAAACGTCAGAGAATATTTTAATAATGCATTTTCAAATCGGTGGATTGGACGAGAAGGTAAAATCAACTGGCTTGCTAGATTTCCTGATTTGGTACCGTGCGATTCTTGTGGGGTCATCTGAAAAGCCAAATTTACAAAACCCGTCACCCAAACATTGATTCTTTGAGGAATGTAATATTTGATGAGTGCGGGTTGATAACGAATAGACAGTTGTCAAACGTCAGAAATTCGTTTTACAAAAGGATGGGGTATTGTTTAATTTAGAATGGAGGTTTATTTGAACACTTGCATTAATTATTGATTTCTAATTATAATTGTTAACTGGTGTATCATTATGATCTTTGTTTTTTTAATTTAAATTGATAAAATTGGGTGCTATACCCCAGCAATAATAAATGTTGTAATGTAACTTCTTCCATTTGTTTCATTTATTAAAATGTATTTATGTTATTTTTGTATATAACACGATGCGATCGATGCTACTGAAGTTTACTGAATTTTACTTTTACCAGAAATTCAACCAGAGTTTTTTTAATTCTTTAAAAAATTACAATTGATTTCAGTAAAGAAAATTGGAAATCTCAAAATCATAGTCGCCAATGGCATAACGAGTTTGTCACTTGAATGACGTTTAAATCTGTTTATTGTCTTGCGAGTCATGGCTCAATACGATTTTCCGAATTGTATTTATTGCGGATATTTTGATAAAATAATAGATGATTACTAAAAATTAACTAATTCGGATATCATTAGATGAGAAAAAAAAACTTCTTTCGATAGGTGTCATTATAAATCCTCTTAGTTAAAATGGGAAGCAGGAATCTGCAAGAAACATTTTTCCCATGTTAAATGCCTATGTTCGGTTTTGAAATATTCACCCGGTATATGGTGGAGTTTTGAAGTATGTGAAAATCAATTGGATAACCCGGAAACTTGTTCGTATAGATAAAAAACTAATAACTGTAAATTTTGAGCCATACCGAACATTGCGTAACCGGGCCCTAGCCCTCTAAATTTAGAAAAAGTAGGTTTTTTGTTTTAATTTTGTTTTGGTCCCCCCTAAAATTAAACAGTCCACCCTAATAGTGAAATTATATATTGTGTTGTGAGGTTAATACGAATCCAAAATTAATTTATTTTTTGAAATCGGAGTAAAATTAATGGAGTTATGATTTTTTAGTTACATAATACTTGTATATTTCGATATTTCATGTTTTTAGATGTTACCAATTAATGCATTTTTATTAAAATCTCTTGTGATACTCTTCAAAGTTTAATAATAAAAACTTCTTTTGTTCCTTGTCATTAGTTAATAGAGTATTACATTCTTCGATTAATTTGACTTTTCATTCTAAAATGTCATTCACAACAAGAATTTTGTTAAGAACTGCCGGCAATATAATCCTGACATTGGGGCCAAATGTTGGATTCAAATTTCATAGCCCGCACTGATGAATAATATGTAATAATAATTAAATCGTTTACATTGTGACCTAATCCTTCAGAGACGGCAATCAGAAGATGAACGGCATTAATGTCACTTATTTTACACTTGCCTAAAGCAGATGAGAACCTTTTATTGATAAATGCAGTTTTTCCTCGTTGTGGTTGTGGTTCAATGTCCTGATCCAAATCTGAGGTAGGATTAATATTCAAATCAGCTGGACTGATCAGATTTTCTCTTCCTTCTCTACTTCTAACCGCTTCAAATGTCTTTCCACTTGCACTGCGAAACTTTCAATGCCATTGATTGATCCTTATCTTACATTCTCTCTCTCTGCAATAATAGAAATGGTTTGTCTTCTTCAATTGTCATTGTTTGCAATGCATTTTCAGAAGCAAAATCGAACAAATCATTGAAACTTTTAACAAATTATTTTTCTTTATTTATATGTGCTGCAATTTCTCGAGAAGAACGCTTACTAAGATTTTGCCAATTTTTATGCCATAACCACATTTTATCGATGCGACGTTGTTTGCGTTGAATCGGAATATGAGCCTTTGACCAACAGACAATACTTCCACAACTAGCGTTTCACTGAAGCGTAAATTTATTAAGTGCTCGCTGATTGGAGAAAAACAAAGATACCACTTGCTTCCTAGATGGTAGTTTTGAGCAAAGTATTTGGCTATGCGGTATTCCGATCAAATAAATTGCATCTGCAAATTTGGTTCTTCCACTCATTTTGAAAGCAACTAACTATAATATCGTTACAAAATGCCGCCGAAAACACCAAACCAGATTAACCAGGTGTTAATCTGTGCCACAGGCCGCAAGAAAATCACCCACTCTATTACGCACATAGGGGCACGCACGGATTATCTCTTGCGAGCTGTGGTGCATTAAACTAATATTACCAAATGTCAAAAAAAAAATAAGATGGGGTTACCAATTCAAGTGAAGCGTCTGGTTTACTTAGTCATGGCTTTCTTATAGTGCAATTTCAATTTCAATGAATAGAGGGGCATTAAAAAATTCACAACTTCGTCAATTGTTGTCCAATTTTAACAAATAAATACTTTTTGGATATATATTAACGTCCTTTATCCACAAAATATATATTTTGGCCATTTAGGTTGACCGTTTTATATTAGGATGAACCAAAATTAAAAAACGACTTTTTCAAATTTTAGAGGGCTAGGGCCCGGTTACGCAATGTTCGATATGGCTCAAAATGTACAGTTATTAGTTTTTTTATCTATACGAACAAGTTTCCAGGTTGTCCCGTTGATTTTCACATACTTCGAAAATAAGAACCACTCTAATGTACAGGTGGAAACATTTTGTTGTGAGTTTTAACTAAGATTTATAATCTACATGTTTGTTTTGATATTGAAATTTTAGCAACATTGGAAAAAGCCAGAAAATTGGCAAAAGATAAGGATTACACATCATCAGAAGAAATATGTAGTCGAAAAATAATTGTGCAAAAACCTGCTCATCATGATACAAGCAGTGATGATGCAGGTAAGTCAATTATAATATAAAGTTGAATAAATTATACAGCTTTTATTTCACCAAGATCGAATAAGTTTCACTTATTGGTTGTGCAAGAAAATTACTAAATTTGACAACAAATAAATATTGTTTATTTGATGTTGATGAAATGTCGCAAGTGCATTTTCAATTTTACATTTGTCCAATTTTGACAATTTTTTTCAGGTTCAATAACGCCTCCACCTGACAATTTTCAGAGGGAATCTCCAATCTCTCCAATCGTAATAGTATCAAATAGACGTACACCTTCAAATTTGACACAGTCCAATACTACTTTAGGTACAGATTTTATGTAGATATAGGTTGATCAATGGATCTTTGCGCGTGTGTCATTACCAAAAACGGAGTGTTCTCGCTTTGGATGACATACGTACACACATTATTGCGCCTCATTTAACTTATCGTAGAAGAAGTAAACGCATGAAAATCTTGTCGAAACTAGGTTCGACTATCTATGACGTGCACGCAAATATCCATTGATCAAAGTATACACACATAAATACTATCATATAATGTTTTTCTGAAATTTTAGATAAAATTTCAAAATTAAGTTTAGAAAATAACTTCCTCCTAAAAAGAATTGACGCCAAGTTAAAGATATTAGAAGGCGTGTCAACGACAGTACCAGGTGAAACAAACATTCAACTACTGGAATCATTACCTATACAAAATGTTCCTGATTTTCAAGAGTTTGAAAGACGCTTGAATGAGGACGAAATGGAAACTTCATTTGTATGTTTGTTTTCATTAGTTTTTTACTTTGCTATATTTAATTACATGATGATCATGGTCAAACTAAGTGTTTGGCCTAATGCATACTCCACTTTTTAACACGTTCATTGCGCCTTCCGTTTGTAATATACTTTCATGGATACCCCCATTTTTTTTAATTTCCAAATTACAAATTGTCTACAACATTTTAAGAGTACTAAACAAATAATTTTGTCCATTCCAGAAATATTTTATAAAAAATTAGAGGAAAAAATGCGAAAGACAACGTGTCATAAGAATTAAACAATTATGGACATCGACACATACTACCGTGGACAAAAAAAATGTCACCCCTAATTTATCATGTGTCTATTATTTCTTATTTTTTAGTGTTGTGAATTTGACTTATGTAACCTTAATATTTGACAGTGACAGTAATAATTAGCTTAATAAGTAGGTGGAGATAGGATTCTTCGATTTGTGCATTTCGTGGCCGATATACTTTCGTTCTTCCATTATAGGATGATTGAAACGTTTTTTATCTGAAAATATCACTTTACTCCAAAAGTCTTGTTGCCTCGGAAGATATTCCAGTGCAAAACCAATTCTGCTGTCCTTATTAATTTGAGTCAATAGAGGTTTTCTGGCTGCGGCATGACAAGATAACGCACTTAACTTTAGACGTCTGCAAGCTGTTCGGGAACTTCCAGGAAAATTTGTTATGAATGCGGCATTTGTAGCATTTTCAAACGGATTTTCTATTAAATAGTTTATAACAGCATCATTTTCTTCATTATTTGAAACTTTTTGGCG
Organism: Ocypus olens; assembly: GCA_910593695.2. Classification (NCBI taxonomy): domain Eukaryota; kingdom Metazoa; phylum Arthropoda; class Insecta; order Coleoptera; family Staphylinidae; genus Ocypus; species Ocypus olens. Next base: position 34,242,379 of record OU343056.1, read on the forward strand.
GCCCAAACCTTTAATCTGCTTCAATCCCCTTTAATTCCTCCACATTTTTGAAATTTTAGGACTGTACGTCTACTTACATTAAATTCAGCTGCTACATCATTGATATATTTGCCACATTTGACCTGCATAGCAATGTGCTTTCTGTGTGTTACTTAAGTATGGTATATTCAATTTATGTTCATATATCTATATGATTAACACATATCTGACAAGATTGACATTTGCCAGTTTGTCAAATGAAAAGTCATATTTACATTAATAAAATTAGGGGTGTCATTTTTTTTGTCCACGGTAGTATAGCAGTGAATGGTTCAGGCTAGCCAAATTAAGATTAACGCGAAAACAAAAAAAAAGATTGACAAATAGTTTTCATAACTGTAATAAAGAGGTTGTCTCAAATTTATTTAAATAGTTATCAATTATATGAATATTAACACTTGTAAATATCTCCCTAGAATATATTGTATGAATTATTTTTAGAAGAATTACTTTTTAGGTTATAAAGTTTTTATATAAGTTTATATTATGTTTTAACTGTTTTATATAATATATACGTAAATATTTTTACCTAAAAATGGCGGATATTTATCCATCTATTTGCTCTCAATTGTCTCCAGATATTATATGGGTCATTCCAGCCAGGGACAGCCAAACCGGGGCGCAGCCATGTCACCGATTTGGCTGAAACTTTTTCTAAAAAAACTTTCATATAATACAAGATGTTCCCCCAAAGGAGCGATTTTTTTACCAACAGTTATATAATTACAAGAATTTTTGAAAAAAAACGTATCTAAAAAATTAGCCTTTTTGAGGGTACCTTTAAAAATTCATAACTTTTTTGTTTTTAACCGAATTGAACGATTCTTTGGCGAATGAAGCCTTCAAAAACGACCTATTGAATGGTCTACTCGTTGATATTATCAAGCTCAACTGTTAGCAAGAATTGGGGTCTGAAAAATGAGTGAAATTATTGAAAAAAGCATTTTTTTAATTGTGACCTACACTCGACCAGCAGCCAGCTATTAGCTTCGCTTCTGGTTCGAAATCTTCAGAATGGTCCACATAATGTCGGCGGAAGCTTAATTCCCATTTAGAAGCTACTTAACATACCACTACAACGAGTTGAAAATAGGAAAAATCGGTATTTTTCGTAAAAACAGCAAATTTTGCGACGTTGTAGCTCAAAAACATCATTTTTTAGATTTTTGTAAATTTTACCACAGATTCTCCGTTTAAAGACCTACATTTTGGCAAAGTTTCATCTTGCTTTTTTGAGTTTTGTCCGAGATATGTTTCTTGTCAGCCATGTTTTTGTGAATTTTAAAAGTGGTTGAATTTACATTTCATACATTTAGCTTGCAGTTTAATACTCATTATGGTTAAAAAATCTATATTATTTAACTATTTCAGAAATGCGTATTACACCAGTAATTACGAAGTGCATGTGAATGTCATAAGTTGTTATTATTTGAAATGGCGCCATATTCCGCTCACCCGTCAACAGGTGGCGCTGTCATACTTTTACCGACAGCAGTTCCTGCAGGGTTGCATTTTCATAGTTGAATGACATCTGTCAATGCTGAAGAGGTTAAGCACTCCAATATCAATAAAGTGCCGCGAGTATGGAGTGTTCCGTTGGAGTAATTTTAAGAAATCAATGCATCCAAAGTCCATCAACGAGCTCGGACGATTTTCTCGTGCAGTTACGCGTGCTCGATGACGATCAGAAATATTTAGTTCACTCTCGACTTGATTTTTGCGACGTCGATAAGTTGACAAATATTTGCGCACATCATTTTGCCAAATATTTAAAATTTTACGAGTTGAATCAAAAAACGTGTTGTGATCCGTTTAATAAACACCGGAAAGTGGTTTCATCTGCATTACGGATAATATCCGTTGAAACTTCGAAAATTGCGATGAAAGTTGACTGTCGGTTGATACCCGGGAAAAAGCTTTGTTCCAACTGCAACCAGACTGTGCTCGACAAAATTAAAGAGTCAACTGTTGTGCAACCCAACAGCCAAGAATTTGTGACACCAGAGTCTTCTCAGTCTTCGTATCACGAAAGCCCAGATCTGCGGGATGGCGTTAACAGCAAGTTAGAGCTGCTCGGTCAACCTCCTTTGAAACGTGTCAAACAAAATGATGACAAATTTAAAACTACAGCGACGCGCGCAATAAATCAAGCAAGAGATGTTCTGAAAAAGGATATCGAAAGAGCTTATCACATCGAATTGGACGATGAACTGTCTGTTTCTAAGAAAACTTGCGATTGGATGAAATCTTTCCTAAAAGAATTAAAAGTTAAATTTGGAGAGGAGTCATCGTACGAGAAGAAGGTTTCTCTGTTGACGTTAATTCCGGATTATTGGACACATGAGCAGGCAGTAGAGGAATTTGGCAGAGAAAGGTAATTAACGTTTGTAATATATTTAGGGTTGGTGATATTTTTACTGCAAAAACATGCGAGAATCAAACGTCTTAATGTAAGACACCAGCGTCTGAATGTAATGTTTATAGCGTTTGATCATATGACGAATAAGTACGAATAAGACACTTTTGAAACGTCTACAAAAAGTGTCTGACAATAAGACGTCTGTTTCGGCAGTGTTATACTATAGCAACTTATGCAAGTCTCTTTCTCTTTATAAACAGGGATTTTATCTGATCGCGATACACGTCAACGAGTCATCATATCTGAAGAAACCAAAAGTAACGTGATTGCGTTTTATCACGACGAAAAGAATTCTCGCATTTGTCCCGGAGCAAAGGAATTTGTGAGTGTCAAGGATACTACAACGGGAACGAAACAACATATTCAAAAACAGCTACTATTGTTCAACCTGAGAGACCTGTACGCTGAATGGAAATTGGAAAACCCTACAATCAAACTAGGATTCAATAGCTAAAAGCTATTTCGAACAGTTTAACATCCAAGGAATTGATTGCACACGCCGTTTGCGACATCAGAGACTCTAAGTGTATGCCACAAGAATGTACAGAATGTCCGCAGGTAAAATGTACTGCATATCTATTTAGTAATATCATATGTACTGTTTTACTTGTTGCAAATAATTTACGAAGATATATAATTAATGTAAAGTGTTGTTTTGTTTCGTATGTTTCAGTCAGACGGAGTTAAATCGTTCTTAAGCACTCTCGACAGCTTGCAGTCCCGCACCGAAATAACTTATGAAAATTGGATAACTAAAGCGAAACAGACAAAAAATACCGAGGAAAATTCTGATACCAAAGCAGCTGTAACTCTCATGAGTTTAACTGAAGATCAGGATGAGTTTATCGACAACTTATCGGAGGAGATTTGGAGCCTAACAATTCATCACTTCGTTGCAGATTCACAAGCGAAATATCTTTATGATACCAAGAAACGTTTATCCGAGGATACTTGTATACTTCTGCTTGATTTCGCAGAAAACTACAAGTTCATTGCCCAAGATTCGACGCAGCTATTTTATTTCAGCAACACTCGGACAACTTTGCATCCATTTGTTCTATATTACAAAAATATGGAAAATGCGGAACTTGAAGTTCGAAGCATAGTTAGCGATTGTCTTAATTACACTACGACTGCTGTTCATATGTTTCAAAAAAAACTATGGGCAATAATAAAACAGGATCATCCAAATATTAAAAACGTGATATACTTCTCTGATGGGGCTCCATCACTATATAAAAACAAGTAAGATATTCAAGAGAATAAAATCTGTCTTGTAGTTGTAATATGATGCTAATTTTAATATTTAATACATTTTTCATTATATTTTCAGGAGTAACTTTGCAAACATGTGTTTGCACGAAGCAGATTTTGGCATAACACTGCTGTCTTGGAATTTCTTCGCAACCAGTCATGGCAAGAGTTCATGTGATGGCATTGGAGGAACTGTGAAACGGAAAGTAACGCGTCACAATTTGCAACAAATAGCTGGTCATCAAATTTTGACACCTTTATAGTTTCACGAATATGTCGATAAAGAATTACAAAGTATAAGGTATTACTTAACAACATAATTGTCTGAAAGCCTAAAATATCTCGGTTACACTGAGAGTACAATTTGTCAATAGGTCGATTTGGGTTACCAAAGAGGAGATTCAGCAGCATCAAGGAGAGATATCGATAAGATTTGCATCTACAAAACCCTTGCCTGGTACGCGGAAGTACCACAGTTTCGTACCAGTTGACGAGCAAAATATTTCTGCCAAACGATATTCCGAGGATAATGCGTCTAAAGTATTTCGAGTCATTACCTAGTTGTAACAGATTGATATTAATAATTTTATTAAACATTCAAATTGTTAATAAATAAGTAATAACAATACATTATTCCAAACACGTAATCCATACTGATATTGGAATCACACTTTATTGATATTGGAGTTCTTAACCTCTTCAGCATTGATTAAACATAATTTGAAATTATAATAATATCTTATGATATTCAAATGCACTTCGTAATTACTGGTGTAATACGCATTTCTGAAATAGTTTAATAATATAGATTTTTTAACCATAATGAGCATTAAACTGCAATGTAAATTCAACCACTTTTAAAATTCACAAAAACATGGCTGACAAGAAACATCATATCTCGGACAAAACTCAAAAAAGCAAGATCAAACTTTGCCAAAATGTAGGCCTTTAAACGGAGAATCTGTGGTAAAATTTACAAAAATCTAAAAAATGATGTTTTTGAGCTACAACGTCGCAAAGTTTGCTGTTTTTACGAAAAATACCGTTTTTTCCTATTTTCAACCCATTAAATTAGCCGCTCAAGAAATCGAATATATCGTTGTAAATATAAACTTCTTCGAAAAGTTTATTTTGATAACATATTATATAAAGATCGATTATTATTTCTGTGTTTAAGTTTTGGTTTAATCGTTATTATTAACAAAGTTAGCAACATTTTACTTTAAACAGACAAACTGCAGAACCAAGTAAGTAACAACAGTGAAAATTGACTTGTAGCCAACTAATACATACATCTAGGCAATGAAGTAATTTGAAGGCAAAATCACAGTTAATAAAAAAATTATGAACTAATTAGGAGACAAATGAATATTAAAATGATGTTTTTTGTGTCTATTTCCATTAGTATTGGTCAAAACTTGATAAAATTTTCTTACTGTCTAGACAGGAATTGACATATGTGCAAAATTTCAAAATAATCCTGTGGCAACTTTTTAAGATAGTCAATCAAAAAGAAATAAAAAAGTTATGTAGATATTTCTTGCAGCGAGTGTATTGCTCTTTATCCTAGTACGGGCATTCGGCCACTTGAGCGTGATGTTAGTGTGCGCGGGGATTAGGGGATACGTTAAGATAGGGGAGTTTATTTAGCGCGACGTTCAAATCGTTCTTCCGTGCTAGATTTCGTATGCCATATGCATATTCACCTGCATGCCCAATAACATCGCATGTTATTCACACTTCTGCGTCACTCGCGACGGCGGCACTTACTCATATTAGTGTATCGAGTTACAACTGCACTAAAAAAATAAACAAGGGACCGGAGGGCAGGGCACCTCCGACGATTACGATTTATAACATGTACATACCAGTAATGCGTTCAATAAAATTTATAAATCAATTACGTCATGTATATTTTTGATAAATAGAAGTTGTTGATCCCCTCATCATTGCAGAGTACAAAACTAACTTGAAAAGTATACAAGCTAATAAGAATAGTCACATAATCGGGGAATTCCAGATATTTATTAGTAAATAATTTAAGACCGATACAGTGACGGCTCGCGGAGTGACTCATGGTACGGCCGAGGTAGCAATACAGATAGGTAGGGTCGGTTGCAAAGACGGCTGGCGGCGTGATTTATCTGTATTACCATCTCTGCTACCTTGGCCATACCAGAGTCACCCCGTGAGCCGTCACTTGTCCGATAATTTATAGAGTATTAATTGGAAATTGTTTTTTTGTTTTGTTTGTTTTTGTTTAACGTTCGACTGTTTATTATCTATTCCACAATTTTTTTTATAGAAAACATTTTTAGGTCTGCTTTTTAAAAAGTATTTACCCACTCGTATCCCACTATATTGCCAATTAAATACCGGTACCCCCAGCACAGTGGTCCAGCCACCCTAAAAAGCTGGCCAAAATCCCAAATGAACTTACATTCGTGCAGAAATTGGTATATAGGGATTTTTCTTTAACTATATACTATTGGACTGCTATTCCCCCTCCATTTCCCATATGATCACTGCTCCAAAAGTTGTCCACGAGCTGGAGCCCGATATAAGTCCCGCCCCGGAGCCGAAAATGGAGCATATGGAGCAGCAAATGCGAGCATATTTCGGCAACTCGGGTCCACTTTCCTGCCTGTTCTTTACAAGCAAAGCATCAACCCATAATTTGCGAAGTTTCGGATTTGATGGAAATCTAATACAGAATGTTAGGTTATAAGTCAAAAGTCAACTGACGTGTACATCAGCTGACGAGTATTATGACCGCGTTGGCATATATACGTGGACGTATTGCAGCCTTTCGCATAGCAATATTTTGACATAGTGTGTTTAACAATATAAATGTTTATATATTCAAAGGTGTGAATAAATTGCAGGGTATCACAAAATGCAATGCGAGTTCATAGAGTCATATGTCATAGACACAAAATAGCTACCAATTTAGTAACATACCACAACCACTTAGGGTCCCGCGGCGCCACCGTTGCTTGGAGACACAGATGAAGCGGCGCTAGCAGTCCAATAGTATATAGTCAAAGGGATTTTTGACGTCGCTGATTACAAGTCCTAATTCAGAATTACTATAAACCCAACGGCGGATCCAATATGGCGGCAAAATATGTGGAAATGACATAAAAAAATTGATGAAAATTAGTATATGGGGGTTTTCGAGGTCGCAGATTACAAATCTAAAGTCAAAATGAATTTAAACAAAATTGATGATCCATTTTTCATTCAGCGCGTTTTTCAAATGTTTTAAACTTCAAATAACTCCTATAGCAAACAATTTAGTGTTAAGTGTGATATTTCATTATTTTGGGAGGTGAAAAGCTACTCAAAAATGAAATAAAAAATGATGATTATTGTGGGTATCTTAATAACGAAACGTCGTATTTTAGAAATAAAATTATTTTTTGGAAGAGCTTAATATTGTAAGAAACATAATGCAATATAATTTTCCACATAGGCCTTCTGTATGTTTTGTACACAAATATGAAAAATTTATATTATTACCCATTCAAAGCACTCACTACATCTTACGACTTTAACGGCTCATCATGGACTATGGGGTACGACTTTATTTTAATTATTAATATTTTATAATGCTATCCACGTTTATCTTTCAAACTACCTTAGTTTTAAAGCTTCTTTTCGACATTGCAATTTAGGATTTTGGCCAGATTTTGAGTGCAGCTGGACCACTGTGCAGTAGCGTAACTGTAATGAGGCAGAGGAGGGAACTGCCTCCGAACCCCGGGTCTAGAGGGACCCTGGCCTGATTTCGGGGTTTAATATCCTAGCCGCACTGTAGTTCATATTGAATTTCAATGCAGATGAGGTTATGTTATGTCGGCGAGGTTTTACTTTGCACACATTTTGTATTTTTTAATTGATTATTAATTGGCTTGTAACTCAGGTACGATATTTTATTGCTAAGTCTCGTCTATAATAATTGTCGCAAATATGCCGTTCTCTAATTGGAAATTTGAGTCATAAAAAGGGACATAATAGAGTGAATAACGTGTCTTTGTAATTGCCTAAAGAAAATTAATTTGACTTTGCAGCAACATGAAGGCAAAGTTCTTACAGAAATTGCTTTAGGAATTCTACATTAACATTTTAACAAATTAATCTTAAGCAATATGTCCAATCAAAATCATTTGAACTTTGCAGTAACTAAAATGGCTAGCTGACCAAAAATACACTTTTTCCAAAATTGCTCTACAAATTCTACATTGATTTCAATAGATGATTGGAATTTTGACATAGTGATATAAAAGAGCCGACAACAGAACTTTGGGTTAGAATATGCTCTACTTTCATCACTATTGTATTTAAACTTCCGGCTAGATTCGCCACATTCAACATAGTAGCAGAGAAAGATTACACAGAGTTCACCTTTACATACATTAATTTTATAAGGAAGAAAGTAAAAAGAAATAAGGTATCAGTTTTAAAAACTTTTTAAACATTACAACCTATAATATAGGGCAATATTTTTAAGACTAAAACGAAATAATATAATTTAAAGGACTGAAAGACTCGATCGATGGCCCTTTCTAACATACCGGGTGACCCAGGGTTCTGTAAAAGCCCCATAACTTATTTGCTATTTGGGATATCGACTTCTAGTTTTCTTGAACTGGTACCCACACTTATTATACATATTTTAAAAATATATATGTTTTTGTACAGGGTGTCCCAATATACATAACAGAACAAAGTTATGTTTTTTTAAATGGAACACCCTATATTTTATACTTTATTTTCAACCCTTCTGAGAAGCTGATAAAAATAGTATAAGATACCATGGGTCTATTATGAACGGCTGGTTAGTTATGGGCAAATTTGTGGCAAAAACATGTACACACTGAAAACATTGCAGAAGCGTTCCTAGCAAAGATAGCATCATTATTCATACACTAGAAAATTTCCCACATCATAAAGAATAATACACATTGGCTTTGGTTCTCTTTTATTCATAGTGCTATACAGGATGTCAACATACGCAAAACAATGGATAACTATTTTTTTTCAAATGGAACACCCTGAATAAGTTGCCACCAATCTATGGAATGTTTAATAAGCTTTCCAATGATATACAGTTTGTATAACAAAATATTAAGGATTCTTGAAATTTATCAATAAAAACATATTTGTTTTGTCACCTTCTGCTGATTTTTGGATTTTCAGCAAAAACTATGCATTTTCAGGAAAAATTATAAGAAATCAAAGTTTTTTCGCTAGATGGTGCGGAAAATAAAGTATAGTGCAATTTATTAATAAAAAAATTGAAAAGAAAACGCTAAAATGCATATACGGTCACGATTTTGCGCACTCTGGCGGGCAATGCACGCATAATTAGAAAAGTCCAAAAGAGACCAAAGTTGTAGAGCCAAAAATTTCCAATCGACATAGGTCTTTCAACTTTTAAGATAATGCGTGCATTACCCGCCAGAGCGCGCAAAATCGTGACCGTATATGCATTTTCAAATTTTTATTAATAAATTACACTATACTTTATTTTCTGCACCCTCTTGCAGAAAAACGGGAAATTATAGGGAAATTAAAATGGCCCATATCGATTGAAAATGTTCCGCTCTACAACTCTTAATAGAAGCAATTTTTGCCAAAAATGCATAGTTTTCCCAAAAAATGCAAATTGAAAATGTATATATCATTTTTTGCGTTTTTCAATGTTTTCTTGAATTTTTAGCGAAAACTATGCATTTTGGGCAAAAATTGCTTCTTTTAAGAGTTGTAGAGCGGAATATTTTTAATCGATGTAGGTCATTTAAATAATTCTATAATTACTCGTTTTTCTGCTGGAGGAGGTGGAAAATAAAGTATAGTGCAATTATTTAACAAAAAATTTGAGAAAAACGCTAAAATGCATATACGGTCACGATTTTGCGCACTCTGGCGGGCAATGCACGCATTATTGGAAAAGTTGAAAGACCTATATCGATCGAAAATTTTTTGCTCTACAACTTTGGTTTCCTACTATTTTTTCAGAAAATGCATAGTTTTGGCTGAAAATCCAAAAATGAGCCGGAGGTGACAAAAGAAAAATGTTTTAATGGATAAATCTTAAGAATCCTTAATATTTCATTATACAAATTGTACATCATTGGAAAGCTTATTGAAAATTTCATGCATAGGTGGCAAGATATATAGGGTGTTCCATTTGAAAAAAAATAGTTATCCATTATTTTGCGTATGTTGACACCCTGTATAGCAGTATGAACAAAAAAGAACCAAAGCCAATTTGTATTATTCTTCATGATGTGGAAAATTCTTTAGTGTATAAAAAACGACGCTAGCATTGCTAGGAGCGCTTCTGCAACTTTTTCAATGTGTCCTTGTTTTTGACACATATTTGCCCATAACTAACCAATCATCTATAATAGACCCATACTATCTTATACTATTTTTATCAGCTTCTCAAGAGGGTCGAAAATAAAGTATAAAATACAGGGTGTTCCGTTTAAAAAAACATAACTTTGGTCTGTTATGTATATTGGGACACCCTGTATAAAAACATACATATTTTTAAAATATGTAGAATAAGTGTGGGTACCAGTTCAGGAAAACAAGAAGTCGATATCTCAAATAGCAAATAAGTTATGGGGCTTTTACAGATCCCTGGGTCACCCGGTATGTATGTTTTGTATGTATGTTGGAATAAAGTCCATGTATGTAATATAATTTTAAAAATGTCCATGTGGCCATCATGTTACTTTCTTTATTTGAGAGTATAAAATGGGTTTTTCGGATGTTTTGCATTTTTCAAGTCTGATTTCGAACAAAAATTATTCATTATGTCAAAAAAGTATTTTTCTATTCAAAATTTTTTCTCGAAAATCAAAGAGTTTACGAAATTCATCCATCAACAAAAGATTGTTATCTTAAATAGATGAATAATCATTTTTGTAATAGAGAGAGACAATACATTTATTGAGACACTTTTACAAATGACCTCAACAGGCAATTTAAAAATGTCTATTAGATTTTGAGACACAGTGCCCATAAAATGAGAAAATTAGAGATAGGTCGACACAGCACACGGACATACAGACCTTAAAATGAATATTTTCATAAACATTTTCAATCTCGAAAACAATACTGTACGGCGAAAGTTAAAATATGTTTAACATTTTAAATGATGTACCAGTCTATACTCTTTAGAATAGTAGAACACCAATTTGGAAAAGGAATTTAATTTGGAAACTAATATTACTATAAGACCAGTGACGGCTCGTGACCTACGGAAGTGGGTCGGCCGAATGTAGGCAAGCTGCAGTTAGTCAAATTAATTTTTTGGTAGTTATTAAGTATCATTTATATACTGTATCTTCGTGGAAGCGTATTATTTACAATGGTAAACATTAACCAATCATTTGCTATATGTAACAATATGGTTGTTTGTGCAGTATATAGTAAAAAAAATATTGCTAACGCGACATAATTAGGCAAATGTAAGTAAAACCCAACTGTAGGAGAGTAGGCGTACCAAAAAATTAAATCGTCCGACAAGAACCACGGGAAGGTCTACAGCACTCTTGTCAGGATATGGAATGGGAGTTGGATTTGACAGAAGTGAAGTACATTTGAGGTGGAGGATATAAAAAAAAGAATAACACTCTTACAAATGTGAATAACTTGAAAGATAGGGGTCAGGAATAAATAAATATTTACCTATAAAATATTAAATTGAATTAACTCTCAACATGAAAACTAAAATTAATAAAACTAAAAAGCGAATTTTGAAGAGAATATAAAAATGGCAGAAATGAAAAATAAAATATTTACTCTTAAAAAATAAATAAATAAATAAAATATAAAATAAAACAAATCTCTCAACAAAAAAAAGTCAATTCTTTTTAATGTCAGGAAAATAAATAAAAACTCTCAAAACTAAAGGGATTTTGCCAGGAAATAACAGTGGTGCCCGTGTATGTGAACAAATTAAATATATTATATTTGATAAAATAGAAACAACCTTACTTATTGCAGAAAGTATTAAATACATTCAAAAAACGAAATATAGCCTGAATATATAAATATTCAACCTGTTCGTAACTCTGCAAGCAGAGTTACGAACAGGTTGAATATTTATATATTCAGGCTATATTTCGTTTTTTGAATTTATATTATATTTGAATTATTTCAATCATTTTTCAATATTAAATCGATTCGCCGGGATTTTTTTGCAGCGAAATCGTCAATAATTTTATTATAAAAACTATTATTCTTAACTAAACTTTTAACCAACCCTCTTTCTATTGCTAAAATAGATACATTACTTAAGCGCGATTGGGATACTGTATTCCTACTGTAGGATTTTATTCTTTTCAATGCTGAAAAGCTTCTTTCTACCGATGCAGATGTTGGTGGGAGAGACAATATTAAACAAAATAATTTATATAATTCCGGAACGTCTGTAATAATATCATTATTATAAATAAATTCTGTCATGTCGCCTACTGTTGGGGAATTACCGAAAATAAATTTGTCAGCATACAAAACTTGCAATTCTCTTTTTAATTTTTCATTATTAAAAAATGTTTTGTAGTTATTAATCAAAGATTGAAATTGTTTTTCCGGAAATTTTTTATTAAATATATCGAATTTACTTTAATTGGTTAATTCCAGAAAGTTAAGTAAGAAAATATCTTTAAAACGTATTTCAATTTGATTTATAAGCATATCTAAAATTTCAAAAAAGATTCGTTTCGTTGATATCGAATCATCATTATTACTGTGCGTTTTACGTCGTTTCGCGCATGGAGGCTGAACATCTAAAATTTGATTAACATCAGAATATATTTAAGAAAATAATTGTCATTTCGGAATTTTTTTAATGTGGATAAAAGTGATATAATTCTTTCGTTACAATACGTGATGTCAGATAATTTATGTTGAATTATAGAAAAAATAGGATCCGTATGTGTAAAAATTAACTGAAAAGTATATAAAAGAAACAGGAAATCAAAATCGGTTAATATTCTTTTTAACCCGGTCGATTCTCGTATTGAAATATCATCCCATTGATCCAAATCTGCGATGATATGATCGAAAACTTCAATCAAATTAATTATATTATTATATATAGTGTTCACAATGCGCGATTTAAAGTTCCAGCGGGTTTCTGAGTTACTCGGAACTCTCTTTTGACAAATTGTATCCAGAAGATTAGTGCGTTTAGTAGGTTTTGTGAAAAAAGATGAAAAGCCCGAGAGATTTGAGAAAAATATCCTACATTCTTTAATTTTTTTACTTGAATCTTGTAAAACTAAATTTATTTTGTGCGCGTAACAGTGCGTAAAAAGTGCTTGAGGAGCAATTGCCTTAACTTTTTGCTGCAATCCATTTAGTTCTCCCGCCATTACAGCAGCATCATCATACGTTTGGCCGATTAATTTCTGTTCAATATTGAAATGATTGAAGTTTTGTTGGAGTACATTAAAAATATCGTTTGCAGTTCGACCTTCACTAAGATTGAAGAAACCCAAAAATCATTCTATTACTTTCCCCTCACAAACGTAACGAAAAATCACTGACATCTGAGAAAAACAGCGTATATCTGTACTCTCGTCTATTTCCCATGAAAAACAAGAAGCTCTATTAATTTCGTCGTAAATATTCTGCTTTAAAACCGTAGTTATGGAATCAATTAAATCGTTTTGAATCATTTTTGACAGTCCGGTAAACACTGAAGATATGGATGGATCAATGAATTTATTAAAATTTTCATCCAAACTAGATGCAAAATGAGCTAATTCTTTAAAATTCCCTTGATTGTCTGAATTTGTTGTTTGGTAGTTACCTCGGAATGCAAGTTCTTGAGTTGATAAATAAATGACCATGTTTATTAAATGTTTGACCATTTTTCGATTTTCCCGAACGTTTTCATTATGTTTATTTATAAGTTTTCGTCTAGCGGTATCAAGTGCATTTACAATATTATGTTTCGCGAATAATTTATATTTTAAGGCAGAATACGAATGATCTTTTGAAAGTTCATGTTTCGCTAAAGCGCGATAATCTTCTTTTAAATTGTCATAACCGCATGAATTAAAAGGGTTTTTGGTTTCACAAAACAACAAACAATACCAACAAAATAATTTGTTACAAATCTCACTACCAGTTAGCCAAATAAACTTTGTGTAGAGTGTTGCAGAAAAAGTGCGATTGTGATCTTGTTTTCTTTGAACGAGATTAGTCAACAACGAGTGTGGAACTGGCACATTTTTAATGAAAACTTTATCATCGTACGACAATCGGTTAAATTTATTGTGTAAAAAATAATGAACCAAATCAGCGTTAGTACTTACAATATCCCTTACACTAGCCATCGTAGTTTCAACAAATAATACAATAATTAATAATCGTATACACGAGCACCATGTGGACGGGACCAAGGAAAAGACAAAGTGATTCTGTCATCTGATCATTTCTATGCTGGCACACGCGCACTGTGGATAAACGGCCAGCCGTACCCATACTCATCCGTTAGAACGATACACATTAAATAATTTCGCCCGACTTTTAACAGTGAGAGAATGTTGTCGGAGTAACAATAACATCTTTAAACATGTTATATAGATAAAATGGTTAATTATACACAGATATATTTCACATAAACTACCTTAAATTTACCTAGAATGGTAATTATTTTGTAAATTACAATTAGGTAACCATTTAATTATTGTTTGCATTTTACATTACATCTATTGTTTAATGATATTTACTTATATTAAGATTTGCCTTCTCTTTAAAAATGCGAAATATATTCTGATTTCTGAAATATTTTTTTAAGGAATAATGTGTTTTCTAATACCGGTCAATTGTTGGCCTTAATGACCAATTTGTATTAAAGTAAGTACATATATTACTTTTAAATCGAACAATATGAAAATAATCAGAAATACGTTAATAAATAAATTTACAAGTTCTAAAATAAAAATCTGTGACCTGTAACGCAAGCGAATTAAAGAGTGCATCGAGTCATGGGCATCGGAGTATTGCGTACGGAGTACGGCCCCGGTGAATTTGCCGTACTGGAGTAAACCATTTGTGGACGTACGTTCACGCTGCAGGCGAAATGAGACGACAGAATCTGCACTGACACTCGTGCGGACGTAGCGCTTGCATTAATCTTAATACTCTGAAAATCAACGGCTGGCCGATTTTGCGGATACGAACTTGCGTAGTAGACATATATTAAATGAAATTAAACTCCCGCATTTATCGGCCTTATACTGAGTGCTTATTAATATTACTGGCTATAAGCATATTATGTATTTATTATCAAAAATTCGCAATATTTATTTTCTCAGAAAATAAACATTTATAATATTTGTTTTAATTGAATTTAACGGTACGGCCCGGCCGACCCTGCCGCCCCTGACGAGCCGTCACTGTATAAGACATAAAGTAAAATAACCTTATAACAACAACGAAAAGGTGCAAAACTTGCTATCTTAAGTTTTTATTAATCCTACGTTTCCAGTCTTGAAGCAAATTATTTTGGCAAATAATTTGACTTAATGATTCGTAAATTCAAAAATGTTTTGAAGAATTGGAAGCATTTGTACCGGTGCGATCAATAAATATATTTTTGCCAGAAAATGCGCATTACTTATATAATGGGCCCATACAACAGATATGGTTTCAAACTACATTATAAAATCTATTGGTAGCTTTTGGAGATTTGTTGTATGATAATAATGAAAATTTCAAGTTATAATCCCCAAGAGATTATTTCTTGGGAATTACTTGCTTACGATTATGTCGCCCTTCAATTGTGTTTCGACGACGCTCGCTAGACCGTGAAATGGTTGGGTTGGGCGGGGTTTGGTGTAAACGCTACAGCAGAAGTGTTTTTTTTATAACTTCTCACCCGCCACCACCGATGCAAAAAAAATAACCACAATACATATTCTAATACGGTTCTCACGCTCGCGCTGTAGCGGGGTGCAGACGTATAATAGCCTCTCTCTTTTAGAATCTCAGGCGCAACCTTGAATGTATTAGATATACGGAAATAGCACTGAGTTAATTTACCCTCGCTGTAAAGTTGAGCTTGATAATATCAACGAGTAGACCATTCAATAGGTCGTTTTTTAAGGCTTCATTCGCCAAAGAATCGTTCAATTCGGTTAAAAAACAAAAAAGTTATGATTTTTTAAAGGTACCCTCAAAAAGGCTAATTTTTTAGGTACGTTTTTTTTTCAAAAATTCCTGTAATTATATAACTGTTGGAAAAAAAATCGCCCCTCTGCGGGAACATCTTGTATTATATGAAAGTTTTTTTAGAAAAAGTTTCAGCCAAATCGGTGACATGGCTGCGCCCCGGTTTGGCTGTCCCTGGCTGGAATGACCCATATAATATTTCCAAAATATTGCATAAATATTATGTATATTAGAGTGGTTCTTATTTTCGAAGCTTGTGAAAAACAACGGGACAACCCGGAAACTTGTTCGTATAGATAAAAAAGTAATAACTGTAAATTTTGAGCCATATCGAACATTGCTTAACCTGGCCCTAGCCCTCTAAAATTTGAAAAAGTCGATTTTTGATTTTTTTAAATTTTGGTTCATCCTAATATTAAACGGTCCACCCTAATGGCCAAAATATATATTTTATGGATAGAGGACGTTAATATGTATCCAAAAAGTGCTTATTTGTTGAAATTGGACTAAAATTGAGAAAGTAATGAATTTTTTAATGCCCCACTATTCATTGAAATTGAAGTTGCATTATAAGAAAGCCATGACTAAGTGAACCAGATGCTTCACTTCAATTGGTAACCCCATCCTATTTTTATCTTTTGACATTTGATAATATTAGTTTGATGCAGCGGTTTTAATCTGCGCCACAGCTCGCAAGAGAGAATCCGTGCGTTCCCTTATGTGAGCAATGGAGTGGGTAATTTTCTTGCGGCTTGTGGCGCAGATTAACACCTGGTTAATCTGGCTTGATGTTTTGGGCGGCATTTTGTAACGATATTATAAAGTTGCTTTCGAAGTAAGTGGAAAAACCATATTTGCAGATGCAATTTAATTGATCGGAATCCGCATAGCCAAATACTTTGCTCAAACCTACCATGTAGGAAGCAAGTGTTATCTTGGTTTTTCTCCAATCAGCGAGTACTTAAAATGAATTTACGCTTCAGTCAAACACTAGTTATGGAAGAATTGTCTGTTGATCAAAGGCTCATATTCCGATTCAACGCAAACAACGTCGCATCGATAAAATATAGTTATGGCATAAAGGATGGCAAAATCTTAGTAAGCACTTTTCTCGAGAAACTGCAGCACATATAAATAAAGAAAAATAATTTGTTAAAAGTTTCAATGATTTGTTCGATTTTGCTTTTGAAAATGCATTACAAACAATGACAATTGAAGAAGACAAACCATTTCTATTAATGCTGAGAAAGAATGGAAGATCAGGATCAATCAATGGCGTTGAAAGTTTCGCAGTGCAAGAAGTAGAGAAGGAAGAGAAAATCCGATCTAGAAATAGCAGTCTTGTCCACTTCTGTCTCAATGGAAACAAGAAGCCAGCGATTCAAGCGAAAATGGTAATAACAGTCCAGCTGATTTAAATATTAATCCTACCTCAGATCTGGATAAGGACATAGAACCGCAACCACAACGAGGAAAAATTGCATTTATCCATAAAAGAATCTCATCTGCTTTAGAAAAGTGTAAAATAAGTAATATAAATGCGGTTCATCTTCTGATTACCGTCGCTGAAGGATTAGGTCACAATGTAAACGATTTAATTATTATTACATATTATTCATCAGTGCGGGCTATGAAATTTGAACCCACCGTTTGGCCCCAATGTCAGGATTATATTGCCGGCAGTGAGATTCTTAACAAAATTCTTGTTGTGAATGATATTTTAAAATGAATAGTCAAATTAATCGAAGAATGTAATATTAACCAATGACAAGGAACCAAAGAAGTTTTTATTATTAAACTTTGAAGAGCATCACAAGAAATTTTAATAAAAATGCATTGTTTGGTAATATCTAAAAAACACGAAATATCGAAATATACAAGTATGATGCAACTAAAAAATCATAACTCCATCAGTTTTAGTTCGATTTCATCAAATAAATTCATTTTGCATTCGTATTAACCTCCTCTATCGACACAATATATAATTTCACCATTGGGGTGGACTGTTTAATTTTAGGGGGGACCAAAACAAAATTAAAAAAAAACGACTTTTTCAATTTTTAGGGCCCGGTTACGCAATGTTCGATATGGCTCAAAATTTACTGTTATTAGTTTTTTATCTATACGAACAAGTTTCCGGGTTGCCCCATTGATTTTCACATACTTCGAAACTCCACCGTATATGCTAAAACCACTCTAATGTATATTAGATCGTCTGTGAATGACATCTCAGACCAAGGCAACCATATTTTAAAAGATTTAGAATATTGGTTTGCCACAAATAAACTAATATTAAACCCAGATAAAACACAGTTTGTTCTGTTTAAAGCAAATGCCAATACGTCAACACCAAAAACCATAGAAATCAATACTAAAATATATGAATTCACAGATAATGCGAAATTCCTAGGTATCTACCTGGATGACACATTAAAATACAACCTGCAAATTGACAATTTGTCAACCAAACTAAGCAAAGCATGCTATGGGTTACGAATATTAGCCAGTAACACCAATGCGAACATAATTAAAACATTCTATTACTCAAATTTTTATTCACATATGAGGTATGGAATAATATTCTGGGGTAGTTCCACACAAATTGACAAAGTCTTCCTGGTACAAAAAAAGGCAATTAGAATTGTTTGCAATAAAAATAAAATGTTTAGCTGTCGGGGACTATTCAAACAAACTGGTTTTTTGACCTGCACTGCTGTCTACATATATGAGTGCATAAAATTTATTTGTAAACACAAATCTCTATTTGAGAATAATAGTTTACGGAGTGTGAACAATACCAGGCACGGCATCGAATATACGTATCCTCTAATCCTCTACATAAACTTGCTATATTTGAAAGGAGTCCTTACTATAGCTGCATAAAAATATATAATAAATTACCAAAGTCTATTACAATGTTAAGTACGTATTCATTAGTGAAACAAGCAATATTTAAAAAACTCCTGGAAATTGAGCCTTATAGCATGCAAGAATTCTATGATTCCATTAATTAATACATTCTATTATAGTATCCCATTATTTTTCCTTTTGACGATGTTTCATGTGATTATGATATTTATTTATGTATATATTGTATGAACACTGAAATAAATTGTATTATTATTATTATTATTATTATTATAATAAACTATTTGTGGTAACATTTTAGTCGTTGCGATTGGCAGTACTTAAACGTGACATATGTCGACATCAAAATGTAAAATTGCCGTTAATTCATAGGATAATTGGAACCGTCCAATGCGTTACACACTGAATGTGTTCGAATGCATATTGGGGAGTTCGCCACAAGTACCACTAAGGTTAAAGAAAACGGAGGCGTCATATAGTTCACTTTTTACCCGCGTGGAAAACGGTGACAATGGCCGGACGCATGAATTCACTTAGCTCTCGGGACGACGTTTAGGCAACACAACATACACAGAGGAAAGCTTGTAATTTATTATATGTATTATCACCAAGCTTAGGATTTTATGCAAAATACATATTGTTTAATTTTGGGAATATCACTGTAACTTTTAGTATCTGGACGAATTTCGCCAAAATAAAGCATATGGCGTAATAAATAATTGCATAAAATGCATATTTATTAGTATTTTTGCATTTAGAGCATATTTTTTTATTATGTGCATAAAATGCATATTTTCGCTCTTTTTACCTATTATGAATAAGTAAGCAAAACTCGTAAACTCTACGTGACCCGCCCTAGAAAATTGTATACGTGCACTTGCTGACGCATTTACCAGGTTCCAACCACCGGATGTAATAAACTAAACTAAAAGAAATAATAACCTGTTTTTTATATTTTATTAGACGTAATAAAAATCAAGCAGAAATATTTCACAGGCTCAAGGCCTCCCTTGAGCGTGTGAAATATGTTTACGGTTAGCGGCTAGGGCGCGGAGTCTCCTTTGTACCGCTCGTAAAATTAAGTTTTATGGGTATATTGGGTTTTTAAAGGTTCTAGATAGTTCCTAATTTTATCAGATGTTTTGGCTTTCACTTGAACCTTTACGCAAAATTTAAAACACTTCATTTGCTGTTCAAGTATCGTGAAAGCAAGTGCGAATATGCCGAAAGTGAAAAGTGGGCTTGTATCCGCGTGGATAAAAAAATATTCAGAACTAGTTTTGCATTACAACAATGGGGAAGTGTTCTGCAAAGCTTGTGGAAAAGTGGTAAGCATCTTATAATTTTTTTTTAATTTTGTAATTTTGCTAATGTTGTGCTTAAATCTATTATGGTCAAATATTTTATGCTTACCATTAAATGGTAAATAATGAAATAAAACTAGAAAAATTAAAATCTTTAAATTAATTGAGAATAATGAAAAAGTTCGACTGGAAGTGGGGTTTTTAAGAAATTAATCATTAATAAATCAATATCTTATTGCTATTAAAGTAGCTACATTTAGTTAACAAAAATATTGTTTGTTTAAGGTCGCTTGTGAAAAAAAGTCTCAAGTAGAGCAACATGTGAAAACTACAAAGCATCAAGCAAAATCCAGGGAAATGAGAGATACTAAAGTTTCACAAACTTCTCTGCAACAATCGCTAAGGGCCTCCTCTTCAAAAACATCGGAACAAGAACATTTTAATATTCAATTATGTGACGCGTTAATAAGTGCCAATATTCCATTGAACAAGTTGCAAAATAGCAAATTTAAAAAAATTTTAGAAACTTTTTGTAACAAAAATATACCACATGAAAGTACGGTACGGAAAAATTATGTAACTCCATTGTACAATAATGTTATCGCTGAAATCAAAAGACACGTCGAAAATAATTTATTTTATATTATTGTTGACGAAACGACTGATGTTTCTGGTAGATATATAGTGAATTTATTGATCGGTGTCTTAAGTGAAACAATTGAACCAACATCTTTTTTAATTGCTACAAAACAGCTACAAAAAACAAATAGTTTAGAAATTGTTCGCTTTATAAATCAAGAATTGATGACATTTTTTTCTCCAGAGATAATTCCCACTGAAAATATTCTTCTGCTTGTTACTGATGCAGCCGCATACATGATAAAAGCGGGAACAAATTTAAAAATAATTTACAAAAATCTTACTCATGTAACATGCTTAGCACATGCTTTAAATAGAGTTGCCGAGCAAGTTAGATACCAATTTCCATTAATAAATTCTTTAGTCAATAATGTAAAACAAATATTTGTTAAGGCACCACTTCGAGTTCAGTTATATAAAGAACGTTTACCCAATGTTGCATTGCCTCCTCAGCCAATAATAACCCGATGGGGTACGTGGTTAGACGCAGTTAACTTTTATGCTGACAACTACGACAACATAAAAAATGTTATATTAGAATTTGAAACTACCTCTGATTCTATAACAAAATGTAGAAATTTATTTGAAAAACGAGAAATAAAAGAACAATTATCATTTATTAAAGCGCATTTTAGTTTTTTAAGTATTTCTATAAAAGAATTAGAAAAAATACAAATGCCATTGATAGATGCTATTAATATTGTGAATAGATGCGAATCCAAATTAAAAGTTGTTCCGGGTGGGGCGGGAAACACTATATTAAAGAAGTTCCACAATGTTATTTCTAAAAATGATGGATATCAGGCACTAGTTGCCATTTCTACAATTTTATCAGGGGGACAAAATGGAATACAAAATCATTTTGTTAATAATATATTAAATCCTCAACAAATAGCTTCGCTAAAATTTGCACCCATAACGTCAGTGGATGTCGAGAGAAGCTTTTCAGCGTTTAAAGAAATATTATCCGACAGGCGACACAAATTTACTGTCGAAAATTTAGAGAAGCACTTGATAATTAAATATTATTCTACTGTTACTGAATCGAAATAATAATAATTTTTTGTATATATGTAGAGTTTGTATATATGTAGATGTAATAATCTGTTAAGAAATAAATATATTATTATTACATTATTATTATTATTAGATACTAAGCACTTACGTAAATGAAAATTTATTGTTTATAGTTATGTATGGACAGTAAAAAGTTTTTCGGTTTTATACTCCTTCGTCTCCTAAATAGAATCTCATTTATTTTCACTGAATTGTTTAATAGATAAGAAAGCATATTTTTGCATATTTTGCATATTTTTGAATATATTTGCATATTTTTGCATATTTTCTTTAAAATTTTTGCATAAATATGCGCATATTTTCAACAATTTTGATGCATAAAAATCCGAAGTCTAATTATCACTTTGTTTGCGAAACGAATATCACGGAAGAAACATCGAGAGTATAATGCACGTTTAATTCGCGGCGAAAAAGAGCCGCTTGAGTCGGTGTGTTAATTCGGTGTGGATTTTTAATTAGCGTCGATCGATGCCTAACACGAGGAACGAGAAACAAATGTAAATAATTAAATTTCGATTATCATTTAGGCGTTGCATTATTTTATAAGCTTAAATTGGTTACAGCTTACGTGGAAATAGTTTGTTTATCGCACCCTTGGCAACCTCCCTTATTTTTGGAGGTGTGTAAGTAATATTCTTGATTTAATATGTTTAAAAATTAACTATTGAAATCGCCGTAGAAATACGTATGTCAAATATTAAATTCGTTCGAAAGGGTCACATGTTTTTAGTGCTGCCAAATGTTAAAAGATAAAACTCACTAGGTTTAAGTATATATTTGATTTTAGAAATAAATCCTTAACTAAAACCAAAGTAGAAAAAATAGTATATTATACTTGTTTAATAAGAGGCATTATGGGGCACTCGTTACATTGGAGCACTATTATAGTATATAACTTATTTTATAAACTACACCGGTAACTCCAAAATGTGATATGTATTGTATACCAGCATCAATGAGTGGTTTATAAAAAATCAACTAATTTTAAATGCCGATAAAACAAATACATTTTTTTAAAGGCTAATCAATCATGAATCACTCCCCAGAATTTAACCATAAATAATCATAGTTTTCAATTTGTAAAAAGTGCTAAGTTTCTTGGAGTAATACTTGATGAAACTCTAAGGTACCGACCACACATTGACAAACTTACATCTGAGCTCATCAAATCATGCTATGGTCTAAAGATTCTTGCCGGTAATAATGACCATATTGTTAAAACATTTTATTATGCCAATTTCTACTCCCACGTTAAATATGGAATTTTATTCTGGGGTAGCAGTGTACAAAATCATTCAATTTTAATATGTCAGAAGCGCGCAGGTCGAACAATGTGTCGAATAAAGAAAACCGCCAGCTGTAAAGGGGTGTTCAAAAGATTAGGCATTTTGACGGTTCCAGCATATATGAGTGTATTAAATTTGTGTGGAAGAATATAGACTTATTCTCCCAATATATTCTAAATAGTACCCACAATACTAGACATGGCTCTACATTCAGGTATCCGTCACACATCCTAAGTAAATTTGAGCTAGGTCCACTTGCATTAATTTTTTTAATCATCTTCCACACAATATACCGAATGCAGAAACATACACTCAAATGAGACGAATGCTATTTGATATGTTGTGCACATTGTAGCCGTACAATACGAAGAGTTTTTAATTCGAACATTTTACAATCAAAATTGTTAAGTTATCTTAACGTGTTTCCAAGTTAGTGCTGTATTAATTATATGTTTATATATTGTTACTTTACCTACACAGGAACTAAATTATGTTATTATTATTATTATGATTACCATTTCTTACTTTATTATTATATCTAAACTGACAATGTTACATGACATATTAAAGATATTGTATTGTACAGTCACAAAAATATTAATCAGGGCTTCATTGCTTGTAGCTTATTTATATTTGTTTTTAGTTTAAAACGCACAAACAAATTAATAACTTTTTTACAATGTTTTAGATTATTTGTTAAAACACAACTGAATTCATCCTTACGCAATTCCTAATCTTGTATTACAAATAATCATAATTTACCAGTAAAGACTCATGCAAATATGTAAAGAATAAATAACACGTTTAATGGAACATTACTAGACAATAAAAACGAGACTAAATTCAAAGATTTATTAACTTGATTATTATTTTTTGCGCAAGTAGACATAACCAGTAGCCGTGTAAACATGAATAGAAAGTTCGTACGTCACATTCTAAAATTATCGCTGGGAAGACAGTGGCGTGTAAGAAATTTAAACAGAATTATATATACAATTAAATTCAGAAAACTGTATCCATTTTCAAATTTTAGTTTAATTTAACTGGTTTAATCGCTTTTCTTTTATAATTTCACTTGGTTATCTGACCACGACGATGAAATATTTATATGCTTTCATTTGAATTTGATACAACACTGCTTGTGTAATAATCCGGTTGAATTGTCAAGATTACTACTGTTCAAATATTCCTTTTTGACGACAGTTGCTCTGGTGTAGTTCTAGTGAGCACTCCCTGAACTGTTTGTAAGAATTAGTTTACAATTTAATTTCACAGTTAAGTGCGATTTTAACAAGCAGGTTTGAAATTTTTAGCCAATTATTACAGAATTTAATTGAATTATTTAATTTAAATATTGTTATTGTTTGGAAACTAACATTGATTATTATAAATTTAATTAAAGATGAAAATTGTAAAGTAATGACTCTTAAAAAAATCAAAAACACGAGTCTTAGAGATAATAATAGATGAACTATCTATTATAAGTTATTTATTTTGTCTCTGGAATAATTAAATGTCTTCAACAAAATCTTTCGTAAGTAAATTTAATTAATAATTGTGCAAATTAACTCATCTTTCTCAAGCTTAAATTTGCAAATTTATTAAATCACACAATTTGAAACGTAATCGTAGAAAAAACCAAATAAATGAATAATAATATTAACTGTTTAAAGTAAAGTAAGAATAAATGAACAACCAGAAAACAGACTTTATTGAAACTTTACGGAAATGGATCTAACAAATGGAACGGAAACCTTCACCGGTCTTGTGCAAATGACATTTTCTTGGTACGACTACACGCTTTTCACTCTCATGCTTGGATTAAGTGCGGTAATTGGAATTTATTTTGGATTTTTCGAGAAACAGTCAAGTGCCAACGATTATTTACTTGGTGGTAAAACTATGAGCGTGGTTCCAATTGCAATTTCATTAACTGCCAGGTATGTATTATTTACATTTTTTTTAATATAAGAATGCGTTATTATAAATATGTATTTGAGCATAAGCTTCTGAATGTGTATTTGCTAACACAACTGAGAGCTTATAATATTTCTGAAAATACTGGGAATCGTATCTAAACAATAGATGGTATGTGATAGCCATGTAGATTTGGATTGGAATAACAAAAATGACATTATAAAAGAGGCGTTGAAATAATTTAGAAATTTTGTAAAGCTACCTTTTTAAGATTTTATTTTTGGAAGCATATCTGGTTCGAGTAATAGGAACAACCAGAAAGTAAAAAAGTTTATAATTTTTTAAATTTTAATTTCATGTTACAATTTTTACTTCTAACATGGAAATGTATTGTTATTTTAAAAATTGACGAATTCGCAATTTCTAAATACCCGAGACGATTTCAACTGTTTTTGAAAATTTCAATGTGTGCCTGTCGGTCTGCCACTCTGGCTGTGAGTCGGTGTGTCTATCTGTGGGTACTGTGGTAACTCAAAAACAAATAGTTATAGCGTAAGTGAACGATTTTTTATATGGGGGATTCCATGTCAACTGATCAGCAAGTGAATGGGGTGGTTTTCAAATCACCACCGGAAGTATCTGGTCGTGTTCGGGACGCCAAAATATGGTAGATCCTAAATTTTCAGCCCGGGATGTTGCACCATTTCCGAATTACGGACAATTTTGTGATTTTTCAATTTTTTTGAGGACGATGACAAATTTTCGTTCGTAGACTGCCGGAGCGAGAATTTCAGTTGAAAAATATTTAGAAAATCGCAAATCGATGCAGAATTTTCCGATGAATCTATTTCCGCCGCAGAATTTTGATTGCATGCTTCCTCGGCCGACAAAATCGTCCAAACTGTTTTTTTTTCATAATATCTAAAAAGTATCATTTTTTTTCAATGTCGGCAAAAGTTTCCTTTTTTTGCGTACTTGATCACTTAAAAAAATGTCCGTCCCATACACCGTGAATAGGTGCAAGGGCCGGAACGTTTTTTTTTTATTTTATGTGTTATGAGGTTTATGTACGTAGATTGATTACATATTTTTAGCATTTTCTTATCAATCATTGAAGTTTGCGAAAAGTAAATTTTTGTATTATGTAGTGTGAAAAAATGTTAAGAGTTGAAAGGGTCCCCCCCGTTTAGATAGGCGAAATACCCCAGATTCGGAATTCCTAATTAACCAAATAATGTTGTATCTTGGAGTAAGAATTATCCGCGGACATGGTTTATATGGTATATAAGTTTCTAAAAAATACATAGTTACTAATGTAAAAAAATGTTTTTCTTCATTTGTGATTATAGTAAAGTGAGTTATAATAATACATAATATATATGTAAATTCCATTTTTAATCTTCATCACTGTCTTCATTAATCACTGGTACAAAGTTATCTTTATCGAAAATATTGGACAACATTTCAGCGGGACGTACTATTTTTGATAACCATCGGCTGTAAGAAAAATGGTATATCAAACTAGCCACATGATAACAACATCCAATAGTGCGTAGTCCATTAGCGCAAGTACAACAATGTTGTATTATCGCATGGATACCTGCGTCTTCTTTATTGTATTTCACGTATTTGTATTCTTTCGATCTTATATGACATGATCTTACGTCAAACCTTACAATACCTGGTTCCTCTTTAACGAATTTTAATATCAGTATTCCATCCTCTGTACTCATTTCTCCCAAGTAAGATATTGCTTGAGCGAGTTGATATGAACCAGTAAATAAGATTTCAAGATCTTCCAAAGTCAATTCAGGAAAAGTTCTTCTTCTGAAATTGTACTTTGGAAGAGGACTGATTTTTATTCAAGTTTTCTGCAGCAATCTTTTCAGCTAAAGCATTGACCTCCAGGTATGTCGATTTCATTCTATTGACTATAATATTTGTCTTATCATCCATAAGGTTAAGTCGTTTTCCGAATTGATTTTGTGGAAAACAAGCAATTCTACACCACAATCCAGCAACCAGCAACATGCTATTTCGAAATTGGTTGTGCAATAATCGGTATTTTTGGCACAAGATACCGTGAATAGCTCGGATTACCCAACGAAATTTAGTGACAAATCTCGAAAAGTTTAATTCTTTAGCAGTTAGTTGATTTCTATTACCTTTAAGAACTGGCATGAGGACCATGAATCCTTTATTTTTCAAGTAATCCACATCTCGAAAACCTCTATCCAAGATAAAAATATCTCCAGGTTTAAGAATTTTGAAGATACCATTTGGGTTATTTAATACGCTTTCTAAAATTTGAGCATTTGGGAAAAAACAAAAAACAGTTAAGGTAAACACCCACTTCCGGTGTACGAAATTTTACCAAAAGCTTTTCAGTTCTTCGG
The DNA here is from genome assembly GCA_910593695.2 of Ocypus olens. NCBI lineage: Eukaryota > Metazoa > Arthropoda > Insecta > Coleoptera > Staphylinidae > Ocypus > Ocypus olens. The sequence continues at coordinate 34,269,785 of OU343056.1, forward strand.
ATTATCGAATAAGACTTATGTTCAAAGTTTCATATCTAATGCTCCATTAGTTTTTGAGATACAGCGCGCACACACACACACACACACACATAGATACACATAGACACACACACACACAGACACACGCACACACACATATATTTCCGAATTTTTTTTTTTTTAATTTTCGCGATCACAATACTTTCTCGTACTTCGTAACGGAGAATGTAATGAAAATAAAACTAAAGTTTTCGTCTTAAAAAATTCTACAAAACATCGTTTATGAGTTTTTCTGCTAAATATCCACCTGTGCCCTTATAATTGGTAAATATCGACAAAAATTGAAAAACCAAGTGGGAATTTTTTTTAAAATTGGTTTTAACTTTTTTACTATTAGAGATAGTAACCAAAATTTGTGTCTTTCCAAATGCTACAAAAAAGTTTTAATTAGTTTTTATCTAAACCTCAACCCTCACCTGTAAAATTGAAAAAATCGAAAAAATTGCGGAAAATTGGATTTTTAGGGATGACGCACCACTCGAAATGAGTTAAAAGTTCCTGTCGGAGGTAAAATTAATCGCCTCTTATAAAATAGTGAAAAGAAACGGCGTGCACCTCAATGCTTTCTACCTCAAAAAATTATAAAAAAATGTTTTTTTTAATTTTTTTGAGACATCAAATGACCTTGGATCACCTTGAAAAAATTCTATTTATAGGCCTCTTGATAACCTACCTTGATGATTTTTTTCAGAATTTTGCTTTAAACACATCGTCAGATAAAAAATTAAAACAAAAAATAACCTTTTTTGGCCCCAAGTGGAGTGAGGGGAAGGGTCGGGACTTTATAAACCATGTCCGCGGATAATTCTTACCTCAAGATACAACGTTATTTGGTTAATCACGAATTCCAAATGTGGGGGTATTTCGCCTATCTTAACCGGGGCGGGGGAGCACTTTGGGGTTCATATGTATTCTTTAGTTTTAACCCCACGCTACTTATAGAAAGCTTTCAAAATTTCACAATATTATGGAAAAAAAATGAATTTTAGAATAATTTGCTGAAATCTAATTTCACATCCGCAAAAACTGGTTATTCTGCCACACTGTGTGCTATTGCTAAAAGTAAATTTTTGATTTTTTTATTTTCTTTTATAGCTCATTTATTTCCAGAGGATGTGGAATTTATTTTGCATTATCTTCAGGCACTTTTTTTAATATGAATCTCGCAGTGCATTCCGATTTTCCAAAATTGTTATCATATTTGAGTTACAAGGGTCAACTTTGTTTTTTCTTATGGTGGTTATGGCTATGTAGTCTTACGGAAAGGCTGGTACTACCTAAAACATTCATGTCTTGACGAAATCTGTATTTGTTTTTGTATAGGGTGTCCCACGAAAAAGTTGCATTTTAAAATTGCTATAAAAAAAAGACGGGTGGATATTCTTCAATTATTTTTACTTTCTCCGTTTCGAAGTACGAGAAAGTATTGTGATGGTGATTTTTTTTTTTTAAATTTTTTTTACGGAAATATCCGTTTAAGGGTCTCTAGATGCCATTTCAACAATTTCTGGAAAAAAAAATGTGTGTGTGTGTGCGTGTGTCTGTCTGTGTGTGTGTGTGTGTGTGTGTGTGTGTGTGTGCGTGTGTGTCTGTCTGTGAGCGCTGTATCTTAAAAACTAATGGAGCAATTGGTATGAAACTTTGAACATACGTCTTATTTGATAATCCGAAGAAATCAAAAGCTTTTGGTAAAATTTCGTACACCGGAAGTGGGTTTTTTGTTTTTTGTCAATATTTTCTTAAATATGAAAAATATCACAAAAACATTTAAACAAACATTAAAGAAAACAAAGAAATTATCATCTTTTGCTTGAATATATTTTTCATAAAATCATTGCTATTCGCCAAAAAAAATTATTAATTTTTTTAAACTTTTGGTTTATAATTATGAAACGAAAATAGTTAAAGCAAAGTTATGTGAATAATAATTGTAGAAAATGCCAAAATAAACAACTTCTAAAGAATACATTTTTTTTCGAAATCTCGTTAGTTTTTAAGTAAACCGAGTTTTTTAATTTGAAGTATAATTTTTCCATCTTTCATAATTTTGACGTTTTAAACGTCAGTTTCATCCGAGTCTACAAAACGTTCGATGCACATTCAAAATATGATTTAAATTGAAAATAAACCATGAAAGCGTAAATATAGATGATACCATCAAGTCGGAGAAAGTAGCATGATGGCCACGTCACCATTTGTTTTTTATTGAATAGCCCCAACATTGCGGCTTAATAGTGGAAGACCACATCATTCATATGGCAGCCGGGGCAGTAGCCCATTCTGTCGACCCAATTTTTCATGACATTTTCAATGGTGTGGCCCTCAATGGCTGCAATGGCGACTTCAATCTCGTGCTTTAGATCATCAATCGTCTCTGGATGGTTGCCGTAGCACTTATCCTTGACGGCTCCCCACAAATAAATAGTCCAACGGCGTCAAATCGCAGCTGCAAGGCGGCCAGTTGACATCGGCGAATTATGCGATTTTCGAACGTACCGCGCAAAAGTTCGACTGTAACGTTGGTTGTGTGGCACGTGGCGCCGTCCTGCTGAAACCAAATGCCGCCGATGTCTTCCTCTTCCATTCGGGGAAAGCAAAAAAAATCCAACATGCCGCGATAGCGCTCACCATTGACGGTTACGGCGGCTGCTGCTTCGTTTTCGAAGAAAACCGGACCAATGATGCCGCCGGACCACATACCGCACCAAACAGTCACTCGTTGTGGATGCAGTGACTTTTCCATGATTACGTGTGGATTTTCTGAGCCCCAAATGCGACAGTTTTCCTTATTGACATAACCACCGAGGTGGAAATGAGCTTCATCTTAAAAGATGATTTTTCGATAAAAACGCTCATCTCCCATCAAGCATTCTTCGGCCCATTGGGCGAAACGAAATCGCATCGGATGGTCGTGCGGCTTCAGCTCTTGCACCAATTGAATTTTGTACGGCTTCAAACCAAGGTCTTTCGTAAATTCTTTGAAGGGACGAGCGAGAAATGTTCAATTCCTGTGAGCGGTGTCGAGTTGATGTTGATGGATTGTCACTCACACTTTCGGCTACAGCAGCAATATTTTCGATTGAGCGCACTGGACGAGCACGGGAACGCGTTGCTTTGTCCATTAACGAGCCACTTCCACGCACACGCTTCACAAATTTATCCAAAAACTGCCTAAAAGGCGCTTTATTTTTCCCGAATTTTGTGCGTATTTTTCTTGCAGTTTCGGTTGAAGACTCACCATTTTGGAAGTAAGTTTTCAATATTTCCCAATTTTCTTCGAGCGTAAACTTAACCATTTCGTAAACCGCAAACCTTTTACTAAATATTTGACACATTGGCAAAGTAATTCGAGCTGTCAAAGCCGAAATAATCGATAGTTCAAAAAGCAACCGATAGATGGGCCACCCTGTATTAATTCATTTCCATGGTAATCGTTTTTCTCTCGGCCGGGTTTGATGAACATTTTCTTTTCTTTTTCTTGGTTTGAGACGATAGATAGAAACTGTCGTAATTTTGTTATTGGCAGAAACGGTATAATATTAATAATCGATTATTAATTTTGAAAGGGACGTCAGAACTTGGTTCTAGGGGAGCTTTTGCGCAGTCCCTCTTAATATAGACAAGCGTACAAGTGTTTAAGGTGTCGGGCACGTAACTCTTGCAATTAGATAAGCGGGTAATTGTAGACTAATGGCTCTCATTTTGTCTCTTAGGACATCAACAAATTTTGAGCCTAAAGGGTTATTTCCCGCAAAAGAATTCGGAAATAAGAATTACGTCCAGTAAACGTAACTTTTAACCATATACGTACCTTACAGTTGTGCCCGAAAGAGAGTTTTTAAAAAGGTTGCGTAAACCTAATAAAATTTACGGCAGTTAAGGTACCCAATCATTTGGATCGTTACCTTACTAAATTGAGTCTTTAATTTGTCTATTGAACCGCTCTACCAAGTCATTATATTGCGGATGGTAGGCGGTTGTGGATTTATGTATAATAACAAAAAATTTACAAAACTCTTTTCAAATGAAGACTAAAATGTCGTCCAAATATTCAAAACAAAATGGTCACCTAATACCGAATTCATAAACATTTGAAAAGTTTTTGCGGCGTTTCTCAAACCGAAACTTACCTGTGTATACTCTAACAAGCCAAAAGGCGTCGGGACTGCAGTGCTTGAAATTATCATTAGGGTGAATTGGAATTAGGTGATAATCTTTCATCAAATCAATTTTAAAAAAATAACGCAATCACAACAATTGTACGCAAAGTCGTGCAATATGGGCAGAGGGTACCGCTCCGGAACGGCAACCCTGTTAAGTGCACGGTAGTCTCCACATGGTCGCTAGGAATTATCGGATTTTGATACCAAAAGCAGCAGTGACGCCCATGGGCTTGAGGAGAGACGAACAAAACCAAGTTTTAATAACCCATCGAACTCTTGTTCGGCAATTTTGAATTTGTGCGGCGATAAACGCCTTGGTTTGATGAAGACAGGTGGCCCAGAAGTTTCAATGTTGTGTTTCACCTGGTGTTTGATGGGTTTAGAAAAGTCGAAAGATGAAATGAGACTAGGAAATTGATTTAATAATTTGGAGTACATAGGTTGATGAGTTGGTAAATAATGTATTATTGGATGTTGTAATTGTTTGGCAATATTCCTCAATAGTTATTTACTATAACAACAAGGATGTTGAAATGTCTGAGGAAATCCGCATCTAAAATTAAATGTGTGATCGGTGCTAATACTGAATGCCATTTAAATTTTATATCAAGGCCAATGTCAACAGTTAATTTAGAAAGACCGTAGGTTGAAATGTTTCCACTTATGATTCTCAATAAAACTTGCTGGATTGCTGGACGGTGAATATTGGCGAAGAGTTGGGTCGCCGCCAAAATGTTGACCTGGGCTCTGGTGCCAACGAAACATTTTGCGCCCGAATTAGAGTAAGTGACAAAAAAGAACCGTCGATAAGGAATTTCAGGACTATTGTACGTCACCAGTACTGCGGGCACCCGTTTCCCAATTCGCAATACCTGTTGCATTTTCGCGCTTTATGATTGAAATTGAAATGATACCAGCATAATTTATGTTCCGGATCATCAATACCACTGGCTCGATTCCTTGAGGAGGAACGACTTTTTCGCCCTGTACTGCGTGCATGCGGTTGTTGTTAAGACATTTGTTGCTTTAGTACTGATAAATTTTTAGTCAATTCTGAAATTTGTTTTTCTAAATTTTGTACGGTTGTTTCTAAAATTTTGAATTTGGCATAACGTGATGGGCTAACGAAGGGTACTTCGGCGTTGCTAACCGTGATATTTCCACGATGGGATCAGCCATTTCCAGTTTACGAAATTTTACCAAATGCTTTTTAGTTCTTTGATTGCCAAATAAGACCCATGTTTCAAGTTTCATGTTAATTGCTTTTACTTTCACAATACTTTCTCGTAATTCGCAACGGAGAAATAAAAAAAAATGGGCAGAAATCATGTGTTCCGACACATTTACCCAAGCCTGTATCCTAAAGTAATAATAATAATAATAATAATAATAATATAATATTTATTCCCTTTTTAAAATACATAAAATTAAATAATATAATTATATACATTACAAAAGAAAAACGTCAAAAACAAATGATAATATAAAACATACATATTTCATCCTATATAACCAATTCAACTAATGTACATGTTAAACAAAGTACTCATCCAACGTATATATACATCTACACGGCAAAAACTTCTTCTTGTTTGTAGCTAAATAATAAATTGCTATCTTTGATTGGTTGCGGCAAACTGTTATAAATCCTATAGACATTGTAAATCACACCCCTTTCAAATGCTGCAGTATTGTGTGATAGAGACTGAAAAAAGCTTCTGTATCTAGTTTCGTGAGTACTTGTGCTAAATAAATGTTTATTTTGTCTGACAAATATAGCAATTACATAGATATAAGTTGAGGACAATGTTAAAATACCATTTTCCATGAATGCTTGTCTACAAGAATCTCTCGGTTTAAGACCACATATTGCTCTGACCATTCGTTTCGGTATCAAGAACAGACGTTGTTGTAATGACTTTTTACAGCAGCCCCAGTGAATGATACCCTAACGCATGACCGAATGAAAGTATGCATAATACGCGGTCATAGTAATACGTAATGAGCACTTCTTTCTCAAAAAAGCAAGTAGAAAACAAAGCGAGCGTAGCTTTGCTGACAGTGATTCGATATGTTTCCCCCACTTACCGTTGAGTCTATGTTAATACCGAGAATTCTCATTACCTTGCTACTAAGTTATCACCATTTAAATTTAACTCCTCAGGCACTACTATGTTTGATTTTATACTTCTGAATAAGACACAACATGACTTTTGCATATTTAAGGTAAGTTTATTATTAAAACACCAAGTTGACACGTTTGTGTATATAGTTTGTGATTCAGCAACAATTTGCTCTGTCCACCTAAAAAAGCTGTAGTATCATCAGCATAAACAACATAATTAACTGTTTTTAAATTTTGCCTGCAATTAACAACATCATTAATAAAGATATTAAAAAGCGTTGGTCCTAGTATAGAACCTTGCGGGACACCTATTTCAACTGACAGTGTTGTTGAAATACCACTGCCATATGAAACTAGCTGGGTTCGGTTACTTAAATAAGATTTTATTAATTGCAGACATATTCCTCTTATCCCATACCGTTCTAGTTTTAGTAATAGGATGGTGTGGTTAACAGTATCAAATGCTCTGGACAGATCAATTGCCAATTCTACTGAGCACCCATACCTATATTTGTGATAATTGTTTTGAGAGCTGAATTTAATGCAGTGTCAGTATTTTTATTTTTACTGAAACCATGCTGGCTTTTCTATAATTTTAGAAAATATTGGCAAGATGCACACGGGCCTATAATCTTCAACGTTACTACGCTCTCCCTTTTTAAATAAGGGTTTCACTTTAGCAACTTTAAGCAGTCGGGAAACACAACTGACTGAAACACTTTTTTAGGAATTCTGATGTGAGTTCATCTACGTCATTGATGTTATTTATTGTATTTGTTAATTCAATTACCTCATTCTTTGTAGCTGGTGATAAATAAAATGGTTTTGGGTTCAATTTAACATTTAAGCAAGTGAAATTGGAGTCTATGAAGTTTTGATTAAAATTACAACTTAGTTTCGATGGGATGTCCACGAAATAATAATTAAACAGTGCAGCAGCTTGGTTGTCTGAAAGTTTAGTATTATTATATTCAATTATTTCTGGAGTTTCTCTACATATATTTTGGTTTGATTTAATAATGCTCTAAATTCGTTTTGGCTTATTCACTTCCTTAACCACCTGAGCGTCATAGAAAGATTGACTTGATGTTTTTAATTTGTTTAGAAAATCTGCCTTTAATTGCTTACTGTATTCTTTAAATTTTGGGTACTTCGTGGTATCTCAGCGAAAGCATCAAATCTTTTTTTGCTTCGAATACCTCTTGTGTCATCCAATTTGTACTCTTGGAGCTATTGGCCATTGTGACTTTTTTTAATGAAAAGCAGCGAAAATAGTGCGACTTAATAATGTCAATAAATAATTCAAATGAACGATTCACACACACGCAATCAAAGATACTTGTCCAGTCCACTGAAATCATGGATTGCGCAAACAATTCGGTACCAGATTCGTTAATACTACGTCTATATGAACATGGTTCATTGGGAATAATAATTTATTTGTATTTATAGCAATGTACATTACTGTCCAACTGAACTTGAAATTTATAAAATCGTGGCAGATCTCAAAAATTCTAACGCAACAGGAATCGATGGTGTAGCAATATCTGTAATTAAAAATTGTATACAACGCCTTTAACGTACATAATAAACAGCGCTTTAGAATCGGGTATTCCCAGATTACTTAAAATACTCCATTGTCCGGCCGATACTGAAAAATGAAGATCCCAATGTTTTTAAGAACTACCGACCAATAAGTATACTGACATATTTTTCAAAAAATTTTGAACAGGTCATTAAAATTCGTACAGTTAGTTTCTTTAAAAAACATAATTTGTTTATCGAGGCGCAACATGGATATTTAGACAACAGATCCACTACCACAGCCGCGGTTGAGTTATTGATCTTATAGCGAGTACACTGGATAATAAAGAAATTCCCCTGGGCATTTTTTTGGATATATCCAAGGCTTTCGATTGTATTGATCATGATATTTTACTAAATAAGATTTTCAAATATGGCATAAGAGGTGTTAACTTCAATCTGATCAAGTCATATCTTTGCAATAGAAAGCAAAAATTACATGTTCTAAAAAGTTTTGAAACTGTTGAATCCAATATAAAGGATGTCACTAGAGAAATACCTCAAGGGAGTATTCTAAGACCGACTTTGTTTATCATATTCATGAATGATATATCTAGTGTACCAAATAGACAAAACGAAGTTTTGATAAGCTATGTTGATAACATTATTGTGAAAAATCAAAATTATCAGAATCTCGTAACGACGGCCAACACTGTTTTTACAGACGCACTAAAATGGTTGAACAAAAATCAATTCTTTCTTAACAACGACAAGATGAACTGTATCATATTTGCTACCAAACAATCTACACGTTACTTTCCAGACGTTTTAACTGTGGACTGTATTAACATACCGGTATCTACATGCTGCAAGTTCCTGGGGCTCTTTAGAGATAAAAACCTTGATCGGTCAAACCATATTAAGGGGCTAAGTAATAAGTTAAACACCACTTTGTATTGTATGCGAACAATTAAACATTATGTAAGCCATCATACGTTACTATCGGTGTATCATGCATATTTCTGTTGATTAATGCGATATGGAATTATATGTTGGGGTGCAGCTAGTGGATCTAAACAAATTTTTACTATACAAAAAACTGCACCAAAATTACTTTTCAACATGAAAATCAGAGATTCGTGTAGAGGAGTGTTTAAAGCAAATGGTCTGCTTACAGTGGCGGCAATATATATTTACGATTGTCTGGTTTTTATCTACATAAATCCCTACTTTATGAAATGTTTATCTTAATGTAAATTAACATAATACGACGAATGCAAACATGACTTACAATTACCCAAGGCATACATTAACACTGCTAGAAAAAGCACCACACTACATGTTGATGCCGTACACCATGGATGAATACTATTCACATTTTTGCTAATTGTATGTATAGTGGCCCATTTGAAAGCGGGCCATCCTCATATTTTTTTTTATTTATGGAGCGATTTTGCCGAATTCTTTTTTAATGTGGAGGGGGGAAAGGTGTATTTTGGAGCCAAGCAGCGTCCAGTTTTTTTTAAAACCAAAGCTTACAAGATAATATTCAGAGCTGTAAAATCCATCATCCATATTAGCGATGTTTTTAATTAAAAATCCACGTACGGCACTGAAATTGGCGTCCTCTGAAATAGATCTGTACCAAGTTTCATGAAAAAATATTCAACATTAACGATTCTACGACTAAATTACTGACAAGTTGTTTATTATGCATTAAGAATACAGCTACACACGGATGAACAATTCATAATAGTAGGCTTTGCAATTACTAAAGTCACAGATGAAATAAAAGACGAAAATGTCAAATGTCAGTTAAGTAGTGAAATTTACGTACTGTTCCGTAAGTACACTGTCAATAAGTATGGCTCATAATTTAACGTTACAACATAAGATTGAAATAGTAAAACTTCGTGGTGACAGAGACAGGTCTGGAAGGGAAGTATCTCGAATTTTTAATGACAGACATCCAGAACTTCAAAATATTAGCAAGTCTACCGTTGTGCGAGTGTGAAATATTTTTAACGAATACGGAGCTGTATCTCAGCACATTTTAATAAATATTAATGTAGTACATCGGCCACCAAAAAGCATTGAACGAATTCGAAATTATTTCATCGAAAATCCGAAAAAAAGTTTGAGAATTGCAAGTTTGGACCTCCAGTTACCATGGGAAACAATAAGAAGAAACCTTAAAAAATACAGTAATATGAAGCCTTATAAACCGAAATTTCTCCACACCTTAGAAGAAGGTGATAATGATAAGCGAATGGAATATTACTTATGGTGCCAAGGAGAATACCTTAATGACATAAATTAAAAAAAAAAAAAATTGTTTAGTGACGAGGCAACATTTACAACCAATGGGACGGTAAATTCACAAAACACGAGGCAGTGGGCACAAGAAAATCCCGAATGGGTAATAAACTATAGGCGACAATATTCACAGAAGGTAAACGTATGGTGCGGTATATTAAATACCAGAATAATTGGCCCCTTCTTTTTTGAAGGCAATTTGAATAGCCAAAGTTTTTTATGAACTTCCACTTGCAGAAGTGGCTGGTCTACTGTTTCAGTTAGATGGCTATGCTATCCATTGCTAGGACTGTGAGAGCGTGGCTGGAGGAAAATTTTCCTACTCGGTGGATAGGGCGAAATAGTAGATTAATGCAGTTTCCTCCCAGGTCTCCTGACTTAACTCCCCTGGATTTTTTTCTTTGGGGGTTTATTAAGGAAAAAGTCTACAATACTCGTCCAACCAACGCAGAAGAACTGCGCGAAAGAATAAGACAGGCATGCGCTGAAATTACACCACATCAATTGTCTAATGTTATGGCAAATATTAAAAGACGATATAATAAATGGAGATTCAGTTGAAAAATTTAGAATTTAAAATTAATTCATGTGTGTTAATTTAATATTATTTTAGAAGAATGTCTGTAAAAGACTGTTTATTAAATGTTGTTATTAAATAAAGTCATTGTAATTCATTTGCTATCGCATGGGTTACTGGATAAAAAGCTTCTTAATGCATAATAAACAACTTGTCAGTAATTTAGTCATAGAATTGTTAATGTTGAATATTAAAAGTAGGTTACAATACTTTTAATTCGGTATTTAAGAAGTATTAATACTTCCAACCAATACTCCTCGTGAGTAATAATATCGACACTTATCGGTTTTGATTGATACATATGTATCGATAATTTCAATCGATACTTCTTGCTAGTATTAGTATCAATACTTATTACTGTACAATAGATATGTACAGTAATAAATAACTGCAGGGCCTTAATAAACAAAAATCATTAAGTTTAAACTTAGATTTAAAATTAAAACTTAAATATTTACTTGAACCCATTTATATCTAAATTTTTAACATCATTTGTTTTATTTATAATAAAGAAAGGGAGTTTGACATTGATTTGAAATTTTTATTAAAATTTATTTATTGTAATCCTTTTTTTTATTTACAGTAACATATCTGGAATAACTCTTCTAGCAGTACCTACAGATGTTTATAGATTTGGAGCAACTTACTGGCTATACTGTGTCAGCCTGCCAATTACATACTGCATTACTTACTACATATATCTTCCAGTGTTCTATAAACTACAACTTACCAGTGTCTACGAGTACCTAAAACTTAGATTTTGTGTAAAAATTCGGTTACTATCATCATTTCTTTATACATTGTCCAATATGTTTTACTTGCCCATCGTCATCTATATTCCAGCATTGGCTTTCGCACAAGGTAAATAATATATTGGTGGCTGAAGGACTTCGGTCGATGGCCATTGTATTTATTATTTATTTATTAATATATTGAATTATTTGCCTTTACAGGAATTGCTAAATTAGATTATATTCTTATTGCTATGTGTATCGAATACTTTTTCAAATACAGCGTGTTATAAAAGTTATTCGTAATTTACTTCGTTGTACAGTCATCTATTACACTGCTATTAAACTCGTGAACAAGTTTCTCACTCGTTTAATAATATACTAGTACTGTGTATCTTAGTATCATAATATTGTCCATTTCATCATTAATTATATTCTTGGAAACTCAATTGTTATCACTATCCAAGTTTTCAGCTCTTTTAATTACTAGGGGAGACCGGGGTATTATGAGCCACGGGGAATCGTGAGCCAGCGCCATCTCTTTTTTCCTAGTGAATAATTACAGCTGTAACAACTGTCATCGACTTGCCTCATTATAACCTAACATTTCCACAGAGAGTGAACGTCTGCACCCGCATTGTTACTTTGCGGTGTTAATAAATTAAAAAGAAATTTTGTATGCAGTTAGCATTTTTTTATTTATTTTTGGCCATTTTGTAAAAACAAGGGTTAGGGGAATTGTGAGCCACTTTTTTTGGGGAATTGTGCCACTCGGTTCTTGACATTTATCGAGATAACTTTACTTGTTCGATGTTCTTTTTGATTGTTAATGTAAAATTGAGGCAAAACAATAATTTTGTAATGTAAATTTGTTCATTTCTTTGTTTACATCATCTGTAAGATTGAGGTTAGAGTTTGACAGAATCAATAATTTCGGCAGTTTTTTACAAAATTGGCGACTTCAGCAGATACCGATTTTTGCCAAAAATGACGAATCGCTCGATTTCGACAATATTTTGGTGGCAATCAGGCAGGTGAAATTTCAGAAAGCATCGGTCCGGCAAGCATCCACCGCCCATAAAATGTCGAGGGCAACTTTGGGTCGGTACATCGCGAAATTTGCTAACATCGAGGTTGCTACGGCAAAAGAGGATTTTATGAGAAATTTGCTCATTGAATCTTCAAAACCCGGTGCAAAAACAGTGAGTTTGCAGAAAACTTTACTTTGATATTTTATATCGATCACAAAAAAATTCACTCATTTTCAGATCCTCAAACCAGAGCAAGAATAATAATAATAATAAGTTTATTTATTCAAAAGCAATTTAGCGAATACAACTGAATAAACATGACTCACAAAGATTAATATCTTGTGCGTGAGTTTGACATATTAAGAGAATTACATGTAAAAACTTGTTGGAAATAATAAATATAAACATAAATAAGAACATATACATCAACTTAAGAGTACTCTGAATTTTAAATTAAATTTAAAATAAATGTAGAATAAGGTCTACAACATTAGCAATTAAATTGTTACAGACAACGAAGAAAGTTTAACAGAATCCGTTTATAAGATTATCGCAATTGGAATCCATTATGTGTAAAACAAATCTTTTCAATTCAAGTTTAAATTTATATTCTGAATATATGTTTTTTATATGGTCAGATATTGCATTATAAACTTTGGGTAATACATAGTGAAGTGATCTTTGGCCTAAGGACAATTTCATCTTAGGAACAACAACCTTTCTATCTCTGGTTCTGGTGTTGTATTTAATCAAGTTGGCCGAACTTGCAAATGATTTTCTTCCAACTTTATAGAAGTAAAGTTGACGTATGTTCATCACGTTGGCTTCTTTAAACAGTCCATCGGATGGGTAATCAGATGGTTTCCGAAGAATTAATTTCAGAATCTTTTTCTGAATGATTTTTAGAGGATTTAGATAAGTGTCCCGCGCTGAGCCCCAATACGTGAGACCATAATACATATGGCTTTCCACAAGGGGATAATATATTATTTTTAAGTAGTAGTCATCCAATATTTCAGAGAGCTTTTTTAATTGTACGCATGTGTACCTCAACTTTCTAATGAAATGTTGTATATGTTTGTTTCACCTTAGGTGTTGGTCAAGAATAACCCCTAAGTAATTTATTTCGTAGCAAATATTTATCGTAGTTATCTTCCCATTTTCCTCAATTCGTAGCTCTTGAAGAGGTGGCAAGGTGTAGGCATTGCATGTAAAAGGTAGAAATTTTGTCTTGTCAACATTTAAGGATAGAAAGTTATAACCTTAGTATTTGAATATGCCTTTTAGATTTTCCTCTGACTTTTTCTTTAAATCATTCCAGTTAGTGTCATCGTAAAAAAAATGCTGTGTTATCCGCAAATGAAATTAGTGTTCCATTTGATCTAAGTTCAAATAGATCATTGATGTAGACCAAAAAGAGGGTGGGACCGAGAACTGTTCCTTGAGGGACACCGCATTTTATTGTGTTTTCACTACTAAGGCAACCATTTAGTCATTTAATAAAACACTAACACAGTGTATGGTTTCAAATTAACTTTATTGTTCTACGACAATTGTTTCACCACACAGTGGCTTCATCAGGTAGATGAAAAATAATGGTTTTACATTTTACAATTACCGCTTATATACTAAAAAATTGGGAACAAACGTTGAGGGTGGGGGGGGAGTGTTGTATTAATTAAAATTAAAATTTGCAACCATTTAGTTCCACACGTTGGATTCTTCCATTTAGGTACGAGTTTAATAATTTGTTTGGTAGTCCTCCAACACCCATACCGTCGAGTTTTTGTAAAAGAATGTCATGATTGACCGTATCGAACGCCTTCTGTAGATCGAGGAAGACGCACATGGCCTTTAGATTATTGTCGATACTTGTATATGCCTCATGTAGAAGGGTGTTAATAGCATCTTCAGTTGACATTCCCTTTGTAAACCCGAACTGGTTGTTGTTTAAAAGGTTGAGAGTATTGAAAAAATGTGTTAGTCTGTTATTTACTATGAGCTCGAAGATTTTGGCCAAATTTGATATGAGAGGATAGGTCGGTAGTTGTTAATTTCTTTCCTGTTTCCCTTTTTAAACACAGGTTTCACTATAGCAGATTTAAAGTGGGAGGGGCATTCTCCCTGGCTCATAGCAGCGTTTATTATCAGTGTTAGGGGTTGTGCTATTTCATTTTTTATTTGTTGTATTAGTATAGAACTTATTTTGTCTATTCCATAAGAGTGTGTTGCTTTTAGTTTAGTAATAAATGCGCTGATGAAATACATCCTCAAAGCCAGCGATATCTACTACGGATTGAGTGTAAAGGAGCTGCGAAAACTTACATACGAATATGCCAAAACGATTGGTATTTCATATCCGCATACCGTGGGACGCTAATCGTGAGGCGAGTAGCGATTGGCAACTGGGATTTATGAAGCGCCACCCGAGTTTGTCTTTGCGCACACCAGAGAAAGTAAGCCTGCAACGTGCCAAGGCTTCCAACAAAGAGAACGTCGATGCTTTCTTCAAAAATTTGTCGTCTGTGCTCAATGAGAATCACTTAGAACCGCAGCGCATCTTCAATATGGATGAAACTGGATTGCCAACCGTACCGACAAAAGCTACCAAGATCATTTCCTATAAAGGCAAAAAACGAGTGGGAACGTCAACGTCACAAGAGGGAGGTACAAATGTCACTATGGCATTATCCGTCAGCGCTACCGGTCAATCGATTCCTCCATTTTACCATTTTACCTATTTCCAAGACAAAAAAAAATTAAGGAAGTGTTTACAGTGCAGTCGGCATTGCCAACGGTTCGGGGTGGATGACATCGGAAGAGTTTGACAAATACATGCAACATTTCATCAAACACACTGGCGCGAATGCAGAATGACCAAGCCTTTTATTGCTTGACAACCACACATCGCATTTGTCGATCGAACCTCTTGATTTGGCCCTTAAACATGGGATAACAATGTTGTCACTTCCTCCACATTGTACGCACCGAATGCAGCCACTTGATATCACTGTATTCAGCCCGTTTAAAATCGCATACTCTATCGAACATGACGCTTATAAGAAAAACAACATTGGTGTGACTTTTGACTTGCATCACGTTTCACTCATTGCTGCTAAGTGCCGCGATGTTGCCGTTACTCAAAAAAATATCAAAGCTGGATTTAGGGCAGCTGGAATTTATCCGTTCGATCCACATGCATTTACTGAGGTGGATTTTGTTGCTTCGCAACTAAGTGGAGAGAAGATGGGTGAAGACGATGACGATGCCGACAATCAGCGCCGCATTGTTCTTGCTGACAAAGATATTGCCGCTCGTGAGGAAGGGGCCACACCTGTGCCTTAAACAAGCGCTGGACCTTCAACAAGTGGTGCATCTTCAAATGAAGAAATCGAATCGTGGCCGTAAATCAATGAAATCTGCTATTTTGACATCGCCAGAAGTTATATGTGAGCTTCGTGATAAGGCCGAGAAAAAGCGGGAGAGAGAAGCAAAAAAAGGCGAACACCATCAGCGAAGAAGCAGAAAGTTCGTGGCAAATCCAAGACATCGCAGAAAAAACAACCGTCTCCAGCCGAAGAGGATGTTGATTTCTGCATAATTTGCATGAAAAGTATGCCGAAAAAGATGAACCGCCAAAACACCATCCATTGCAACGTTTGCGATTTGAAATGCGCCGAAATGACCGCAAGTTATTGGACTTGCAAGCATTGCATTTCAGATTAATTTTCAACATTTGTGACATTTCTTCTTATTGTTTGAAAATATATTGCGATTCACACATTAATAAACATTTTCTAACAAACATCATTAATTTTATTCGCCTAATTTGTTCATTTACCTAATTTGAAAGGTGGCTCACGATTCCCCGAGATTTTTCAAACTGAAGAAAAATCAAGTTTTCATCAATTGTCTGGGGATCATCTAATTTGAGGATATTCGATAGAAATATTGGGACAAAGAAAGGTTATTCTTTACACTACAACATCCGGCGTTGAAATTTGACAGAAAAAATTATTTTATAGCAACTTTTTGGCAATAAAAAAAATGGCTCACGATACTCCGGTCTCCCCTAATTTATCGGCTTTCGGTGAAACTTCAGTTTTGGGATTTTTAATGTCAATACCAACCTTTTGGCACATGCAGTTGTTTTTATTCACCTTTGTCGATATATCGTGAGGTTTGGTATTTCATCTCATGATGGTTTCGAATGTCCCACTCATGATTTTTTGTTTGGTGAAAGAATTTGTACATACGTTGAAGTAGGAATGTTTTATACAATTTTAGGCATTTTCTAATTTGCATTCCCAGTTATTCGGTAAAACTTCTCTACTGTTAAAATTTCTCATTTAATAGGGAAGATACTGAAATAGTACCGAAATGTAAGTGCTATTTGGTGGTAAAATTCTACTTTCACATTTGAAAATTTCTAATGATTTTTATTGACACTGATAAGCAACGTTGAATTCTCCATTTACTCTATATTAAAATATAATTTTGAAATTAATCTCAATTAAAACAATGCAATTTTTAGCAACTGGTGTAAATCTTCACTTAATAACACCCTTAGTTTGCGGTGTGTGCATATTCTATACAACAATTGGAGGATTAAAGGCAGTGGTATGGACAGATACTTTACAGTTTGGGGTCATGGTTGGATCTATTCTCGGTGTATTCTACATGGGAATCATTTCTGTGGGTGGATTTGGCGCAATGTGGCAGAAAAATATCGAAGGCAAGCGTTTGCAACTCGAGTAAATCAAAATATCTATTTTTCTCTGGGGCAACGAGTACTAATAAATATTTCTTGCAGCTTCGATTTAGACCCCACCAAAAGAGACACGTTTGTAGGGACACTGTTTGGAACTTTGTTTTCTGCTGTTAGTTACGTCGCGATCAGTCAGGGATTCGTGCAGAAATATTTATCGATGCCAACATTTCAAGATGTTAAAAAGTGAGTAAATATGTATTATTTCATGTAATATCTATACTTTCTTTAGAAAATATTCATAGTTTTAATATTTACGTGATCGAAGGGAAGAGCAGGTAGCGGCCTTAGCGAGACTTTGGACGGCCCTGAACTTACGTTTTATATTCCTGGTGCCTTTTAGCCGTAGACCGGGGCTGAATTAAAATAAGACACAAAGGGGGTGGATAAGATGGGTGTGGCGGCCCCCGCGCGATTTGAGCTGCAAGTGTAGAAACCTTGTTTTACATATTTAAAAAATGAGATTTGCACGATCATTAACTCGGCTTCTACCAAAAATGTGGTTTTGCTTATATTATTCCACTGTAAAATTGTGTGTATTTTTCCGGGCAGTTGTGTGATCGAATTTAATTGATTTAATTTTATTACAACCAAAACTAGAGAACGGCAATACTTCCGGATTTTTTACGGATCCTAAGACCCCAAAACATGGTGTAAACAGTAGAAAAACGTGATTTTTTATTTTTTTTTCTAGAATAATTTTATTTTTGAAAGCTTTTTTGAACGCTTACAAAAACGGGCCAAATGGTATAAGTAGCCATATTAATTACCTTCATTTTCCCCTTAACCGCGTGTTAATATCTTCACTTGTTCACGCGAAAACAAGTAAATTTTGTTTTCCATATATTGGTAATAAAAATATAATTACACGAGTAATTGACAAAGTAAAAGTCATAAATAACATTTTTAGGATAAAATACATTATTATAGCATATACAAATGTTAGAATACATATAGGAACTTTATTTGTCTTTGTTTTTCGCTTAAAATATGAGGCCCAACAATACGACAATATTTGAATTTGGCGCGATGTTGGTATAGTAGATTAGTGGTAATGGCGCTGGAGCTGCTGTACGGCGGTTGCGCACGGCATTGTGCACACTCGGGGATACAGCTACCCCAAGTTAGGCGGTGTTAACAAATACATTGATTCTTCATGTTTCACCAAATCTATATTATATAAACAAAGATATCGTGGTGGATAAAAGTCGTCTGGAACTTGACCAGTTCAGGTAATGTAAACAGTACAACTTTTAATCTTATTCTTAGTTACTGACATCATGCGTAACCTCGAAACCAACCGAAATTAAAATATGTTTTACAGTATTTATTTAATGATATTGTTGCAGGTTTGTCATTTTTGGACTAAATTATGCCACCTAAAAAACAAAAAGTTGATTACAGTAAGAGATGTGTGAGATGTGATAGCTTGATGCGATATGGAAAAGGCCGAATAAAAGTTGTGAATTCGACAGATGAAGCCGAAGAATTTTCGCAGCTGTTAGGAAAACCAGTCAATATAACTGATGCACTTTGTGGACAATGTCGTTCATCGATTGCGAGGATGAAATCTAAGTATCGAGAATACGAAGCTTCGTCTAGTTCTGCCAATGCAGATTTTGCAGTGTTGGAAAACATACCTGAAACGAATTCACAAACATCGGTATCATCGTCGGAGTCATCTCAATCAACAGTGGACCCATCGTTTAATTTCCGTATCAGAAATGTTCCTGAGATAGAATAAGTTGAAATGCCTTTCAAGCGTTTGATCTCGAGCCATAGTTGTTGCTGTACATGTTTCTCTAAACCGACTTCATTAGTCATTGTTCCGTTCAAAGCGCGTATGCAGGTTTTCGTAGACAGTCGAACATTCGTACCAAAACAAAATCGTTGCTATACACACCATTTGATTAATCAGCATCGATAAAAATGAATTGGTCTTATTCTTAAATGTATTGTCAGAAAAATCCGCGCATAGTATTCTGGGCAAAGTACACCATTGTGATTTGTCAACTGATCGAATACAAGCGTTAACTGGCTATTCGCCCGAACAATTAAAATTGTTGACGACGATGCTCACTTCAATGCGAAATTCTGACAATCGCAGTGTGAACCAAGCTCTTTTTGTTTTCCTCTTTAAGTTAAGAACTGGGAGTTCCAACAGCGTGACAGCGTCGATTTTCGATATAAAATGCAACCAGCAAGTGTCGGATTATTGCGAATCTGTTTTGAGATCACTTAAGGTAGATATTTTACCTACACACTGTGGCGTACAAGCTTGTTCTCGTGAAGATTTAATATTAAACCATACGTCGCCCTACGTGAAACAGTTATATGGCTATGAAGGACTATTAGTTTTGATAGCTGATGGTACATATTTGCGACACCAAAAGAGTACTAACAACTACTACCAACGAAAATCATATTCCGATCAGAAAAAAACACCATTGTGTAAACCGTTTACAGTTTGTACCACAGATGGTTATATAATCGATACATTTGGGCCGTACCTGGGTACTATGAACGACGCGAAAATATTGCGAGTTATTCTAAAGGATGAAAATGGTTTGTCGAAACTTTTAAGAGAAGGTGACGTCTTTATTCTTGATAGAGGTTTTAGGGATGTGAAAAACAAATTGGAATCTAAAGGATGCATTGTAATGATGCCCGCTTTAAAAGGCAAAAGAAACCAATTATCCACTAAAGAAGCTAACGATAGCAGAATTGTGACAAAACTGAGATGGGTTGTAGAAGCAGTGCATGGGATCATTGCATCAAAGTTCAAACTTCTACACAACCAGCTAGATAATAAACTATTACTAGTTGCTCAAGTGTACTGCAGAATTGTTTCTTTTCTGGTTAATACATTCGGAAAACGCTTGAACTGTGATCCAGGGATGCAAGATGAAGTTGCCACCTTCATGCTTGCAAAAAAAAGTAACGATAATTCATTAGCCAAAGAACTGGAGGAGGGTAACTGGAACAGAAGAAAAAGTTATTCGAACCGTTAAAATCGTGTGCAAGATTTTCCCGAGATGACAGAAAAGGACTTACAAATTCTGTTCACTGGTACCTATCAGTTAGCCCAAAGTATCTCCTACTTAGCAGAACGATATAGCGAAGACGGTGACTTAGCAATTCAGTGTTTAGTGGAAGATAATACAGTGCTTAAGTGCGAGGTTTAGTCGCGGCATATAAACCGCAAAATATAAAAATGCTATGTTCAATACCAACCCAACGCGATAGGATACGGTGGTGTCGAGCGTTATGTATGCGACTGCCCTAATGGGCTTCGGACGGTTGGCTGTTGTTGTCCTGCACAAATATTGTCTACATTATTCGAAGTGCAGATAATTGAGCCAGTAATTAACGAAGACAGCGGCGAAGAAGACTGAGTTATATTTATGATTCTTGTACAAAGTTACTATGTATTTTTATATTCTGTACTAATGTATTTTTTCAATAAAAAGTTATATACGACTCATACTTTGTCATTTACTCATGTCATTATATCAATACCGCCGAACATGTGGTAGTTGTAACCAGAGGCGGCTCGTTATATAGAGCCAAGGAGCCATGGCACTACCTGTAGTTTCAAGTTCAGCAGGAATGTTTAATTACTTCTTAAAAAACTTCGCCAGTTACATTGGTAGAAGATTATTCGTTCTTTCTTACTTTAAAAAAAGGAGGGGGGGGGGGGATATTGTATAAGTGGCTCTACCATCAACATGTTCCACGAGCCGGCACTGGTTGTAACCTTATGACGTGCGCAACCGTTATGGAAAACAAAATTTACCTAGTGAAGATATTAACACGCGGTTAAGGGAAAATTGAAGGTAATTAATAGGGCTACTTATGCTATTTGAACCCTTTTCGTAAGCGCACAAGAAAGCTTTAAAAAAAATATTCTTGAAAAAATAATATTTTTCACGTTTTTCTGCTATTTACACCAAGTTTTTGGAGTTGGGACTCGTAAAAAATCTGGAAAAATACTGCTTTCTAGTTTTGGGTGTAACAAAATCAAATGAATTGAACCCGATCACACAACTGATCGGAAAAAATACAAACAATTTTACAGTGGAATAATTTAATAAAAATGCATCTTTTACCACATTTTTGGTACAAGTCGTAAATGACAGTTAATGAGCATGTAAATATCTTTTTTTTATATTTAAAACAAGGTTTTTACACTTGTAACTCAAATTGTGCGGCGGCCTCCACACCCATCTTATCCTGTTACACCCTTTACTTAATTTGAGTTTTCGCGCGAACAAGTAGAGATATTAACACGCGGTTAAGAGGAAAATAAAGGTAATTGATATGGCTACTTATGCTATTTGGCCCCTTTCTGTAAGCGCACAAGAAAGCTTTCAAAAATAAAATTATTCCTAAAAAAAAAAAAAAAACCCGTTTTTCTACTGTTTACACCAAGTATTTGGGGTCTCAGGACCCGTATAAAATCTGGAAAAAAATGCCGTTCTCTAGTTTTGGGTGTAATAAAATTAAATCAATTAAATCCGATCATACAACTGACCGGAAAAATACACACAATTTTACAGTGGAATAATTTAAGAAAAACGCATTCTTAACCACATTTTTGGTAGAAGTCGAGTTAATGAGTATGCAAATCTCATTTTTTCAATATTTAAAACAAGGTTTCTACACTTGCAACTCAAATCGCGCGAGGGCCGCCAGGCCCATCTTATCCCGCTACCCCCTTTAGCTATGGTAGGCCCAAGTGAAGTTAGGTCTACGCTTCTGATTGCAGTCAACTGTCGATAACTTATCAACTGCCTACTCCCACGGGTTTCCCTAGCATTCACTAAAAATAAAAAATAAACGTCTTCTCTGTGGGGCACACCATCGTCTGTTATATATTACAGTAGAAGCTCGGTAACGTGAACTTTCGGTGACATGAAGATCTCGGTAACGTGAACATGTCATTTTTTCGATAAATATTCGCTAACGTGAACAGCGACACATTCGATAATATGAACAGTCATTCGGGGCTTGCCCAATCTCGAATCGTGTAACAGCGTGCGTATATTACGGGGAATCCCCTGTTTTTTTATACGGTTGTGTATGCAATTTGTTGGTATTATTCAGTATTATTCGTACCGCCGCGCCGTGCCGGACGTTTATAGTGCGTTTAGTTAGTGATCAAGTTTCGCTGTAATTTATGCGTAAGGTAACATGCCAAAAACAAAAAAATATTAAAAACAAATGCATATGAAGGCAAGCATTATTGAAGAGCATAAGAAGGGCATGTCAGTAACTGCTCTTTCCAAAAAATATGGAATAGCCAAATCAACCATCTGTTCAATTAAGAAGAAGAGGGAGAAAATTCTTCAGGCAATTAGCCACAGTCTTTAAAACGAAACAAAAAGTGCACATTAAAAACCTCTGTATTTCCCAAAATGGAAAAGAAATTGTACAAATGGTTTCTCAAACAACGCGAAAGGAATTTGCCAATAACTGGAGAAATAATAAGGCAGAAAGCTTTGACTTTATTTTCAACCTTAAATGAAACAGAAAATGAGATATTTGTAGCAAGTGATGGGTGGCTGCAACGTTTTAAATGTCGCTATGGCATAACACTATTAAAAATTACGGGAGAAAAACTTTCGTCCCAACCGGAACTCCTAGAACCTTTTATAGAAAAATTAGCCAAATTAATTCAAGAACATGAATTTTGTGAGAACCAAATCTATAATGCAGACGAAACCGGTTTATCCTGGAAAATACTCCCTGGAAAAACTTATGTTGTACTTAATGAAAAAACTGCACCTGGTTTGAAAATTGCCAAACAGCGACTGACATTTTTGGGCTGTTCAAATGCGACGGGCTTGCATAAATTGAAAGAACTTGTAATTGGGGAATCAAAAAATCCACGATGTTTTAGAAATTTCAAAAATCCTGTAATTTATAAAAATACAAAAAGTGCTTGGATGACTGGAGAAATATTTAAAAATTGTTTTTTTTTCAACAATTCGTTCCAGAGGTAAGCAGTTTTTCAAAATTATTGTTTTTATATTGTAATTTTTGTAACACACCTAGGTTAAAACATTTTTACGACAACAAGGCCTTCCTCAAAAAGCAGTTCTTCTTTTGGACAATGCACCGTCGCATCCTCCCGAAGAAGAATTGAAAACGGATAATGGGATGATATTTGTTATGTTTATGCCTCCAAATGTTACTCCACTTATCCAATGGACCAGAATGCCCTACGGCTCACTAAATTATATTATCGAAGAAGCTTACTAAGCTCCATTGTAGCAAACAATCAAAATGTAGCTGAAGAGCTTAAGAAACTCATTCTGAGAGATGCAATTTTACATTTGCATAGTGCGTGGCATAAATTAATGCCAAGGACACTTTCTAAATGTTGGAGAAACATTTTAGATAAAAATGTTGAGTTTTCCAACGAAGATGAGATACCACTGAGCCAACTAAAAGAAAGTTGGAAAGATGAGGAGGACTGAAGCAGTTGTAAATGAGATGATAACTCTTCTGGAGACAATTCAATCTGTAAGATTTTTTTTGTTGAGCATATTTTTGGGGACTAAATCAACATGTTTTTTTAGGATCAATATTGTACTGGAACAGATATACTGGAATGGAATATTGGCAATAATGAAGATGATATGAATAAAGGTGTCAGTGATGAAGATGATGATCACTGTCTTATTACAAATGAATCTGCCCTGCAAACAGTATCACACCGTGAAGCTATTCAAGCGTTAAAGGTTTCACTGGAGCGGGCTGAACAAAATGATATAGACATATCAGAGATATTAAGTATAAAAAAAGTTTATGAAAAGGCTGTTGTTGCAAATGCATCACAAAAACTAAAACAGAGCAAAATAACTTCATTTTTTTCATAAAACTCATTAGTTGATACATACGATGTAGTATGTTCATGTAATTTTGAGTTTTTGAGAATTTTGTTTCTGTTGTTAATTTAATAATTTACAAATATGTATATGAAAAATAAAAGTATGCTTTATAGAACATCAATTTTGTACACCCCCTTTAACATGAACACCTTCGCTTATGTGAACATGCTTTGGATTTTTGTGTTCACATTATCGAGCTTCTACCGTATATCTAGATAAATTAGTACAGAGTTTAAAATACTATAATTTTATTGCCGATTACCTATGTTTCTTTATCATTTCAGAGCTCTGCAGTTATTTGTTCTTGGGACGGTTTTAATCATCAGTTCCGCAGTTTTGACCGGCATGATTATGTACGCTCGTTATGCGGACTGTGATCCTTTTTCAGCAGGGAAAATCTCCAGACAAGATGAAATTCTACCTTATTACGTCATGGATGTTGCCACTAAAGTGCCAGGATTAGCTGGATTGTTTTTATCAGGAATTTTTAGTGCAGCTCTGAGGTAATAATTTTCTATTAAGGGAAATGAATGACATGAATTTGGATCACTGGATTACATAGATTCAGCTAGCTACGATAATGTAAAGAGTTATATTGCTCAAGACACTACTACAACTGTACGGCGGTAGTGGCTTTATAGTCTTTGATTTTATGCGCAAAGTAAGGATCCAAATGCATGAAAAATTAGTTGTAACTTAATTATTTTTCTTACTCCCTCTAAAAAATTTGCATTATATCGATAAAATGTTGAAGTCGAAGAATAAGGAGTTTAAGGAAGTAAAAGGAAAATGTTCAGTAAAAAGTTTTTTTAGTTTTGTTTTTAGTTACAGAATATTCTAGTAATATCACTTCGTCATTTAGCCAATGTGATATCAATTTTGTTAAAATTATCTTCTGTTTTCGAACAGACAAAGTCTCTTACCACACCTGGGATGTAAATATATATTTATTTAAAATTGATATGATTATATTAATAACCACATTGAGTAAATACCAATAAAAAAATAGCGTAATATTCAGGGGTACAACAAATTATGTATTTGTTTGATTTATAAGAGAAAATAAACGATTGTCATGGAAACGCGTTAGGATACCTCACTTTTTCTTCGTCACAAATATATCGTATGAAATATTTTTAGTATCTTTAGACCAATTTGAATTTAAAATTTTCTGATTAAACATAACATAGTATATTAAGTTTAATGAATGTTTATCCACATTTTAAAAGATGGTTTCTTATTTCTAGTACACTTTCTGCAACAATGAATTGTCTGTCTGGATCTATTTACGAAGATTTTGTGAGTCCGTTCATGCCCAAAGATATAACTCAAAAATCGGTGAGCAACATTTTGAAGTTAATTGTAATGATTATCGGGATCATCAGCACTGCTCTGGTATTCATGGTAGAGCAAATGGGAAGCATTCTGCCCATACAGTTTTCATTGGCTGGCATCACTGTGGGTCCTCTACTAGGAATATTTTCGCTGGGTATACTGTGTCCAATGGCTAACTCAAAAGTAAGTAATTTTGTAATATTCGTGATTACGTAAGTGACAATCAGTGTGATAGTTCGTCAGAGAAAGATATTGCTTACGAGTCGCGTAGCGCCGAGTAACGGAATTTCACGAGCGCATAATTGCGTTACAACTCGTTATGTACTATACTTTACCTTCGACCTTACATTTATTCGCTTAAACTAAAGACATATTGAAACTGAATCTTGTCAGGGTGACGTTTAAATTTGTATTAAATTAGGCGGCAATGGCAATGTAGGACGATTACCAACTAAACAAACGAATTACCGTTCGAACAATTTTCCGTAGAATAATATATTGTCCAATACATTGATTGAACAAATTTAAGGATACGGATCGTTGCACTCACTGTGAAGTGTTAATCTACTAAGATACCATTGCGATGGAAGTACTAATAAGGCATGGCATGAAGTTTATTGCGTCGATTATTGTTTTAACCAATAAGTTGTAATCTGACGTTTAAATGTCATTGTCACTTTTGATATTTAAAGGCGAACAGACGATTGCAGAGGGACTCGGCGGACGTTAATTGTAATTGGGTAATAAGTATATAATATAGCGAGGTACATAAGTGGTAATAGTACTTGTTACACATTTATGTACAACATTTAACATTTACATATGCTCTATACATGGTGCTCGTTTTTGGAGCTGAAGCGTGGAGATCTCGGTTATTTGAAGAGATACAAGGTCGGTTAAATTAGGGAAAGTTGCTCAATCTGGAGTGTAACATAATTCCGTTTTCAAACATAAAATATTCGGACTACTTCCGTAGATATCCGAAAAAAAATCGAAATTTAAAAAAAATATATTTTTATTTTTTTGCGAGACTTTTTATAGAGATACTTGAAAACAATTGACACTTTATCATTGCCACTTTGTACGCTCTACAACGTGGTGACATAATAATAAAAATTCGACGTTTCGATTTTTGGGGAATATCATCAACTTTGTTTTTTCTTATGTGCCCCATCTTGTATTTTTACATTTTCAAATACAGATTTTTTTTTCTGATTACGGTCATATGTTGGGGTTTGGTCTAGCGGTTTAATGGATATGCCAAAAATCCCGTTTTTGCAAAGTGTCTTGTAAATGACAGCTACACTTTTGTTTAATAAAGCAATTTTTGACACTTCGACTGAATTTCGTTTATCCTGACCTACAGTTCCAAAACTGGTATAAATTTATAACAAAATGCCGTTTTCAAGTGAAGAAAAACGCGATATGCTAAAACTTTATTACGCATCGCATCGAAATGTGAAAGTTACTTCGGAAACATACCTTCAACGGTAACCAGAAAGATAACAACCTACTGAAAATTATTTTCTGACTCTTCATAGAAATTTAGTGCATTTTCTAAGCCTAGAATACCTGTTCATAGGCCCAACGGAAATGAAATGGAAATTTTACAAGCAGTGAGTAAAATGTTAAAACCTTCTGAAAAATAATAAACGGTTATAAATTTAACCCGTAACCACAGTCGAAGAGTCAAATTGACTCCCCCCAGGTAGTAAATTCTTGGATTCTTCCCACTCCTGTTAGTTATACGCCTGTACGTTTTAGAACCTTCCTAGGTCTCAGTCGTCTGCCAAAGCAGTGTGTTGGTCTTGTGACCAGTTATCTATTTATTGCGTGTTAAAAATTTGTAGGGGTCAAAAAGACGTCAGGTCTGTATATAAGTGATAATTTTTGTTTTAGCGTCAAATTGATTTGCGTGTTTTATCTGGGTTGTAACAATGAGTAGGGACGAAGAGCTTGGACCATCAAAGAGGATAATGTATGGAGATAGATATTACGAGGAAACATTGCAGAAATGGGCAGAAGATGTTAGTTCTGGAGAAAGTGACGTAGAACCCGATGCTGATTATGTTCCAAGCGATCATGACACCGAGTCTGAAATAGAAGCAGATGAAGAAGCATGATATAACTGAAGATTAAGAATTACAGTTTGAGGAACCAGATCCCTCTCATAGCACAAATAATTTTTATGGTAAAAATCGTTACAAATGGTCTAAGGTACCTAGATATTATAAAAACACGCGTACGTTCAATCATAATACAGTGTGTATCAGCCAAATGGAATAAATTCGATAATAAATAAATGGAGGCGTGTTCGAAAAAACGCTCGGATACGTCGATTAGTATTTTTAGTTGCGCATTTTTTCCAATAAAAACTTTTTATACAGGGTCATGTAACAGAGGCCAATGCCAACTTTCTTATTTTAAATGCAACACACTGTATATTATTCAATTTTTGGATTGTTCAGAAAATTCTAGACATATTTCATGTACCATGTCCTATACCTATCTTCAACTGTTTAGGAAACAAACACACACACACATACACAGACACATTTTTGTTGAAAATTGTTGAAATGGCATCTAGGGACCCTAAAACGGATATTTCCGTAAAAAAAATTGAAAATGTTTTCACGATCACAATAGTTGCTCGTACTTCGTAACGGAGAAAGTAAAAAAAGAATATTATTTGATTACAGAAATTCGCTGCAATACTCTTAAAAACCAATAAGTATAAAAACAGTTGAAGATATATGTCTAGAATTTTCTGAACAATCCAAATATTGAATAAAATATAGGGTGTTGCATTTAAAATAAGAAAGTTGGTATTGGCCTCTGCTACATGACACACCCTGTATAAAGTTTTTGTTGAAAAGAATGCGCAACTAAAAATACTAATCGACGTATCCGAGCGTTTTGTTGAAAACGCCCCCATTTATTTATTATCGAATTTATTCCATTTGGCTGATACACACTGTATAGTCATAAAATGTCCAGGATTGAAAAATCGTGCTATTTATAAAGAAGAGCCAGAAAATGTGTGGAATACCCTCTTCGATGATGAGATAGTTGGCGTCATTCTTCAGTGGACAAATACACGCATTGCTAAAATAAGACTGAAATATAAAAATGAAAATAGAAGCGATCTTCGTGATTTGGATATCTTACAGCTTAGGTCTTTCATAGGCTTGCTATTGTTCACTTCAATCTTCAAGTCTAATCATGAAGATTTACGGTCCCTATTCGCTACTGATGGGTCAGGTCGTGTTATATTCAGGTGCGTTACAAACGCCAACCGATTTGCAGTCATTCTTTCAGCTCTAAGATTTGACGATCTCGAAACCAGAGTTCAACTTGGAAATCAGGATATTCTTGCCCCAATTTCAGAAATTTTTAATGCATTTATTCGTAATTGTCAGAATGTTTACACAATCGGTTTTTGTGCATGTGTAGATGAGATGTTGGTTTCATTTAGAGGCCGTTCAAAATTCAAAATGTACATGCCTCAAAAACCCTGCAAGTATGGATTAAAAATAATCTCTCTTACGGATGCAAGAAATGGATATCTACTAAACGCCTATATTTATAGTGGTAAAGATTCGGATGGACATGATTTACCCGGCGATCTGAAGACGTACTCTAAGCCAACCCAAGCTGTACTTAGGCTCGCAAAGCCAATAATTGCCACAAATCGAAATATAACAGCCGATAATTGGTTTTCTTCGATAGAGCTAATAGATGCACTGAAGAAAGCAAAACTCACTTATGTAGGAATTCTAGAGAAAAACAAGAAGGAGATTCCTCCAGAGTTTCTTCCAAAACAAACAAGGGATGTAGGCTCATCTCTATATGAATATACAAATAACATAATAATGTTATCTTATGCGACGAAGAAAAATAAAGCTGTTATACTAGTTTCTTCTGTTCATCACCAAGAGGGCACTGATGATGGTAAACCAGAAATAATCTCCTATTACAATAATACAAAAGGAGGTGTGGATAGTCTTGATGAAAAATGTAGTATTTATTCATCAGGTCGAAGGACAAGGCGATGGCCGATGGCAATATTTTTCAGAATGGTGGATATTTCTTCTGTTAATTCCTATTTACTTCATCAGTCATACAGAGATAATCCGAAGCTCACCAGATATGATTTTGTTAAACAATTAGCAATGCAAATGGTTAAACCTGAAATGGAACGCAGATTACAGAATCTTCGCATTACACGTGAAGTCAGGATATGTATTAGGAGAGTGATGCAAATAAAAGAAGAAAGTAATGTTGGTGAAGAAGAAAAATTTCAAGTCAGAACAGCATGTAGAAGATTCCCTGCGAGTAAAAGAAGAAAGACATCTAATTTCTGTATTGTATGTAAAATTCCCATTTGTATGGAATGCACAATAGTACATTATTATACAAGTTTAATAAGAGGGCATATTGTGGCACGAGAGGGATTGGAGCACGACTCGCGCAGCGAGGAGTGCTCCAATGTAACGAGTGCCCCACAATGCCTCTTATTAAACAAGAATAATATACTATTTTTTCTACTTTGGTTTTAGTTAAGGAATTATTTCTAAAATAAAATATATACCTAAACCTAGTGAGTTTTATCTTTTAACATTTGGCAGCACTAAAAACATTTGATCCTTTCGAACGAATTTAATATTTGACATACGTATTTCTACGGCGATTTCAATAGTTCATTTTAAAACATATTAAATCAAGAATATTACTTACACACCTCCAAAACTAAGGGAGGTTGCCAAGGGTGCGATAAACAAACTATTTCCACGTAAGTTGTAACCAATTTAAGCTTAGAAAATAATGCAACGACTAAATGATAATCGAAATTTAAGGTTATTTTTACATTTGTTTCTCAATCCTCGTGTCAGGCATCGATCGACGCTAATTAAAAATCCACACCGAATTAACACACCGACTCAAGCGGCTCTTTTTCGCCGCGAATGAAACATGCATTATACTCTCGCTGTTTCTTCCGTGATATTCGTTTTGCAAACAAAGTGATAATACATATAATAAATTACAAGCTTTCCTCTGTGTATGTTGTTTTGCCTAAACGTCGTCACCGAGAGCCAAGTGAATTCATGCGTCCGGCCATTGTCACCGGATTCCTACATTTTCCATGCGGATAAAAAGTGAACAATATAACGCCTCCGTTTTCTTTAACCTTAGTGGTACTGGTGGCGAACTCCCCAATATGCATTCGAACATATTCAGTGTGTAACGCATTGCAACGTTCCAATTATCCTATGAATTAACGGCAATTTTACATTTTGATGTCGACATATGTCACGTTTAAGTACTGCCAATCGCGACAACTAAAATGTTACCACAAATAGTTTAATAATGAGCAAAACTGTAAAATAAAAAATCTCATTATTAAACTATTTTTGATATAACAAAAGGTCGATTGTTAAACCAAAGTAGAAAATAGTATATTATTAAACGAGTAAGAAAGTTGGCCATTGCCACGAGGATAAAGTTTGGAACACGAGCCGTAGGCGAGTGTTGCAATTTACCCGAGTGGCAATAGCCAACTTGCTATTACGAGTTTAGTACTATACTTTTTCGCATCAAATTAAATATTTACCTAAAGATTTTTCTGTTTATATTAAATTATAACGAATAATTTTTCGATTTGGAAATTGCGGCAGTTCGCTGACAACAGACAAATCGTAACCATAGTAACAACTAAACTGTTGAGAAAGTAAAATCGTCGTCATGTCATTGGCTGAAACCTCTTGGGCAATGAAACCGCCATCATTCGATTGGACGTCACCTATTGGGCAATGAAACCGCTATCATTTGATTGGACGTCACCTGTTGGGTACAGGGCCGATCCTAGACCCTTGGCTGCTCGCGTGATGAGTTGGCCGCCCCCTCAAGTGAAGTAAAACATTTCGTATTTAAAATTTGTCTGAATTGTTAGAAGAAATGACTAAAGAATTTGCAAGTAACCCGGGACTGCCAGATGTATTTTTGCTTTGTAAAATTCTGGATACATTGACAGGGAGTATTTTTCTATTAAATCAAGTTGAATGGTGAGGGAAAAAAATAATGAATCGAACGGTTGATAGCTTAATCAATCAACTATGTTCGTATAAAATGGCCTTAAAGACCAAGGGAGCTGGATCCACCAAGCAGGAAGCTTGCAATCATCGAAGAAGTCATCACAGCAACGAAGTTCAGTCGATGCGAAGAAAAATAAAAAACTGCAACTACTGCAGGAAGCCCAATTACATGGTTAAAGTGTGCAGGAAATGGATTGCAGATAGCCGTCCTCCGAAGCCTAGTAAACTGGAGTCCGACACAAGTAAATATGATACTTATCACTATTAGCTCAACTGAAACAGATGGTGAGTGGTCGAGATGCAGGGATGACAATGGCGCGATAAGCCATATTTTAAATGGTCAGATTTGCTTTAGAACGTTCGAGTCTTTTTCAACTGAACCACAGCAAATGATGAAAAAATCGAAGCCATTGGAATACGTGAAGTAGAAGTTGGGGTAGCAATCCACGGAAAATGGTACAAAATTACCTTGGCTAATATTTGATCAATCAAGAGAAATCTGTTCTCCGTGCTTGCAGTCCAGGATAAATACTCGGACAGCCTATTCATCTTCATCAGCTGAAGTCTACAACTTCCTAGCCAACAATTGGAGGGAGCTCGTCGTGAGGAACTGTTCAATTTGGCGGGGAGAAGTTCGAACCCTATCAGATGAGGTCAATGCAGTAAGCAAAAGAAACTTGCTACAGTTGTACCATGAACGATTCGGAAGGAGCTTGACATGAACGTAGAAATGCATAGTGAACTGTGTGAAGGTTACATTTATGATAAAGCTCATCGAGCGTTCGTCACGAGGTCCAGAACTACGGAACCGGGAGAGCGAATTCGCAGGGATGTTTGCGGTCCTTTTCAAGAATCAAGGTCTTGATATCGATATTTTGTGCTTTTCAAGGACGATTACAAAAATTCAGGACAGTTAATTTTCTGCTGCAAAAATCCGAAATTGCTGAAAAACTGAGCCAGTTCCTAGCTGAGGAAGAAACAGTCTGGAGCTGCTGAGTGACAATGGTAGGGAGTTCGACAAGAAACAGATCTGGACCAGTTTACACAATAATATTATTCAACGTCTTATAATGCCCTCCACTCCGGAAAAAAACGGGTACAGTGAGAGAGAAAATCGTACAGTGGTGGAAACTGCTAGAGAAATGATGCATGCGCATGAAAACATTCCTCAGGCACTTTGGGCCGAGATGATACGAACAGGTAGGTACCTGCATCCGTAATAGGACAGGGCCTAGAAAACTAGGTTTGAAACATTGGTTCAAATTCATGTATATTCTCGAAGGAGCAAAGGACGACAATGGATCCAAAGGCCATTAATGGAATCCTCATCGGTTATGATAACGACGCTGGACACAGTATCTACAGTGAAGAGGAAAACAAGCCCTGCAGATCCATCTTTAAAGAAAAATTGGTGGAAAACGGGGTTATTATACCCCCAAGAATCAACGAAGCGGAAGAGACTGACCTGAATGACAGCAAATCCCGGATTGAAGAAAACGAAGAAATAGAATTCTGGAAACCCGATGACAGTGACAGTGATTGAACAATTTCAGAAATGCCGAAAATCAATGAAGAAGAGAATGCTGGTGAGACTACGCGGAAACTTCGTAACCGAGTGAATCTTATAGCTCCACAGAAATTCCTGGATTATGTGATGCTCACCTCGACGACCTTCGAGAAACCAGACACCTACAATGACTCAACAAAGTAAAAACAAGGCCAGATTGGTGATCAAAGATTTTTCGTAAAGAAGAGGAGTAGATTATGATCAAACCTTCAGTTCAGTTCTTGTTGAACATCGACTATTCCAGTGCTACTCATTGTCAGTGTTGATCTAAATTCTAAAACAATACTTCTCGCGATTTTACGATCAATTACATTTAAAATATCTAATGTTTGACCGATCTCATTTTCAATAGAAATGATGGTTAAATTAGCAAATCGCTCTTGTGTTATAGTTGACCATAAATCATTTTTAATTAATTTTAATTTAGAAAAACTCCTTTCGCCGGAAGCCACAGTTTATTTATTTTTTATTTATTTGTTTATTAACGGATAACTCCATTTACACTGAACATTAATATTATTTTAATTACAATGAAGGACGATAACAAACCATAGAACTAAAGCTAGATTAAAGAGACTGCAATAGCGATACAGAAATAACAGTTTGGTACAACATCAGGGATCACATATTGACAAGTTAACGCATCTTAGTTGACATTTAAAAGATGAAAGGTGAATGTTGAATATAACAATATGATTATATTTATCCAGCAGAATATTAAGAAATCGTAGTATTCTACATAGGGGATTGCATAGGCCAAAGTTGGTTGAATGAAATTTTTGGCGAAATAAATGTTTTGATTGTGTAGTTATTCCGGACGGGGCATTGAAATCAATGGTTTCAAGCAAATCAGGGCAGTCCAAAAGGCCATTAATAAGTTTGAAACCAAAAACAGTTATCGGTATTGTTAAAAATATTTTTAGACTAATACTGAAATTTAAAAAACAAGGAACTAAGTCTTGGCTAATTAAATGATTTAAAATTTCTAATGGTTTTAATTGGGAATGATTAGGAAATAGTTCTTTAAAAAAATAACAATTCTTTTAGGAGTTCGATTCCACAGCTCAGAACGTTCGCATATCAAATTAATAGCGATGCCCAAAATTTCAAAAGAAAAGTGAATTCAAAATTTCTCTCTAGGATCCAAAATACTTTCATCAGCGATTTTTTTTCTACGAACTTCAGATGCTTTGTGATACTTCTGTTTGTTTGGCAAAGTTATTACCCCGTCAGAAATCGGATACACTTCCGACAGGAGTCCAGGCAACCGGCCGCTATTTCGGGGCGCTCGGATTAAAATTTACAGATTTCGAACGCCGCGGACCCTCTATTGGTGGTCCGCTTCGCAGGTTTCGCCGCCTATCCCTAACCGCCGCCCGTATGCCATATACGCTCTAGCCCCTCGGTAGGATCGGCCCTGGTTGGGCAATTAAACCGTTATCATGTGATTGGACGTCACCTGTGGAGAAAATGATTCGGTCGAATAATGGACAACTTTCTCAATCAAAAACGATTTCACAACTTTTATATTATTTAATAAGATGCGAAAAAGAGAGTTTGTATAGACCTGTGCTGCTTGAGAAACACGTAAAAAACAGGTTGCAGTTATTTAATTTGTAAGTTATTTTCATAATATTACCTGTTATTTTATGTTTATTTAGGTTTATATTTACCTAATAAGTTACAACTTAAGGATATGTCAAAAATGATGTAAAAAATGCATTCCAAATAAATTTGCTTCCTGATTATACATTGTTTTAGTATAAATCTGTTAAAACATGTAGACACTAAACATTTAGTGCTAAAATAATATTATTTTGTCACAGTTGCAAATATATTGATTTTTGACGTTATTTTCCATTTTCTTAATACGGGTCATTATGACCACACGTCTGTCCTGGCGTGATATTGTTTGCACGTCTGTGGTTACGGGTTAATTCTTCATTAGATTCAAAATAATCCTTCAACTTCGATAAGGGCTATAGCAGAAGAAATGAATGTATCTCGTCAGGTAGTGTGGAGAGTCTTGAAAAAAACATAAGTATCGCCCCAATTCAAATCACGCAAGTTTTACATCCAGGAGACACTGAACGAAGAGTAACGTTTTGTAGGAACATCATGACGCTGTTATTGCAAAATCCCCATTTTCTTTCATGATATTCACGGATGAGTGCAAGTTCACCAACACAGGCATGTTCAATCGTCACAATGAACATGTATGGTCCGTTGAAAATCCACACGAACACAAAGGACGCGACCACAAGCACGTTTTGGTCTAAATGTATGGTTTGGTATATTATTCGATAAGATCATTGGCCCGTACATTTACGAAGACAATTTGACTGCAGATGGGTATTTGCATTTTTTAATGACTTACCTGACCGATTACATCGATGACAACATATGCGTCAACAGTGTTGCCACACGTTCGAAAACGAATTACCGTATCCGCGTACTCTGAATTACCGTACTTATTAATAAATTACCGTGCATACATGTTAGATGTGTTAATTTATTAGGGTATATACGAGAAATACACACGTATAATGATGTAAACTTACGATTTCAGAGGTGAAGCGAAGGTTTTCTAAAAAAATTTTTACCGAAAATATCACATAAACAACGTTTTTTTCGCCCTTTTATAATCTCGTTCTATTACATTATTTCGGGGATTTACACATTTTTCTACGAATTTGTTACATAAATTGACGCTAGATGGTCCTATCTGCTAATATAATGTCAACTATCGGGGCGAGATAGATTTTAATACTTCCCATAGGCAGTGTTGCCAGGTCAGCGGAAAATTCGCTAGATCTGGCGGTTTTTGAATTAGCATTGCGGAGTAATTTTCGTTTTAGCGGCTGGCGGATTTTCTAACGGAATTGTATTGGATAGTTGAGAAAACTAGCGTAATTCAATTTAAATTTGAACTTTATTTTCGAAACGTATATTTTATAAGAGAAAAAGCACTAACATTAATTTAAAAAAAAATAACTCCCGGAAAAATTATTACATTTTCGAAAAATAAAAGTACATATTCTGTGAGTATTCTAAAATATTTGACGAACTCTCATCACATCAGACCTTATTTTCTTTTCGATTTTGGTTTTGTTTAAGTGTTCAATAACTTAAAACATTAATTTTCAAAAATTCATAACTAACACAAATATTGACTACGTTTTAAAAATCAAGATTAATTTTAAAGGTAAATGTATTATGATTGCATCAGAGTTTTTTTATAGAATTCAATCATAGCGATATGATTTTTTTTTCAAGTTTTTCCTTGTTTAAAAATTGAAAAAAGTGACACATTTTCAAGTTAGTTTTAAAGGAAGATACATTTGTTATTTATCCATGTTACAGTTTTCTTTCTGAACACATCGTTTGCATATTTTTACAACCTGTAAGTTTTTTTTTTATATCTGTTATGACTCATTTTTTTAAATTTATTGAAACCACTTATTTATATTATGTATATTGACGTGTATAAACCCATTGTTATTGACACATTCAATAAATTAAATTAAATAGATGTTTTGTGATTATATGAAAAAAAATCGATTTTTTGTGTTCAACAACTTTAAATATTAATTTTCAAAAATTAATCTCACGCAAAAATTGACACATTTTCAAAAGTCTAAGTTGATTCTAAAGGCAGATATTTTGTGAATATACTTACTAAAATTTTTGAGAAATTCTGTATCAGTTTTTGTTTTGTAACTTAAAACGTTAATTTGCAAAAATTCATAACTTACGGAAAAAGTGAAGCATTTTCAAAAATTACAGTAAGTTTTAAAGGGAGATGTTTTGTGAGTGTATTAAAAAATTGATTTTTTATTCAAATCTTTGACAACTTTAAATATTAATTTTCAAAAAGTCATAACACGCATTTTCAAAACTAAAAGTTAATTTTAAAGGTAAATATATTATGATTGCACTAAATGTTTTAAGGGATTCAATCATATCAGTATTTTTTTCTATTTTTTCTTTGTTCAAATATTCGATAAATTAAAAAAAAACATCATTTTTCAAAATTTATAACTCACGCATTTTCAAAAATTGAAGATAATTCAGATGTTTTGTGAATATACTATTTTTTTTTTTATTTTTGATAAATTCTAGCATATCATGTAATGAATCAAGTGTCGGAAATGACCATTTTAACTGCCAAAAATGACAATTTTCAACTGCCAAAAATGACAACTTTCCACTGCCAAAAATGACAATTTTCAACTGCCAAAAATGACAATTTTCAACTGCCAAAAATGGCAATTTTCAACTGCCAAAAAGGCCAATTTTCAAGTGACAGAAACGACTATTTCTAACTGCCAGTAATGACAATTTTTAACTGCCTAAAAGGCCAATTTTCAAATGTCGCAAACGACCATTTTTAACTGCCAAAATTGACGATTTTCAAATACCAAAAATGACAATTTCTAACTGCCAAAAAAGACAATTTCAACTGCCAAAAAGGCCAATTTTCAACTGCCAAACGGGCCAATTTTCAACTGCCAAAAGGCCAATTTTCAAGTGTCGAAAACGACCATTTTTAATTGCCAAAAATGACAATTTTCAACTGCAAAAAAGGCCAATTTTCAAGTGTCGGCAACGACCATTTTTAAAATCAAGGTTAATTTTAAAGGTAAATGTATTATGATTTCATCAGAGTTTTTAAGGAATTTCAATAAATCTAATTTATGTGGGATGGGTGTTGTACTTCTCACAATTCTATTCTCTCCACTACTCCCAACGCTCTTAACAGAGCGGCCATTGCTACCGCGCGATAAATTTGTCGAATTAAAAACGAGGTAAAAATGCTTTTATACAGGGTGAAAATTACGGTACATTTGTAAATACGGTTTTAACATTTGGACCGTATACCGTACTTTCGCTCAGAATACCGTACAAGTACGGTAATTACAGTACGTATGGCAACACTGTGCCTCAACCGCCTAAATAGCCTTTGGTTCCAGCAACACATAACGCTAGAAGAGTGTCTGATTACTTGTCTCAAATATTTCCCGACAGAGTTATTTCAAATAGTGGGGACGTACGTTGGCCGGCACGTTCGCCAGATCTTTCTCCATTAGATTTTTATTTATGGGGAGCTATGAAAAACATAATTTATAAATCTTTACCCACCGATTTCAATGACTTGCGAAGAAAGATCATTACAACTTTAAGGACCAAAATAAGAAGAAGGGATGCTTTAAGAACAATACAAAATTTAAAAAGACGCATACAGCTATGCTTGTAGATGAAAGGTGAGCCAAAGAGGATTATATAAAGAGTGGCAATGTAATGGACTGATTTTGGATCCAGTTTTAGAACCGAGCCTCTGGTTTCCGGATTCGGTACTAACTAAGAACAGAGAGGGAAGGATTGATAGTAATTCCATGTCTGTCGCTCCGACTGTTATTGGTGGACTAATTTCATATTTGTCTTACGTTCACGGAAGGGGATGGTTTCACTGCCAATCATCAGCGGGGTGTTATCTCTCCCATTATTTTGCCAATCACGGATTGGGTGAGCCATTCGAGCACCTCTAATATTTTTTTTAAATTTATTTATTTCTCATGCTCTAATTTCATCCTATGTTATGAATTTGAATAATAGTATTCTATTTTTCATATCGTATAATGAAATGGTAATAGAAAACAATAAAAAAACAAGATGGCGCCCATAAGAAAAAAACGTTGATGATGTTTCCCGAAAATCGAAACGTCGAATTTTTATTATTATATCACCACGTTATAGAGCATACAAAGTGGCAATGATAAAGTGTCAATTGTTTTGAAGTATCTCTATAAATAGTCTAAATATAAAAACATTTTTTGAAAATTTCGATTTTTTTCGGATATATTCGGAAGTAGTCGGAATATTTTATGTTTCAAACTCCAGATCGGGCAATTTTGCCCTAATTTAACCGACCTTCTATCTTTTCAAATAACCGAGATTCCCATGCTTGAGCTTCAAAAACGGACACCCTGTATTCATCATTCGGTAATTCATCAATTACAAAATAGGAGTAGGTAAAATATTATAATACATTTAAAAAAACAGGTGTCAAGAAGTTACATTCGAATATACAATTAATAAAAAATATAGATTAACTTCAATGCTATATATTGATAAAGTACTTACAGGACATCTTGTGGCCATCGTATATTTAGCTTTTTAAGTATCACCAAAGAAAAAAGTTCAGGCTCCTTGAAGGTTAATATATGTCACCTTATATATAATTAATTCTTTCCGAGAGGAACATAGTGCGTATAGCATCTAATAAGACTCTATACTCTTTTGGATCAACAAAAAGAAGCCTTTATAAGGGCAATTTAATTCGCTTATATCGGATGCATAATACAGCAACTGTTATACACTGGATACCTTAGATTTAAAGATCTAAAGTTAGATCTAAAGATAATAATAGTCGTTCCAATTTACTTGCCAAAATTAAAAATTATTGATGTATCCAATAGTAATGGAAATGGCCGAAGATATTCGCATAGGAATTCAGTACGCGGATAGGTTAGTACTTATTAGTATGTAAGTATACTTACAATATGGGAAGTCCTTCCCTAAATTCCACGATATGTATATTCTTTTTTCTCATTATTAATTTTGACATTTTCTGAATATTATTACTATGTATTTTTTATAATTTCAAAGGTTTTTTATAATAATAAATCAAAATGACTTTGTACGTTAAAAGAAAGAAGGTGTTTACAAATAATATTTTTTGTTCAGAAATAAGTACTTCAGTAGATTTTGCAAAAAAAAAAATAGATATTGTGGCGTCGCCCTGGCCGCGGATCATAACCAGGGAAATGAGATAAAACAGAGAAAACATAATTATAAAAATTATACACACACGAAAATTCTCTGTACCCTAAAACCCAAATAAATTGGAGAATCAAGCAAAAGTAGCCTTAAACTATACTATCGCGCTACAATATAATTAACGTTTAGGTAAACACTTAGTATAATAGATTGGAATAAAACACTTTAACTTTTTTATACCACTATATTTTATTTATGTGACTAGTTTCGACCATTCACTGGTCATTTTCAAACATAAACTTATGTTTGAAAATGACCAGTGAAGTAAACGCCGCCAACATTAAACACTTAGTATAATCTTTATATGTATTTTATATCTGTCCTGTAAATTAACTTGTAAGCTTTCATAGGTTGTTGCTGATTTCAATTTTATTTTAGGGAGCTTTGTATAGTGGTCTTGGATCTATGGCAATTATGTCATATATCATCATTGGTTCTCAATTACACAGGGCAAGTGGCTTTCAGTATCCACCAAAACCATTGACGACTGCTGGATGCAATGTCACAATAACATCAACGGAATCTAAGGCAATGTAATTAAAATTTCAAACTGCAATTACATCTAGATTAAAATGCAATAAAGGAACTCATTGTATATTTTAGGACAACTAAATTGGCAGCGATTAAAAAATTATATTCCTGTCCTTTCTTCTTCAAAGACCTTTGATATTTGCCATCATTAGTTGCGCTCCCCCAATAAAAGCACCATTTCGAAGTAAATAAGATTGACCAAACACAGAGTTATTGGTCAATGTTAAAAACTTTAATATGATATAATAGCATTGCTTCTAAATAGATAGAGAGAAAGCGTCTATTTTTTTTTAATTCTCAATCGGTTTCTACAGCATTATCAAGAGACTTTTAACAATGTTTCCATTTGTTAGGTTACGTTCGATATTAATTGAACATTATTTCATTAATAATCTTTTATTTGCATCAATCACATAAATTATAAGCAATACATATTTTTTTCTTAACCTTGTTTTTTCGTTTTAATTTCTTTAATAATCGTTACCATGTTCATATCCTCTTTTATTTCTATGTTCCACAGCACCTTCAATGCTCTCACCATTCCTCTTCTTCTGGATCTGGTGTTAATTTTCTTCATTCTTCTAACGGACAATATCTGCTTCCTCGCTTTTTACTTCCCCACCGATACCTCGCTAATAATATTTCTTGTTAAATGCCCTTTTCCTTCAAGTATTTAAACTTTTCTAAATTTTTGGTTATTATTTATTATTATAGATTGTATCTAGCTTTTCCAACGTTCTTTCAGAATCATCTCAACCACTCTGTATTATGTTAAAATACAAGTATCAAAACCATTAAAGTGAATTTGATTAGATTTCCTGATGTATGAAAAAGAAAGTAATTTATCAACAGTAGAAAATTTGTAAAATGTTAACATAAATGTTAAATAATGAATAATCCTTAGGCTGAAAGACCTTTAGTCAATCGCCTGTTTAGGTAATTTGTAAAAGTGTCTTGATAAATGCATTCTCTCTCTCTCTCTCTCTGAATAATGATTACTATGCAAAGCTCTTACATTCATATAGTATTATGAAATAATTATTTTTGTTTTAGATATGGCGAAGAAGACGTTTTCTTTCTGTTCAAAATAAGCTATTACTACTACACCATATGTGGCACATTGCTGGTATTTATAATTGGAATTCCTCTTAGTTGGCTTACTACAAAAGAAGATGACCCAGTGGTAGACAGGGATTTAATCAGTCCTATTTCGCATTGGATGCTCAAAGAAGAAAAGAGCAAGGGCAAATATTATGATGTTAAACATGCGCTAACAAAGATTGTACAACAAGATCGTAAATAATTGTATTTTGTATAAATATACATATTTTGTATCCTGCAAAAGTTTGATTTTGATTTTGGGACGCAATAGTATGCATTTGAGCGGGAAAAACGCACCGGGGGGCGCCTTCGCATATTTCTCATATACGAAAATACAACGTTGCCACATGTAATGAAATTATGATTTTTTTTTTTATTTCGATATGGCTTACGTCTGGCTTTGGTATCCATTACCATTGGTCATCAAACAAAGTTATAGTGATTTTTATTTTTATCCAAAACTTGCATACTACATTTATACTAGGAATCCGACAAGGAATAACACGTTTCTCGCCTAGGGGCTCATCAAGGCATTTAATATAACAAACAACACTAAGCCACGGTTGATGGGATTCCCACACAGTATAAAACATAGAAAATAACTTTCAAGTTTCTTACAATCATAAACAATTATCGTGGATGATTAAATTACCACGTGAATCGATTTGAGGAACTCAAGAATCTGATTAAAGACGAAGATGTTATTAGATTCTAGTATACTATTGCAGTTAAGAGGCAGGATCAGCCTAGGGGAGATTGAGTCTAGTAATATTCTTCTTTCTGTATTATATATTGACAACATAATAATATGTTCTAAAGTCCCACGTTCTCCGCATTCACAAAATGGGTCGTTTCTCTTTTCAATTTTATATAGATAAAATGGACACAATCCGTGATTGCAACGTAATCGTGATATAGTTTTGACCAAAATTTTAGGAGAGGGTCCATATTTTGGAACCATAGTTTCACTAGGACATAGGGTGTTAAGTTTTTGTAGAACTTGCCTTTATTGCTGTTCTGATAAAATTGATTGAATTCCTGGTCCATTTGTTTGTACAATGTATTAAATAGGTCAAATGGCACACTCTGATTTTTATTAGCACCTTCCACAAACATAATCCATTTAATAACTAATACCTTTGTTAGTGCATTAGTGCACATAAGGATATATTAGAATATTGTTGCTATTTCGTCCGTCTTTTGCCAGTCTATCGACTGTTTCGTTGCCACTGATACCGACATGACTTTTAATCCATACCAACTTAATCTTACCCTCAAAGGAATTAACACATTTTGAGCGGGCAGTCTAAGAGACGCAACTATGTTGCGTAGCGGGCGTAATTTGCGAGGTAGCAAAACAGGCGCGTTTAAAAATGAAGTAATAGATTCGGAAGTAATGGTTAGATTTTAATACATTTTGGTGAAATACTACTTACAACTATACTCAAGTCTATTTTATCAAAAGTTAGGTAATTGAACGAATCTGTACATGTTATTCAAAAAATTAATCTATATTAATACATTTGCATTTATAAACCAGCATAAATAAAAATGTCTCATGTAATAAAACTTTGTACTTCTTCTTTGAATTTGGATTTAATGTTTTAAAAACTCTAAACGCATTAAATAGAGCACAATTGATAAGAAACATCACAGCTCTTTTGGTCCATTTCTTGGTACGACGTACAATCGAGTAATACGACAAATATTGATCGGTGCGATCAACACCTTTCATAAATTTATTGTAATCAACCACTCATATTGGCTTCCAAATTCTTTCTTTTGTTACCCAATCAATATTATGGCTTTCTACAAAATCGGCTGAACGTATTGTCGAAATCATTCGGACGGGTTTTTTTTTTGATTGCCAACATTGTAATAAAATGTTTTGCCTGCGACGAAACATAGATTCCCCCTTTTTTAGTTTCGCATTTTTCAAACAAAGAGGAAGGCCTCTGTTTGTGCGAATAGTGCCACAAATTCGGAATTTATGTTTCAAAAGTATTTCACAAGTGTCAACACTATTATAATAGTTATCCATATACAGTGCGTTTTTTATAGATGCGCCATAGGGATTTACATGTTAAAATTTGTATGCCTGTTAGTAGTTTTCCTATTGCGAATTTCAGTATCATTTTTAGTACACTTTAAGTTTACATTGTCTTTCACAACTTCTAATAGTTTTTATAATAAAAAAATTGTAAATTTTAAAGAAATTAAAGAAAATATTTTTCGGTGCTTAATTATTATTTGTTTTATTAATAGGCGCGTTTGTTGACAGTCAACAATAAATAACTTACAAAAGTAGTAAATACGTATTAGAATATGAAATACAACTTAATAAAAAAAATAGCTCTAGAAAATATTTAAATTTATTCGCTTCATAACAAATATTCAAATTGTTTGCCGTAAGAAGCTAAACAGTAGCCTAGTCTATCTTGAAAATGTTTTATCGCATTTTGCAAGTACCTAACTCCATTGCCTAATTCCATTAGAGGCTTCGACTATTCGATCTGTTAGTTCTTGCAAATCTCGCGGCCTGTTTCAAAT
This sequence comes from Ocypus olens, assembly GCA_910593695.2. NCBI lineage: Eukaryota > Metazoa > Arthropoda > Insecta > Coleoptera > Staphylinidae > Ocypus > Ocypus olens. The sequence goes on from OU343056.1 coordinate 34,313,971, forward strand.
GTTATCAAACACTTTTGTTTCGATATATCCCCAATAAAAGAAGTCCAGCGGACTCAAATCACAACTTCGTGCTAGACCTACTGATGAAAATAAAATAATATTTAAAAACAAAACTAGTCAAATATTTTCTTTATTTTTTTTTTTTATTTACGATTTCTAAATCGAAGAAGTTGTTAGAGACAATTCAAACTTCCAGCATACCAAAAATGATACTGAAATTCGCAATAGGAAAACCATTAACAGACATACAAATTTTAACATGTAAATCCCTATGGTGCATCTATAAAAAAACGCACTGTATATGTGATGCCATAAGTTCAAATATGGCTGCAGAAGATTTAAAATTGTTTGTTGTAATCGGTTTCCTTCTCCACAGAATATGCGAAAATTACAAATGTAGCCGGTTTTACCTTCACAAACCATTCTAACAAGTATTCCGTATTTTGTAATTTTTCAAGCATTGTAAACTTTGAAGGATAGACGACCTCTCCATGGCATAATGCTTTCATCTAGGGACAATTCTCTCAGCGGCTTGTAAACTTCTTGAAATTTAGGTAAAAAATAAGAAATAATAGGACGGATTTTTTTAAGGCGATTACTATCATCTCTGTCATCATTATTTGAAAAATACCATGAATACCATATTTGTCGAAATCGGTCCCTGCTCATTACTTGAGCAAAAATTGGAGTTTGAATGGTTTTATCTGTCGACCAATACTCATCCCTCGTGTCTTTGCGAACTCTGCCCATTAGCAGAAGTAATCCGAGCATTTTTTTCAGTTCCATCACAGACACATCTTTCCACTTTAAAGATTTTGCACTATTTCTAAATAACTGTATATTTTGTACGTAATATCGATTGGTTTCTGTCACCATATATTCAAATGATTCGTCCCTAATAAATAGTTGAACCACATCAACTACACTATCCGAATTGTTTGGCATCACAAAAACCCCACTTTGTTCTGAGAATGGTTCGATAATTGGCACATTATCATTGTCTGACCAGTCTAGTACTTCATCATCACTTTCTTCAGAGTCGCTAGATTGTATTGGCAAGATTCTGCTCCTTCTTGGTCGAAACAATTCCTCGTCACTGTCGCTATAAAATTCAGGAAACTCCGCATTACTTGAAATTTGCGACAAATCATCTGCATAGACATCATTATCACTATCGCAAGCCATTGTAAAACGGTTATTCAAATTATATAATTGTAGAAAACTTTGAATTAGATGTTCTCGCATTATATAATGACTACAAACTGTTCTATTTTGAAGAGCCGGACAATTTATAAAAAGAAAAATTAATTGGAGAAAGAGCGAGAAAAAAATCATATTATTATTTCTTTTTAAACTTAAAGTATGTGTCCCGCATTGTATCGCATTTCATTTATAAATAGAACATCGAAAGAAAAAGTATGTAATCTGTGCGGAGTTAGAAAAATAAATATTGTAATAAATGTTTATTGAAAGTCAAAAAAAGTACATATCATATTTTATTGCAGGGTGATGAGCCGATATATATGATACATAAACAATAAGTACATGATTCAAACAGCAGTCTCGAAGACTAACAAAGTCCGAAAAGAAACTTTTGAAAAATTCTGAACAATATATACTGAAGGAAAAAAAATGAAACACTTGAAATTCGTGAAATTTCAACCATTTTCAAACCGCCATAACTCGGCGTATTTTCAATCGATTTTGATGAGTCTTTGAGGGCGAAAAACGTTATCTTTTTTAAAGTCATCCATGCGAAATTAAGCGTAACCCCTTCCGCCCCCATCTGGCACCCCTGTGAAAAAAAATGTTTTTCTGGAAACCATGTCCAACTTTGACGATGTCTACGGCTCAATCCACCATAAAGGCATTAAAATTTGATCAATTCCATATGTAGGACTCGAAAAACGAAGTTCCTACGGCAATTCGGCACTAATTTATGGGTGTTTTCGAACCCTTCAACCCCCGACCAAAAAAAAACACGTTTTTGGGCAAAAAAACGCCCAACTTTGGCAACTTGTACCGAGTTGGAAAAAATGTGTCGTCTCGATCCAACAAAAGGGCATTGAAATGTGTTCAATTACCTGCGCAGGACTCAAATAACGAAGTTCCTATGACGATTTGGCACTAAGTTATGAATTGTTTTCGTTTTCACGAATGAAATTTTCTTTGCATGTTCTTTGAGGTATGCACGAAAATTCATTGTTTGCGCGAAATCATGAATATCGCAATTTGTACCTTAGAACTCAATTAACAAAAAACCTTATTTTAGGTCAAAAATGAATTACTTTAACGATCTCTGCAGGGTCGAAAAAAAAGTGGGCCTAACTCACCACCATTCGTCCATTTTTCCATTCGTCCAATAAAAATAAACAAATTACACTGACGGAAAAAAATTAAACACTTGAGATTTGTAAAAATTTAGGTAATTTTCAAATGGCCATAACTCAGCTTCTATTCAACCGATTTCGACGATCTTTTAACAAATAAAAAGCAAAATGTGTCCTCTTTTAGAGGGTTTAGCCCCCACTCAAAGAGAGGGCTCTACGCCCCTTTAAACAAAAAAATAAAAAGACCACAAAATGCACTTTCTTTAAACACCCATAACTTTGTACCAAATTGCCGTAAGAACTTCGTTTTTGAGTCCTGCACCGGTAATTGAACACATTTCAATGCCCTTTTGGTGGATCGAGTCGACACATTTTATCCAACTCGGTACACGTTGCCAAATTTGGATGGTTTTTGCCCAAAAACGTGTTTTTTTTTGTTCGGGGGTTGAAGGGTTCGAAAAGGGATCATTTCAATCTGAGTTTAACCCCTTAAAGTAGAGCCAAAATGAGATTTTTTTCCCGAAAGAATCATCAAATTTGGTTAAAAAGTCGCCGAGTTATGTGCGAAAATTTTTCGAGTTCTGCATAGAGAATTGATCAGATTTTAATGCCTTTGTGGTAGATCGAGTCGACAAAATTTTTCCGTAGACTTCGTCAAAGTTAGACATGGTTTCCAGAAAAAAACTTTTTTTTTACAGGGGCGCTAGAGGGGGCGGAAGAGGTTACGCTTAAATCCGCATGCATGACTTTAAAGAAGACATTTCAAAATTTTTCGCACTCAAAGATTCATCAAAATCGATTGAAAATACGCCGAGTTATGGTGGTTTGAAAATGCTCAAAATTTCACAAATTTCAAGTGTTTCATTTTTTTCCTCCAGTGTATATGAGATCATCTTATTTACTTAAAAATCTCTTAGAATATATCAGCTTTTAACGCCAATATGTGCATTACTAGTATCTTGCCCTGTATTACATTTAAACATTTAAACATACAAACGTACATGTAAACGGGTATTTAATACCCGCCCCGCTGATAGACGACAGTCCGCGAAACGGGTACTAATACCCGTGCCCGCTCATAATGTGTTAATATGCTGTAGGATATCTGAAGTGATTGCGTTCAATTTAGATGAAAAGTTGACTTTTTTATAGAAATCGATTTACAGTCTGTTATTATTAGAATTGATGAAAATTCCACCAGGTTGAGTGTTTTGAGATATTTCAGGGCTTCCAAAATCGCAATCAGTTCCGTTGTATATACTGACATAATACTTCCTAACGAGTAGGACCTTCTTACATACTGTTGTGGATCATAATAAGCGCAACTATATCTTCCCTCCAAACACGAACCATCTGTGTATATTTTATATTAATTGACCCATCTGGAATTAACAAATTCATAAATTAACCTTTTACTGCTTCTGTGGATGTATTGCTTGAATCGTAGTTGAATTAAACACTGTATAGGCTGAATTAGGGTTTCATATGGAATAGTGAACAGTAGACTAATGTTGGATTTGACTAAGTTGGGTTCATATTGTTGCAATTCACGGCAACATACAATTAAAATTGGGGATTTCTTAAGGACCCAATACCTCGATGTCATGTCATGAATTGAGAGTTGAGAAATTTTTTGTAATAATGCAGAGTTTCTTGATATTAGGGTGAGAACATATTTTGTCCCTAGTTGTTTACGACGGATGAATAATAGTCTCTCATTGCATTCTGCAAGTAAGAAATTTATTGGTGAACTTCGCAATGCTCCAATGCATAATCTGAGACATTTATTTTGTAATGTGTCTAATTTTTTGAGGTGACAATTACTTGCGCTCCCATAGAGGACAGATCCATAGTCAATTACTGAACAAATAAAGGATCTGTAAATGAGCAGGGAAATTACAGGATCGGCTCCCCAACTACATGAGGATAACATTCTTAGGATGTTGATTCCTTTTTCTACTTAGATGATATATACGAAATATGCGCGGACCATAGTAGTTTGCTATCGATATAAAGCCTTAAGAACTTTACGCATTCACTGTGCTGAATTGAGTCACCATCTAATATAACAAACTCCCTTTCAAATCTTTGTCCAGTAAATGTGCAAAGTTGTGATTTCTTTTTTCGAGATTGTGAGACCATTTTTACTTAAATATGATATTAAAGGTTTCATTCCTTCATTTAACTTTGTAAAGCAACAATTTATGCTCTTGCTTTTTGTATATATGCAAATATCGTCCGCATATTGAATCAGCGCCAAAAATTGATTCCAAATCGTAGAGGAATAATGCATAAAGTAGAGGACTTAAAATACTACCCTGAGGCAATCCAACGTTCGAGATGCGTGGGCCAATTATTTTGCCATTTACATGTAAATATAAAATTCTATCCCTGTAAATCCGATTAATTAGATTGATAATGGTTTCAGGCAACTGTAGCCTACGAAGTTTAATGGATAGTAAGGATAGGTCTACGTTATCGTAAGCACTTGTAACGACAACGAAAAGAGCAGAGATAGACTCATTATTGACTAGTGCAATTTGAACATCGGTAACAAAAGTGCTATGAGTTGAGTGAAATCTGCGAAATCCAAATTGAGATTTTGGAAATTTACTATTAGATTCGGTCCACCATTCAATTCTGATTTTTAGAATTCTTTCAAAGGACTTTAGAACACACGACGACAGCGAGATACCTCTGAAGGATGCTGCAAGGGTTGGATCCTTCCCCGGTTTTAACAGGGGGATTATTTTATAGATTTTCCATTGTGATGGGATTTTATATACGTTAGACAAAATTTTACTAAAGCACTAGACCAACTGCTGTTTTGCCTTAGTAGGCAGATTATGAATCATAGCATAATTAATTTCGTCCAAACCTGGCGCGCTATTTGTTTTCTGATTGATGTTCAAAAAATAAATAAATAAATGTTTAAAAGTAATTCTTCGAATGTTATTCGTATATTATTCAGAAGGTGATTGTCAACGCTTGGTGAATTATTTGGAGAAATATTATTTACTGTGGCGGGAGAAAGTTTGGTCAAAAATTTTTCACACCAGTCCCCCCAATAACAGAATTTTTATTGACGTAAGGTATATTTTTAATTTTTTTTATTTCATTCCAGACTTTTTTAATTGGCGTACTCCGATTCAAATTGGAACAAAACTATGTAAATGACTCTTTTTTACTTTTTGCGATAGTCTTTATGACAATTGCTACACATTTATTATACTCTACCAGGTTTGCGATACAGGAATTGCGTTTAAACTCTTTAATAGCCTTATTTTGTTTGTCGATGGCCAACTGACACTCAGAATTCCACCATGGCTTAAATTTTGAACTTTTTTGTGGATTTGTATATTTTGGTATCGACAACTCACACGCTTGATTCATATTTGACATTAATGTGGAATAATTACACTCTTCTCCTGATGATGATATTTGATTTACAATCCCTAAATTTATTCCAATCTGCCCTGCGAACATTCCATTTTCTGTTTATAGAAATTGATTTGGCCCTTGGTTTTATATTCAGCGAAATATTAATTACATAATGGTCTGATCCAAGCGTACTATTAACTGTATTCCATGATGATAGAACTGCAACATCAGATGTACATATAGTCAAGACTATAGCCGACGGGACCTTATTTGACCGTTTAAATAACGTAGGCGAACCGTCATTGAGGAACCTTAGACTGCAATCTCCCATGGCAAATGTATTCCTCTGGCGTCAGATTTTGCATCTCCCCAACTGGAATGATGATAATTAAAGTCATCGCCAATCAAAAACGAACCCTAAATACTATTAAAAAACTTCATCCAAAGATTCTTATTAACTAATATATTGGGACTACAATAAAGCGATATAAATTTAATGGTTTTCTTGTTTTCTTGCGCAATTGATATACCAACCGAATTCACGTTGGGAATTCTAAAATAGGCGTTAAACGGTTCATACGATATACTTTTACTTAGAAGGATATAAGCTCCAGTTTTACCATTTAAATTATCATCTCTGAAAACATTGAATCCAGAGAAAATAAAATTTCTCTGAGGTTTAAGCCAAGGTTCACTAATTAAACATAAGTTTGTATCATTTTCAAACAATAAGTGTTCCAACGGACCTTTCTTATTTCTAATGGATCTTGCGTTCCACTGAATATTGTTTAACTTATCCATTGGAACGTTTTCGTTTTAAGAATCGATTAAATATGTTTTTTAATAACTACTTCTAAGTGTAAATTGTGTCTATTAACTGTGATTAAATTAAATACACTATTAGAGATTTCATTAATTAAACTAGTCGTTTGATCAATCGATGATGGTTCCGCAGTACTATGATTATTTCTGTTAAGAGCGATGCCATTAACATTATCTATCCTTGTAGAAATTATATACCTGTGTTCTTCGCGAGTTTGAATAATTCTTTGAGAATATTCCGGATCCTTTCGTTTTCGTTTCGTTACAGTTACCGATGTATTAATGTCTGGGAAATCTGTGTTATTTATACGAAAATTTAAAAGAAGATTTTTGTCTATTTATTGCATCTTGATACGATATATTTTCCGTACTCACTAAATTTTTGATTGATTTCTGTTTTTCATATTCTGGACATGACATGTGATTAGTGGAGCTATGAGCCCCCTCGCAATGAATACATTTAATCGGCACCAAACTTTGACATTCATCTGGGCCGTGATCCCCAAAACATCTAACCCAACGTTTACTTTACGATTTACAGTGCAAACTAACGTGACCGTAGCGCAAACAACGGAAACACTGTACGACCCGTTGTATATATGGTTCAACTGCACATATAACTCTAAAAATTGAAACTGACGATGGTAATTTTTGCCCTTTAAATGTTACTAAAACCGACTGCGTAGGTTTTTGAATGGTTTCACCTTGAACAGTGATGCGCCTATTTAAACGTTTTGTTTCCAACACTGTACATTCCTCGCCGAATAGTGGTCTAATATAATCAATTAATTCTGTTAGCGCTTGCGCGCGCCCCTCCGCCCCCGCTCGTCGGAGGTTTCGCTAAGGGTGCCTTGCACCCATGGTGCAAAGATTACATGGTGTGCCTAGACGGCCGCGTTCTCTCTCTAAAATCTTCCCCTCTCTCATTTGACCGATGCTCAGTGATGCAACCTTGTAAGACTACTTGCTAAACTAAAAAAAGTCGATATAACTAATTTAAATGTCTGTCGCACGTACTTTATTTACATTTTATCATATTTTTTGTATTGTTTAGTGTGCAAATAGCAAATTAAACATCTAAAACCACATTTATTAATTTTCTTACCAACCTAATTGCTTTAAATAAAAAAAGAACTTTAATGCTTGTGATATTTTAATATATCATTGTGTAATAAACTAAATATTTTATAGTGTTTTTATGTCGAAATCGAATTTTAACGTGTTTTGCAATTTATTTTCGTTAGTGTTGATTTTTATAGTTTCATTTTTCATGGTTGGCAATTGCAGCATCAACAATATTCAAAAGGGGCGTGGTACGGGAGTTATAGGCACACCATGTATTCTTTGCACCATGCTTGCACCCGCAACGGCAGACTGATAAGTACCACGGTACCAATAAGATGTATATATTCCTGTAAATAAATGTGCTATCATTGAACTTCGTTGGAATTTCTTGGACCCGCCACTAAGTTATTATTAAGCCAAACACCGCTTAACATTTTGGTCCTTCGAACCGGATCTCCAGGAAGACGGCGTATTCAAAGGGGTACATCATCGGAGCAAACACCAGAAAGTTTAAAAAAAAAGGTCAGTTCCTTTATTTCCTTTTCCTCTTATTGTGAATTGACATTATTTCACTGCATTGTGCATTTTCGCATTTAAGTCAATCTGACAAATTTAATTATTATTATTGTTTTGCGAATTATTTAATATGGCTTCTCTTGGAGACTTAAAGTCAAGAAGGGGTACATTAAGGGGAACGTTGACGCGATTTTTAAATTATACGAAAAGTCTCACTGCGGATAATGTAAATAAAGATCACGCTTACTCTCGAAAAGTACGAGCTGAAGGTTGCTTGGATGAATTTATTGAAGTTCAAGAAAAAATTCAAGCTCTTGAAACCACTGAAAGCGATGTAATAAGTGAATTTGAAGAGGCGTATTTTGAAGCCATGGACATTTATATAAGTTTAGTTGGATTGAATTATAAACCCATAGTAAATAATAGTGCAATTGTTGCTAATAATAAACAATCAGGTGAAGATTTGCCAAAAATTGAAATACCTAAATTTGATGGCAATTTAAATAATTGGCTTAATTTTTACAATGCATATAAGTCCATGGTTCACGATCATAATTCATTAAGTAAAACTCAAAAATATCATCATTTAATAAGTGCTTTACGAGGGGAAGCGGCGGAGTTAATTGCTGTGTCAGAAATAAATGATGCTAGTTATGATAAGGCTTGGAATGCACTAATGAATGCTTATAATAATCGATTGTTACTTGCCCAAGGTCATCTGGTTGCAATTTTTGATTTGCCAACCGCGACAAAAGAATGTCCCGATCAATTATTGAAAATAATTCGCGGAATATCAAAAAATATTACAACTCTTGAAGTTCTCGGACGTCCCGTTAAACATTGGGATGATATTCTAATTATGATTACTCGTAGAAAAATCGACGTAGATACGCGAAAAGAATGGGATCGTTCAATGAAAAAAGACATTTTTCCTACATTTGAGGATATATATAAATTTATAGAATTAAAATGTGCTTCATTAGCTCAAGAATTTAAAGATAATTCTTTTGAGGCAAAATTGGCCGTTGCAAAAAACTTTGTTAAAAGTTGCCCTTTCTGTAAAGTTGCTGATCATTTAATTGCTAAATGCATTAAATTTAAAAATATTAGTCAAAAAGAGAGATACGTTTTTATTAGAAATAACAAATTATGCGTAAAATGCTTAAAGCCAGCAAATCACTTGGTTAATAAATGCTTTGGTTCTAATTGCAATATTTGCAAGCGTTTCCATCATACGCTTTTGCATCGCGAAGATCCCGCGAATAACGACTCTGTCGTTGCAATGCCAACTGATATTGATGTGGGTCGTGCTCTTATATGTACGGCAGTTGTAAATGTAATTGAAAATAATGTAATCAAATCTGGTCGCGCCTTACTAGATACTGCTTCACAATCAAATTTTATTACAAAAGATTTAGTAAATAAACTTGCAATTAAATGTAAACCTATACTAATTAATGTATCAAGTATTGGAAATAGTGTAACCCCGATTAAATTTTCTGCAGATATTTTAATTAAATCTAAAGTTAATAATACAACTTTCAAAATAAAATGTCTTGTTGTTGATACAATAACTAATTATTTAATTATTTTATATTATTTATTATTATTTAATTTAATTTTAATTTACTAATTTAAATTTGAATCGTGGTTCGCTTAATATTCCAAAACAGTTGCCACTGGCTGACCCGCAGTTTGATAAGGCTGGATCAACTGATTTACTTTTCGGTTCAACATTATTTTGGCAAATATTATTGCCTGAACAAATAAAAACTCCGCTAATCTACCTGTCGCGCAAAATACTCTTTTCGGGTGGACAATCGGAGGAGGCAATTCAACAAATTTTTCCTCTTCACGGGCGCTCGATGTTACCATTCACAACAATACAATTGAAACGGGTACAGATGTACAAAAATTTTGGGAATTGGAAAATATTCCGGGCGACAATAAATCGGACAATAAGTCCGACGCGGATAAACATTTCTTCGAAACGGTGAAAGTGACCAATAACGGGAGATTTATGGTATCTCTCCCTTTCAAAAATAAATCTGTCAGCAGTACGTGTTTAGGAGCATCCCGTAAAATCGCACTTAAGCGGTTTTTTAATTTAGAAAAAAGGTTGAAACAAGATATTTCTCTGAAGGATAACTATTGTCAATTTATGAATGAATATCTTGCTTTAGGACACATGCGGCAGGTCAAAAATGTAAATGACCATTGTCTACATTACTATCTTCCGCATCATGCGGTGTTCAAAGAAACAAGTTTGACAACCAAATTAAGGGTGGTGTTTGATGCGAGTGTAAAAACGAACAACGGGGTGTCTCTTAATGACCTCCTTGTAAAAGGTCCCGTTCTTCAAGATGATTTGTTTAATATTCTAATTAGATTTAGATTGTATAAATTTGTTTTGTCTGCTGACATTGTAAAGATGTACAGACAAATATTAATTCATCATGATGATCAAAAATTTTTAAGAATTTTTTGGCTAGAAAATCCAAAGGATAAACTTCAGGTTTACGAATTAACAACCGTAACTTATGGTACTACACCTGCCTCTTATTTAGCGGTACGGTGTTTATTTTATTTAGCCGATAAATATAATGAAGTTTATCCTGAGGCAGCGTCTATTTTAAAATCAGATTTTTATATTGACGATTTAATCACAGGATTTTTTGATATTGACACCGGAATACGTGTTCGTAATGACTTAATTAATCTTTTGGAAATAGGTAAATTTACATTAAACAAATTTAATTCTAATAATAGTGAATTGCTAGTTGGATTAACCGACAATTATATTAATAATATTATAATTTTGAATGGTGGTGATAATAATAAAACATTAGGTTTGCACTGGCATGCACAAAAGGATCTAATTTTATATGAGATCCCAACATTTGAAAACGGACCTTTTACAAAACGCAGAATTTTGGCAGATACTGCTAAAATTTTTGATCCGCTTGGATTAATAAACCCTGTCGTAGTTTTGGCAAAAAAGGTCATTCAAGATTTATGGATTAAAAAAGTAGGTTGTGAAAATTATCACAGCAGGATAATGAATATTGGTCGCGTTACTTAAATGATCTACAATTTCTCAAAAATATAAAAATTACGCGTAACATTGTAAATTCAAAAAATCCAATTATTTTAGAAATTCATGGCTTTGCAGATGCCAGTCAAATTGCTTATGCCGCTTGTATATATTTAAGAGTCAAAAACAGTATTAATGATAATATTTTGACACAATTATTATGTGCAAAATCACGTCTTGCACCTTTGAAAAAATTAACAATTCCGCGGTTGGAATTGAGTACTGCATTGTTGCTTGCTCAATTAACAAATAAAGTGTTGCATAGTATAGGTGATACAATTAAAATTAAAAATGTATATTATTATTCCGACTCAACCATTGCGTTGCATTGGATCAAAAGTAATAAAGATGAGTGGAAACAATTTGTTTCTACTCGTGTGCATAAAATTTTAGAAATTACAGAGGCAAATTGGTGGCGTTATGTAAACACTAACAACAATCCAGCTGATATAAGTTGTAGAGGTGCAAGCGTGGAGAAAATAACTAATAATGAATTGTGGTGGGAAGGTCCATCATTTCTTAAAAATGAAATTATAAAAGAAGAATTATGCGATTTGTTTTCAAATTCACATATACCTGAAAGAAAAGGTCTGAAAATATGGTGTCACGCAACGTTCGTGCATGATTCAAATTTTATATTGAGATTTTCGTCTTTTACCAAACTCAAAAGAGTTATTGCTTATTCGCTGCGATTTGTACATAATTGTAAATATAGAAATAATATTTTAAGTGGTCCACTAACACCTTATGAATTAAATAGAGCAACAGTATCTATTGTTAAAACAGTTCAAGCTGAGACATTTGCCAATGAATACAATGCATTAAAGTATAATAAAACTATTAAAGCTTTAAGTCAAATTTTAACGTTAAATCCATTTATTGATGAAAACGGGGTTATAAGAGTTGGCGGAAGGCTGAAAAAGGCCAACATTAATTATAATAATAAACACCCGATTTTATTACCTGGAAATCATCATTTATCTAAATTAATTTATAGACATGTTCATTTAAACAATTTGCATTCAGGTATTCAAACCACTTTGGCAAATGTACGGTTAGAATTTTGGCCCATCGCAGCAAAACGATATACAGTGCGAGTCTCCAACTTGGAATAAATTCAGTAAATCAAAGAATGTTTATTCTTCGGAAATATGCTCAGACACATCGATTAGTATTGTAAATTGCGCTCTTTATGATGTAATAAAATTTTATACAGCGTGTCCCAAATTTGAGATATGACGTCATTGACTATTTTTTTTAATAGCAACCCTAATTTTTTTATCACTATTCTCAAAGAGTATATCAAGTTACACATGTGTGCCAAATTTCAAATTTTTTTTCCCTGTCATTTAGAAGATATTTAACAAACAGTATCAAATTTGGTGAGGAGAGTATTAGTCGTTCCATTGTTGTGTTGACTGTTGTTCACCGTTGGTCGAAAAATTATACTAACATGCCGTACTTAACTGAAACCCACAAAATCGAAATTTTAATGATGATTGGCTATGGAGATAGGACAAGAACACAAAATGAAGTTATTTATTTATTTAGAGAGAAGTATCCTGACTTACCAGCCTTATCTCAAAGTACCGTAAGCAAGATTGAAAGTCAGTTTCGGGAAAATGGGCATTTAAGAAAAACGAATAATCATCGTCAGAATGCGCTGAGTGAAGAGGTCAAAATTGATGTACTTCTCTCTGTTCAGGAAAATCATCATGTCTCCTCTAGGCAGATGGCTAGGGAACTCAAAATTAGCCAGTCTTCAGTGTCAAGAATCCTTAGAGAGCAAACATTTCATCCTTATAAAATGACAATCCTCCAGGAACTCACCGAAGATGATCCGGATAGAAGACTTCAGTTTTGCGAAAAAATGATGGATCTACTAGATAGAAATGTTCTAAAAATAGAAAATATATTGTTTTCCGATGAATCAACGTTTATGTTAAATGGTGAGGTAAATCGTCAAAATTGCCGTTATTGGGCAGACAAGAACCCACACTGGATGAGGGAAGGCCACACTCAATATCCAGAAAAAGTTAATGTTTGGGCAGGGATTGTTGGTGATCGAATTTTAGAACCAATTTTCTTTGCAAATAATCTCAATGGAACGGGATATTTACAATTCTTGGAGGAAGAGCTAATTCCGAGTTTGGCTATTTTGTTTCCTTGCCCTGTAGAAGCTGACGTCCCGAATAGAAACATCTGGTTTCAACAGGACGGTGCGCCTCCTCATTTTGCAAGGCGTGTCCGAGAATACCTGGATAATGTATTTCCACGAAGATGGATTGGCAGAAGAGGACCAGTTGAATGGCCACCCAGGTCTCCGGATTTAACACCTATGGACTTTTTCTTATGGGGGTACTTGAAAAGCAAAGTTTTTAAGACCAAACCGCCAAATCTTGAGGAGTTGAAAGAACGAATAAGACAGGAGTGTAGACTAATTTCCCCCGAAGTAATTAGAAATGTTCAAAACGAGTTTCAGTTCCGTTTAGGGTATTGTCAGTTAGAAAATGGACAACATTTTGAGCATTTATTGAAGAAAGACTATTACGTTGAATTCATTTTTCAAATTTGATACTGTTTGTTAAATATCTTCTAAATGACAGGAAATAAAAATTTGAAATTTAACACACATGTGTAACTTGATATACTCTTTAAAAATAGTGATAAAAAAATTAGGGTTGCTATTAAAAAAAATAGTCGATGACGTCATATATCAAATTTGACACGCTGTATAAAATTTTATTACAACAAAAAGAGCGCAATTTAAAATACTAATCGACGTGTCCGAGCATATTTCCGAAAAATAAACTTTGTTTGATTTACTGAATTTATTCCAAGTTAGAGACTCGCACTGTATAAAACAAACTATTCTCACATGTATAGTTTGTTACAAACATAAGCCTAGATTTCAAAATCAGCTAATGGGCAATTTACCGGAATCGAGAATTAACATTGCTCGCCCGTTTACGAATTGCGGAGTAGATTATTGTGGGCCGGTACTATTAGCGGAAGGTAAAAGAAAACAAACTACAGTAAAGGCGCATGTAGCTGTTTTTGTATGTTTTGCCACAAAACATACATGTAGAATTAGTTAATAATTTAACAACCGAAGCATTTATTGCCGCGTTTCGCAGGTTTATCTCTAGAAGGGGAAGGGTTACAAACATTTATTCCGATAACGGGACAAATTTTGTCGGTGCAAATCGAGAATTACAAGCCATTTACGACATTGTAAACAATGAACAACATAAGTTATTAATGACTCAAGCTTTCGCAAATAACAATATAAATTGGCATTTTTCGCCACCGCGCTCACCTCATTTTGGTGGGATTTGGGAGGCGGCGCACAGTGGTAAAAACGCTGAAAAAGCTGGCCAAAAGTCGAAAACAGTATTGGATTTGAATGTAACTTTGTAAATAAGGGTCTTAGAGGTAGTTGATTACGAATTTGAAGTAAAAAATATTGAATTCAAAATGACGGATCCAATATGGCGGACCAAATAACCAAAAAATCACTTGTTTTGGATGAAACTCAGTATGCCGGGGTTTTTAAAGTCGCTGATTACGAATTTGAAGTTAGAATTGTAGAATTCAAAATGGTGGATCCAATAGGCGGACCGAATTGCAAAAAATTACTTGATTTGTATGAAAGTCGGTAGTCGCGGGTCTTTAACGTCGTTGACTATGAATTTAAGGTCGAAAATATAAAATTATAAACGGTGGATCCAATATGGCGGATTGAATTGCAAATAATTCATTTTGTTAGGATGAAACTCGGTAGTCGGGGGTCTTTGGGGTCGCTAATTACAATTTGAATTCAAAAATATAGAATTCAAAATGGAGGATCTAATGTGCATAATAATATTTTCTGAAATTATAAGGTTGTGAATAGGTGGGATCACGAATTTGAGGTAAGAATAATACAATTTAACATAATTTAATAACATAATTTTAATTTCAAAGTTGGAAAGAGAAACGTAAAAATTATCTTAGTCGGAATCATCAGAATCTTCATCCGTTGGTATTAAAAGACGAATAGCTTTGGCAGAGAGGCTGGTACATTTTTTTGGTGATATTTTTCCCAAACTCGAAATAAGCGGATCCGAAGTCACGAGAAGTCTGTGGAAAACGTCTTCCATTGTTTTTTACTCTCGAACATTATCCTCAGGCGTACGCGCTTGCCACTTCTTTATTCCTAATTTATACCCAAGATGGAGGAAGCATTCGAAGAAACGAATCCATGCATGCAATTCGGATAATCCGAAGCGTAAGTTAGACTCATCTACCGTTCTTTGTTTAATAAATTCTAGGTTGTTAAATTGTTTTGAAGTAGCTCCACATAGGTAACAGCGCATTGTAGATGTCATCGATGTTACCGCATTGCAAACCTTCCCATCTATCATCGTGAAAGCCTTCTCGTATTGAACGTTGATCTCTTTTCCGTTGACAATGACCTCAAATGGAACTAGATGTTTTATTTGTTCTTCGATGTAGTTCATCTCATCAACCGTAGACTGTGCATCTTCATGAAAAAAACTGTATTCTGATTGGTCTACAAAATCGAGGATTTTCCCAAAATATTTGCTCATTTATCTCATTATTGGCCGACAGTTGTAATGGGACAATTGATGTAAGAAAAATACTTGCATCTAAACTGCTTTCATCGGCAAACTGCTGCTTGTATTCGCTCTGCCCGGAGCTACCATCACAACCCCACTTTAAAATGAGTTTCATGCTTCTTGCAATCTCCGCATCCAATGCTAGAATTAAGTCATTTTTAACCCGTAAAATCCTTTCACAAGTGTGGTCCTATAACGATTGCAATTTAACCGCTGCACTGGTCTCACTTACTGTAATCGACAAAGGATAACACCGAGTCTTAGCTTCTAGTACTTTTGGATAAGAAGGGTATATAGGAGCATTGTTGTTTTTCGATGCCATTCTAATCACCTCGTACTGACTTCTTGTCAATTTTGCTTCAACAAGTATGGAAAGTGCAGCATCTCCAGTCATTTTTGTAATAGCCGGTTTTGCGGTCAATTTAAAACCTCTTTTATATTTAGAAGCTCGCGTTGGTGATGATGTTGACAAATCTTTAACGATATGGGCAGCATCATTTGCGCCGGAAGAACGAAGACTCATCTGAGTTGCATACATTAACTCTGGTGTGCTGAGTGTTTCACGTACTTCAGCACCTCTTCTCCGTTTTGTTCGTTCACTAGCTTTTGCAAACTCTGCAGAAGGTCGACCCTGTTTAACAAATTCCTTAGAAGTTGAAGGCTGATTACTGGATTTTGCCGGTTGCCCTTCAGAAAGTCGAATAGTCTGAAAAAGTAACTGTCAATTTATTGTATATAAATCTTTATATCTTTCAACTGGCAAAACTGAATTATTTCTTCATAATAATTTTAAAATTGAATTATTTGTATTGTACTTATTGGAATAGTTATTGAAGAGAATAACCATTCTTCATTTTTCTTCAAGAATCGCTCCATTTTCCGCTGTGATTCTTGCCATTTCATTGCGATTTTAGATAAAAACTTCTTCACATTGTTCCTTGCATCAGGATGTATTGAAACTGTAGCTCCTTTATTTTCGGACAATTTATTTTCCCACAAGTATAATTGTGTCTGCAAGTTTTTTATGAAAATGGGCTTGAAGCACGAGAAAAATTTCCCTCCGTGAACATTCCACGTTGTGCATGCTTGGTTCGTCTATAAATATAATGTAATCCACTTTTGAAGTTATACGAATTGAAAAATAATATAAGAATTAATATAAGAAATAAAATAAGAATTATTATATCTCACTAAATATATCAAATTATTTGCGTCCATTTTTACATAGTAGTTTTTAGAAGAAATGGTTAAAGAAAATAAAAAACAGCACGTGCGAAAATGTCGTTGCAAACCGGCCGGCGTCGACGGGCGTGGCTGTTAAAAAATAGCATAACGAAGAAAGGCGCAGATATGCGCAGCATTTTTTTGTTTATTTCGATAGAAAACATCACTATTATCATATTGTATATTTCAACTTCGTGGGATCTCCGGGGTTCATAACTATTTTCATGATCTACGACAAATGTCTGTGTAAAATAACAATCGCCATTACGGGGTTTTCAATGAGTTATTTGGTACAAGTCGATATAGATTTATTACAACTAAATGTTAACAAACACGCTACATACCTTCCTTAAAACCGTCCATGAAGCTGATTTACAAAACACACTTTTATAAGAAAATCACAGGCACTATTAGGACTTTCGAGATTTCCGTGTTGCTCCGCGTGACTCAATGCGCTGTAACAGCGTTCACTTTGAACTATCATACCACCGCAGATATACAACCAACCGTACTCACCACTTGGAAAAGTATGCAGTAGTAGCCCCTAAATAAGATGTTGTGTACTAAACTCAAAATTGCGACTATCATTTTTTCGACTTTTGGCCAGCTTTTTCGGCATTTTTACCACTGTGCGGCGGTTAAGGGGCCCCGCACACGGACAATTGTTCAACGACTAAACTATTTAGTTGAGTTGGATACATGTTACGATTCTCCACCAACTATTATTTAATCATAAGGGCTCACCAACTGCTTTTCACTAAAAAATCGGGCTGGACGATAGTTGGTGTGTGTGCGCACTTGCATTTACAGTAATGTCATTATATACTAACCCCCATATTAAATGACCCCAACGATTTTACCTTTTTGATCCCTGGCCATTTTTTAATCGGCGATTCCATGGCGTCTCTGCCTTGTGAAAGGTTAATCGCTGTAAAAATTAATCGATTATCAAGATGGCAACATGTACAGAAGATGCAGCAGGACTTCTGGAAAAGATGGTCTATCGAATAATTGGGACAGTTGCAAAATCGCAACAAATGGAAATTTGTAAATAAAAATTGCCAAATTGGGCAATTAGTCCTAATTAAAGAGGATAACATTCCACCATCTAAATGGGCGGTTGGCAGGATCGAGCAGGTTCACCCACGAGAGGATGGAGTCGTTCGGGCTGTACCCATTATCACGCCTGGAGGAGCACAAACCAAGAGAGTAGTAACAAGGATATGCATTATGCCTATAGAGGGGTCTGCCACTACAGATTCTGATACAGAAGTTCCAGAATGAATAGGTGTTTGTGTTTCAGTTGCGTAATGAAAAGTGCGCGTAATTATCGATAACGTTCGATAAATTCCGATCGGGCGTATGAATATTTATACAGTGCGCGCCTAAAGTATGGAATATAGTCAGTAAAATCGAAATAAAATATTTTTGGAAAAAAACCTGGAACACGTCGATTTCCTTTTATAAAAATACACATTTTTGCATGAAAGTCAATTTTCAGTCGTCATTTGTTTTTGAGTAATGACGTCATCCATTTTGTTTTTAAATGGCAACCCCCTATTTGTATTCTTGATTTTGAGAGATTTTTTCATTGTCGAAGTGGAAATATAAAAATGTTGCCATCTTACATAAGAAATTTTTCGAGAAAATGACAATTGAAGGTAAGAACCCGATATTTAGAATTTTTTCAAAATGACCTTATTCCAGCGCTTGTAGCAAATTTTCCAAACAATATTGATCTTGACCTTTCATATAATACAATATGGTTTTAGCAAGACGGCGCATGCCCCCACTATGCGCGTTTTTTTGTTTTTGTTTTTTTTTTGTTTTCGAACATGTAGAAATTCTTCTTGAATATTTTCCAGGCTAATTCTGCGTATTCATCTCTTTCGTGGGCCTTTCTATCGGTCATCGCCTGCCAATCCACCTATTTGTAATGCAATTGTCAAAAAAACGCGCATAGTGCGTGGTTGCGCCGTCTTGCTGAAACCATATTGTATGTATGGAAGGTCAAGATCATTTTTGTTTGGAAAAAAAGCGATGGGACAAGTTCATTTTGCAAAAACTCTAGATATCAAGTTCCCACCTTCAATTGTCATTTACTCGAAAAATGTCTTATGTAAGATGGCAATATTTTTATACTGCCAGTTCGACAATTAAAAGATCTCTCAAAATCAAGAACAAAAATAGGGGGTTGCCATTTAAAAAGAAAATGGATGATGTCATTACTCAAAAACAAATGACGACTGAAAATCGACTTTCATGCAAAAATGTGTATTTTTATAAAAGAAAATCGACGTGTTCGAGGATTTTTTCCAAAAATATTTTATTTCGATTTTACTGACTATATTCCATACTTTAGGCGCCCACGGTATATTAATTTTTATTATGTGTTATTTTTTCATAATTTTATAGGCTTCATTATTATTAATATGTTTGTGTCATAATATTTACTTTCTATTTGTTAAATTGTTTGTTTCATGACTTGAGTTGAAGTGGGATATTTTTGTGAACGTTTATAACTTTTGTTTAATTTAAAAAAGTGGATTTTCTTGATTTTTTATTAAATATTTTCATAATTAAATTGTTTTATAAACAATCGGTAATTGTAAATAGATATTTTAATTTTTATTAAATATACGTGTTCTAAAGTCTTTATATATATTTTAATATTAGTCATTAAAAGTCAACTTTTAATCGGGGGCAGTGTGTTAGCGCTTGCGCGCGCCCCTCCGCCTCCGCTCGTCGGAGGTTTCACTAAGGGTGCCTTGCACCCGCAACGGCAGACTGATAAGTACCACGGTACCAATAAGATGTATATATTCGTGTAAATAAATGTGCTATCATTGAACTTCGTTGGAATTTC
Organism: Ocypus olens; assembly: GCA_910593695.2. Lineage (NCBI taxonomy): Eukaryota > Metazoa > Arthropoda > Insecta > Coleoptera > Staphylinidae > Ocypus > Ocypus olens. The sequence goes on from OU343056.1 coordinate 34,333,891, forward strand.
TTGGACCCGCCACTGAGTTATTATTAAGCCAAACACCGCTTAACAAATTCCTTCTCAGAAATATTCGTATCGATTCCTTTAATCATCCCTAATTTACGGACCATGAATTGGGGAATATATGAAATTATATTTTTGAGACATATGGAATCGAGCAATTTATTTGCCGCGGAAAATGTTCTTAATATATCCGTAACTCTGTTTTTCCAACTTGTCGCAATTTCAATTATTTGAGTATCTACACTGGCGAGCAAAAAATAGAGGTCACTTTAAAATTATGACTTATTTTTAGAATTTTTTGTTTTAACTTTATGTTTGCAAATTGTAAACCAAAGTAGGCGTTTGATGATACATTTTCTGACAAATTTTATCTATCTGTCAGTTACTATCACCGTGTTACAGACTTTTTATGAAACAACATCCATTTTGCTCTAATTGAAAACCTACGTTTCGTTGTGGTTTTCTTACTTAATGTTGACTTTTCTCTGCGAAACTTGTCATTCACACGGTGTACTGTACTTAACAAGTCATAATGCCTTTAGGCCCTATTGTTGTGGCAAGAATTATAGCGTCGATTGAAGATAGGCGAGAAAAACGTGAAACTGTAAGGATTGTTGGCAAAAGCCTTTGTGCTATACAAAAGGTGTATCAGAGTTACTTGGATACTGGCCTGATAACGAGAAAACCAGGATCCAGGCGAAAAAAAGTCACCACGATCAGAGATGGTAGTTTTTGGTTGTCTACAAGTTTGCGGAATAGAACAGCTTCTGCAGTTTATCTACGAAATCAACTGCATGAAGTTAGAGATGTAAATGTTAGTAAATCAACCGTTAGGAGAAGGCTTCGGGCTGTTGGATTGTCTTGTAGAACGATGGCTACAGGTCCACCTTTACAACGCCTACCGTTAGGAGAAGGCTCCGGGCTGTTGGATTGTCTTGTAGAAAGATGGCTACAGGTCCACTTTTACAACGCCTACATCGTGTTGCAAGATTGACTTTTGTCCGAAATCACCGGGCATGGACTAATGAGGACCTGGAGCAGGGTACTGTTTTCAGATGAGTCGGGGTTTTGCCTCAATGGATCAGACGGACGTCGGAAAGTGTGGAGAAGACGCGGAGAAAGATACGCTTCAGTTTGTATTGATGAGCGACTTCCATTTGGCGGTGGGTCGGTTATGGCTTGGGCAGGAATTTCTACCGAAGCACGCACAGAGTTGATCTTTACAGAGAATGGCTCCCTTACAGCTCACAGATGCATTACGAAGATTCTCGAAGATCATGTTATGTCCTTCATGACAACTATGGGCGAGCGCGGCATTTTCATGCAAAATAATGCTAGACCTCACGTAGCCAGAGTTCTCAGAGATTATCTGGATGAAGTGGGAATTTCGCGGTTCGATTGGCCAGCTCTCAGCCCGGACATGAATCCCATAGAACATGTATGGGATGAGTTGGGACGACGTCTCAGAAAGCATACACCTGCTCCAAGAACTGCTCAGGAGCTAAGATAGTTGCTATTGCAGAAATGGAATAATATCGACCAAAATATGATCGTTAATTTAATTCAAAGTGTTCCTCGTCGACTTCAAGCAGTCATTAATGCAAGAAGGGGTAATACGCGTTATTAGTGATAAGTTTTTTTTTCATTATTTTTTGTACCATATTAGTCCTAGGAACAAAAATTCGAACTTCGTCTGAACTGTAAATTCGTGATATTTCCAAAATAGGCAATAAAAACAATAAATATGCTTTACGATTTAACATTGCTTTTTTTAATTTAGTGTGCAAAACACAGTACAATTGTTTACAATTTGCAAACATAAAGTTAAAACAAAAAAATCCAAAAAAAGTCATAATTTTAAAGTGACCTCTATTTTTTGCTCGCCAGTGTATATCTCTGTGATTAGAAAGAATTAATTTTCCGATTGACATGGGATGGAGCCTGCCAAGTGAAGATTCGGTACCGGTACCCTCAAGGTACACTTGAAAGGGGCCTGTGTCTTATGTCATACGGTACGTTTGGTTTTTCTTTATTGGGAGTGTATTGATTATTTACTATTTTTATTTGTGGGATTCGCGGTGTTTTGTATTGTATTTGTATTTGTTGATTAAAAATTCGACATTGGGAACGTTCGCGACGTCCTGGATGCATTTAGAATTCGACTGACTCGGCAAATATGAAATACTTGAATTAAAATCGACGTCATTTACAATTTCCATAGCTGATGTAATGATACCCGGCGGGATTAAAATACTATCTAACTTATCTGTTATAGTTGAACTGGCTGGATTTCCCAAAGGAAACCCAGACCCCGGATCCATGATAACGATTCTTCCTTACTGTATATTTAGTACTCACTATTGTATAATACTAGTATTGAAACTACTTAATATTCGAAATAACTCAAATATTTTGTACAAATTGCTCAGCGCACAAATTCGATGTTCACTCTATGAAAGACGAATCGAGACTCGTAATGAAATCTTACGTAAGATATGTATAAAGTTCATTGGTGCAACAGAACAAGAAGTTAAGAACTACTTAAAAATAAGAGACGTATTTTAAGATTCGTTGGACAAACCGGCGATAGTATATTAAGTTTGATTAATATTTATCCACATTTTAAAAGATGGTTTCTTATTTCTAGTACACTTTCTGCAACAATAAATTGTCTGACTCGATATATTTACGAAGATTTAGTGGGCCCGTTCATGTCCAAAGATATAACTCAAGAATCGGTGAGCAATATAATAATTGAAAGAATTCTCTTTTAAAGGAATTATCTTTAAAAAAATTAAATTGATCTAGAGTAAATTTACATGTGACATTAAGTATTTAAGAATTATATGTCATAGCCCAAAACAAATTACCAATATTCATATCTCGAATTTAAGAAGGAAAGATGCATTTAGTAGTTACAACGCGAATCTGTCCAAGAATTAGTTTTAAATTTCAACATTCAAGGCCAATGTGTGAGTTCAATGTAAAATATAGGGTAATTAAATAAATAATAATCGAAGTTGCTCCGTATATAGCTGAATTAAAAGTGTGAACATGCCTCCGACAGGGATCGAGCCTGCAACCTCCAGATCTCCGGTCTGGGATGCTACCAGTTGCACCACAGAGGCCACACAGTTTCTCTCCCGCCAGAGCTGTGGTGCAACTGGTAGCATCCCATTATATTAACACTCCGTAATTCGGGAAACCATCGAATATAAAATATAGGGTTTTTCTCCGGCAAATATCCTTCAATTCTATACATTTGAAGTGTTTCAGTACAAATGTTTTTACTGAGTCAAAAGTAAAAGTCAAGTTTCCCACATTTTCATTTTGGTTTATTCTGCTCATCCACGCATAATAATCCATTATGGCAAATAATCCATTTCCAGTGGAACTTGTGAGTTACATAATTTGTAGCTCTAAAACTGTCCTGCAACTGCTTAGACTGACTTTGAACTGATTGGATAATCTTGTTGAGATTAGAGAAAATCTATATATTTCCATCAAACTCATACCAACACCCTGAAAAGTCGAATGTTTACGCGATCATTTTAGGTAACCACACATGATAGTAAAACTATTTGAAGTTATTCCACAAGATGGTAATTAAAGTTTGCCAAAAATAATGGTGAAAATTGCTATATAAAAACCCTTGGGGCGCGGTTGGGTAGCAATTGTATTAGATTTTTGACTTGCTGGTTGAGAAAGAGGCCCATTCCTTTATCATCATATCATATCATATTTATTTTCACGTAAGCCACCATTTAGATATATACAAGTTATCTATCGATCACCCGGTATACTTCTCTACCCAGTATAACTCTCCAGCCACAGACTTATATGCACCTGCGTGCATCGTCAGTAGTGCTTAGTCAGCTTCACGTTATCTTAGGTGACGCGCAGTTCGCGTAGATTAAGTTGTTATTGTATATTCCATATTCAATTGTATTATAACCGTCTTAGAGTAAAGTTGTCTTTAACCGAATAAATAGTTTTTTTAAAAAGACTTCGTGTCGCAGAATAAAATTAATTGGCGCAGTCGGTAGGATTTTCGGGAAAAAGTCCATCGAACGAATATCGATATTACGTTTTTTTTTTCGTTTTTACGATTAACCGGAAATTCTGAACGGGTCCACCAGCAGTCGAGACCAAGACGGACGCAAGGCTCTCCAAACATCGAGAAACCAATCCGGACAGTCCAGCCGCTCAATCGATGCCCACATCTTTAATTACCATCTTAGATTAATCAATAGTTCCGAATGAGTAAAATAATAGTTCTGCTGTAAGTACACTATTCTATTCACACTTGTAATTCTCTAGGTTTAACCAAATCAATTTGCGCTCTGTAAATTTGTTATTATTGTCGTATCGCACGAATTAAATTAAACAATTAAAAATGGCTCTCAAAAAAAAAAATTGCGATAAACTCGTAAATAAATTTTATTTTATTCTATAATTTTATCATGCCAATAACTCCTTAGCAACGAGTTACGTTAAGGTACCTTTAACAACACTAGTGTTGTTAAACATTCTTAATAACACTAGTGTTGTTATATTTATCTTAACGCAACTCGTTGCTATGGAGATATTGGTATACAAACATTTTTTCGCCTATAGCGTTTTTCATTAAACATTTTTCTTATTAAAAAAAAATAGAAATAGGATAAAATAAACCGTGTTGCGACACAAAAAAAAATTACTATTACAATCTTGGAGATCTGACGGACTTCCAAAATGATTACCTAATGTCAAGCATAATCGCAAGAGTTAAGGGCGAAGCCGCAATTAATATTTCATCTAGCATTATAAATAACTGGCAAGATCTGAAAAATGCACTTCTCAATTCTTATTCCGACAAACGGGATTTATTCAGTTTAAATAGCGAAATTACGCAATTAAAACAAACCCATAATGAATCACCTTTTGATTTTTTTCAATAAATTGCAGAGTTTGTTAAATCTGCAAATGTCATATTTGTCAAATCGAATTAACGATATTTTAGAGCGTCGTTATTTGTCCAATTTCTGTAGAAATAATGCGTTACGCGTACTTTTACACGGTTCACGGGATCTAATAGGCTCTCACCTAAAAGTTAAAAATCCACAAGATTTAAACGCCGCGCTTAACATGTTAACTAATGATTTTCAAATTAAATTAGAAACCAGTGTATCAACCACGTCCGGTGCAAATTAATAATTCACCGCCGAGAAATTTTAATTCACAATATAATGCAAAACCATTTGTAAATAAAGTACAACATTTGTAGCCGAGGAATTTATTTCCTTTTAATCGAAATGATAATTATAATAATAATAAATTTAACCCTTTAACTGCGGCTGTCGTCAATAAGCGATTCACATATTTTTTGCCGTTCATTTATGCCGTGAATCGCTTATTGGCGACCACTAGTAACATGATATGTATATACGCTCACTTCTATTTCTTTTGGCTCTTTTTTTACATTTCGTAGACTTTTTGTATTTATTTACATTTTATCTCGAGCGTAGACTTTGAATATTTATTTACATTATATCTCGAACATCTTATTTATGGCCACTTTTCGACCTGATTTAGCATTTGTCCTTCTAACTAAATAACTGCTGCCCTGCACATGTTATTTCAAGATAATTATTGAATTTTGGAAAATTTATTTTATGTCCTTTTTACTTTGAGTTGAAACTTGAAATGTAGTCAGCTCGTTGTGTGCGCCCGAACAGTGCAAATCGAAAAAGAAGACTTAGAAATATTGATTTTTTTTTTCACGTTGGTTCAAATGGAATAAAATTTTTCAAATTTTCAATCTTTGTTTGTTTGCGTTCAGGCAGCCAGTTTCTTGAAAACTTTTTAGTAGCTAAAGGGTTAAGTTTAACATAAATAACAATAATAATACCAACACCCATGTCCACAACGACATGTAATATAAATCATAATCAAAACCAAAATCCAAATCCAAATGGTAATCAAAATCAAAACGTTCCGACATCGATGTCAATTGCGACAGGTCGTTACCATAAAAATCAAATATACAATATTGATGAACAACAAGAAGCTTTTTTAGGGCAAGGCTTAGACGAGGCCTCCCCATTAGAATCAATGAACATAATTAACAATGCTAGTTCTTTACCGTATATTGTAGATCCTACGCATAATATGAAGATTTTAATTGATACCGTGAGTTCGCGATCGTTTGTAAATCCATTAGTTGGGGAAAAATTGTTTAGAAAATATAAAGTACGATGAATTCGAGGTAGCCAGCACACTTGGTTTATCTCATGGTCATCATAGTACTACAATACAACTACAAAGTTTATTTAAATCTCAAGCCGCATCAAATTTGAAATTCTTTCTGTTTAATTTCCATTCGAATTTTGATATCTTACCGGGCTTTGATAATTTAAAAAAAATTAAATCCCGTTATTGATCTTAATGAAAATAAGATTATCACAAATAATTGTGAAATTAAGTTAATAAGTAATAATGTTCAAGAATTCACTACGAAAATTATTGTAGTAGGTGCAATGTCAGAACAAATAATAGAGTTAGATATAAAAAATATTATAAACGGCGATGGTATAATTCCATTTACAAAATGTAATGAACTGGAAATTCTAGAATGTGTAGTTCACATAAAAAATAGTAAAGCTCGATGTATGATAAAAAAATCCTGAAAACAAAGATGTTACGGTTTATATTAAAATACCGATGATAGTAAAATCGATCGACGAATACGATCAAAAAATCTATCCGAATTTAAACAATATTCAATTTAAGAATAAAAACAATATTAATAATAAATTTGATATCTCTCAGATTCGGTCAACGCACATGAACGAAGAAGAGAGACATGCTATTTTTCAAGTAATAAAAGAATACACAGATATATTCCATCAGGATGGAAAAAATTTAACGTTTACTAATCGGTAGTAATATACCTAGATCGAGGTTAATTATCACAAAATAGTTTTTTGAGTACCTTGTTACCTAGTAATTTAACGAGACAATAACATTTGTTATTAACCGAGAGCTTCAGCTCGAGGTTAATAACCAGTTGACAACAAATGTTATGTCGAGATGAATTACTAAAAGGTAAAAGGTACGAAAAAAATGTGTTTTTGATAATTCATCCAAGCTCGCGGTATATTTGGGTAGATAATTTATCGAATGAAATAATAATAAGGATCAGGAAAAGTTATGGTTTATTACAAGCTGAATAGTTTGGTTTGCTACAAGAGTAATTGTAAAAATTAAAACTGAATGACAGTGACGTAACGTCATTAACATCATGTTTTTATAACCTTAAAAGCTACTCACCTAATTACCGTTTTTCTGTTATCGATTATGACAATGCAAAACATTGTTGTAATGTCAAGCTACCCCATTAGTTATCGATTTTCTGTTATCGCATCTATTATTATGTGGTAAATTATCAAATTAAACATAATATAATCACGAGCGATGAAATGCCAGTTTATACGAAAACGTATCGTTATCCTGAAATACATAGATCAGAAGTAGATCATCAAGTTCAAGAAATGCTTGAACAAAATATTATTAAACCCTCATTTTCTCCTTGGTCGTCTCCGATTTGAATAGTTCCCAAAAAAATGGACGCGTCGGGAAAACGCAAATGGCGAGTTGTTATTGATTATCGGAAACTGAACGATAAGATAACACAGCCCCACAAAAAAAAAAATCCGGATCTCTAGACCAGACATGTGTATCCTTATGTATTTTTGCCCGCCGAATCCGAATCCGAGGTCAGAAAAAGCCCTACACCCCAGGAATTGGCCCCAGAGGCCGAAAATGGCCGCTGAAAGGTGTGAAACGGGAATTCCGGCATGACGGATGCTCAGGGCAGGTTGAGATTGCATTCTCAAGGAAAAGTCGAATTAGTGGCTAACGGAGGTTAGATCCAACAGGCATCGCGGCCCCTGAGGCCGGAAAATGGGCCCTTGGGGGCCGAAAAATCGAGATTTTCACGTCGTCATCACGGCACTCAAATTTCTATAGACTCTAAAACTCAGGAAACACTGGCAATGTAGCAACATTTTGAGGCCCATTGTAATTCATGCCCCGGCCCAGAAAATGGACCCTTAGGACCAGAAAATCGAGTTACCATGCCGGCATCCCGGCGCTCGGGTTTCTACGGACTTTTAAACTTGAGAAACACCCAAGATGGTGGAACGGTTCAAAGCCCATCGGAAGTCATGCCCAGGGCCCGGAAAATTGGAGCTCGGTGGCCGGAAATCGAGATCCCTACGTCTGAATCACGGTACTCGAATTTCCATGGAGTTTCAAACACCAGAAACGCAAACGATGGTGGGATAGTCCGAGGCCCATTGAAATTCATGCCCGGAGTTCAGAGAATGGCCGCTCTGGTGTCGAGGAGGAAAATTTTTTTCCCCCCATATTTTGTTAATATTTTTCTGTTATTTGTCTTGTTGTTATTGTTATGATCGGACCTGTTATTCAACTACTGGAAGTGCTTGTGGGTGACTGGTTATACCTGCAACCAGTACTCTCACATGCTGCTGTGAGCTTGCTCTGCCGATGTAGTTTGAATTGCAGGCTTCCAGAAGCCAACCCTTTCGAGCCCTGATCAGGAAGTGCGCCATGAATGAGACTGTCGGAGGTCTCATCGCTCCGAGTGGGTGCCGGTTCGTCCGTGTATTCCGGAACTGGTTAAATGTAGGTTGGGCCTCAGGGAACTGGGGTAGGATAACCATCCGATGGTATACCCGTTCCCAACTGTACAGCACGCTCCTTGCCGCACGATGCGTTGGTAAAATAAAAATATGTCATCTTCAGGTACAAAAAATAGCAAAAGTGTTGGTCTTGCACAACCAGGTCCTAGTTCTTCTGGCACCACAATCCCAAAAAAATGTAAAAATAATCCCGAACATTTCTGTTTTATGTGTGGACAGTTGGTCTTCCAGTCATCTCAACGTAAACTCACCCCCAATATGAAAAATATCTATGAAACGCTCTTCAAACTGGAAATCCCTCACAATCCAGAATGGTGGATACCAAGCTTGCTGTGTAACTCTTGCTATCTCTCACTGAATCATTGGAAAAACAAAGAAGGATATGTTATGCAAATGAAAACACCAATGAGATGGAGAAAACCTCGAGCAAACCATGCCAACTGTTATTTCTGTCGTTGTAAGGTATTAGGTATAAATCAGAAAAACAGGGGTAATGCCATCTATGGCACTGTCGACAGTGTGACTTTTCCAACGTTTGCCAATAAGCCACGTGCCAAGTCACAGGTTGGTCAAGTGGAAAGTATGGACCTTGGTGAGGAAGTAGAGCCTGAACCGGTTGTCGAAGAAAGTGATGATGAAGCACAACCAACGACAATACAACCTAGGCTGTATACTCAGGACCGTCTAAGCGACTTGGTGCGAGATCTTGGATTGGATAAGGATAGAGCAGAGTTATTAGCATCGAGATTCAAAGAAGATAAACTCCTAGCACCCAAGACAAAAGTGACAATGTATCGGACCAGAGAAAAAGACTTCCTGAAGTTTTTTAGGGAAGAGAATTCCCTGGTATATTGTTCTAACATCGAGGGATTAATGTCTGAAATGAAAGTGAATTGTTATAAAGATGATGAATGGAGATTGTTCATCGATGCCAGTAAGAGGAGTTTGAAGGCGGTTTTGCTGAACAATAAGAACGTGTATGCCTCAATTCCGGTTGGACATTCCGTGAAACACCGTGAATCCTATGACACCTTCAAATATTTGCTTGACAAGTTAAATTACAATCAACATAATTGGGCTATTTGTGGAGATCTGAAAATGATCACAATACTTCTTGGTCAGCAATCAGGTTACACAAAATTACCGTGTTTCCTGTGTTTATGGGATAGCCGAGCGGATGATCGTCATTATATTGTCAAGGACTGGCCCCAACGGGAAGAATGGGTCCTCGGGAAAAATAACATCCTCTTCAAGGCTTTAGTGGATCGCCACAAGATTTTGCTGCCACCGCTTCATATCAAATTAGGCATGATGAAGCAATTTATCAAAGCCCTGAATAAGGAAGGCAAGTGTTTTCAGTACCTTTGTGAGAAATTCCCTCAAATTTCGACCGAAAAATTGAAGGCAGGAATCTTTGATGGTCCACAGATTCGAACAGCCATGAAAGATGCTGATTTTGTGAAAGTGATGAATCCTCGGGAAAAAAAGGCTTGGTTAGACTTCAAGAGTCTTATCGAAAACTTTTTGGGTAATAAGAAGTCTGAGGATTACGAGCAACTTGTAGAAAATTTTTTGAAGAGTTTCAAAGATTTGGGATGCAGAATGAGTCTGAAGCTCCATTTTTTGCACTCACATCTAGACTATTTCCCGGAAAATTTAGGCGATTGTAGCGATGAGCAAGGCGAAAGATTCCACCAAGATATCTCCGAGATGGAGAAACGATACCAAGGCAGGTGGGATGTCCATATGATGGCTGATTACTGTTGGTCATTAAAAAGGGACACGCAAGACCACCATAATCGCCAGCCAGTGACAAGATCCTTTGAGGATAAAGCAATAAGGTACCACAAAAAAAGGGAATAGATCTGTTTTATGTTATTTATCAAATTTTTATCATTGAATTTATTTTTCATAAATTCAGTTTTTATTAAATTTATTTTTTTTTGTAAATTTATTTTTTACCAAACTTTTCTTTAGTGAATTTATTTTTATTGAATTCATTTTTGATCGCATTTATTTTTAGTGGATTTATTTTTTATAAAATTTGTTTTTTTACAAAAAAATTTTAATTAATTTATTTTTGACATTTTTCTCAGTAATTTTCGATTCTCGATTTCCGGCCCTTCAGGCCCATTTTCTGGGCCCGGGCATAAATTCAAATGAGCCACGAATTGTTCCAACATCGTCAGTGTTTCCTGAGTTTGAAAGTCCATAGAAACTTGAGTGCCGTGATGACGACGTGGAAATCTTGATTTTCCGGCCCTGAGGGCGCGGTTTCCGGACCCTGGGCGTGAATTCCAATCGTCCTCTTTACGTTGCTGCAGTTTGAAGTTACAAGAAAATCCGAGTGCTGCGATCCCGACGTGAAAATCTCGATTTTTTGGCCCCAAGGGCCCATTTTCCGGCCTCAGGGGCCGCGATGCCTGTCGGATCTAACCTCCGTTAGTCACTAATTCGACTTTGCCTTGAGAATGCAATCTCAACCTGCCTTGGGCATTCGTCATGCCGGAATTCCCGTTTCACACCTTTCAGCGGCCATTTTCGGCCTCTGGGGCCAATTCCTGGGGTGTAGGGCTTTTTCTGACCTTGGATTCGGATTCGGCGGGCAAAAATACATAAGGATACACATGTCTGGTCTAGAGATCCGGATTTTTTTTTTTTGTGGGGCTGTGTAATCGGTGATCGCTACTTGTTACCCAATATTAATGAGTTACTAGACAAAGTCGGGAGTTGTCAGTACTTTATAACTTTAGACCTCGCGTCCACCAAGAACACTCCTGAGACCGCGTTTAACACTTTAAACGGTCATTACGAATTTTTACGTATGCCGTTCGGGTTGAAAAATGCTCATGCTCAGAGAGTAATGGACAATGTTTTAAAAGGAATTCAAAATTCTAGCTGTTTAGTTTATATGGACGACATCATCGTCTTCAGCACTAGTCTACAGGAGCATATCGTACGTTTAAGAGAAGTTTTTAAAAGATTACGCGAGTCAAACTTCAAAATTCAAATCGACAAATCGGAGTTCTTAAAAAAAGAAGTGGCGTATTTGGGCCATATTGTTACATCAGATGGCGTAAGGCCAAATCCGGAAAAAAAATCAAGCTAACAAAAACTATCTAATTCCTAAGACCACAAAACAGTTAAAAAGATTTCTAGGTTTAATAGGGTACTATAGGAAATTTATAAAGAACCTTGCAGGGTTAACGAAACCCTTAACAAAATGTCTAAAAAAGGACGCAATAATAAATATAATTGACCCCGATTACCAAAATTGCTTGAATACATGCAAAAATGTGCTAATGAATGAACCATTATTGCAATATCCCGATTTCACTAGACCCTTCGTACTTACTACAGATGCAAGTAATTATGCGATCGGAGCCGTCTTATCGCAAGGCACCATTGGTTCTGATAAACCCATCGCATATGCGAGTCGCACTTTAAACGATTCTGAGGTAAACTAGTACGATGGCGACTAAAATTATCCGAGTATGATTACTCAATTATTTATAAAAAAGGGTTCATTGAATAAAAATGCAGATGCTCTATCGAGAATTGAATTAAATGTTACAGATAAAAACAATCAAAATGAAGTAAACGAATTTCTAGATAATTTCTTTAATGACGTACCTGTAGGTAATAATAATCGTGAAAATATTGAATAATCATTAATTGTTGAACCAGGAAATCTGGATGATATAGATTTAGAAGATTTATTTTATAATAATGATCATGAAGGTGATACAAAACACTCAAATGTAGAAGATCCAATCTTAACAATTCCAATTTCGGAGAAACCCGTAAATTTTGGAAACAATCAAATTATAATCTCAGAAGTGGATTACTCCCCTTCAAAATTAAAAAGAGTTACTTTATTCGATAATAAGAAAATGAGATTATTTGTCCAATTTTCTAAAGTAAATTTTGAACAAGAATTAATCAACTTCCATTGTTCCAAACACAAAATAATAATTTGTATTTTGAAAATCAATGTTATGAAAAATTTACTGCAACAATGTAGAAATACTTTAAGAATTCAAAAATAAATTTTGCACAAATATGCTAGAAGATAAAGAGTCAGATAATGAAATTGAAAATACAATACGATCATATCACGAAAGTAAAACTAATCATCGTGGGATCGATGAAATAGAATTGGAATTAAAACGAATATTGTATTGGCCAGATATGAGACGAACAATCCAAAATTATGTAACTCAATGTGAAGTATGTTTAGTTAGCAAATATGAAAGAAACCCCTTAAGGTTGTTCGTCCCGCAACGAATACTTTCTCAGGGGTGCAAGGGTGAGACGGCAGGTAATGGGCGGACCTAACAAATCATATATTTATCTCTTTAAAATCCTATTGCGACGTCGCTCTCGCAGAAAAATAAGGACCGGACTTAGGCACTGGCGTACCGTATTAACGTATTGGCCGTGCACGCGTCAGATAATTCATATGAGCTGCAGGCACTCGCACACTCGTCTCTCAAATATTACACTCTTTACACAAAATGAACCTTTTAAACACCGGTTTAATGTAATTATGAATAATTTTCATGAAATAACTTAATCGTTTTATTGAAATAGTTTTAGGTCACAATTTATACACAATTTTTTTTGTACGATTAATTTGAACTCTAAAGAAGTAGGGTACTTACATTCCCAATTGATCTTATTACAATATGATTTAAAAAGTAACGAACATTTCAGCGTTGTAGCAATTGTTATAATATTTTATAGTTATGGAATTCGTAGTTTTAAAATTAGCATAAGCATTGTTCCTGTGCGATTATTTCAGAAACTATAGAAGGGGTGTAAATCTTCAAATGGAAGTTTGAAAAGTTTCAAATATGTGGCAAATGTTTTTCTATTATTGTTTTGACGATTTGCTCTATTATTGGGAGATTATTTTCAAATCTGGTTAAGAAGCATTTGGAATTTTTTGTAGAATCCTAAAGTAGAATATATTTTGAGTAAATTTGGAAAGTATGTGACAATTGTTTTTCCATTGTTGTTTTGCTTCCGAGACGCATGTTCATAATGACGATTTTTTTCTCGGGTGAAAGAGAGAGACAATATATTTATTGAGACACGTTTACAAATGACCTCAACAATGGTCAATAGACCAGAGGTGTTTCAGCCTTTGGTGATTATTTCAAAAATTAGTAAAGCATTTCTACATTTTTGCGGAATCGTAAATTGCAATATATTTTGGATTAATTTAAATACTTTCAAGGATATCGCAAATGTTTTTATACGTCTGCGTTGCCTCAGAAAAAGCTCATCTTCAGAATACCGATTTGGTTTGTTGTCAAGGAGTTATTTTAAAATCTAGTCGAAAAGCATTAAATATTTTTGCAGAATCATAAAGTGGAATACATTTTTAGTCATTTTAGACAGTTTCAAGTACGTGATATACAGATTGGTGTCCGTTAATGTGAACATAGGGAGACAAATGCTTGCGCGCTTTGCAAGTACCGGCACTTTGATTATGCATTATTTTAAAAATTTTGTTCTGTCAGTTAACAATTAAGGAGGCCGCTATGGTTTTAAACTAGAATCTTCTTGGGCTTTATTCGAACTAATACATACAATTTTCTAACTTTTAGCGCAAATTAGTGGTTCAAAGTTAAACAAACAACATAAATTTAATTCACAACAAATAACTAACAACAAATTTCCTTAATTGTAATTAGTTTCAATAAATATTCAAATAAATTTCCTTGTTCTGCTAAACAATAACCCAGACGATTATAAAATCCCGTTCTTACGCTGTGAAGCATTTCAGGAGAAATTGTAGTAAAAACATCTTCAATTTTTTCTTGTAATGCGTTTAGGGTAGCTGCTCTATTTTCCTCAAAACCATAAATTTTTGATGTAATGTAACCCCACACACAAAAATCTAGGGGTGTCAAATCTGGCGAACGTGGAGGCCATTTGATTGTGCCATTTGTAGCTATAACTCTATTCGGAAAAGTACTTTGTAAAAATTCTCGTACTACTTATGTATTATGAGCCGAACAACCATCGGGTTGATACCAAATCGTGTCTAGTCTAATTCCCGGTATTTGGCGTAAACTAGGTAACTAGGTATTATTTGATTACGAAGGAGATTCAGATATTTTTCACCGTTTAAATTTCCTTGGATAAAATATGGGCCAATAACGTGATTGCTTAATATGCCACTCCATGTGTTCAATTTTTGTGGATATTGCGTGCGTACGTAATGATATGCCCCCATAAAACCATTTTACGATTTGTACTTTTTCAGTTATCTTATATTTATCCATGTAAGCAAAACGTTTTCTTTCAAATGCAAATATTATATAGCAATAACAGCAACTGACAGAACACAATTTTAAAAATAATGCATAATCAAGGTGTCGTTACATGCAAAGCGTGTAAGCATTTGTCTCTCTATGTTCACATTAACGGACACCAATCTGTATATTTTTTAAGGAAGGACGTGGATGGAACTGCGGGTTAGGGAGAGTGAATCTGCCACAACCGTTGTTTTGTAGAAATATTAGAAATGAAATGAACAATGAAAGACAAATTACAACGACCACGGTCCCGAGCAAATATTCCGCGGCCCCGAAATCTTTCGCTCGGGCTGGGATTCGAACCCACAGAGCACGCGGTGCAACCGGTACAATCGTTCGCCTGTACCCACTACACAAACGTCATAATTGTTTTTCTATTTTTGTTTTACCTCTGAAGAGGTTTGTCCCTAGAATGATGATTTGCTCTGATCTCGAGGGATTATTTTTAAATAAAATAAATAACGTCGAGGGGTATTTTTTGCAGAATCCTCTAGTATATTTTGAGTAAATTTAGAAAGTTGCAGATTTTTAGCTATTGTTTTTATTTATTTTTTCAGTTCAAGGAATTTGTAAGTTGAAAATTGGTTTCGTGGTATTATTTCAAAATTATTGTTTTTTTTTTTAGTAAATTTGGGAAGTTTCGTATTTGTAGCAGTTGTTTTTATTTTATTGTTAATATCATAAAAATCGTAATTTTGAGCATAAGAGCATTCTCTTGAGATTCTTTAAAATCTAGAGCAACATGGAAGAATAAACTAATGAATATAAAAAAATAATATTTAGAAATGCTGTATATGTATAGAAATATTGTCTTCTTACAATCATCAGTCACAATTTAAGTAGAAATCATTGTTTACAGTTTAATTAATCACTGTTTGGGTAACTTTCTAATTTTAAATAGCGATCACGTATTAAGTAGTAATCAAAGTTTGAGTAACAGATGAGATTTTAAATAACAAATCGCGGTTTAAGTAATAGTCGCAATCACAGTCACACTCACGGTGAAATTTGCCTATTTGTAACAGTAACGACCTGTGATTTTTCATTATCAGTGAAAAATTACAGGTACGTGAAATATCGCCCATCCCTAGATAGTACCATTTTTTTATTGTAAGGCTGTTTGTCAAAAAATGATGTAGGTCATTCGTGAGCCAATTTGTTTGAAATTGCATTATTTAAACAAATAGAATACCCAATGTGTGGATTTTGGATTAAAATTTACTTACATCTTTTTTACATGGCAACTGTTTAGTGTAGTTTTTCGTCTTGCGGATAAATAAAGTCGGCATTTATTACCTCGACGGTAATAATTTAAATCGCTCATCCTGGACACTGTGTCCTTTGTAAGGGAACTTGGTTATGGCAGCCGGACGAAAAAATCACGTTACAGGGTGGGCAAAATTCGTCATTTCTATGGGGGATCTCGATAACTATAATAGATAGAGAAAAACGGATGGCACATCCTCGATTTCTTTTTTTGAGAAAGAGTCAATGATAAAACTACATTTATTTATCTCCTTTTGTTTTCGAGTTATAGCCAAAAAGTCAATTGTTTCCATTTTAGATATATTGAAATATCTCAGTTGTTTATCATTTAACAATAATGAAAGTTATATGTTGTTCAAGCACTTTTTTGAAAAAATAAAATAACCTTATCAGAATTCCGATATCTTCTATCTATTATAATTATCGAGATCCCCTATACAAACACCGAATTTTGCCCACCCTGTACATACAATAATAACTGTGTATAGTTAAAACTCTGTCTCGGTATAAATCTGAGTTAATACTAACAATTTACAAAATATTTACATAAATTGTAACTTCGTAATACAGCTTTTAAGAAGTAGGGCGCCATGGGGTGTACCTGCAGTACTTTGCATTCGGCACCACTGCGAACGCACTTTTTAGAAATTCACAGAAAATCTTCTGGCGACCAAATGTCCACTTTCCCAATTGCAGCCCTTGTCCGAGGAAGACAAAGGGTTGTAAAAGTAATTTATGCAAAATCAAGTACGGGTGAATTTCGTCGGTCCAGCAGAGAATGAAAATAAACATGTTGACAGTTGAAAATTTTGATGATTTTGTCTAAAAGATATCTTCGGGACAGACAGCAGGTACCCCGATGAAAAGTTCCTGAGTTCAGCACACAGGAGTATTTTTTTTCCGTTATAAATGTATACCAATTCCTAACAGTTACTTACGATTTTATACTATGATGTGAAGTATTGCGATTACATGTATATCGAAATTATATTTATAATGGTAGGGCATTTGCTTAAACTACGTAACATATAGAGGATTATTTTTAAAATCGACAAGAAACTTAAAATACGCGAAATGCCCTGAAAAATCGACTGAAATCGGGCTTCTAAATATGCCTTAGTACGTTTATTCCCCTACCGCTGTGCGGGAACTGTTTTCTACAGATGGCGTTACTTTACGGCAACTAAAATATCTCGCGTAAGGGTCTAGCTCTAGTGTAATTGCGTCCTTATTTTTCAGGAAAAACTAATTTGGTTCAATGGATTTTATTACCAAAGAATCAATCTGTGACTGTAGTAAAACATTTAGAATTTTCAGCGTTTATTTACAGTTTATTTAATGTTGAAAATGCCTATTTTCAACACTAAATTACACATTTTCAGAAATACTTATAAAAATGTAATTCTTTAGTAACCTACATTCATCCTTTATGTAACCCTCTGTAAAATATTATTACTTAAATTTTTTCCATCACACCACTATCAGTATAGAGTCGAGTGTCAAAAACGCTTCATTTTTCGAACGGGTCGAACAGCCTTAAATATATGAAATTTTTGCATTCGATCTGATTTTTGAAAATTCAAGAGCGTGCACCAAAAGCGGCCAAGCTTAAATCCCGCCGGCCTGGTCCACGCACCATATTTACTTGGCTAAACTTTCACGCTTCGTGACAGCATGAGTCACAGTCACAGCCAGCAAATGGTGGTGAGTGTTCCAGAGTATATTTATCTTTTCTTCATCACCACGTGCAACAAGTTGTGTTATGTTATACTAGTTATTGCACTCAGTACATATCAATACCATTGAATTGATTTGTACCGCTAGAAGTGAAGAAGACGATCAGGTCGTGCGGCGTGGTGCACTTTGCGCCAATAGACAATAGTTTATTGCGACACTGGATACGTGAGAGTATTAGCATCACAGTTCAAATCGTAAGTGCTTTATAATATCGAACAATATGCGATATTTATTTCATATTTTTTGCAGTTGTTTGATTTTCATCCGAAATGGGTAGTCCCTTTTTACCCAGGTACCTATTATTACGTACTCCAAACCTCAATTCCATTGTGATCGATCTCAATCCTTAGTCTTTGCATTAATAGTTTAACTTTAAAATGCCGAAATATAAATTATCTCGCAAGCTTTACAGAGATGCACAAATACCGTCAAATTCTACTAGTGTTATTAATTCAGAAACTAATAATATTCTTTTTGCTAAGAATAGTAAAGTACTAAATGAAAATGCTTATGAAGTTGCTTGTGCAAGTACAAGTACTGAAAACCATTACTTATCAAATAAAGAAATACGTTGTGATTTTGATTGTAGCAGTGACTCTAGTAATAATAGTTTTGATTTAAATGAATTTATTAATGAACGTACTGATAACAATGTTCCAACTAAGGAACCTGAATTAAACTTTTCATTATTGTTGATTGAGGCAGTAAAGTTTCAAATCTCACACATTGCTTTAAATAATTTATTGCAGCTGCTTCACAGATTTGAAGAAAATTTACCATTAGATTCAAGAAGATTATTAAAAAACACCCAGGCATTGTGAGTTACAAGTTGTACACCCTGGTCAATATTACAATTTTGGAATTTTTAGTGCTGAAAATTTTATAAGTAATCCCGATGGTGTGCACATAATTGGACGCAATTTTTATACTAAACCTTGTCAGTCAGCATTCCTAAATATTTATGTTGTTGGTGATTTGAATATACTACAAATGTGGAATGTTAAAGAAATTACATGCAAATTTGTTAGATTAAAATATGGCGAGCAGTTTGTTTTAATTCCATTACTACATTTAATTGAATAAGTTTTTTTGGTTCATATTCAAATCTAATTAATCTGTAATATATTACTTTACTCTTATGTGGGCCATAACCTTGTTTATTATTAATTAATAATAATTAATAATACTTTCAATTTTCTATACAGTTATGCATTAAATATATTAGTTTTATGGTGGCCTTATAAACACTATCTTTCCATCAATACCATTAATATCTTATACGATAAAATATGTCCTAATACTGATGTCCTGAGCAATCCAAATATAATGAGTAAGAGTCATTCCATGTCAAATTAACACTGCCATTTTCCTCACCATCTCAGATTTTAATGAAATTTGGAACATAGGTGACCTCTAGACGAAGAAAAATTGCATCTTTATAAATCAACCAATTTAGATAATATAACTAAGATAGACGGGTGGGCAGCATTTTAGACTGATTTCCATGTGATCCCATTTTTAAACTTATAGTATCAGTAAACGTATAAAGGGCAGTTTTAGAATTTAAAAAAAAGTGTATCAAAATTGTGTTGAATTGATTTGGAATGACCCATTCATCCTTGCTCCAGGCCAAAATTCATAATATGGATCCACAAATAAAAACCTGGCCAGTCATCAAATTCCCTAATAAGGAAGCAGTGTCAGCTGTCCTAACTTCCTCGCTCCACGAAGGAGATAAATGTTATTGGCCACCTTACAATAAAATTCATGTAAGAGCAGCCATTGAGAGAAATGAAACTCCACATAAAAAAGTTGGCAATCTTTTCCATGCTCAGGATTTCGAAATAATGTATATGGTAATATTTTTAAAAGGTATAATAATTTCATGTATTTATATTATTTATTTTTAGACAATTTTAAAGAAGCAAACAGAAAATCGATAAAAGCCACAAATACATCTGATTTAGAGTCGGACAATAACACGTACTTGATGTCTTCAAAGAAAAGAAAAATATTTAGAAAAACTTTGAGCTTTTCCTCAACAGAAGAAGAAGATATTTGTAATACATCAAATTTTCCTCAATTAAAAAAAAACGTAAAGGTGCAAAATACCTTATCTGTTAATATTGAGTGTTTTTTTTTCTCAATAAAATGTGATTAGTTTCAGATATCAATACTGAAGATTTTTTTAACATCCCATTATGTCCAGCTATACCTGAGGGAAGTCAAATTAGTACTTCCCAAGCACAAGTAATGCATTCTAACAAAATCAGAGAAACAGAGAATAATGAACGGTTTAAAGACTCTGATGTAGTAATCAGTATGTTAACATACTTTTGTAAAAATATTTAGATTATCAGAAAACAAAATATCATTAAATCTATGATAGCTGATATGAATACTCGAATAAGCCATTTGGAAATAAATCGGGATATTGACAATACACGGAATAATGGAGATTCCATTTTCATAACATTGCAGAACCTGCCCGTGAATTCTGCAGAACATTTAGATGATTTAGAAAGATTTTTATCAGAAGACGCACAAATGCAGATGGCAGTACGTATACTACTTTTTCTGTTGCTCGTTGGTTAATGGCTAATTTTAATGTACCCAAATGTATCAAAAATCGTTCATTAATGACCCCCTATTAATGAACGATTTTTCATTAATGAACGATTTCTGGGGCCGCGGTGCTCTAGTGGGTAGAGGTCCGGCCTCTAGACGCCGCTGGTGTGGGTTCGAGTCCCGTCCGGGCGGTCACTTTTTTAACACGAAAAATGGCCGTGCGGGTCCCTGGATATATCTAGTCTATGTCCTCATTTCATTTAAATTAATTATTAAATACTATACATCGGTTGTGGCTGAATGCCCTAGGGCTAAGCCAATTCCTTATCATCCTTGGTTCCCCATCAATCATATTTCCTAAAAAAAAGAACGATTTCTAGTTAACCATTAAATAGCTAATTCATGAGTGGCTAATTACTTATAATTACTAGAAATGTAACTGATAATAGCGAGAAAACGATCTATAATTTGTTTCACATATAAATGCAAAAGTATTTCAATTCTCTGCGCAAGAAACAAATTAGCGGCGAACCGCCTTCGATTTTGTTGTACCATAATGTCACTATGGATAGTATTAGCCGCCAAATGCCGCCAATGCAACATTAAATTTGCTTCCGGAAAAGAGTACACATTTTTACGAAAAAACTTACGTAGAATTTATTTCCTGGTGCGAGGAGAACAGGTAAGACGTCATTCGGAATCTGCGCTATTCGCATGTTTTGCCGATATTGCTGCCTAATAGCAAGTTTATTTGTTTGTTTTGTTTGGATTTTTTCTAATCTAAAATCTAATTTTGATCTAAGTTACGATCAACGGAAAAATCTTGTAACCAACTAGTGTGTTGTCGCGTAAGCGCTCGTGCGTGAAAATATCTCGATCATTAATCGCTATCATTAACACACTTGTTGGATAAATAACTATTAACTGTTTACCGTTCACCTTCAGGTGATTTTAAAATGTTTTTAAATGTTTTGTCTAATGTTTTCAGTAAACTCTCTTTTATCAAATCAGACATTATCTTAACGGGTGATTTTAATGTCAATTTTAATTCGAATGACCCTAACAAAGATAGGTTAGAAGAAATTTTAAAAAGCCATGGTTTAAGAAATAATTTCAGGTTGCCAGTTAGAATGCAAAACTGCATTGATAATGTATTTACGAACATCGATCAGGAGTATATTCAAACTACTACAATTAATACTATCCTATCTGATCACCTGGCAATTGACTGCAATATTAAAACTATCCTAGATTCTCCAACATCTGAGGCGATAACATATCGACCAATATCCGTAGTGGGAAAGATGCATTTTGATAACTTTACTGAAACAATGATTTGGGATTTCATAGAAGCATCCGATGACTTAAACACTATAACTAACACATTCTTACAGCTTTTGATGGATAACGTGGTGCGCGCATTTCCTTTACGTACTAATAAAAACAGTAATACTCCAAAAGTAAATTGGTTCAATGAACAGCTGTGTAATATGAGAGTCACACTTTATTTCATGTCTGAAGCCTGTAATAATTTCCGAGACCAGAAATTAATTAACATTAGAAATTCTTGTAAAATAAAATACAAAAATGAGATTAGGAATGCTAAAATTCAAGCAAATAGTAGCTTCATAAATACTCATAACAATCCGCAAACAGCTATGTGAAAAATAATTAACAACTACAAACCAAAGAAAATTTGTGATTCAAACAACGATATAAATCCAGATGTTTTTAACAATTTTTTCCTAAATGTGGCAAATGACATCTTAAAATCATTACCCAAAGTTGATATTGATCCTATTTCTTTGATGCGTGGTAGTATTAGTAAGGAAATTGATGATTTAAAAAATAAAAAAGGTCATGATAACTCTGAACTAAATGCAGAACTTGTCAAATGTATCAAAAATCTTATAACTTCCCCACTAACTAAACTTATTAATATGTGTATCAGAAAATCTATTTTCCCGGATGCGCTGAAAATTGCAACAGTGATACCTATATTCAAGCAGGGTGATTCAAATGATCCATCAAATTATCGACCGATTAGTATACTATCGATCATTAGTATAATACTGGAGAAACTCCTAAAAATTAATTACTTGAGTATCTGGAATATTTTCCATAAAAACCAATTTGGATTCAGAAATAAACTGTCAACGACAGATGCTTTATTAGAGTTTATCGACTATACCATCAATTGTTTCGAAAATGGCCTTTACTCAATATCAACGTTTCTTGATTTAATGGTAGGGTATCCATCAAAAGTACGGTAAACGCCCGCGAGAGGGGGATTAAATCAAATTGGTATGACTGTAGGCAACCTAGCTTACAGAGAGGGTAAATTAACTCAGTGCTATTTCCGTATATCTAATACATTCAAGGTTGCGCCTGCAATGCTAAAAGAGAGAGGCTAATACGTCTGCACCCCGCTACAGCGCGAGCGTGAGAACCGTATTATAATATGAATTGTGGTTATTTTTTTTTCGCATCGGTGGCGGGTGAGAAGTTATAAAAAAATACTTCTGCTGTAGCGTTTACACCAAACCCCGCCCAACCCAACCATTTCACGGTCTAGCGAGGGTCGTCCAAACATAGTTGAAGGGCGACATAATCGTAAGCAAGTAATTCCCAAGAAATAATCTCTTGGGGATTATAACTTGAAATTTTCATTATTGTCGTACAACAAATCTCCAAACGCTACCAATAGATTTTATAATGTAGTTTGAAACCATATCTGTTGTATGGGCCCATTATATAAGTAATGCGCATTTTCTGGCAAAAATATATTTATTGATGGCACCGGTACAAATGCTTCCAATTCTTCAAAATACTCTCCCCCTGCATCAAAACACTTGAGGAGACGTGTCTAGCATACCTGGAAGGCACCCTGAAACTCCTCGACGGGAATGTCTTTTATTTTAACCATTTGTACGGGTACGATCAATAAATATATTTTTCCCAGAAAATGCGCATTACTTTAATAATGGACCCTGTAATACAAATATTATGTTCATCTCACTTTTGTACCTGGCATAACTGCCCTCAGTCGAGTATCTACACCTAAATTTATGCTGGTAGATACAGTACTTTATTCTGTTTAAAATTTAGAATTTTCATCATGTAATTTCAATATGTAAAAACCGTAACAGAAATATGAACTTTAGCGCACACGTCTAGAACAGAGTTTCCCAAAATGTTTAGATGTGGCGTAACTTCAAATTGTGGGGTCGGAGGCAAACCAATATTTTAGAGCCTCTTATGTATTGACTCTCGAGTATGAAATATGCTGATCTTCAAAAACTACTACAGATCTTTAAATGGAACTGTAAACTTTGGGTTTCTTTGACAAGATCTATTGAGTTATTAAATTGAGTTTTTTGTTTTTCTTATTTATATTTTCAACAAATTAATAGGAATTGCAAACCCTTACCTGTTGCAGAAGCATTTAATAAATTAAATAAAGACGAAAGGTAGCTTGAATTAACAGGTTCCTTTTATGATGGCCACATCAACATTTTTTAATTTACGAATCATTAAGTCAAATTATTTGCCAAAATACTTTGTTTGAAGACTGGAAACGTAGGATTAATGAAAGCTTAAGATAGCAAGTTTTACACCTTTTAGTTGTTGATAAAAGGTTATATTACTTTATGTCTTATAGTAATATTAGTTTCGAAATTAATATTTTTTTCCAAATTGTGTTCTACTATTCTAAAGAGTATAGACTTGTACATCATTTAAAATGTTAAACATATTTTAACTTTCGCCGTATAGTATTGTTTTCGAGATTGAAAATGTTCGCAATCAGACTTGAAAAAAAATCCATGAAAATGCAAAACATCCGAAAAACCCATTTTATACTCTCAAATAAAGAAAGTAACATGATGGCCACATGGACATTTTTAAAATTATATTACATACATGAACTTTATTCCAACATACATACAAAACATACATATGTTAGAAAGGGCCATCGATCGAGTCCTTCAGTCCTTTAAATTATATTATTTCGTTTTAGTCTTAAAAATATTGCCCTATATTATAAGTTGTAATGTCTAAAAAGTTTTTTTATTTCTTTTTACTTTCTACCTTATAACATTAATGTATGTAAGGGCTTCTGAACTCTGCGTAATCTTTCTCTGCTACTATGTTGAATGTGGCGAATCTAGCCGGAAGTTTAGATACAATAGTGATGAAAGCAGAGCATACTCTAGCCCAAAGTTCTGTTGTCGGCTGTTGTCAGCCAGCCATTTTAGTTACTGCAAAGTTCAAATGATTTTGATTGGACATATTGCTTAAGATTAATTTGTTAAAATGTTAATGTAGAATTCCTAAAGCAATTTCTGTAAGAACTGCAATTATGGTCATCATGCTTTGTCTTTATGTTGCTGCAAAGTCAAATTAATTTTCTTTAGGCAACTACAAAGACACGTTATTCACTCTATTATGTCCCTTTTTATGACTTAAATTTCCAATTAGTGAACGGCATATTTACGACAATTATTATAGACGAGACTTAGCAATAAAATATCGTACCTGAGTTACAAGCCAATTAATAATCAGTTAAAAAATACAAAATGTGTGCAAAGTAAAACCTCGCCGACATAACATAACCTCATCTGCATTGAAATTCAATAAATTATACCCCGAATCAGGCCAGGGTCCCTCTAGACCCGGGGTTCGGAGGCAATTCCCTCCTCTGCCTCATTACAGTTACGCCACTGCACAGTGGTCCAGCTGCACTGAAAATCTGGCCAAAATCCTTAATTTCAAAGTCGAAAAGAAGCTTCAAAACTAAGGTAGTTTGAAAGATAAACGTGGATAGCATTATAAAATATTGATAATTAAAATAAAGTCGTACCCCATAGTCCATGATGAGCCGTTAAAGTCGTAAGATGTAGTGAGTGTTTTGAATGCATAATAATACGGCTTGCGAATATACATTTTTCATATTTGTGTACAAAGCATACAAAAGGCCTATGTGGAAAATTATATTGCATTATGTTTCTTACAATATAAAGCTCTTCCAAAAAATAATTTTATTTCTAAAATACGACGTTTCGTTATTAACCTTCGACAGATAACGTGCGGAGCGAGACTCCGCACGCTCCGAATTTACTCGATATTTAACAAATTATTCCGACTACACCGCTCTGCGGCACAGTAGCTGTTACATTTGGGGTGGTGAAATTAGTGTTAAATAGTGAGTTCGGGAGAGTGCTTGATTCTGGTTTTTCGACCTCTTGCGGAGTGACACTCCGCACGTTATCCTTCTTGCGATATATTTTTAGACGTGAGTGATTCTGTTTATTATTAATTTTATAATCACTATGGATAATAATGTGGTTGCAGAGCGCGCTATGAATTATGAAAAGGAATGTGAATATCTTCAACGGCTCCACGACGAGGTTGAGACCGACATTGAGCCTGATGACGATGATATAAGTTTGACAAGCGAAGGTGAAGAAATTCAAGATCATGACACTGATGACGAACAGACAATTGAGACTATCGATATAAATTTGCATGTTCCGCTGGCAGAACATGAAACGGGACAACAATTCGCTCCATATTATATAGGAAAAGACGGCAAGACAAACTGGAGAAAGCATCCTAGAAATAGGCAAATGAGAACTCGTGCAGACAACATAATCAAGTTTCTTCCTGGGGTAAAAGCGAGCGTAGGAGAAAAAAAAAGTACCATAGATATATGGGGTCTATTTTTTACCGATGACATTCTAGGAGTCATTGTCGAGAACACAAATATTTATATTGGCTTGGGCAACTTTAATCCCTGCAATCGAACAGCAAAGCCAACCGACATCATTGAATTGAAGGCACTTCTTGGGTTGCTATATATTTCAGCGAAGTCAAAGAATAATCGTGTCAATGCTGCTGATTTGTTCAGAACAAATGGAACGTCTATGGAGATTTTCCGCTTGACAATGTCTCTTCAAAGGTTCAAATTTCTATTACGTCATATCCGATTTGACAACAAAACTACCCGCGAGGAACGACAAAAGCATGATAAGTTGACGCCAATCCGAGAAGTATTCGACGCCTTCAATTCCAACTTATCTAAATACTTTTGCCTGTCAGAATATACGACAGTGGACGAAATGTTGATATCATTTCGTGGAAAATGTGGATTTCGAGTTTATATGCCCAATAAGCCAAATCGATACGGTATCAAAATATACTCTTTAGTTGATGCAAAAATGTTTTATACAGCGAAATTAGAAATTTATGTTGGACAGCAACACCCTGGACCCTTCAAAGTTGAAACAGACAATGTCTCTCTTCTTTCTCGTCTTTGTCAACCAATTTCGGGGAGCAGAAGAAACGTGACAATGGACAATTTCTTTACCAGTATGGCTGTTGCAAATAAACTGTCCAATGATCATAAACTGACAATTCTTGGGACCATAAGGAAGAATAGAAAAGAATTGCCTTTGGAATTCACTCAGCCTATTACTCGGCCTGAGAAAACCAGCATGTTTGGGTTTCAGGACAAAGCAACAATTTGCTCTTATATTCCCAGAAAACATAAAAACGTCCTTTTGTTATCTACTATACATTTCGAAGAAGATACTATTGATGAGGAAACTGGAAAACCAGAAATCATCTTAGACTATAACAGAACAAAAGGCGGAGTTGACACAGTAGATAAGATGTGTGAGGCTTATAATTGTGCCAGAGCTACCCGTCGATGGCCCATGGTCATATTCTATTCTTGTTTGAATATAGCTGGCATCAACTCATTTATTATTTACAAAAATAATGCAGGGTACATGGATAAGACACCTCGAAGATTATTTCTAGAGTCCCTTGACATGGAACTTCTTGATACACAATTACGACGACGAGTGTTGAATGAACGGATTCCAAGAACCATTAGAATTCGTCTTAAGGAAATATTGGGTATAAATGATCAGCAGGATGGGCAAACACATAATCCTGAAGTTCAGAAAGGCAGATGTTTCCAGTGCGACAGAAAAAAAAATAGGCCCACCCGGTTCAAATGCTCGAACTGCCAAAAATTTATTTGTTTAGAACATTCCAAATATATTTGCCACCACTGCGCAAATGAAACTGAATATTGTGAGGACTAGTGTTCTACTTCTGAGAACTCATTTTATACTTACGTAGTATAGTGCTACCACTAGAAAAAAGTTTATTTGATACACTGTTTTGTATTTTTAGAAAGAATGTAATGATTTGTTTTATACTCAATATTTGTGTTGTTCATATAATTAATAAATAAATAAAATCGTGTTCAATAGCGTGTCTCAAAATATTTCACAAAATTTACATAGTTTTACCGAGTATTCTTTTCTAATTTGAAGAGAATGCAAGTGCGGAGTATCACTCCGCACGTTATCCTTCTTGTCAGGGCTCCACACGTTATCTCTCGAAGGTTAAGATACCCACAATAATCATCATTTTTTATTTCATTTTTGAGTAGCTTTTCACCTCCCAAAATTAATGAAATATCACACTTACACTAAATTGTTTGCTATAGGAGTTATTTGAAGTTTCAAAAAATTGAAAAACGCGCTGAATGAAAAATGGATCAGCAATTTTGTTTAATTTCATTTTGACTTCAGATTCGTAATCTGCGACCTCGAAAACCCCCATATACTAATTTTCATCACTTTTTATATCATTTCCACATATGTTGCCGCCATATTTGATCCGCTATTTTGTTTAGAATAATTTTAACTTTAGATTTGTAATTTGCGACTTCGAAAACTCCCACATACTAATTTTCATCATTTTTTATGTCATTTCCACATATTTTGCCGCCATATTGGATCCGTCGTTGTGTTTATAGTAATTTTGAATTAGGAAAATCCCTATATACCAATTTCTGCACGAATGTAAGTTCATTTGAGATTTTGACCAGCTTTTTAGGGTAGCTAGACTACTCTGCTGGGGGTACCGGTATTTAATTGTCAATATAGTGGGATACCAGTGGGTAAATACTTTTTAAAAAGCAGACATAAAAATGTTTTCTATAAAAAAAAAATTGTGGAATAGATAATAAACAGCCGAACGTTAAACAAAAACAAACAAAACAAAAAAAACAATTTCCAATTAATACTCTATAAATTATCGGACCAGTGACGGCTCGCGGGGTGACTCTGGTACGGCCGAAGTAGCAGAGATGGTAATACAGATAGATTACGCCGCCAGCCGTCTCTGCAACCGACCCTACCTATCTGTATTGTTACCTCGGCCGTACCATGAGTCACCCCGCGAGTCGTCACTGTATCGGTCTTAAATTATTTACTAATAAATATCTGGAATTCCCCGATTATGTGACTATTCTTATTAGCTTGTATACTTTTCAAGTTAGTTTTGTACTCTTCAATAATGAGGGAATCGACAACTTCTATTTATCAAAAATATACATGACGTAATTAATTTATAAATTTTATTGAACGCATTACAAGTATGTAGATGTTATAAATCGGAATCGTCGCAGGTACCCTGCCCTCCTGTCCCTTGTTTATTTTTTTAGTGCAGTTGTCACTCTATACACTAATATGAGTAAGTGCCGCCGTCGCGAGTGACGCAGAAATGTGAATAATATGCGATGTTATTGGGCATGCAGGCAAATATGCATATGGCATACGAAATCTAGCACGGAAGAACGATTTGAACGTCGCGCTAAATAAACTCCCCTAAACCCCGCGCACACTACCATCACGCTCAAGTGGCCGAATGCGCGTACTAGGATGAAGAGCAATAGACTCGCTGCAAGAAATATCTACATAACTTTTTTATTTCTTTCTGATTGACTATCTTAAAAAGTTGCCACAGGATTATTTTAAAATTTTGCACATATGTCAATTATGTTCCTGTCTAGACAGTAAGAAAGTTTTATCAAATTTTGACCAATACTAATGGAAATAGACACAAAAAACATCATTTTATTATTCATTTGTCTCCTAATTCGTTTATAATTTTTTTATTAACTATGATTTTGCCTTCAAATTACTTCATTGCCTAGATGTATGTATTGGTTGGCTACAAGTCAAATTTCACTGTTGTTATTTACTTGGTTCTGCAGTTTGTCTGTTTAAAGTAAAATGTTGCTAACTTTGTTAATAACAAAGATTAAACCAAAACTTGAACACAGAAATAATAATCGATCTTTATATAATATGTTATCAAAATAAACTTTTCGAAAAAGTTTATATTTACAAAGATATATTCGATTTCTTGAGCGGCTAATTTAATAGGTACCCTACCCTTAAGTAAAGCGTTTGACTGCGTATCTCACGAAATCCTAATTAGAAAATTATACGTTTATAATTATTAACGGAGAGCTGTAGAATGATTAGTAGTTATCTCGCTAATAGACAGCAAGTTGTAAAAAAAGGAAATAGATATCACACGCAGGAATGATTCAGAATGGTGTACCACCGGGTTCTGTTTTAGGGCCAATTTATATAAATGATCTCCCTTATAGTTTGGAAAGTTGTCAGGTAGTGTTATTTGCAGATGACACTACATTAACTAATAGTAGCGCAGATTTTAACCTGGCGAAATTACAGAATGACCACTCTATAGCAGCTGCGAAAGAGTGTTTTGTCTGTAATCAGCTAAACCTCAATAAAACCAAATCTCAAACAATGGTGTTATCTATGCGTAAAAATCCCTCGTTATCAGTAAATAAAACAAAATTTCTTGGTTTACATATTGACAGTAAATTACAATGGAATATGCATGGAGACGAATTATCAAATAAACTTGCCTCAAATATTTATCTCCTTCGTAATCCTGCAGATTCTGTCTCGAATGAAGTATTCAAAGCTGCTTACTTTTCAACATGCCACTCGCTTCTAACCTATGGCATTCCAGTTTGGGGTCATTCTGCCATAAGACATCGGATCTTTTCAGTACAGAGAAGAGCGGTAAGAGTTCTAGCAGGATTAAAATATCGAGACAATTGTAGACCTACGAGTTCTCACTGTACCGTGTATTTACATATGGGAGTAATAATAATAATAAACAATTTATTTACAATGACAATTATACAAGAATATAGTTGTACATGTAAAAACGTCAAAGAAAGAAATATAAGTATACATATTTAAGATACAAACTTAAAACTAAAGAAATCGGCCATACAGTATGGTTCCATATCACACAATATCGTGAACATTGTTTTTTTAAGTTGATTAAAATTGATCATATTTTTAATATCAGCGGGAAGGTGATTGTAAATTTTGATACATGAATAAAAACTGCCTTTTTTATATTTATCCAATCTATGATGGGGTAGATTGTACAAACGCCCAGATCTATTTCCATAAGTCGTAGAATAAAATACATTTTCAAAGTATTTACTATTTTTACACAAGAATTTTACACATTCATATATATAGAGACCGTATATAGTTAAGATATTTGCTTTTCTAAAAACACCTCTACAGGTTGCAGAATATTTCAGTCCAAATACAATTCTAAGAGCTTTCTTTTGTTGCACAAAAAGTCTACCCACGTTTACCGATCCTCCCCATAGGATGATTCCATACCTTAAGTGTGATTCAATATTCGCAAAATAGAAAACTTTCACAATTTGTGTATTAGTGGTCTTCGCGAGTACACGTAAGCCGTAGCAAGCGCAACTCACTCGTTTGCATAAGTAGTTTATATGAAGAGAAAACGTGAGAGTATCATCAATGACAATACCTAAAAATTTCACATTATCAGTGAGGTTGTATTTGATAGAATTAAGGGTAATTGACCGTGGTGTCGTTAATGATTGATTGGTTTTGAAAAGTATACATGATGTTTTATCCTTGTTTAAGACTAGTTTATTGTGATTAAACCATGCTTCCATTTCATGCATACTAGATGTACCAGTATGAATGAGGTCCATAAAAGTTTCACCCTCGAGTGCTTAAAGTACATTAATAAAAATGCAGAGTCTTTACCACCCATAGCGCACGTCATGATTATTATACAAGAGGTTGTTGTAACCATGTATGTCCTACTTTGCTACGCCTATCGAAGTCACAAACTGGAGTAAATTATTATGCTGTAATTTTCTATAATTTATTACCAAACTGGGTAAAACAACTACTAACAAAACAATATTTAACGAAAATTAAAAATTATTTACAAAAGAAAGCATTTTATAGTATAGAAGAATTTATTGAAAACAATTTTAGTGATTTCTGTGTATAAATAACAATTGAAGTGTGAAGTCCTATAAAGTTTGGGAATATTATTATTTTGTATTACTTATATTTTGTATTACCTATATTTTGACTTGTGTAAACATATAATACTGTAATTACCACCAATAAATCTTATCTTATCTTATCTTTCGAGAGCCGTTTTGCCCATCGTCATTATGTTGACATTAACTTTGCACCAAGTACATATCGCATTAGTATCAACATTCGGGTCACGAGCGACCCATGCGTACAGTCTTCAGTATGAATCTTGGTACTTCGTGGTACTCGGTTTCCTTTTCACTCTCCACATAATGCGCTTGGACTTGTCCAGTACAAACTGGACGTGTTCGCGCAAGTTATGCTGACCACTCACTGACTAAACCGAATGAAAACTAGAATCGGTTGGCGTAAACGCGGCGTGTCTGTTGGCAGAAGTGACACAAACTAAAGATGGCGGCCTAACCTGTTCCTAACCGGCTCAACCAACCCATGGTTTCCAATTTGCGAATGAAAATTGTCAATTTAATTGATCTTGAGCACGAAAAAGGCAAATCTTAGTAAAATGTTAAATAAACCTCACGGGAATAGATTTTCTGTTCGGGAGAGTTTGCACGGTCGGTTGTATCCGGTCCATTCTGTCCTTTTTCCTCTTACAGGCAATCCCAGTAAGAGCAAGAAGGATAACAATAATAAACTCGATCGGGTCCAACTGGACACACAAATAAGTAAGAAGTTATTTCGTTAAATTCAAATTTCCAGCAATTTTGATTTTGCGATAAAAAAATTCTCGGTCTGTACAGAAATTCCCGGGTTTTTCGCGTTTTTTTCGCGGTCGTTTCAAATTCCCGGTTTTTCCCGGTTTTCCCAGTTTCGCGGTCCGTTATCGACAATAACTTATTACAAATTCTAGAATCTAGATAATGAGTGGCGATTACTAAAAAATGTACCTCCTTTTCTGGAACCGAAGATGTTTTTGAATTTTGGAGTGAAATATCATTAATGAAGTATAGCGATCAGGCTGTAATGGTTAATAATCTATGTAACTTTATTTTTAAATTATTAGTTGTGCCACATTATAGTGCTAATGTTGAACGAATATTTTCAACAATAAATTTGTTGAACACAAAACAGCGAAATCACTTCAGTACTGATTTAATTATAGGAATTTTACATGGCAAACAACTTATTACTAATACATGTTATCCGTTTGAAAGCAACAGTGATTTACGTCAACTAATGACTAAAGACATGTGTCAGTAATACATTATTTTTTGTTACACACACGTGTGTGACACCAACAAAGTGCATTTTATTGAAAAGTTCCTGTATTGTTTTATAATATAATATTTAGAATTTATTTGCACATGCATTTATATTTTTCGCCTGAATGCATTCTTATTTACCTTTGTACAACAGTTTTTGATTATAACACTTATTCCAAGGGCATCAGGCTTATCTGTAGTTATATGTTTACACAAATCACGCAAATGTGAATAATTCAATATTATTAATAACACAGATAAACATACCGTATGTTTTTTTTATCGTGGGCCATAGGATTTTACATGTTAAAAATTATACCTTGTGTTAATGTACATTTATCATATAATTTTGAAACTAATTTTAGTTAGTAAAATAAATCAATTATTTTTCTACATGATACGCTTAATTATAATAATTTAAACATGTTTTATTCTATTAAAAAGTGCTTTTGCTCGGAACCGGGCGATCGGGATACGCTGCAGAAAAGTTGTCAACTATTTCCCTAAAATAAAAATTCCCTGACTTCTTCTAGAACTATTTCCCTGCTGGACAAACCTCTTATAATTGCCTTTACAAATTCCACCCGTTCTTCAACACTATAAACAAACATTTTCTGGTATAAATTCGTTTGATTTCTTGCCTCACTAATCAATCTGATATTTCGTAAATTCAAGGTACTTTGGTTATTTTTGCTCAGTTATTTATATTAAATAATTTCATTTTTAATGGAATAAAACATGTTTAAGTAATTCTAATGCAGAGCATCATATAGAAAAATAACTGATTTATTACCAACTAAAATTTCCTTCAAAATTTTATGATAAAATTTACATTAAAATAAGGTATACTTTTAGCATGTAAAATCCTATGGCCCACGATAAAAAAAATATACTGTATATGGTTTTGCTTTCTACATTTTCTGAGCGCTGCTCCTAAACAGAATTCAAGATTGCTTCCTCTCCTCTTACAGTATGTCTGCTTTCCAATGCTCTCGCAAATTATTTAATCTTGTTCAACACATCATGTAGAGAGGTATTCAAAAAATATAACTTATTAGAGTCTGATCAATGGATCTTTGCGTGCCGAACCTAGTTCCGACAAGATTTTCACGTGTTTACTCCCTCTATGATAAGTTATATTAGACGCAGTAATATGTGTACGTATGTCGTCCAAGGCGAAGACTTACGGCACTCGGTAAAACCATGCATTAA
Organism: Ocypus olens; assembly: GCA_910593695.2. Lineage (NCBI taxonomy): Eukaryota > Metazoa > Arthropoda > Insecta > Coleoptera > Staphylinidae > Ocypus > Ocypus olens. Next base: position 34,368,162 of record OU343056.1, read on the forward strand.
ACAAAGATAAAACCTTGGTCCATAAGTCATTTCGTTATTCGTAATGCATTGGTGGCGCTATAAGCAGTATTTTCTGTTTTGTGTTCGTTTTTGCATATTTGTTCGATTTTACAACCTGTACAATACATTTTTAGTAGTAATATAAACACGTCGTGATAAACATTTCTTCGTGATATATAGAAAATATTTCTTTTTAGAACTTTTATAAAAATCAGCGGAATCGCTTGGCCTGTCCTCAAAATGCAAGGTAAACGTCTAAATTCTCGGGCGCGGAATCTCGTGGTCAATCTTTTGGACTATTTTACAGCAGAAACGGAAAACAAGGGTCCTTTAATTTGATGATACGCTACTAAAACCACAGTTATTGGAAATAGTAAATCTGTACGTATATTTCAAAGACATCAATCAAACAACTTATATAATATGTTCATTTTTTGTAGGAATAAAGTTCCCATGACATATGTAGCAGATAGTCTTGCTGAAAAATTTGGGCACAAAGTGTTAAGGCTCCCACCTTATCATTGCATATTCAACCCCATTGAAAAAGTGTGGGCCATTACCAAAACTTATTACAATAAACATGTGGGACGAGATGGTAGGTCTGATGAAAACTGTTTGACTCTGTATAAAGAGGCGCTATGTAGTCACTCCTGCAGTATGGGCTTATTGTATTAGGCACACCGAAAAGGAGATTGAAGAGTGGTGGGATAGAGAGATTCAATTAGATCAAGAAAATGTTGCTCCCTTTATTATTAATTTAAATGATAATAGCGACAGGTCAGATGTAGATTTTTCTGAAGATTCTACTTGAATTCATTCAAATTGATAATCAAGGGAGAATCTCTTTCTCTGTTTTAAAATATGAAACTCTATTTTATACGATTCATATTATTACATTACATCAATTTTCTGATATGTCGAAACACTGTGTAAGACGAATAAAGATTTTTATTGTGGTCCTATTAATAACAAAGTACTGTAATAATAATGTAATGTAATGTTATTCATTTATTCATTGAAATAACCCAACAGGTAGTTATTGCCCAATTACAGGGAAAACATAAGATATATAATATAAAATACATAAAACACAATAGCTATTTATGTAATAAGTCCACAATATTGCACTTTCTTGGACGAGACGTTTTATGGCCGAAGGAGCGAAGCGAGAGAGGCTAATAACGGAGACAAGTCCATGAAGTGCTATTGTGGACGAGTTACATACACTGCTTTTGGCATTTTTGCAATACTTTTAAAATACAAAATACGCGCTAATATCAGTCATTGTAAATTTCATAGAAAATGCATGATTAGGTTAAACAATCTAACTCGCACAATAAACGTCCAAACCTTGCAAACTTCTTCAGGAGTAAATGTAATGAATAATAGTAAGTAGTATCGCTATAAACCACTATCGTAGTTGATCTCTCTTTTGCATGAGTAATTTGCATTGTATTTATTAGGTGTTCTAACCAAAATTAAAATCTGTCATTTCTTACACTGATATAAGAGTCCAATTTACTTTATCAATTATGGGACTAGTACGAAATGGCGTACATTTTGGCCTAAGAACAAACCGCCAAAGTTACTATTTTCGTACAGTCGAACATAATAGTATATTATGCAACAAGTGTTATAAACGGCACTTTAGTCACAAGTAAATTAGGCACTAGCGCAGCGTAGCGGAGTGAGTGTTTAATAACGAGTGTCTAGAGCACTGGCGCAGCCAAGGGGGGGGGGGGGCTTCCGGGCTATAGCCCCCCCCCCAAGCCAATTGATAAAGTTATAACTTTATAATTTAATTTGGATCAAAAAAAAATCTTCGATACGGCCCAAAACACCGCACGTGTTTTTGTCGCCGCGGCGCGAAAGCGACCCGACTCACCGATGCCGATGTGTTCCTCTTGAAACTGGTGTGGTTCCTTTATTTATGAGACATTAGCGGGTCGAACATTTCTGGCCGAAAATTTAAAGTACCCGCAAATTTTGTACATCCCTACCATACGACGATGATTTCCGATGTTTCAGTTGGAGGCCGTCGCGGCACACTGCAGTGTGGGCAGGGTCGGTCCACTCACACGGAGTTGTTTATAATATAAAAAAGCTTAGGTGAAACTCTCTTTAGATGGCGCCACTACTTTTCACTTCAAGTTTCATAAATCCCGCCATTTTCCCGCTTAATCCCGCACAATCCAGCATGTTTCACAGTCTTTGTTGTGATAGATTGTACTTGCATTTTGTACGCTATAATCTGTTATAAAGACTGCGATACTTTTCTTTTGCGATCATTAGCATGATATTCGTTTGAGAGTATTTTTAAACGTTTATTGTGTGCCTTCATTGCGATTTCCAGGATGTTTGCTTTGGCGTGAGTCAATAAAGGTTAGTAATTTTAGTTATTACATTCATCTTGGTATATAGTATTATTACATTATTAATACATAGTTATTAGTCATTAACGTCGCTATTAATTGTCTTTTTTTGTTATATTACATCGTAATAGCATAAGTTGTGTGGTTTTGTGTTACTTTTATCGTTATAGTGTATAGTGTAATTGTTTTATAGGTAACGCAAGGATCATCACATATTACATATGATAATCTGCTATTTTATTAATAAATGTATAAAACTGAATTTCATTGTTCCTATTTTTTTTTACTATTCATCCATTTTTCCTATCGTTTTTTCTCATGGTGATATCCTGGGGTAATACGGTAAGTTCATTATTGTTATTTATATCTATTTAGTTGAATTTTTATACATATGAATCTATTTTACTGTTGGAAAAAATATTGTTTTTTTTTTATATTGACTATTTGTATATAATTTTTCTTTTTTTATTGCGACTGTATTTATTATTCAATTACTATTTTCAAATTATTTACTTGAAAATAAATATTGGATAATTTAAAATATTGTCGTAATAAAAAACATGAAATGTTAAAAAATGCACAGTTTATTTGAATTATTTGTAAATCCCGCCAGGCACGTGCTCCGGAGATTAGTTAGGTGAAACTCTCTTCAGAGGCGCTGAACGCAGTCTCGGCCAGTATATGGGAGTGGACCTTCTATAGATATATCTTTTCTATGAGTGTGGGCAAACGCATGAAAGCTGGCCAAACGGGTCTAAAATAATGACGGATTATGTTCGCAGCACTTGTAATCCGCTAAATCTAATTGAGTCACAATTCTAAACTATTAAAGCCTTTGACTATATATTATTGGACTGCTAGCGCCGCTTCATGAGTGTCTCCAAGCAACGGTGGCGCGGCGGGACCCTAAATGGTTGCGGTATGTTACTAAATTGGTAGCTATTTTGTGTCTATGACATATGATTCTATGAGCTCGCATTGCATTTTGTGATACCCTGCAATTTATTCACACCTTTGAATATATAAACACTTATATTGTCAAATATTTACACTGTATCAAAATATTGCTATGCGAAAGGCTGCAATACGTCCACGTATATATGCCAACGCGGTTATAATACTCGTCAGCCGATGTACACGTCAGTTGACTTTTGACTTATAACCTAAAATTCTGTATTAGATTTCCATCAAATCCGGAACTTCGCAAATTATGGGTTGCTGCTTTGCTGGTAAATAACAGGCAGGAAAGTGGATCCGAGTTGCCGAAATATGCTCGCATTTGCATTCTCCACGTTGCTGATGAATACATCGAGAAATATTTTTTGTTGTTTTCTGGTTTTTAAATTACGCTCCATTCTCGGCTCCGGGGCGGGACTTATATCGGGCTCCAGCTCGTGGACAACTTTCGGAGCAGTGATCATATGGGAAATGGAGGGGGACTAGCAGTCCAATAGTATATAGTCAAAGATTAAAGCGTATTGGACCTTAAATTCGACTGTTTTAACTGATGATTTTCAAACAATCACTGATGTACTCGCTACGACGTTCCTACATCATCTAAACCTCGAGACACCTACAAGTGGTGGGAGAAGAATCACTTACTCATGGGGTGTGTCCACCCGAAACTAACTTTCCTTGCCCCGCAGAGGGGTAAACATATTTTTCGGCCAGGGATGACGCTCCCGACATTAGCCGTATTGTCTGTCACCTAACATTGTGTTATTTATATCTTTCACTTCCATGTTTCCGAATTTACAAATTTATTTTATTTGTGTATGTAAAAAAACATTAGTGATCTGATTAACGGACAAGTTAATAGTGCAGTTTTATTATTAGAAGAGAACAAGTGTGTAGTGTATTTTTTTTGAGCATAGACGTTTTGTGTAAGAATTTAAATACAATTTAATTATCAGGGTAAGTTTAATTCACAATAATCAATAATCAACACATTGTTAGTGCATTAACTATATTACATTGCTACTAGAGCTAGACTGCGAATATTCCATATTCAATCTTATCATGTTTGATACAAAGGATTTTTGATCATTGTATATATCCAGTATGTGGATACATACAAACAGCTAGAGGTGGATCGAATATTATATTTTTACAGTAGGAATACAATGAATTTATTTTAACTTATTTTGCTTATAAAATATATAATGATTATTTTGGTTATATTATGAAATTGCAAATTTCAAAACGAACGGTATAATAATAATTAGGAGACATTTTCCTGGCATATTTTGTAACTATCCACACACTCTATGTGGAAAATTTCTACCCTATAAAAATACCATCGTTTTTTTTGGAAAATTTATTAAGATGTAAGTGAGCTGTAAGTAATTAAGATTTATTAATTTTAGATCTGAGGGTTCACGATGAGTGGATTAAAGAGAAAAGCTAAAAACACAATTCAGTCATATTTTTCAACAACTCAGAAAAAACGCGCAATGGACAAAGTGAGTAATTCAAGTACCTTGCCGGCGAATGAACAAAATTCAGATCATCATTTAAATGATTTGGGTGCTGCTTCAACTACAAATCTAATCAACATCCCAATAAATCAAACCTTGACAAAAACGGTTAATGTTGAAATAAATTTGCATGATATTGCTGTTTATATTAATAAAACTCTAAGTGATGAACACAAAATCGAGGTACTTGATAATTTGTGGGAGCCTCCAGCAAAATATGTTTATTCTTCAACTACATTTGGGAAGCAAAACCGACGTTTCCAAGCTATTTGGCTGCAATCGAATAAATGGCTTGCATACTCAGCAGTTGAAGACGGGGCATATTGTAAATATTATCCATTTTTTTCGCAAAGAGAGGTCGGACATACCAGTTCACAAGAGACAGGAAAACTTGTAAAACTACCATATAGGAATTGGAAAAATGCCATGGAATCGTTTAATTTGCATGCCAAGTGCAATTATCATGCTCTTTCAATTCTTCGATTCGAAAATTTGAAATGTGTACAGTCGGGAAAGCAATTATGTATAAGGAAGCAAATTAATTCTGCTGAATTGCAACAAATAAATGAAAATCGGGTTAAAATGGGATCCATAATTAAAACTGTAATTTTATGTGGACGAAATGGCTGGCCATTGCGAGGACACCGGGATTTTGAACCTCTTAACCTAAACGATGAGCCCCAAAAAAATGAGGGCACTTTTCGTGCGCTTTCAAAATTTAGATTAGATGCAGGTGATGAAATTTAAAAAAACCACTTAATTACATGCAAAAAAAATGCAGCTTATATAAGTTGGGACATTCAAAACCAAATTATAGATTGCTGCAATACAGTTATATTAAAAAAGCTTGTATCTAATATAAACAATGCTAGATGTTTCACTATTTTGGCAGATGAAACGACAGATATTGCATGCGTGGAACAATTTTCACTTTGTGTACGATACTTCGATGATACAGAACAAAAAATATTTGAACATTTTCTACAATTTGTGCCTGTTACGTCTACCACAGGAGAATCTTTAGCAACAGCGATTGTTAAAAATTTAAAATCGTTTGGAGTGGATTTACAGTTCTTACGAGGGCAAGGTTATGACGGTGCTGCATCTATGTCCGGAAAATTTAATGGTGTTCAAGCGCATATAACAAAAGATTTACCCACATCTATTTATGTTCATTGTGTGTCTCACTGCTTAAACTTGGCTATATCAAACGCCACCGATATTCAAGATATTAGGAATTGCATTGGAACAGTGGAGAAAATCTACACATTTTTTGAAACCCCGAAACGCAATCACGTGTTGTTAACCAAGATCAATGAATTATTGCCTGAATGTAAGCGACAAGGTATCAAAAAAATGTGTCCTACTAGATGGGTTGACAGACATGACGCGATTATGGTTATGGTGAAACTATTTGAACCAGTAGTCTATGATTTGGAAGAAATTTGCCAATGGGCCGACAGGGATACGTCTTCCAGTGCAAATCTAATATTAAGCACCATAAATAAATCAAACTTTTTAGTGTCTTTGCTAGTATTAGAAAACATATTTAGTTTAAGTTTGCCGCTTAGTAAATTACTTCAAATGGTTAATATAGATCTCAGCAAAGCATTGGATCATGCAACTAATTTAGAATCTCTCTTAAAAAGAATTCGGGTAAATGCAACGGAGGAATTTAGGGGTATATTTGATAACGCGAAATCAAAAATGGCTCGTATTTTTTCATGCGAAATTAAAATACCGAGACGAGTGGGAAGGCAATAAATAGAAATAATATTATGACTGATTCCCCAGAAGAATATTTTAGAATATCCACATTTGTACCTTTCCTTGATCATTTTATAACCCAACTGAAGGTAAGATTTCTCAATCACAGAAATACCTTAGATGCTCTTTTCTGCTTAATTCCTACGGGACAATGCCCAACTAAAACTGACATTGACAAATTCATGGTATTGACACAATTCTATAGAGCAGATATTGAAGATTTTAATGAATCTATATTAATAAGTGAATTTAAACTGTGGTGTGCCAAATTTAAAGATATTGCCTCTAAACCAAAAACTGCTTTAGATTGTCTTATTAATTGTGATAGGAATATTTACTCAAATGTTTATGTATTATTAAAGATTTTTGTAACGCTGCCCGTGTCAACAAGCACTCCAGAGCGATCTTTCTCAACATTAAAAAGAATTAAAACATACATAAGAAATTCTACGGGCCAAAATCGATTAAATGGATTAGCAGCCTTAAACATACATTGGGAAACTTCAGTTTCCAATGAAGAAGTATTAAATATATTACAAAAAGCTGCTAGAAAAATGAATATTGTGTTGTAGATTACCCAGCTATTACAAAATAATTTTTTACTTGTTTTCAGTTAAGTATAGTTTTAGGTTAAATAATTTATGTATAAGGGAGGTTCCCGTTGGTTAATGTGCAAATTATTATCAACTATTTTTTCCTTTTACTCTTGTCATCAATATGTCATCGTATTCCTCCGTGTTGTTTTTGTGTACCTTCCTTAACACCGCCCCCCCCCCCCCCCCCCCCCCCCCCCGGCACGGACGATTTACACATGTATCTACTACATATTATTTTAGTTTTTTAGTAATTTATAATTAAATATAAAAAGCAATAATACATGACTGTGGCGTGTGCTTATTTTCAATCTGTTATATCCATGGTAACGGGTCAATAAAAATTGTGCAAAGTGACGTTTAGGTAGTTGTTATGAATACTTTGCTGCGCGTTGCTATAGGCAACGCGCGGCAAAGTACTTTGTCGCTCGCTCGGGAAACGTCTACTTTGCGTTGACATTGCAAGCGCAAACGCCTGCTTTTTATATCGGTCGTAGAAAAAAATAGTTGTGTTTCATTAAAACTGTGCCTTTATAATTTTTTTGAAAGTACTGCATTTTCGCAATTAAATGGAGAAATGGTCAAAAAACTTGAAGTTCAATTAGGAAGGGATAATGTACGAAAGTTAGCAATAAAAGCAGCGAACACAAAAAAATTGTCACTAAAAAATAATTTACACTCAAAATTACATCATTTAAAAATTGATGCGTGCACATGTCAGACAACAAATTATTTTGCAATAAATGTACAATCACATATAAGAGTAGCCTAACTGTATGTATGTATGCATGTATGTGTGTATGTATGGATAACGCTGGCCCGTCACTGCGCCGCATTCATTGCGCCGTATATGTACTGAGTCTGGTTCCCGGCACGTGATACACCTCGGAAAACTTAGCAAATAAATGAATAAATAATTATATTATACCACCAAAACCGTTCTACAGAATGTGTTCAAATAATACGACGAACGAGTTAAACAATAAACTAACCACTAATTTTACTTCAGAATTATGAAAAAAAATATATCGGCTGTGAGCGTACGTAGTGAACTTCATTTATTTTGTTTATTGACATAAAAACAAATGTCGGAAGACAATAAAAGGTGTTTAGCAGTTACAGTGCAAAATACTTAAACATACCTTTATCTATCGGCCACGGTGTTTAGCAGTTACAGTGCAAATTTATACAAGTAAGTACTAAATATAGTCGCCGGACATAAAATAAGGGCGCTATTGCGCAAAGGTGGATCCACTTTTTGAATGTTCCGCCTTTAGGTTAGGTTCGGTTAGGTGGCGGCGAAGCCGTCACGAATGTATAAAAAGAGAGGCTAAAAACGTAACGAAAATGAAATAACTAAATTAAGCGAAATAGTTACAAGAACGAAAACGGAATTGACATTTTTTAAACGAGATCCGAAACGAAATAAATAATTTTCTAATACCGGATTTTACCGTTCTAATCAAATTTTAAAAGTATCGGAAACTGAAGGTAAAAAATCTCTTATTAGGAGTTGTTTTCCGAAAACGAAAACTATAAATTTGTGTGAGAACTTAAAGAACGAAAACGAAAAATTTCGTTTTCGTTCCGATCAGGAATGAACGAAATATATTTCGGTTTTAGTCTTTAAAAAGTAGGAACTAGTTTTGCGGGCTTGCCTTAAATATGACAGGTTAAGAAATCGAGATTTCGAAGTTAATTAATTTCTATCCAATATTGGTGAACTCTACTTTACTGAAAAAAATAAATTATGCTCATTTTCGTATCAATTAATAGCCTTGAAAAAACATTTACCGCACATTTCTTGAACAAAAATTTCAAAAAATAGTGGGTGCGCTTTTGTGCAATAGCTTCAAAGTAAGAAACACTTATATAAATACAGTATAAATACACTTTATTTTTGCAGTTTAAAATAATAGTACTAAAGAATGGATGATGATCCAATCGAGCGTCAACGTAGATTAGCAAGAGAAAGACAGAGACGTTGGAAAAACTCAACAAAGTCAAGAGACGCTTGACAGGCTTCAAAAAACAAATGCTGCATCTCAAAGACAGCGAATTGCAAACGAAACTGAGGAACAGTCTCATCTCAGGCGAGCAGCAAATGCTGCATCTCAACGGCAGCGAATTGGAAATGAAACTCCGCAGCAATCGCAGACCAGAAGAGCAGCGAATGCTGCATCTAAACAGCAGCAGCAGCGAATGCTGCATCTAAACAGCAGCGAATTGGTAACGAAACTCCACAGCAATCGCAGACCAGACGAGCAGCAAATGCTGCATCTCAACGGCAATGAATTGAAAATGAAACTCCACAGCAATCTAAAGCCAGGCGAGCAGCAAACTGTAAATCATAGAGCTGAGCAAAGTCAAATATTTCGAAATGAAACAATTAATTTCATTGAAGATAGTGTTGATACCCATGATTGTGGAGCCTTAAAAATTATTTGCCAGTTCTGTAAATCAAAGAATTTTTCCAAGGAGCGTCCAACAGATGAAAAGTTTAAAAATTGCTGTCACAAAGGCAAAATTAAGTTGCCACACCCTATCGATGAGACTGGTGCTGTACTTGAAAATCCTGTTTGTCCGCGTTTACCCTCGGAATCCTATAGATTCAACGAGACAGTTTATTAACATCCATATCTTGAGTGCAAACTTGGATCCGTTCACATATGCCATCTCTTTTTCCGTATGGTGAGCTCGGATGGCAGCCGCACTGGACATGCGAATCATACGAGGGAGCACAGCAAAATAGGTTCGCATCAAAGTCAGCAAGCTTCAGTATAAAGCGGCACAGACCGCAATTCGGGACGAGTTCAGTCCCATTATGAGAGCAGGAAAACTTTCGCAGCAGTGGGTGGTCGATTCTTACCTGCAAGTTGAAGCCAACAATCTGAATTACATACGCAACCACCAACAATCACTTCGAGCTGAAAACTACCAAGGGCTTGCTGATCATATAACCAAATTAGCAGAAAATGCAAACATATCTGCAGGAATATTAGTGATTTTACCATCAAGTTTTGAAGGATCTCCGCGGAACATGCGAGAACGCTGCATTGATGCCATGTCTATTTTTAACAAGTGGGGTGCTCCAGATATTTTCACAACGTTTACTGAACATTTAGGATTTCAACGCACAGCAATTTCTCTACACAGAAATTCCAAACCATTATGTGTACGTTCGTGGAAAATGGCAGCCGCGCTAACGAGTCGGAGAAAAGATTGTTCCAAGAATGTACACAGTTAGTCTAAAAGACGAGGAGAGGTTCTTTTTAGGTATGCTTTTGCTGCATGTGGTGCAACCAGTTTTGAGTTTATTCGAACATTTAATGGAGAAGTTCACTCATCCTTTAAAGAAGCAGCAGCAGCACGCGGTCTTATGGAAAGCAATGACGAATGGGATCGATATATTGCTGAAGTAATCGCTTTTAATATGCCGCGACAACTTCGAGAGACTTTTGCCTATATTTGTTGCTTCTGTCATCCATTAAAACCACTTGATCTATGGGTCAAATATGCAGACCATATGGCTTTAGACTACAGCCGAAACAATACGGAAGATGCAGCAAAAAATTTGGCTCTTCACGACATCAATGAAATTCTAATTCAACATGGACTTGATTGCTTATGCTGTGGTTTGCCAAATCCGACTGGAAATCCTACAGAAGTTCAAGCATTTGACCCCGATCAAAAAAGGCTGAATGCAGAACAACAAATTGAGATGCTAAATGAGCAACAGCATGAAGATTTTGACAAAATAGTTGCTGCTGTTTATAATAATGACTTAGAGCCTCAATGCTTCTATATCGATGTCCCCGGTGGTTCTGGTAAAACTTTTTTGTATAACACTTTGATGGCATTTATTCGTGGAAATGGAAATATTGTGCTTCCGTATGCAACAACAGGTATTGCAAGCACGTTGCAAGGAGGACGAACAGCATATAGTGGGTTTAAACTGCCAATTCCACTTATCGAATCTTCAGTTTCACAAATGCGTTTGACATCACCCCAAGCAAGAATTTTACACGAAGCTTCACTAATTATCATCGATGAAATAATGCTTACAAAGCATGGAATAAGATGTATCGATAAACTACTGCGAGATATAATAAGTAACGAGAGGCCCTTTGGAGGTAAAGTGTTTGTAGTAGGTGGAGATTTCAGACAAACACTGCCAATTGTTCCAAGAGGAAATAGAACCGAAATTGTCGAATGCTGCATCAAATCGTGTAATTTGTGGAGAATTTTTTGTCAACTCCGTCTTACCACAAATATGCGTAGTGCAGGTCAAGAAGAGTACAACAATTGGAAGATGAAAAACTTTACATATAAAAATCGAAAACACAACGTCTGACACTGAAGCATATATATTAAACAAAATACAGTTTGTGCCAAAACCATAGAAATATATCTAAAACAATAGATAGTCAACTGAATTTATAAATCGTCCTTTATTGCCATTACCGGGCAATTTTGCTGTGATTTTCATGGGCAATCGCTAGTTTGTTAATGTTAATGATAAGATATGTATAAACACAGTACTAATTACGGATACAAAAGTACAACATTCCAGTGATTTTCTGCGAACTTTAATAATGGATGTTTTAAAAGAATATGATATTAAATTTCAACAAATATTAACAATTGTAAGTGACAATACTAGCAACATAAAAAGTACCGTGTATAAATTAAATGAAAAGGGGGCACTTCAAACTTCCAGAAATGAAAATGTCGAAGAAAACGAAATTGAGGAAGAAATTCAAAATGATTTGGAAATTTTTCAAGAAACGGAATGTGTTGCATTTGCAAGTCAATTGAAAATACATCATATGCGCTGCGCTGCTCACACTTTACAACTTTCAATAAGAGATGGATTAAAAGAGGTTCACGCATCTAAGTTGATTAGAAAAATAAGAAATATAGTAACAACATTACGGAATCCAAAGATTGATGCTGTACTAAAACGCAAAGCAGAAAAAGGTGCAATAATTGATCAAATAACACGATGGGGCAGTACATACCGGGTGACCCAGGGATCTGTAAAAGCCCCATAACTTATTTGCTATTTGAGATACCGACATCTAGTTTTCTTGAACTGGTACCCACACTTATTCTACATATTTTAAAAAATATGTATGTTTTCGTACAGGGTGTCCCAATATACATAACAGAACAAAGTTATGTTTTTTTAAATGGAACACCCTATATTTTATACTTTATTTTCAACCCTCTTGAGAAGCTGATAAAACTTGTATCAGATAGTATGGGTCTATTATGGACGGTTGGTTAGTTATAGGAAAATTTGTGGCAAAAACATATACACATTGAAAACATCGCAGAAGCGTTCCTAGCAACGATAGCATCATTATTTATACACTAGAAAATTTCCCACTTCATGAAGAATAATACGCATCGACTTTGGTTCTCGTTTATTCATAGTGCTATACAGGGTGTCACCATACGCAAAACAATGGATAACTATTTTTTTCAAATGGAACACCCTATATAAGTTGCAACCAATCTATGGCATTTTCAATAAGCTTTCCAATGATATACAGTTTGTATAACAAAATATTAAGGATTATTGAGATTTATCAATAAAAACATATTTGTTTCATCATCTTCAGCCAAAACTATGCATTTTCAGGAAAAAATTTAAAAGTTGTAGAGCGAAAACTTTCCGATCAACATAGGTCTTTCAACTTTTAAGATAATGCGTGCATTGCCCGACAGAGAGCGCAAAATCGTGACCGTGTATGCATTTTAGCGTTTTCTTTTCAAATTTCTTATTAATAAATTGCACTATACTTTATTTTCTGCACCCTCTAGCGAAAAAACGGGAAATTATAAGGAAATTAAAATGGCTCATATCGATTGAAAATGCATAGTTTTTCCTAAAAATGCAAATTGAATATATACAGGGTGTTTCAGAGCTCTGGGATCGGTCAATCACGTGCTTATTTGTCAAAATTTTGAAAAATGTTTTATAAAAAAGTTGTGCAGAATAGTGAGCTGCATGCCCTAAAAGTATTTAAATTTATACAGGGTGTCTCATAACAAAGTTACAGACCAAACTTATGTTTTTTTTTAATGGAACACCCTGTATATTTTAACATTTTTGGATTCCTCGTTACTTAAGAGACATTAACATGACCTAGGTTGTGGGGATTGAAACTGGGCCGTTTTTGTGTTATTCAGTTGTTTATACAAAAATTTGAACAAAATTGTTAAAGTGCTTCCCTAAAACTAATAAAGATAATTCATTCTAATTTAGTGGTAAAGTTTAGTTGAACTTTAGTCTTCAAAATTACTATATCATCCAAAACGTAACAAAGCGTATTATACAGGGTGATAGCCATTCGCAAACTGCACAATTTCTTCATTTTTTTAAATGGAACACCCTATATATTTTTTTATAATTTGAAAGTCTATTGAGTACGCTTTCGTTTCATATTAGGTTTCGTATGTCTGAAGTTGATAGTGACTCGAGTATTTCAGAATTCGTTCGTAAGTTGCATGTTTCGGTTGAGAAGGATCCGTTTATAAGCGTTGTGTTTGCCTACAAAATCGTATTTTATGTTTTTGAGACATGTATTCAAATCTTGTATCCTACCATATTTCAACAAAATCTGGATGCATTATTCCCAATAAGTTATACAAACAATTATGTTTCAATACAGATAGAGAACTATAGTAAAAACTTATAAATCAACTTAAATAACAAAACAATTTAATACCATAAGTATATAAAATGAAAAATAACAAAACAATTTAATAACATAAGTATAAAATGAAAAATAACAATTTAAAGAAGTTTACAACATGTTTTCAAAATTACGACCATTCTGATTTAAACAAATTCTGAGACGTCCAACGAACGATTTGTGAACTGCAACTAAAACTTGTGGCGTTACTGCAGAAAAAGCATTCCTAATTCGTATTCGCATATCTTCTGCTGTAGTCGGTGGTATACGGAACACCATGTCCTTGATATAGCCCCATAGAAAAAAATATAATTTCCTGAGGTCCGGCGACCTAGGCGATCCGCCGCGACCTAGGCGATCCGCCGCGACCTATCCACTTATTAGGGTAACGGTCATTCAAAAATTGTCGTACACTGCGAGCAAAATGTGGTGGTGCACCATCCAACTGGATCCACATATCTCTTACTACGTTGCATGGTACGTCAAGTAGGTACTCATCTAAATGATTCCTAAGAAATTCTTCAAACATTTCTCCATTCAGGCTGCCTTCAAAGAAGTGTGGTCCTATGACGCGAGTTCCTAGAATACCACCCCATACATTCAGGCTCCATCGATTTTGATTATTTACTGTTCTTGTGAAATGAGGATTGTGGTCCGAATAATAATGAAGATTGTGTCTGTTTACGTTACCATTATTGTGAAATAAAGCCTCATCAGTAAACAACACAAAATCAAAAAGATGTTCATTGTTTCCCAGAATATTAAGGGCCCAGTTACAGAATGCAGTTCTAGCGGGAAAATCTGCTTCTCCAAGCTGTTGTTCTAAGTGGATGTGGTAAGGATGAAATTTGTGTTTCTTCAAAATTCTATGCGCTGAGGGCCGACTAATATCCAACTGATTATTTAATTCGGATAAACTTAATTTAGGGTTTTCAACTATCGATGCCAATACCAGGAATTCGCTATCTTCGTTAATTACAGGTTTGCTTTGCACAGGTTTTGAATAATTAACGTTACCTGTAGTCTCAAATCGCTCTTGCACTCTTCTAAATGCTCCTTGTCGTGGACACCGCCTCTCGGGATACCGCTGTCCATACACTCGTGAAGCCAAAAGACAATTTTTGTGACATTCGCCAAGAATGAAAATCATGTCAACCAATTCTTCTTGTGAGAAATTCATAATTATAAACTAAGATCACAACTTAACTGGTTCGATCTATTTTTGAGACTAATATAATAATTACTGTCACCTGTATTTTTTTGTTTGTTTATTTGAAATGATTGGTAACTAGATTTTAAAACTAATAATAAAAAACATGCAAATTACCAATGAATTTTGAAATATTAGAGTAACCATCAACTTCAGATATACGAAACCTTATATGAAACAAAAGCTTACTCAATGGACTTTAAAATTATGAAAAAATATATAGGGTGTTCCATTTGAAAAAATTAAGAAATTGTGCAGTTTGCGAATAACTATCACCCTGTATAATACGCTGAGTTATGTTTTGGATGATATAGTAATTTTGAAGACTAAAGTTCAACTAAACTTTACCACTAAATTAGAATGAATTATCTTTATTAGTTTCAGGGCAGTACTTTAACAATTTTGTTCAAATTTTTGTATAAACAACTGAATAACACAAAAACGGCTCGGTTTCAATCGCCGAAACCTAAGTCATTTTAATCTCCAAGTAACGAGGAATCCAAAAATGCTAAAATATACAGGATGATCCATTTAAAAAAACATAAGTTTGGTCTGTAACTTTGTTATGAGACACCCTGTATAAATTTAAATATTTTTAGGGCATGCAGATCACTATTCTGCACAACTTTTATATAAAACATTTTTCAAAATTTTGACAAATAAGCACGTGATTGACCGTTCCCAGAGCTCTGAAACACCCTGTATATATATATCAATTTTTGCGTGTTTCAATGGTTTTTTACATTTTTAGCGAAAACTATGCATTTTGGGCAAAAATTGCTTCTTTTAAGAGTTGTAGAGCGGCATATTTTCAATCGATGTAGGTCATTTAAATAATTCTATAATTACCCGTTTTTCTGCTAAAGGACGTGGAAAATAAAGTATAGAGCAATTAATTAACAAAAAATTTGAGAGAAACGCTAAAATGAATATACGGTCACGATTTTGCGCATTCTGGCGGGCAATGCATGCATTATTGCAAAAGTCGAAAGACCTGTATCGATCGAAAATTTTCCGCTCTACAACTTTGGTCTCTCATTATTTTTTCAGAAAATGCATAGTTTTGGCTGAAAATCCAAAAATGAGCAGGAGGTGACAAAACAAAATGTTTTTATGGATAAATCTTAAGAATCCTTAATATTTCATTATACAAATTGTACATCATTGGAAAGCTTATTAAAAATTTCATGCATTCGTGGCAAGATATATAGGGTGTTCCATTTGAAAAAAAAATGGTTATCCATTATTTTGCGCATGTTGACACCCTGTATAGTAGTATGGACAAAAAAAGAACCAAGGCCGATTTGTATTATTCTTCATGATGTGAAAAATTCTTTAGTGTATAAAAATCGACGCTAGCATTGCTAGGAGCCCTTCTGCAACTTTTTTAATGTGTCCTTGTTTTTGCCACAAATTTGCCCATAACTAACCAATCGTTCGTAATAGACCCATAGTATCTTATACTATTTTTATCAGCTTCTCAAGAGGGTTGAAAATAAAGTATAAAATGTAGGGTGTTCCATTTAAAAAAACATAACTTTGGTCTGTTATGTATATTGGGACACCCTGTAGAAAGACATACATATTTTTAAAATATGTAGAATAAGTGTCGGTACCAGTTCAAGAAAACTAGAAGTCGATTTCTCAAATAGCAAATAAGTTATGGGGCTTTTACAGATCCCTGGGTCACCCGGTATGTAATGGGTGAGCGTTTTTTTTTGGAGTTGAAACCATTTATATTGGACTTTGCTCATCCTGACATTATATTGTCTGAATATAGATGGGACGAAATTTCCGAACCAGAAACATTATTACGCCAACCGTACCACGTAACTAAACAGTTACAATCGGCAGATTTAACTCCCGGTTTATTTTTAAAAGAATGGAAACATTTAATATTTAATCTTTCTCAAATAAGAGGACTGCAAGCAGATGGAATAAAAAACTCCATGGTTTGCAGAGAGAATCTATTATTAGATAATGATATACTCCTGGCCGCCATATATATTGATCCTACTTATAGAATATTACTTTTGGACGAGCAGATATTAAGGGGTAAATAATCCTTATACGAAATGGGATTGCGATTATTGAATTTAAATTCAGGGGAAGTTTCTGAACTGTCGACTCCAATAACTCCAACATCTGAAATTCGTTGTGAAATTGACGAAGATCAAAGCGAATCTATTGCCCAAAACTCTGGTGATTTTGAAATGTATCTTGACCAGCACGAAAATGAAAAAAGTCAGGTTTCAACTGCAACGGAAGAGCTACCTCATAAAATTAAAGTATTTAAAGAAAAAAACTTTAATCAAGCATTACAATTAGTGGAGAAATTTAATAGGAATTCTAAACTAACTGTAATGGAGGCGATACCTCAGTATCCTAAAATAGTGCAAAATAGTGCATGGCTGTTATTGCATTACCTCCAACGCAAGTGAGTGTGGAACGATTATTTTCAGCTCTAAAACTGATCAAATCGGATTTGAGAGCAACACTGAAGGATGATATTTTAGAGGCAATGCTGTTTTTACGTACAAATAGTCCTTAAAATGTTTCATTTATTGTAATGTTTGTTACAATTTTATATTTTATAAATAAATATTAATTTGTACTTTTTTTGTATACCATTTCTTAATTTTTGTGTTTTAAAGAGTCGGCGTCAATTAATTTCAGATGACTTCGACTCCGACTCCCCTGCCCGGAACGCAAATGGCTTGTCAAGCAAGCTGGGTGAGCTAATCGAGTTCCTTACTGAGAGAAAAATCGACATCATGTGTATCTGCGAAACCAGAATGACCGAACGACACCGGTTAAAAGTTCGCGGATACAGATGTTATCGTCGAGACAAAACCGCCCACACAGACGGCGTCGTTCTTTTAGTAAAGATCTCGGTTCCTCATATTGAGGTCCCAGAACGGAGTACCTCTGTAGAAAATTTGTGCATAAGGTTGTGAAATACGGTATATCAATTATGGCAATTTATAATTCTCCACAAATCCGAATCAGCTTCACTGAACTAAATTATTTAACAGCAGTGGGATTCCGTAAGAGTCGCCATGTCGACTGCGAGTCGATGGCGTTTCGCGGCCCATGCTCGTTCGGACGTTTTCGGCGTTGGAACCCTTATATTGTTGACAGATTTCTCTGTAATACCTTAAAGTTAAACAGATTTGTCCGAAAAGAGATATATTTTAATAAGCGTATATATTTGTGTTACCCAAAGTACTACATAAAATAGTAATACCTTGTTAAAATAAAAAATAGACATTTAACAGAAGAAATGTGTCTAAAATATCAATATTATGCACACATTAATATATGTAGCAAAAGTAAAATATTGTGAGTCATTGGCAACATTGTAGATTTGACGCGAATAGGTCTATTAACCTTGTTTTCATTCACTTGTTGATTAATATTGTAAAAATGGCATTTTATCAGTATGTAGTTTTATTCGATGGTGAAGAGGATAATAATCATTTAAGAATAATGACACGAACTCTAAGAGATGCGAGTGATCCTTTTGCATTACCCGAAAGAAGATTTATTCAATTGTTCAGATTGAGTAAAAACGGGGTGCAATATTTAATTAACGTGGTTATTTACCTGCTGCGAAAAGGACTACTTCCATTCCGGTAGGACTAAAGGTGTGCGACGTTGAGGTTTTACGCCACAGGTTCTTACTAACGATCGGTTGGTCAAGTAAGTAATCGATAGTATAAGATATATTTCTTAATTTAGAAATAACTTTTGTAGGATTTTGTATTTAGTATTAGCCAAACCTCAGTCCCAAGAATAATTAGTGAAATCACGGAAGTTCTGGCGCAAACCATATGCTACCAATGGATATTATTTCCTGAAAACCAAGAAGACATTTTAAATATTCAACGTGGCTTCATGAACATAGGATTCCCAGGATGTGTAGGTGCTGTTGATGGAACGCATGTGGTAATAATCAAACCTCATATTACGAGCATTTATATTTAAATCGAAAAGGTTATTATTCCTTAAATGTTCAAATTATATGCGACTCAACACTATTAGGATATTAAATATCAATATAAATATTTGAAGGAATTCTAACGTGAAAACTCATCTTGCCTACTTGCATACCCAAGGGGAAAGGTATTGGTTAATTGGCTATAGTGGCTATTCTCTGCAACCATTTCTTATGACGCCCGTCTTAGGTGAAGATGAGAATTCACTGGAGGAACGATACAATGTTGCGCACTCATCTACAAGAAACTGTGTAGAACGCTGTATTGGTGTTTTAAAAAATAGATGTAGATGTTTGTTAAAAGAAAATGTTAGCAGATATCAGCCTATTAACATGGGGTTAATAATTAATGTCTGTGCAGCTTTGCATAATATTGCAATTAATTAGGGAGTTAAATTCAATGTAGAAGGAAATAATTTTATCAATGATGATGATCAGTATGTCGAAGCAAATAGAAGAGTGGAAGGACAAAATGTAAGGCATCGAATCATTAATTATTATTTTGTGTAGTCATTTATTGAAATTTTCAACCAAAATCGCCTACATGTTTTTAATTGTTTCTAAACAGGCTGTTTTTCAAATTTCCTCCATGTGTTGTTCTTGCATCTCCTTAATAATGTCTATTTTTTGTTTTTTCTGACTGTGATGAGGCACTAAAATAATACAAATATCAGTTATATCTTGTAATTGATAAGGTTCTTGTATATTAGTTATATTCTAAATGAACATTACATAAATTAAATCAATAATAACCAAACCGATGTAATATTCTCTTCTCTGTTTAATGCATTGTAATACAATAAATATGTTAAGCGGTAATTTAAAATACTACAAAAGTGATACCAAATAAGTTAATTATTTTATTTGAACATATAAAATGTTTATATAAAATAAAACACTTTTACTTAGTTAATATCACACTGTTTATTTATAGTGACTGCAGTTTCGATCAAACAATGATCATTATCAAACTATAAGTAAAGTAAATACAAAGAAACATCTTATTTATACCGCGTTGAACAGAGGCGAGAACGTAAGGTTAGTTTGTTCGTTAATTATGGGGCTGTCCGGATTATCCTTGCGTTTGTGGATTTCGAGGGATCCGAGCACGTCCATTTTAATCCCTTTGTCCACGAAATGTAAAAATGTACAATGTCGAATGTAATGTTTATCTAACGATTCGTGAAGAGGTACGTCTATATTTTTAATTTGCCTTTATGCAGTTCACTTTTCCACCTTCGCGTGTTTAGTAGCTATAGTTATTCGATTTTATGTGTATTTTTAATTATAATTAGTGTATTTTGTGATTTTTGGTGTGAGTTTTTAATAGTGGACAATAGAAAAAATACTATCGTGTTGGTTATATTGTGGTTTTCGGCTAAGTATAAAGGTAGGTACTTAAATTTATAAGATTATTTATTATGGTAAAATTCCCTATTACAACTTGATTAGTAATTCAAAACTTGTAACTTGTAATTGTAAACATATTAACCTTTGACTTAGACTGGCTTGTACATCTTAAAACC
The DNA here is from genome assembly GCA_910593695.2 of Ocypus olens. Lineage (NCBI taxonomy): Eukaryota > Metazoa > Arthropoda > Insecta > Coleoptera > Staphylinidae > Ocypus > Ocypus olens. The sequence goes on from OU343056.1 coordinate 34,388,808, forward strand.
CAGAAATCATTAAATTGAACCCAATATTTTCCTTTTATTAATGTTTCAAACGAATGTTACTTAAATATTATACCGGATTTTAATTGGTTTAATATACGAAACAATTTAACATGTAAAATCTCGTTGCTGAATTTTCTTGTTCCGATTACTATAGATTAAAACATGTTCAGAATTAAAAAAAAACTACCAAATCAAAAGAAGGAGAAAATGAAATCATATTAAATCCAAAAACGTACACGGCTCAAGGATCTCGCTATCGATGGCCAGTTTATTATTCTTGTTTTCACAATTAAATAGACAATCTAAAAATATTTGTTTATTAAATAATCCAGTGACATGTTTTATTTTGGTAAGTGATTTGATTAACATATTATATGCCACTGGATTGAGAAATTTAACTAAACTCGCCCAAATAATTGTTTTTATATAAAAGTTGAGTTTACCAATTCACTCTCACTTTCTAATACCAATTCACTATCACTTTCTAATTTGAACGAATTTCGGGAAAGTATTGTGATCGTGTGTGTTTCGAATTCGAAATATCAACGGAAATATTCTTTCTGAGGTCCCCGAGACTTTGAACGTAAGCATAGTTTGACAATCCGAAGAACTGGCAATATGTTTTTGCAAAATTTCGTAAACCTGAAGCGGGAGTTTACCTAACATTTCTTTTAAGTTAGATTTTTCGAGATATATTTTTAAATATACATTTTTTATTTTCATCGCTTTGGGAACGGTCAATCACGGGCTTATTTATTAAAATAACGAAAAATCATAAATAAGCCCATGATTGAGCGTTCCCAGGGCGCTGAAAGACCCTGTATATATTTTTACACATTGAAATACATTTTTTAGGTGTCGACAAATTGAACATTTTTTGTTTATAAATTTTTTTCATGAAATCCTTGATTTTCGAAAAAAAAAACAATTTACAGTTTTCAAACCTACATATTTTGCTAATAAATATTTTCCATAAACTCCTTTATTTTTGAGAAAAAATTAATATCATTTTTTTTATAACTTCTGGCCTGTTATTATGAAATTATAATAGCAGACCAGTGCTCCATTATTGAAAAATTGAAAATTGCAAATAAAGAATTGTTCAAATTTCAAAATGTTAGAATCTCAAAATTATGTTAAAATGTCGGAAATGTCAGAAATATCAAAAAATCAAATAGAAAGATGTAAATGTCAAAATGTTAAAAAATAAAAAATAATTAAAAAAAAAAGTTTTGAAGTCGAAAACGCTTGGACAGCTCGGCTCGCGCTTTCAGCAACTTGTATCGGAATATACTATTCTCAAAAACAATTTAAAAAAATATCAAAAAGAAGATAAGTCGTCTAAATTCCTCTTACAGTAACTGTAAGAGGTATAATTCACTAATATTTGTAGTTTAGTAGCTGGTTAATCTGCTACTTTAGAAACATTTCAATTCCAGCTCAATTTTGAAATATTATATTAATTATTTTGTAATGTAATTTTTAACTGCTTTCTAATGGTATTAAAACAGTTCTTTTCAGTAGTTGTTCCAAGGCCCGGCAGTGATATAGGATAAGATGGATCTTAATATTCACAGCAGAAAGGGCAAAAAAAAGTCTGGGGCTGCATTTCGTCAAGAGAAAAGAAGGAAGCTTCTTGAATGTGTTGCTTTACAACATTCAGAAACAATGAAAGATTTTTTTTCGACTAACCCTGGCAAAAATGCGTTGGCGGAGTTGGAATTGTACGTTTTTGATCAACTATTTTTTATAATAATAATACTTATTTATCATGTTTTACTAAAATGTTTTTAATGGTTATCGATTGTTTGATTTGTTTTGTGCTTTTACAATATTTACATGAATAAATTATTAACTTGCATGACAAGATCGAAGTATGAGAACTGGGTTATGTCAATGAAGTAACGTGTTTTTTTTGTATTTTCAGAATTTTCAACAAACATTAATCGAAATTTTGAAAGGGATGTATCCAATTACTATCCCAGTGACCCCTACTTATATAAAACCGAAATTTTATCAACGGAGAAAATAAGAAAATTATTAACCCTGGGGCCGTGTCAACCAGGCCTATCAGATACGTTTGAAAACTTTCCATCTGATTTACATAATAGAAAATTTCAGACAAATTGGTACAAGCAGGGTACCAGCATCCGTGGATGGCTCATATATTCTCCTCGTTGTAACAAAATGTTCTGTTTTCCTTGCTGGCTGTTTTCTACAACTGGGGGTACTGTTTGGTCTGATCCTCATCGAGGATTTTTTAATTTAAAAAAAAGGACTTGAAAAAATCAAATTGCACGAAGAAAGTCGTACTCACAGAGAATTACATAATAAATTTGTAATAACTAAACTGAGAATTTTCAAGGATTCTACAGTAATTAATAGCCAACTGCATGCTGAAAAAAAATTATTAAACAAAAATAGTGAAACTCTAAAAAGGTTTGTTCACGTTATATTGTTTTTGGCAAAACAAAATCTACCTTTAAGGGGACATGCGGAACATGGTGATGTTAGTAACAAGGGGAATTTTTTAGAACTATTAAATTTGTTAAAAAATATGACGTTACTTTAGCCCAGTGATGGGGAAACTACGGCCCGCGGGCCAAGTCCGGCCCGCGGAAAGGTTTAATCCGGCCCGTTTAAGAGTGCCGTCGTGAGAATGTTTGAACGCGTTCCTACTTCGTAATGTGACGACACGCATAAAAACTACCTGCGGCGATATTCAAAACAAAATAGTATTCTGGACAAATCCATCCGACCTAAACAGATGACTCATCTTCGCTCGAAACTTCCAGACACTCTCGCAGGTAGGTATAAATATGTACAAGCGGGGCCGCCCGAAGATCAATTAGTTAGCGACTTAATCATCTGCAACGACCCGCTGTGACGAGTAATTGTTTGTGTAATCCCCCAAACTCCCAGTGCCTCAACAAACTCCCGCGTAAGAGCATTAGTTAGCAGTAAGCTTTCGTCAGTTGCGTTTCTGTGTGTTGTTCTCCGTAGTAGGTAACGTCTAAAATGGATGTTAAAAAAAGAAAAGTGGATTCAGAATGTCGAGTTTTTAAAGAAGAATGGACGTGGAAATATTTCTTTACTTTATTTAAAGAAAAACCTGTGTGCTTACTTTGCAATACAACTGTTGCAGTTTTAAAAGAATATAACATTCAACGCCATTTCAAGAGCAAACATGAAAACCACTCCTACTCATCGTTAAGTGAAGAGGTGAAAAAAATTAAATCGAAAGATTTAATAAAAAATTTATCAAGTCAACAACAATTATTTCAGAGAGCTAATCATTCTCAAAGATGCGCTACGAAAGCCAGTTGTGTGTTGGCTTATAATATTGCTAAATCTAATAAAGCATTTTCAGATGGTGAATTTATAAAGCTGTGCATGATAGATGTGTGCGATATTATGTGCCCTGACAAGAAAAAGGATTTTCAGTCACTGTCTCTCTCAAGAAGAACAATCACCGAGAGAATTGAAAATATTGATAAAAATCTAATTTCACAACTGACTACAAAAACTCAAAAAAATATTTTTTATTCAATTACCATTGATGAAAGTACAGATATCAGCGATACTGCGCAGTTACTCATATTTGTAAGAGGAATCAACGCCCACTTTGAAATTACAGAAGAACTTGCAGGGCTGCAGTCAATGAAAGGAACAACGACTGGTGTTGATATATTTTGTCAATTTGAAAATTGCATCGATAAACTTCGTTTACCTATTGACAAGCTATGTAATGTAACTACAGATGGCGCTCCTAATATGGTTTTAATCAATCAAGGATTTGTTGGGAAATTTAATTCTAAGTATCCGGAAAATTATGTTTTTTTTTGCATTGCCTTATACATCAGGATACTCTCTGTAAATCGGCTTTAGATATTGACCATATACTTAATATTGTTGTAAAACTAGTAAATATGATTCGTTCCAGAGGATTATTATATCGCCAGTTTCAACAGTTTTTGGAGTCCGTACATGCTGAGCATTCCGATATCCTGTATTATTCAAAAGTTCGTTGGTTAAGTGCTGGAAAAGTATTTGAAAGAATTTGGGATTTAAAAGACGATATTGTGAATTTTCTTCTTGATAAAGACATTTATAATCAATTTGACGTCTTAGAAAACGAAACGTGGCTTTCTGATTTCGCTTTTTTCACAGACCTCCTCGTACACATGAATAAACTTAATCTCAAATTGCAAGGAAAAAATCAGTTTCTTCACGATATTTGGCAATACCTGAAAAGTTTCAAATTACAGTTATTATTATTTGCTAATCAGATCTCTAAATCTGATTTTTCTCATTTTCCAAGAATACAATCTTTAAAATTCACTATATCAAACAATAAGATTAAAAAATACGAAATTAATTTGAGAAAACTATCTACAGAATTTGAAAGGAGATTTCAGGACTTTAGAAAAATGGAACCAGAGTTTAGTATTTTTGCGACCCCATTCAATGTTAATTACGAAGAAGTTGATGCAAAATTTCAACTTGAGTTAATAGAACTGAACTGTAATGCTCTCTTGAAACAAACTTTTCATACAGTACCATTACTAGAATTTTATAAAAATTTAAGTCCAGATAATTTCCCAAATCTAATTACTCATGCAATGAAGATAATGACAATGTTCGGCTCATCTTATATATGCGAACAAATCTTTTCAACAATGAAGCTTAGGAAAACTTCTTTAAGAAACAGAATTACAGAGGAGACCTTTCATCAGTTTTAAGAATTTCTGCTTCGCAAATGGAACCGGACTATGATGAAATTTTGATGAAACAGTCTCAATTTCATTTTTCTCATGCACCATCAACCAGTAATGACACCAGAAAATAAAGTGATAATACTTCACATCAAGAACTACACTAAATTCATTTTATATTTTGTGCTTATAATTTTGTTACCTTTTGCTTTTTTACTATTAAAATAATAAGTGTATGTAATAATATATGTATATGTTTATAGAACACATAAATTAGTTAAGGATTAAGCATTATTCTTTGGCCCGCTACGATTGTCTAGTTATTACAAATGGCCCGTGTTAAAAAAAGTTTCCCCACCACTGCTTTAGCCGAACATTTGTTGAATACAAATAAAGTTGCCAAGTACACCAGTCCAACAATTCAAAATGAATTGCTTCATCTCATATCGACTGAACTTTTGTCTAAAATTGTTAATGAAATTAATTATGCTGGTTATTATTCTCTTATCATGGACTCATGCCTCGACATAACAAAAAAGGAGCAACTTTCTTTGTCAATCCGGTATGTCAATAAACGTGGATATTCCGAAGGAAGTTTTATCAAATTTATTGAAATGCCTGACGGTTCTGCAGAAACCTACTTTAATATCATAACAAGGGAATTAAAATCATTAGGAATTAATCTTGGGTTATGTCCTGGTCAAGCATATGATGTCCGGTAATATATCTGGTTTGAGAACTAGAATTCAAGAGCAAGTGCCAGAAGCACTTTATGTGCACTGCTGTGCGCATAATCTTAATTTGGCATTAGTAGATGCGATTAGTTCTTGTGTGGAAATTAAACTATTTTTGGCACTTTGGAACAAATATATGTTTATATAACAGAAAGTTTTCCTAGGCTGAAATTGTTTCAAAAAATTCATAACGAAATTGTCGAAGATGTTACGAAACTAACAATAAAAAAATTATCCGTTACAAGATGGGCTAGTCACAAAAAAAACAGTTGATTCATGTTTTTATAATATACAGGCCATTGAAGAAACCTGTGAAAACATTATTTTCGGAGAAATAACAAATGCTACTGGGAAACAAATGGCAGAAGCATCCGGTATAATAACCACAACTAAATCCTTTGAATCAAATTTCTTTTGTGTTTTTGGAAAGAAATATTAAATAAAATTTACGTGTTGTCTAATTATTTGCCGAAGTCTGATCTGAATTTAAACACATCCGCACATTTAATAAATGCTACCCAGATAGACATAATTTCACTTAGAAATGATGATACTTTTTTCAAGATTAAAGCGAAAGCCCTATTATTAGCAACCAAATGTGACAGTCCTCTAAATTTTACCAATAGACGGACGAGGAAAGTAAAAAGATTTTACGATGAGAGGCAAGAAGACTTCCAACATGAAAATCCAGAAATTAAATTTAAATTTAATGTGGCCTTGGACACACTCATTGAAACCTTAAAAATCTGGTTCAATGATTTTATGGATGTTTCGCAGAAATTTAATTGTTTGATGTTTGAAGAATTGGATACAACTGATGGTAATATTAAACGTATAATGGATTTAGTCTTATATTATAAAAATGATTTGACAATAGATACGATTGAAGAATATAAGTTATTTTGCTGCTTTATGTTGGAGGTTAAAAAAGGTATTTTAACCACATATGAAATTTTACCATTTATTATAACTAATGATTTAGAGGGTGTTAGTCCTAATATATTAAAATTGTATAAAATATTTTTTCGCATCTTATTAAATAATATAAACGTTGTTGAATCGGTTTTGATTGAGAAAACTTATTCGTTATAATTTAATACAAACAGAAAAATCTTTAGATAATTATTTAATATGATGCGAAAAAGTATAGTATTAAACTCGTGAACAAGTTGGCCATTGCTACACGAGCCGTAGGCGAGTGTTGCAAACTTCACCCTCGTGGCAATGGCCAATTTTCTCACTCGTTTAACAATATACTATTGCACGTTAGCAACAAATAGCGCCGGAGCCGAAAAATCTTTCAGCCGTTTGCGAAAAATAAAATCCTTTCAAAGAACAACAATAGAGGAAGAAAGGCTTAACGACTTGGCCTTAATAAGCATTAAATTAGAATATGCCGCGGATCTTGATTTTGATGTTATCCTAAATAAAATGAAAAATGTTAAAACCAGGCCCCTTGCATTTTAAATAAATATTTTCTATTCATATCTTGCATTTTTATTTAAACATTATCTAACCAATACCTTTGGACATACTGGGTGGTGCATTAGGAGGATGCACCATAGTGATTTCTATATATTTTTTTAAATTCTTAATTATTTGCTTCCCATGTAGAGATCAAACAAATCGTACATATTGAAACTATTTATAATGTTATATCCCCGTGCTGGAGGTTAATTTTCATTAGTATTAAACCTGCAATGATAATGATTGTATTAACTGATTTTAAAATCATAACTCGAATGTATAATAAAATAATATTTAAAATGGGTTAATTAGATCGAGTTTTTTGATCTTTACAAGAAACCCCCTTATGATTTTACGATAAATACACGGGGTGCAAATAATCAAGATTTAAAAAAAATATAGAAATCCCTCTATAACACACACCTATATTGAAATACACTTTTCAATGAGTGCCGGCGTCCTTGTAAAGTTTGCATTAATCTACAAGTAAATAGAAAAAAAAAAAAAAAAAAAAAAAATTAGAAACAACTTTACTTCTTGCAAAAAGCACTAAATAAATGAATATTCAACCTGTTCGTAACTCTGCAAGCAAAATTAAGTCTTACTAAGACTATAAACAAATAACTTATTGAAACAACTACTTCCCTGGCTAGTGCCACGCCGGATATTGAATGATACAAAAGAAATTTGCATGTTATTATTAGTACTACTAGCGGAATAACATTGGTTTAAGATCGTTTATTTGAAAATTAAACTAAATTGAATTTGAAAACTTTAAACTATAAAACAGAACCCTAAAACATGTAAAAATTAAGTAAAAAGCCATCTGCAGACGCGTTTCGAGATTTATCTCTCATCAGTGCAGCTTCGCATTTAAATTGAATGTTAAATAATAAAATACACTTACGTGAAGGTGATCGTGAACGTGAAGAAGTCGTAAACGACTGAGGAGATTATGTTGTTTCTAATTTATTTATTATTTAATCGTGTATTCGGTTCCAACTGAAAACAAGATCATTTATTTCTTCACATCTGTACTTTCACTAATCACCTCCAACTCAAGTATAAAAGTCGTTCAAACCTTCCATAATCTCCTCAGTCGTTTACGCGCCAAATGATGAAATGCTCTGTTTAGGGAGCTGTTAATTTCGGAAAATTACAGGCATTGTTTTATAACTAATCAATTCTTCATGGTATGTTATCACGGTGTGCAAAAATAAAATTTTAGTTCTCGGTAACATAACAAGCGCGCGAATATTTTCTGCGAGAGTTGTAAACCAACGTTAACTATTTCATTGTGTTGAGGGTTATCATTAAAGTGTTTGGCTTTGATTTTTCATTTATTAAATAAAATTCCTTACATGTAATATTTTGAAAAGGTTCCACATGGTGAGAAATAATCACGTTTTTGAGTATCGTTTCCGAAGTGAGTGTGATGCATCTGTTTAATGTCCTAGTCTTAAGGGTCCATTGACAGTGCCACAGATATAATTTCATGTGACACCCTCTTGGAGATTTTAAAAACTCTGATAATTTATAGCTTTTGCAATCTGGGGATATTTTTAGGTATTGGCATTTAGTTTAACCCTCCGTCGGGCGCAGCTAGCCTGAGAGGCCAGCAAAACATATTTTTTCGCCTCCCATTTCTCAAAGGAGTCCTGGCGCCCCGCCCCTCTGTTTACTCGCCTAACTTTAGGGACCACACACTGTGCCCGCCTCAGTCAGTCACTATCTTCACCAGTGCTCACGTAGGACAAACCACGCTTCACAGGCCGCCTGCGCCCGATTGCGTCATAAGTTTGAAGGTGAGTTTTTTCAAGATATTTATATTTTAAATTGTTCATTATACTCAAATATGTCCGTTCAGTGTGTAGACATACTGTATCTTGAGAAATAAGTTCAGTACTGGACCCTGGCCTATCAAGCAGAGTGCGCCTGATTGCGTTCTAATTTCTTTTTTTTTTAGCAATATTATATAAAGTTTTTCTGCCGAAATGGCTAAAAAATATGATGTCTCTCGACCAAGTCATGTTGATGATGTTATGAGGCTTCTCCTCGATAATGCTTCGGAGGATCCTGTTTTAGTGGAAGATTTGGGACATGAGAGTGATATAGACTCTCAGGATGAGGTAGAGGAGCGGGAGGAGGACTCCGCAACTGAACAGGAAGATGAGGAGGTATCTGAAGAAAATGAAGGGGTTGAGGAGTTTTTTCTTGGAAAAGATAAAACGACAAAGTGGGCTGAGAACCCACCTTCGGCTTTTCGTAGGGCAAGGAGTCACAACGTCGTTACTACACACCTTCCTTGTGTAAAAGGTGATGCTAAAAAAGCTACCACCATATTACAGTGCTGGGAATCCATTTTCGATTCAGAAATGTTGGAATTGATTGTAAAGTACACCAATCAGTATATAAACTCAATCAAAGACAAATTTTCAAGAGAAAGAGATGCCAAGGAAACCGACCTAATCGAGGTAAAGGCTTTTATTGGTTTGTTATATTTGGCAGGAGCGTACCGGGGGAATCGTCAGAGTTTAGAAGAGCTCTGGGGAAGTGAAGATGGCATTGAGAAATTCGGCCTTGTAATGAACATTAAGCGTTTCAAGTTCATCATACGCTGTCTTCGTTTTGATGATCTAACGACCAGAGCTCAACGGAAAGAATTTGATCGGCTTGCCCCAATTCGTGAACTTTTTGAACGGTTTGTTCAGAACTGTCAAAAGAATTATATCCTCGGAGAAAATGTTACAATTGACGAGATGCTGCCAGGATTCCGTGGAAGGTGTGCATTCAGACAGTACATACCGTCGAAACCCAACAAATATGGAATCAAGACGTTTGCCCTAACTGATGCTCGTACTATATACGTCTACAATATGGAAATCTACGCAGGACGTCAGCCAGAAGGACCATTTTGTATTAGCAACAAGCCCAGTGACGTGGTGAAGAGAATGGCGAAGCCACTTTATGGGACAGGGCGGAACATAACAGCTGACAACTGGTTCACTGATATAGAACTTGTAAATTATTTGAAAACAAAGAAAATGTCATACGTTGGTACTATAAAAAAAAATAAAAGGCAATTACCATCCAACTTCGTCAATGTGAAAGGGAGAGATCAGTACAGCAGCTTGTTTGGTTTCAGCGATGGAAAAACTTTGGTTTCCTATATACCAAAAAAGTCTAAAAATGTGATCCTTGTTTCCTCGCTCCACGAAGATAATGCAATTGATCATAATACAGGAGAGCAGAAAAAGCCTGATATTATTACTTTTTACAATACTACCAAAGCTGGAGTGGACACAGCTGATCAGATGTGTAGTACTTTTAGTGTAAGCCGTAACACCAGGCGCTGGCCTATGGTCATGTTTTTTGCTTGCCTGGACGTTGCTGGTATCAATTCTCAAGTGATTTCAATTGGTAATCAGTTGGAACCACTAAAACGAAGAATATTTCTTAAAACTTTGTCTCATCAACTTGTGATTGGGCAACTAGCCCGGCGAAGTCTGAACACAAGTGGAATGCCGTTTCAGCTGCAAACTCGCTTGAAAAGGTTTTTGCCCCAAGACGAATGCCCGACATCGCCTACAGTACCTCCCAAAAGACGAAAGTGTGGAATGTGCATGTTTGAAAGTGGGTTTCGGAGGATGAAAAATTACGAATGTTTAGGTTGCCATCAAGCGATATGTTTAACCCACGTAAACGCGCTGTGCCAAACTTGTTTTTCGGCCACTGATTTGGGAGAATAACATTTATAAAACTTAACTTTTTAATAAAAAAAATTCTTTTATGTTTAATTTGGAATGTTTATTTAACTTTTAATAAAAAAAATTATTTTGTGTTTAATTCGGAATAATTATTTGGTATAATTCTTCCCATAGACCCTAGTGAAGACTACCTGACAAGTATTTTGTATTATAATTGATGTAGTGGAAGATGGGTTCTAGAATATATGGGTGGCCTCTAAGGCCGGGTGCGCCCGATTTCGGTTAGTCAACAGGTGCGCCCGACGGAGGGTTAACGACGTTTGTCGAACCTATCGTATCAAATCCTTTTTAATTCCGAGTTTTTCAGTGTGTTTTATATAAGTATTGTTAGTTAGTTCTACAAAACGTTAGTGTAATTATTAGTGACTATATTTAATATACTTTTTAGTACTTAATGTGTTTTTAGTTAATTGGATTATATTAGTGTTTAAGTGTGTAGTTAATAATAAGTTACATTTAAAAATGGCAAATATAACAAATGGAGACCTATTTGTTAAGTGGTATGAGCAGGACAACAGACAAAGTGTTACCTCGGCTGCTACAACTACGTTCTTATTAGATTATATTTGTAACAATAAAAAAATATCGACCTCGAAAATTCGAAATAAAAAAAATGGTAATTGTGTAACACTTAATAGAAAGTGGAAGGAATCTTCATATTGTCACAGCACATTTATACACAAAAATAATACATGGTTATCGAAACAACTCGAAATCATAGAAGATATTCACGAGAGTGAAATTATAAATATTGATTCAGCACAAGCAGCAGCAACTGAACCAGAGCCTAGTACATCATTTGAAGGGCTTAGTGAGAGCAGCAGAAAGAGAAAAAATAACTCTTTGGTGAAAGAAAAACACGCAGTAGAAATTTTAGGTGCAGCCAGTGAGTTATTAAGAGAGCAAGGAAATCCTTCGGTGGCACAATTATTAAAAACGTCAATTAAACCCCCCATAACAGCCAAGACTTACTTAAAGTTGTATAAAAATTTTACGAGAGAAGAAAGTTCTACGAGACTGTCAGAAGAAAAAGCGTTAGCATTAATGATAGATTCGAGGATAAATGTAAGAAGCTACATAAATTTAAGAAAAACCATTCAATTGCATGGAGCCAAAGACCTTTTTCCCCCGTATTCAAAAGTAAAAACAGCCAAATTGATGTGTTACCCTAAAAATATTGTAATAAATGAAAATGGGGCATCTATACCTCTCCAGGATTTATTAGAGCACACGATGGTAGTTCGGGACATAGTCAACACATGCAGAGAGTAACTGATGACACCTCTACTGACGAAGAAGAAGAAATCAGTGATAAAAGTGTTTCATGTTTTCGTTAGTGCCATTACAATTAGAGTCTTATGGAAAAATGAAAAACCTTCCTCCACTAAATTACGCTGGCCGATAAAATTTATGTATGCGAAGGAATCAATCCAGTGTATTAAAACTAAAGTGGGGGTTATAGAAAGTAAAGTGAATAATTTAAAACCATTTAATACAATGATAGGTAAGCAGAATGCTGAAGTACATTTTAATTTATTGTTCACCATGATAGATGGAAAAGTTATAAATGCACTAACTGGTACTCCCAGTTCTAATTGTTTTATTTGCAAATGTAAACCAACGGATATGTGCGACATTAACAAAGTAAAAAGTATGCCGATTTTAACAGAACACCTGAAATATGGAATTTCTTCGCTTCATGCTTGGATCAAGTGTTTAGAACAGTGGTGGGAAAACTTTTTTTAAGACGGGCCATTTGTAATAACTAGACAATCGTCGCGGGCCAAAGAATAATGCTTAATCGTTAACTAATTTATGTGTTCTATAAACATAGACATATATTATTACATACACTTATTATTTTAATAGTAAAAAAGCAAAAGGTAACAAAATCATAAGCACAAAATATAAAATGAATTTAGTGTTTAAGTGTGTAGTTAGTCCGGTTCCATTTGCGAAACAGAAATTCTTAAAACTGATGAAAAGTGCTCATCTGTAATTCTGTTTCTTAAAGATGTTTTCCTAAGCTTCATTGTTGAAAAGATTTGTTCGCATATATAAAATGAGCCGAACATTATCATTATCTTCATTGCATGAGTAATTAGATTTGGGAAATTATCTGGACTTAAATTTTTATAAAATTCTAGTAATGGTACTGTATGAAAAGTTTGTTTCAGGAGAGTATTACAGTTCAGTTCTATTAACTCAAGTTGAAATTTTGCATCAACTTCTTCGTAATTAACATTGAATGGGGTCGCAAAAATACTAAACTCTGGTTCCATTTTGCTAAAGTCCTGAAATCTCCTTTCAAATTCTGTAGATAGTTTTCTCAAATTAATTTCGTATTTTTTAATCTTATTGTTTGATATAGTGAATGTTAAAGATTGCATTCTTGGAAAATGAGAAAAATCAGATTTAGAGATCTGATTAGCAAATAATAATAACTGTAATTTGAAACTTTTCAGGTATTGCCAAATATCGTGAAGAAACTGATTTTTTCCTTGCAATTTGAGATTAAGTTTATTCATGTGTACGAGGAGGTCTGTGAAAAAAGCGAAATCAGAAAGCCACGTTTCGTTTTCTAAGACGTCAAATTGATTATAAATGTCTTTATCAAGAAGAAAATTCACAATATCGTCTTTTAAATCCCAAATTCGTTCAAATACTTTTCGAGCACTTAACCAACGAACTTTTGAATAATACAGGATATCGGAATGCTCAGCATGTACGGACTCCAAAAACTGTTGAAACTGGCGATGTAATAATCCTCTGGAACGAATCATATTTACTAGTTTTACAACAATATTAAGTATATGGTCAATATCTAAAGCCGATTTACAGAGAGCATCCTGATGTATAAGGCAATGCAAAAAACAACATCATTTTCCGGATACTTAGAATTAAATTTCCCAACAAATCCTTGATTGATTCCAACCATATTAGGAGCTCCATCTGTAGTTACATTACATAGCTTGTCAATAGGTAAACGAAGTTTATCGATGCAATTTTCAAATTCACAAAATATATCGGCACCAGTCGTTGTTCCTTTCATTGACTGCAGCCCTGCAAGTTCTTCTGTAATTTCAAAGTGGGCGTTGATTCCTCTTACAAATATGAGTAACTGCGCAGTATCGCTGATATCTGTACTTTCATCCATGGTAATTGAATAAAAAATAATTTTTTTAGTTTTTGTAGTCAGTTGTGAAATTAGATTTTTATCAATATTTTCAATTCTCCCGGTGATTGTTCTTCTTGAGAGAGACAGTGACTGAAAATCCTTTTTCTTGTCAGGGCACATAATATCGCACACATATATCATGCACTGCTTTATAAATTCACCATCTGAAAATGCTTTATTAGATTTAGCAATATTATAAGCCAACACATAACTGGCTTTCGTAGCGCATCTTTGAGAATGATTAGCTCTCTGAAATAATTGTTGTTGACTTGATAAATTTTTTATTAAATCTTTCGATTTAATTTTTTTCACCTCTTCACTTAACGATCAGTAGGAGTGGTTTTCATGTTTGCTCTTGAAATGGCGTTGAATGTTATATTCTTTTAAAACTGCAAATTGCAAAGTAAGCACACAGGTTTTTCTTTAAATAAAGTAAAGAAATATTTCCATGTCCATTCTTCTTTAAAAACTCGACATTCTGAATCCACTTTTCTTTTTTTAACATCCATTTTAGACGTTACCTACTACGGAGAACAACACACAGAAACGCAATTGACGAAAGCTTACTGCTAACTAATGCTCTTACGCGGGAGTTTGTTGAGGCACTGGGAGTTTGGGGGATTACACAAACAATTACTCGAGTCACAGCGGGTCGTTGCAGATGACTGACTAAGTCGCTAACTAACTGATCTTCGGGCGGCCTCGCTTGTATTTATACCTACCTGCGAGAGTGTCTGGAAGTTTCGAGCGAAGATGAGTCATCTGTTTAGGTCGGATGGATTTGTCCAGAATACTATTGTGTTTTGAATTTCGCCGCAGGTAGTTTTTATGCGGGTCGTCACATTACGAAGTAAGAACGCGTTCAAACATTCTCACGACGTCACTCTTAAACGGGCCGGATTAAACCTTTCCGCGGGCCGTAGTTTCCCCATCACTGGTTTAGAATGTATACTCCATATTTCATATAAGTTGGATTTAAACAAAACAACAACCCACGGAGCATCTGCTGAGCAACGGAGTCGGATTGCTGAGAAAAAAAAATATGTCCAAAGATTATTAAGAAAAGAACTTGGCATCAGTGTCGATATAGTAGTACTTGGGGGTGGAACATCAAACACTGGAAATGTTACGAGAACTTTTTTTTTAAATTCTGAAAAAGTAGGATAATAACCGGTATAAATGCAGAATTAATTGGTAGATTCCACACGATTTTAACTACGCCAAGTAGTGGACATAAAATAAATGCGGGAGAATTTAATAAATATGCACTAGACACAGCAAAACTCTCCGTTTTACACTACGGGTGGTATCGAATTCCAGTTAGCGTACATAAAATATTAATTCATGGCAGTTTTTCTATTAACCAATTTTTATTGCCCATCGGCCAATTGTCAGAAGAGGCTCAGGAAGCCAGCAATGAAATATATAAGCGATTAAGAGAGCAGCATACAAGAAAAAACTCACGAATAAACACAATTACGGATTTGTTCAACATGCTGTTGGTATATTCGGACCCGTTAATTTCGTCAATAAAAACAACCTCAAGAACAAAACAAAAAGAAATTTGTCTTTACAAACATTAACACTTTTAAATCTCTGTGATAGTGAAACCAGTGAAACTGATGACTATGAATCTGATGAGGATATGGAATATTTCACTATTTAGGTAAGAATGTATATGCTATTTTTTCGCAGTGTGAAAGTTTTATTTTTGCACTCCTTTAACAGATGTCAGAGAGAATCAATTAGTAATCAAACAATGCCTCTAATTTTCCAAAATCTTGAATAACACCTTTGTAATGGCCAGCATTACATTCCTTTCGGAAGAAATAAAATTATAATTCTTTAACGGGGACAGGTACGAATTTTATTTCTGCACACTGCGATAACTGACACCATAGAGAATGAATTAATTAATTATAGAACCATTCCTCTAATTTTCCAAAATATATATACAAACATCTTTATTAAAGAACAGTTACATACACAATAAATATACATATAATACTCAATTACAATGTAATGACAGTTCTTTATTAGGCTATCGACCTGAGATCTTTCGGCCGTTTAGGTAATTAATTGATGAAACGATATATGGTATAATAAAATGAATATTAATGAACATGCGCATTAAGGTGATTAAATTATGGGTGAAAAGATGATATGGTCATATATTGTTTTTTCGGGATGGATGAATTTAGGAGTAATGTTGGGGTTGCGGAGAATACAAAGGTGATTTATAGTGTCGAGGATATGGACATTTAAGCGAATTTTTTGGATAGGTGGGCGAGTCGGGCTTCAATGGTAACTATTTGGATTTTTTGGTATAGTAGGGTGTTTGATGGATTATATAGAGGATTGGTGGGATGCCTAATTTTGGTTAAAATTCTAAGTGCTGACCTTTCCCATACTTGAAGATTTTTTATTACAGGGGGATGGAGGTTGCAGTATAGGACAGCCGCGTAATCAAGAAGAGGTCGGCAAATCATTTTATATACCGGGTGACCCAGGGATCTGTAAAAGCCCCATAACTTATTTGCTATTTGAGATAACGACTTCTAGTTTTCTTGAGCTGGTACCGACACTTATTCTACATATTTTAAAAATATGTATGTTTTTGTACAGGGTGTACCAATATACATAACAGACCAAAGTTATGTTTTTTTAAATGGAACCCTATATTTTATACTTTATTTTCAACCCTCTTGAGAAGCTGATAAAAATAGTATAAGATAGTATGGGTCTATTATGGACGATTGGTTAGTTATGGGCAAATTTGTGGCAAAAACAAGGACACATTGAAAAAGTTGCGGAAGCGCTCCTGGCAATGCTAGCATCGTTTTTTATATACTAAAGAATTTTCCACATCATGAAGAATAATAGAAATCGGCTTTGGTTCTTTTTTGTTCATACTGCTATACAGGGTGTCAACATACGCAAAATAATGGATAACTATTTTTTTTCAAATGGAACTCCCTATATATCTTGCTACCAATGCATGGAATTTTTAATAAGCTTTCCAATGATGTAGAATTTGTATAATGAAATATTAAGGATTCTTAAGATTTAGCCATAAAAACATTTTTCTTTTGTCATCTCCTGCTCATTTTTCGATTTTCAGCCAAAACTATGCATTTTCTGAAAAAATAATAAGAGACCAAAGTTATAGAGCGGAAAAATCTCGATCGATAAAGGTCTTTAGACTTTTCCAATAATGCGTGCATTGCTCGCCAGAGTGCGCAAAATCGTGACCGTATATGCATTTTAGCGTTTTTCTCAAATTTTTTGTTAATTAATTGCAATATACTTTATTTTCCACGTCCTCTAGCAGAAAAACGGGTAATTATAGAATTATTTAAATGACCTACATAGATTGAAAATATTTCGCTCTACAACTCTTAAAAGAAGCAATTTTTGCCCAAAATGCATAGTTTTTGCTAAAAATTCAAAAAACATTGAAAAACGTAAAAATTGATATATACATTTTCAATTTGCATTTTTAGGGAAAACTATGTATTTTTGGCAAAAATTGCTTCTATTAAGAGTTGTAGAGCGGAACATTTTCAATCGATATGGGCCATTTTAATTTCCCTATAATTTCCAGTTTTTCCGCTAGAGGGTGCGGAAAATAAATTATAGTGCTATTTATTAATAAAAAAATTGAAAAGAAAACGCTGAAATACATATACGGTCACGATTTTGCGCGCTCTGGCGGGCAATGCACACATTGTCTTAAAAGTTGAAAGACCTATGTCGATCGACTCTATAACTTTGGTCTCTTATAATTTTTCCTGAAAATGCATAGTTTTGACTGTAAATCCAAAAATCAGCAGAAGGTGACAAAACAAATATGTTTTTATTGATAAATCTCAAGAATTCTTAATATTTTGTTATACAAACTGTATATCATTGGAAAGCTTATTAAAAATGCCATAGATTGGTGGCAACTTATATAGGGTCTTCTATTTGAAAAAAATAGTTATTCATTGTTTTGCGTATGTTGACACCCTGTATAGCAGTATGAATAAAAGAGAACCAAAGCCGATGTGTATTATTCTTTATGATGTGGGAAATTTTCTAGTGTATAAATAATGATCCTATCTTTGCTAGGAACGCTTCTGCAATGTTTTCATTGTGTACATGTTTTTGCCACAAATTTGCCCATAACTAATCAACCGTCTATAATAGACCCATACTATCTTATACTATTTTGATCAGCTTCTCAAGAGGGTTGAAAATAAAGTATAAAATATAGGGTGTTCTATTTAAAAAAAACATAACTTTGTTCTGTTATGTATATTGGGACACCCTGTATAAAAACATACATATTTCTAAAATATGTAGAATAAGTGTCGGTACCAGTTTAAGAAAACTAGAAGTCGATATCTCAAATAGCAAATAAGTTATGGGGCTTTTACAGATCCCTGGGTCACCCGGTATGTTTACAGCATTTTGTAAGGTTATTCCTTCACTTTTATAAGTGAGTGACCTGAAATACCGAGCTCTCTTCTTGATCTCGGTTTTTAGGTTCTGGGAGTGGATTTTAAAATTTAATTTGGGATCAAATGTTATACCTAGGTATTTACATTTTGGAGAAGGATTTACAAGAATTTGGTTTATTGTGATACTAAATGGGGAGTTTTGTGAACGGTAATATGGTATAAAGAGGTAAGTTTTTCTGATATTAATTGTTATTCTCCATTTGTTAAACCACACTTGAGTATCATCAATAAGCTTTTGGAGGATATCAATAGCTTTAGTTAAGGTTTTAGCATGCGTAATCAAGGCAGTGTCGTCAGCAAATTGTAATATGTAGGCAGCAGGTATTTTGGGTTAGGTTGGTAGATATCGTGGACAAATATGTTATATAAAAGAGGAGATAGGGGCGAGCCTTGGGGAACACCTTGCTCGGAAGTAAAGGTATAGGAAAAGGCATTTCTAATTTTAACTTGTAAGAGTCTGTTATTTAGGAAGCTGAAAGGAAGATTAATTATGTGAAGTGGGATTTTAAGGATGTAGCACTTATACAGCAAACCTTGATGCCATACTGAGTCAAACGCTTGTTTAATATCTAGAAAGGCTACTGCGGACTTACGACCTTCAAGATGTGCTGTTTGGCAATTTGAGTTTAGTAAGGGGGAGGTAGTGGAACAATGCTGCTGGAAACGAAATTGGTATGGTGGGATGTGTTGGGAAATGTGGGACATAATTTTGTCTTTGAGTATACTCTCAAAGAGCTTAGCAAAAACTGATAATAGAGTAATAGGGCGGTAACTGGATACATCTAGTTTATCGTTGTTTGGTTTGTGGATGCATGTTATAATCCCCTGCTTCCATTCCGTTGGAATAATTTGAGTACTATATATATAATAAAAAATGTTTAGGATGTGTTGATGGATACTATCGCGAAGGGATTTAAGGATCATTCTATGGACGTTATCATAACCGGGCGAAGTATTTTTACCCTTGTACAAATTTGTATAGTACTCATCCTCCTTTATGTCATCATTCGGGACATAGGAATTTATATTATTTTTGAAAGGAGTGTACCAGTCATTAACGTCATTAAAAGAAATTCGTCATAGTAATTGTTATCTGTCATGGAGTAATTGTTTTTAAAATGGTCTGCAAAAGTGTCCGCTATCGTCTGGTCGTCCGTAATATTTACATTTGTCGTAGGATGTTTAATATTGTTGAGGAAGTCTGTTTGTCTGTATTTTGAAAGCTTTTTAATTTCATGTCAATATTGTTTTCCATGCTGG
This sequence comes from Ocypus olens, assembly GCA_910593695.2. Classification (NCBI taxonomy): domain Eukaryota; kingdom Metazoa; phylum Arthropoda; class Insecta; order Coleoptera; family Staphylinidae; genus Ocypus; species Ocypus olens. Next base: position 34,408,431 of record OU343056.1, read on the forward strand.
TCATTAATATTTTGGCATGCTTTGATCCAAAGGTCTTGTTTGTATTCTAAAATTAGTCTATGAATGTCTTTATTAAGTCTATTGAATGTCTGTTTTAAATGCATGTCTTCTGTTTGTCGTAAGTCTCTGTAGAGTTTTTTTGTGATAAGAGGGGTATTATTTTGAATAGACAAGGACAATTTATTGAGGAATAGGGATATGAAAGTGGGGTTGACTTCGTGCTGGGATTCAATGAAAGCTGTTATTTCATCTGCTACTTTCTCGACATTACATTTTTTAAAGTTATAGATGATTTTTGGGGGGGGTTGGGATAGGAGCAGTTGTGAGGAGCGAAAACTGGATACTTAAATGGTCTGAACATAAATCTGGGACAAGGGTGATGTTTTGGATCAGGTGTTGGATATTGCTTGTACTCAAAAGGACATCAGGGGTGATGGATTGATTTTGGAACATAATAAACGTTGGGAGAGTGTGTATACGTACAAAGTTTGAAGTCGAGATAAAGGAGGATAGTTGCTTTGTTTTAGTTTTATTTAGGTTAGTCTCCGATTATGATAGCGTGGTCATATAGGGAGGCCTTAGTTAAGATTGTATGTTCTATTTTGGATGTATGATGGATGTAGGTAAGGAAAATGTGCAAGGTGAAGGATGACAGTTCAATCTCTCTTAATGGTCGAGAGAGAGAGTCGAGAGATCCGAGCGAATCTGTGTGCACAAACGCTTTTCTAGTGCTTTTTATCCGAGCTCTCGACAAGTCCGAGAACGCCTCCATGTTGGTGAGAGTCGGGCAACGTGTGGAGGAAATTCTATAAACGCTATTCCCACACGGCTAAAGTTCCGGGCGGAGTTGCTGGGCGTGGACGAGTGTCCTTTTCAGGACGTACCCAGCGGCTCTTAACTGTCCAATTGGACTAAGGACACAATATCTGTCCTCTACCTAGTATAAATTATTATTTTAATTTTTCTTATACACTTCTATCTCATATAAGCTGGGTAGGTTGAGCTATAAATAGCTCTAATTATTTTATTTACCAAGGTGGATTATAACCTTTTTATTCAGGGCCGAACGAAAACTACGTCCGGTACCTCCACCTCCCGCTCTAGCGGTTATATCTAAATATCATTATCAGACAATCTTTTCTTTAACATCTAATGGGCGATACAATCAGATACCACTGCCCTTGCGGCAAAAGCTACGGTACCAATTCCGGTTTAAACCACCATAAACGGAAACAATGTCGACAGGCAGACACTCATTCATTACATTATTTATTCTAGGTGGGTTCGATTTTCCCAGTTTTATTTCCGGTCTTGCAGCGACTACTGAACCACCACGTCTATTTTGGTTTGGTATGGAAGAGGGAATTTGAATACATGACCAGTTTTTAAATGAATATGGTTTTTCCGTTTTGGTTTCCAGCATCATGTTGATATGTATGGGATTATTGGAGAGGTAATTTGAAAGGAGATGGGATTTTCTAGGAAGGGAGTTTATGTTGGTGTAAAGCAGATTGATTGAGTTAGCCATTTGTGGATATTTGTGTATGGGCTGTTCGTATTCCTGAAGTAGGTATGACTGGGGGGATGATGTTAGGAGAATCAAGGTCAAACATAACGATAAACATATGATTACCTGAAAAGTTTGCATGGGTGTAGATGTTTAATGCTTTAATGAAACGTGATTGTAATTGTTTTAATAATAATTGCCTGTCAGTATTTGTAGGTGAATTAACTTCAGTTGTATAAACATCAATAATTAAGTCGTGTTTCATAATTGGCGAATGAACTCTCGAATGTTTGGTAAGATTCGGGTCGATTTCAGCGGATTTTTTATTTACATTTTTGATTGTCACATTTGGTATTCCTTCGATCGGTTGGAGGGGCCTGTTTGGACATCTGGTGGACCATGCTCCGTGGGTGGTGTCGCCGCAAGACATAATGCGTCGACAATAGCGGTGAGTGATTCCGATTTCTGTTAGGTGCGCACTAATGGTTTTCTCGTCGATCTCGGGCTCGACGCTCTTAATAATTAAGCAATAGCTGGGCTCGTGCGCGCCGCGCTCTCCACTTGCTGCTGCGCCTGTGGACGATGTGTCTCGAAATATGTGGACAATTCCCTCCAACTGGAGTGTTTTGAGGTTATTATCAATGATAACCTTGTTTTCATTGGATTTTAATATAAATCCGTGATGTGTTTTGATGATAACCGTGTCTGCGTTGAATTTGTGTTTCAGCCAAATGGTCACTAGATCGAGTCGCGCGAAATCTCCAGTAGTGGCGAAATTGTACATGTGTTTGTAGTGTTTTTGTGTTTGTTTCTGCATGCTTGAATTCCGTTGAAGATGAGGTGATGTTTGCGATTGCGAGTGAGCCTGTTGTGGATGTGATTGTTGAGGTTGTGGTTGTTGTGATTGTTGTGGTTGAGTTTGTGATGTTTGTTGTTGGCGAAATTTACGTGAACGAGTGCTTGTGTTAGAATTTACCTCAGTAGAACTGCTGTCATTCTCGGGGTATACTCTTTTCGGTCTGCCACGAACCTTCGGCTTCTTGGGGGTGATGAAAACCTCCTCATCCATCGGCTCTTCGTCTATGCCCGCTTCCTGGGACGCCATGGACACAGTGGGTTGTTTATTAAAACAGAAAACTCTGGAGGTCAAATCGAACGTCTATGCAGTACGGATTCTCGCGAGCGAGTGACCTTTTCCAAAATATTTACTAATTAAGTGTTTATAATATTTTACGCAGCAAACCGCGCGTGGACGAGCGCAGCCGCGCTCCGATTTCTAAACGGCAACGGCATCCGCGCGCCTGCCATCGCATTTGTGACATGACTTGCGGAAGAAAAAAAAATCGTAACTATCGAATGAGGACTGATATTTAAATATTTTTTACACGCTCTTCTAGAGGAGACTGCGGTCGATGTTTTGAAGTTAACGCCATACCTCTAATTTTTGTTAATATACCGAGTGTCTGGGGTAAGGGGCGAACATAGGGATTTAACATGTAAAATTAAATATGTGTAATTATTAGCTCCCCTATTCATTTTAGAGAAAAATCGTAAAGGAATATTTTTTAGAGAATTAAAAATTGTAAATGTATGATCCATTTAATTTACGTTTGTACCAGAACTCACCTCAGAAATAATAAAAATAAGTTGAACAATGTACCATTTAAAAAAAAACCCTTGCCATGAGTTTGACAAATGTCATGTTATGGTGAGAATATTTTTTCTCCACGACCATTATATAATTTAAGCATTCTGAAATCAATTTTGATCATAGAACATACACATTCTCACTCTTGTTATGGAACAAAACACTATGCGCTTATGCGTTTTGCATGTAATTCATTCCATAACAAGGGATAGAATGAATATTCTCACATCGTTCCGAATAAAACAATTAGCCTTGGATATCACAATTGTCAAAATACTATAAACATAACCACAAACGTGATAAAACGTAAGTTCTTTGTGTTCATTATTTTATTATTCTGGTCGAGGAGAAAGTATAGTCTGATACTCGGTAAGAATGGAAATTCAGATGCTCGTGGTTCCTCGCGCTCGCCTCACGGCTCGCGCTCGAAATATTCCACTCGCATCGAATTTCCATTCTAACCTTGTTACAGAATATACTATTCTCCACGACCACCGTAGAATTTAAGCATTCTGAAATCAATTTTGATTATAGAACGTACACATTCTCACTCTTGTTATGGAACAAAACACTATGCGCTTATGCGTTTTGCATGTAATTCATTCCATAACAAGGGATATAATGAATATTCTCACATCGTTTCGAATAAAACAATTAGCCTTGGATTTCACAATTGTCAAAATACTATAAACATAACCACAAACGTGATAATAAAACGTAAGTTCTTTGTGTTCATTATTTGATTAGTCTATTTTATCTGGTCGAGGAGAAAGTATAGTCTGATACTCGGTAAGAATGGAAATTCAGATGCTCGTGGTTCCTCGCGCTCGCCTAACGGCTCGCGCTCGAAATATTCCACTCGCATCGAATTTCCATTCTAACCTTGTTACAGAATATACTAATTCTCCACGACCACCGTAGAATTTAAGCATTCTGAAATCAATTTTGATTATAGAACTTACACATTCTCACTCTTGTTATGGAACAAAACACTATGCGCTTATGCGTTTTGCATGTAATTCATTCCATAACAAGGGATAGAATGAATATTCTCACATCGTTTCGAATAAAACAATTAGCCTTGGATTTCACAATTGTCAAAATTGTTGTAAACCCAATACTTGTGTGACGGGCGTGATTATATGTAGTAGTTAGAATCAAAATTCGTGCTTCTCACAGAGTCGTAAGATATAGTTTCTTTATTATCTTAGAAGTTCTGCTTTCAGCTAAAGATTATTTTGTGCAAACCTTTCGGTTCTCACCGAACTGGTAGAAGTAAATTTAGAGTCACTACTTAATTAGTTTTAATGGGGAAATGCAAATGTTGCATTCTCCAGAGTATCAAATGTGTTATCCGCGATAACACACTGACCGCCACACAGGTACGGGGGTAGCCTCTCTGCGCCAGTCTTGTTCCGCTGTTTAAACAATTAACATCACCATCTGTTTTTGTACCAAACTCCATCACTTTTATTCAATAAATAGTTAGCTACTTTAATTAAAAGTTGCTGTCTAATTTAAAAGAACCCTCTTGTAGGATCCTACTTCAGTTTACTACATAAATTTTGGTGGCAGCGGTGGGATTTTTCACATTTTGAATTATTTTAATTGAAATTTAGTGGAAAATTGGAGTTTTGGTAACAATTACAACAGCGAGCGAAGATTCACCGATTAAAATAAATACAGTGCACCGCGAGGAATGTGTAGTATCAGTTTCAAGTCACGTACTGAGTTATATCGCCGTCGGAAGTGAACCGCCGGGCGAAAAATAAAAGACAATTGAGAGGAGTCAGAGTGCACCAGTTTCCGAATTTCCGAGTTTCCGTGGATCAGGAGAATCCAGCGAGTTCCAGTTTCCGAATTTACGAATTTCCGAATTTCCGAGTTTCCGTGGATCAGGAGAATCCAGCGAGTTCCAGTTTCCGAATTTACGAATTTACGAATTTCCGAATTTCCGAGTTTCCGTGGATCAGGAGAATCCAGCGAGTTCCAGTTTCCGAATTTACGAATTTCCGAGTTTCCGAGTTTCCGTGGATCAAGAGAATCCAGCATTCCAGCGTTCCAGTGGACGAGTTTACACATTTTCGAGTACAGAGAGATCCAGAATCCAGTTCCAGAATTTAAAGAAAAGTGTGTGTTTAGTGTTTTTGTGTTTGTGCAACGAATAGTTTAAGGAGGAAGCCAGAGAAGCAGCGTAGCGAATTGCGAAATGTCCGTTTATATTGCGTAAGTTAGAAGCGTATTATTGCTAAAATCTTGTTGTTATTAGTTATAATTTTGATTTTCGTGTGACTAAGTCAATTTTGGCAAAATGGCAGTGGTTGGTAACCAAAGGGAAGGCGAATTTTATTTGTCATTAGATACCGCAACTAAGCTAGTTAGAGATTTTGACGGGAGTAGTAAAGATTCAGTCTCAGAATTTATTGATTCGTGCGAAATGGCACACAGTTCTATTAGGCCAGAACAAAGAGAAATTTTATTAAGAATAATAAAAACTAAAATAACAGGTAAAGCTAGGAATTTAATCAAATATAGAAATTTTGAAACGTGGCCCCAATTAAGAGATCATTTAGAAGATATTTTTTCAGAAAGACGTTCTGTTCCACATTGGCAGTTAGAGTTGAGTTCATGTAGACAAAAAAAGGGTCAAAATGTCGAGTCACATTCCAGTTTAATCGAAAAATATTTATCCAAGTTAATTGACGCCTCAACCGTAGGAAAAACAATAGAAGACGGTTATGTAATTTCGGATGTTTTAAAAACGCAAGCCTTAAATGTTTTTGTACAGGGATTATTAGAGCCAATTAAGATTCACGTAAAAGCTAGAAATCCAGACACATTAGAATATGCAATCGAAATTGCCCGTACGGAAGAAAGAGAATTATTAAGCAATAAAGAGAGTACGAATTTTTTTAATTACAAAACGTTCGATAATTCAGTAAAAAAGTGTTATAATTGCAATAAAACAGGGCATGTGTTTCAGAATTGTTATAGTAAAAATAAATATCAGCCCAGAGAAATAAAAAGGGAAACATTTCGAGTAGAATCAAAAGCTAATACTTTGATTTGTCATTATTGTAAGAAGCCAGGGCATGTTATTAAAGAGTGTAGAAAAAGATTATTCAATGAAAGTAAAAATAAGCAGCATTTAAACTTTCAGCGACCTTCAACAAGTGGTCAGTCGAAGGTCAATCAACATTAACGGACCGCCGAAAAATAAACAAAGATTTTATTACAGAAAAAACGATTAAGTTAACTCAAATAAACGAGATTAAACGAACGTATGTAGAATTTCCTAATATTAAATTTGCAAATTCTGAAAAAATTAGGTTATTATTAGACACAGGTTCCGATATTTGTATTATAAAAAGTTATAAGTTAGCTCCGGATATTTCCATAGGAGTACCAACAATTAAAATAAGTGGCATAACCACAGAAAGTATTCAAACTTTGGGTATCGTTCGAGACGATGATTTAGATATTGATATGCACGTTGTATCCGATGAATTTCCACTTAGTTGTGACGGTATATTAGGTAATGATTTTCTAAAAGGAAAAAATTGTATCATTGATTATGAAAATGATAAGTTGAAATTTAATAGTTCCGAATTTAATTTAATTGTGGTTGATCAAAGAGTGTCAATTCCCCCGAGGAGTGAGAAAATTATACTGGCTAAAGTATCCGATAATAAATTTTTTGGGAATTGTTTAGTAGAAAAGAAATCGTTATGTGATGGTCTGTTTCTTAGTGAATGCATCACACATGTATCAGTTAATCATTGTAAAGTTTCAATAATGAATATTACGAGTGAGAGCATTGAAATAGATGTTCCGGAAATAGATGTTAAGTATTTTAATATTGATAGACGAATTTCTGTGAGCTTAGGTAATCTATCTAGATTAGAAGTATTGCGTAAATCACTGAGATTAAGTCACTTAAACAAGGAAGAAGAAAGTTCGATTATACAGATTTGTGAGCGTTATAGTGATATATTTTATTTGGAAGGAGATAAGTTAACAAGCACGGATGCTGTCAAACATAAAATTCCGATAATAGCTGACACATCACCAATTAATGTTAAACCATATCGATTACCGCAGTCGTATAGACAAGAAATAGATAAACAAGTAGAACAAATTCTTGAATCTTGGAGGCGTTCACTTCGTGGTACATTTTCAATTTCGATATAAAGAAAACACTTAACTTTTTTATACCACTTTTATTTTACTTTACGTGACTAGTTTCAATTACACGGTAATCATTATCAAACTGAGTACTTAAAATACGAAATACAAAGGTGTACATCAGGTCAATCTGGTCGTTGAGGATGGAAATTCCCGGATTAATTTTTGCCTTGTGAATTTCAAGGGCTTCCAGTAAATCCATTGTTCTACCTTTTTCGGTGAGATGGATTACTGAAAGTACATCCTTGCCGAAATTATGATTTAATTCTAACAGATGATTTGAAAAGGTTGAATTATTATGTTTTAAATTGTATGATCTAAGATGTTCTTTTAATCTAATTTGAAAATTACGACCTGATTGTCCTATGTACAATCCTCCACAATCTGGACATGTTAAACTGTAAATAGTATGTACAAGTCAGGAATTTACAGTTTAACATGTCCAGATTGTGGAGGATTGTACATAGGACAATCAGGTCGTAATTTTCAAATTAGATTAAAAGAATATCTTAGATCATACAATTTAAAACATAATAATTCAACCTTTTCAAATCATCTGTTAGAATCAAACCATAATTTCGGCAAGGATGTACTTTCAGTAATCCATCTCACCGAAAAAGGTAGAACAATGGATTTACTGGAAGCCCTTGAAATTCACAAGGCAAAAATTAATCCGGGAATTTCCATCCTCAACGACCAGATTGACCTGATCTACACCCCTCTTTTTGAAGCATTCTAGTTTTAGTATATATACCTTTGTATTTCGTATTTTAAGTACTCAGTTTGATAATGATTACCGTGTAATTGAAACTAGTCACGTAAAGTAAAATAAAAGTGGTATAAAAAAGTTAAGTGTTTTCTTTATATCGAAGTAGAACAAATGTTAGAGCAGGGTATTGTTGTTAATAGTTCAAGTCCGTGGAATTCACCTTTGGTTGTTATCCCTAAGAAGCCAGATGCTTCAGGAAAAAGAAAATATAGAATTTGTGTTGATTATAGGAAGTTAAATGAACGCACTGTTGGAGATTCTTACCCTTTGCCCAACATTGTTGACATTTTAGATCAGTTAGGAAATTCGAAATATTTTACAACTTTGGATTTAGCTAGTGGTTTCCACCAAATAAACTTGGAGGAATCAGATAAAAGTAAAACGGCATTTTCAACGCATTTTGGTCATTTTGAGTATACGCGAATGCCTTTTGGTTTAAAAGGAGCACCAGCAACATTTCAGAGATTAATGGATTCTGTTTTATGTGGATTGCAAGGTATCAAATGTTTTATTTACCTTGACGATATAGTAATTTATGGTAATAATTTGATTGAGCATAATAAAAAATTAGTAGAAGTGTTTGAAAGATTACGAGATAATAATTTATTGGTTCAGCCAGATAAATGCGAATTTCTGCGAAAAGAAGTTCAATATTTGGGTCACAAAATTACGTCTGAAGGTATTAAACCCGATCCATCAAAAATTAATTGTGTTGTAAATTACCCCAGGGCCGAAATCAGTAAAAGATATTAAAAGTTTTTTGGGTTTGTGTGGGTATTACCGTAGATTTATGAAAGATTTTTCTAAAATTGCCCAACCTATGAATCAATTGCTTAAGAAAAATGTAAATTTTGTTTGGTCCGATAATTGTGACGAGTCATTTGAAACGCTAAAGAGGTCGTTGACCTCTGCGCCAGTTTTAAGATATCCCGATTTCAAAAGTCCATTTGTGCTGACAACAGATGCAAGTGATTTTGCACTTGGAGGAATATTATCTCAAGGTCCTCTAGGCAAAGATCAGCCAATAGCATACTGCAGCAGAACATTAAATTCAGCAGAGAAAAATTATACTACGACAGAAAAGGAATTATTAGCAGTCGTGTGGGCTACAAATCATTTTCGACCATATTTGTATGGCAATAAGTTCGATGTGATAACAGATCATCAGGCACTAAAATGGATCTTTAGTACAAAAGATCCAGGTTCAAGACTCTTTCGTTGGAAAATAAAATTAGCAGAGTATGATATTGATAAAATTGTTTACAAGCCAGGTAGTTCAAATAAAGCGGCTGATGCACTTAGTAGAATAACTATTGAAAACGAGTATTCTGAATTTGAAAGGTTTAGGAAATGCAATACGATAACTAATAATAAAGTGATTGAAAAAACAGGAAGCATATTTGATGCTGACGACTATTATTCCCTTTGTCATTGCGTTAGTAAAGATTTTAAAATGGGAAAAGGATTAGCTCTCGAGTTTAAGAATAAGTTTAGAGAAGTTGACAAATTAAAAGCTCAGAATGCACAATTGCACTCGTTTGCTTATTTAAAATTAAATAGTAATTATATTTTTTATTTGATAACCAAAGAACATTACTTTGAAAAACCAGATTGTTCAGATTTATTTAAGGTATTAATTGAATTAAGATCATTTTGCGAAAAGAATAAGATATATAAGTTAGCTATGCCAAAGTTAGGGAGTGGCTTAGATGAATTAAATTACAAAGACGTATTAGACATGATTAAATATATATTTTTAGACAAGTTTGACCTAATTATTTACCATAATAACGAAGTAAAAATGCATGTTATATCTTCAACAAGTGAATACGAACAATTTAAAGAAAAAGTTAAAACTTCTGTAATATTGAATCCTAAGATAATTGAAATTAGTAAGTGCGACTCAAGTAAAGTCAATCTATATTTCCTACCAAAGCGGTTAGAATCCTTACCAATTACATGCAAGTTATTAATCCCCGAAATTATGAATGAATTGTTTAAGATGCAGATAGAGGTTAATGAACTATACAAAGTCAATGACAAATTTGTGTTTATTGATAGAGATTCTTATCATGATATTTTGAGTAATAAGGATTATTTTGAAAAATTAAACAAATTAAAAGATATTTGGGATCCTGTATCAGATATTTACTTAGAGAGATTTGGAAAACGAGATAAATTAAAATGGGAGATTTTAAGAGTAACACTTAGGTATGTTTTTAAAAATGTCAGCTACAATGTGAATATAGTAGATCGAAAAATAATTAATCTCGATAAAGATGAAGACAAGTTATTAGTATTGGAAGAATTTCACGATAAGTTGCTTGGAGGTCACCAAGGTGTAAATAGAACTTATAATAGATTGAAAGAATTTTATACATGGAATAATATGAAATGTTTTATAAAAGAATACATAAAAAAATGCGATAAGTGTCAAAGAAATAAAATTTATCCGAATAATACGACAAAAATGCCCTTAAAAATTACAACAACCGCTGAAAGAACGTTTGAAAAATGTTCTTTAGATGTAGTAGGACCTTTACCAGTTACCGAACAAGGTAATAAATATTTGCTAACTTTTCAAGATGATTTAACTAAATTTTTAGAATGCATCCCTATTCCGGATCAGGAAGCTAAGACAATAAGCGATAAATTTGTAAAAGAAATTATTTGTAGACATGGTATTCCAGAAACCATTTTAAGCGATCAAGGTACTAATTTTATGAGTGAAAATCTTTAAGGACACGTGTAAGTTATTGAAAATTAAGAAAATTCAAACCACAGCGTATCACCCTCAATCGAACGGTACATTAGAAAGATCGCATAGAACGATCAAAGAATATTTAAGACACTATATAAATAACGACCAGAATGATTGAGATAGTTTAATTAATTTAGCTTCATTTACGTATAATACAACACCACACACAGTAACTAAATTTACGCCATTTGAATTATTATATGGGAGGTCAGCTAAATTGCCTACAGCTATTACAGCCTACCCAGATATTCGTTATACTTATGATGATTATGTGTTAGATTTGAAACAGACTTTAAGAGAATCGAGAGAGATTGCTAGAAAGCATATTTTAGAAAGAAAAGAGAAATCCAAGGAACAGTATGATAAAAATATAAACAGTGCTACGTTTAGAGTAGGTGATAAAGTTTTGTTATTGGATGAATCAGTTAGAATAGGTAAAAGTAGAAAACTTCAATCTCAATGGATTGGCCCATTCGAAATAACTTCCATAGATTCAGAGGTAAATTCATCTATCATGCGTGGTAGGAAAATAATTAAAGTCCATAATAATAGGCTCAAGCACTACGTTGACTAGATTCTATCTTTGTTACAGATATCTCGTGTTCCTCATACTTCCGAGTGTTATAACTGAAGGTCCGGCGATACCCAGTTATAATATTACAAAATTCGAATCAAGCTCAGGACTCTACTATCAACAATTAGGCACAATTCGGTTATACAATGACCAATGGTCTTTAGTTACGTATATAAATTTAGATGAATATGATGCGAAATTTGAACAATTAATGACATTTTATGATAAAACTGTTTCACTTTGTAGGAACCCGAAGTATAGCAATATTTCAGATAGGTTAATTTCATTTAAGAATTGTTTACAGTTTGAGCGTCTCTCGCAAGAAATAATAAATAAATTGGTTATTGAAAAATCAACAATCAAACAAATGTTAGGTCAAGATAAAATCAATAAAAGAGGTTTGATAAATGCAGTGGGCTCAGTAACAAAATATTTATTCGGTGTTCTAGATGAGGACGACGCTGAGTTCTATAATCAAAAAATTAAGAAGCTTAATGAAGACGAAGAATCTATTGTAAAGTTAGTTAAGGAACAGGTAGCGGTAGTTAAATCTACGATAGCTAATTTTAATGAAACAATAGGAGATATAAATCATAATGAGAAACTCATTAGCGAAAATTTTGATAAGATGGAAAAATATTTAAAGAGAGAAACCGCACTTGACGAGAAATTTGAATTAAAATTGATTGTTGACGAACATGTTACGTTGTTTACAATTTTGTTTCAACAATATCAGTTAGAGACCTTAGTAATAATTGATGCTATCATGAAATCTCAGATCGGTCAATTACATCCGATTGTATTGACGCCTAATAAATTGCTTAGTGAATTAAACAAGATCGTAAAAGATCTTCCCGTTGGTCTTGACTTTCCATTGTCATTAACCGCAGATAATTCTGTTTTAATGATGAGTATTATTGATTTAAATGTTTATGTTAAGGATAATTTTATTGTGTATGTAATCAATATTCCGTTAACTGATAATCGTAAATACGACATTTATAATATTTTGCCTTTGCCAATGGCCATAGGAAATAAGTTTATGTTTATCCAGCCTAGTATAAGATATTTAGCATTAAGTCATAGTAAACAGCAATATTATACTTTGGATGAAAGTAATTTCCGTAGTTGTAAAAAGATTTTAACAACAAATTATTTGTGTAAGCAACATGCACCAATACATCTTGCCTATCAAAATGAAATTTGTGAAGTTAAGTTATACCATTCAGTCAAAGTTATACCAGAGAATTGTGATAAAAGAATATCAGAAATAAATACTTCCATTTGGACTCAATTAATGTTTTTAAATAGTTGGATTTTTATCTTACCAGAAACCGAAATGGTAACTATTAATTGTAAAGATAAAGTACCTGTTGACTTTAAGCTATCAGGAGTTGGGAGAATATCCATTTTAAAAGACTGCAAAGCTTTTTCTAAATCCACTGTTTTAACTCCAAGTAAAACATTTTCTAGTGTGAACTATCAATTATTAGATTTCTTACCAGATTTAACCTTAGAATTAGATTGTTGCGATGAAAGGTCTAAGACCAAAAAGAATATCAATGTTTCAGAATTGAATTTAAGTAAACATTATAGAAGGGTATCCAAGCATTTAGACGATTTAAATTTGGCGAGTCATAAGTTAGAGGAAATTGATAAGATGGCAGATGATATTGAGGTTAATTTGCATAAAGATAATATATTATATAAATATTCAAGTATAATTATTCCTTTGTGTATGTTCTTAATAGGATTAATTATCGTTTGTTTGTGTAGAAGATTTAGAAGGAATAGATGTTGCGTTACTATTCCTGGTATATGTATTAAAATGGAACAGCATTTTGATTCACGTTCGTGTAGAACCGTAGAGCCAACCGTTGCATTTCATGCAAGATCATCATCACCTATTAATGTCACAGAACCTTCCGGTGGATCAAAAAGCTCTCCAGATTATGGTTCAAATGCGTCGATATGTAAACCTTCTATAGTTGGTAGACGTAATTATCGAAAAGATTCATCCTTGTAGTCTGAATCTTCTTTTAAGGGGAGGAGTGTTGTAAACCCAATACTTGTGTGACGGGCGTGATTAAATGTAGTAGTTAGAATCAAAATTCGTGCTTCTCACAGAGTCGTAAGATATAGTTTCTTTATTATCTTAGAAGTTCTGCTTTCAGCTAAAGATTATTTTGTGCAAACCTTTCGGTTCTCACCGAACTGGTAGAAGTAAATTTAGAGTCACTACTTAATTAGTTTTAATGGGGAAATGCAAATGTTGCATTCTCCAGAGTATCAAATGTGTTATCCGCGATAACACACTGACCGCCACACAGGTACGGGGGTAGCCTCTCTGCGCCAGTTTTGTTCCGCTGTTTAAACAATTAACATCACCATCTGTTTTTGTACCAAACTCCATCACTTTTATTCAATAAATAGTTAGCTACTTTAATTAAAAGTTGCTGTCTAATTTAAAAGAACCCTCTTGTAGGATCCTACTTCAGTTTACTACATTACAAACGTAATAATAAAACGTAAGTTCTTTGTGTTAATTACTTTATTAGTCTATTTTATCTCGTCGCGTCGAGGAGAAAGTATAGTCTGCTACTTGGTAAGAATGGAAATTCTGATGCTCGTGGTTCCTCGCACTCGCCTCGCGGCTCGCGCTGGGAATATTCCACTCGCATCGAATTTCCATTCCAACCTTGTTACAGAATATACTATTAAAGCGCATATAAGGCATTTCAATAGCCCGCCGCCTTCCTCATTGAATTAAACGGATTGTATACCCATAGGAATACTGTCTGTTAGTTTAGATTAGTAACCTGATCATATGGTATTATATTGTCGCGATTGTTTTAGATTGTCATCACTTTATCATACGTCCATCACGACGTTAAATGTACCGTGTTTGTGTAAGTAAGTCGACGCGCGAAGAAAAATGGAAAGTTGCGACGTTGGTGCGTTAACAAAAACCGATTGTCATTTAAATACATATACGCGTAATCATGGTTTGGAACAAATAACGAGTTGCAGTCAAACTGATATTGAACTTTTACAAATGCGCATGACTCAATCAAAACAACTTAAAGGTTCTATTTGCCATCATCATAAATGCCACTTTTTAAGTTATTATTCAAATCGACAACGAAAATGCTGCAATCCCGACGACACACATAAAGTGGTAGTGAAAACTGATCTACGAGAAATAACAAAGACATTGAGTGATCAGTATTTCATCATATCCAACAAACGATTGGTTCCCGGTGATAAATTGTGCAGAAATTGCGAAGTACGCGTGAAATCTTTGACTGCAAATGACAATGCGCTGGTTCCGATGCCATCGAGAAAGCGCAAACATTCCGGAGCGTACGACGAATTGGAGCAGGAGGATTCCGATGGTATAATGAATGATTTGGCCTCTCAAAGTAGCAATTTCTCCGATCAATCGTTGAGTCAACCTCTCAGTCAAGATAAGCGGGCAATTGACGATATCTTGAAAGCGGTCAATTTAAGTCCGTTACAAAGAGGCCGGGAATCAACCGAGCGTCTGCAACAACGGGCTAAGAAGAAAATAGATCAACTCCATCAGGTTGTGCTTGGGCAACTGAGACGCGGATATCGCTTAAAGATTCTTTCAGAACCGGTGACCACCAGTGTTCTTGAGGATACTTCATCTCTTCGTGCTATTATAACCTCCATGGAATTGAGATATGCTGCTGCACAATGTTATACCCAAAAAGTGGAGATCTTAGCACTCTTGCCACTTGATTGGTCGTTTGAATTAGTCAACAAATATTTTACCTGCTCCAGGTATATGTTTCGCACCGTGCAAGAACGGCGAACTTTGAACAGTGAGTGTATGAAAATCATGTGTATTGATATCCAATTTTCGAATTGTAAATATTATTTATTATTACAGGCGCGGGAAAAAAATCAGAATCTAAATACAAAAAAACATTTTCCGACGATATGATCAAAAAAATTATTGATTATTATAAGAAAGAGAGCAACTGCTACATTTTTCCTGGAAAAAAAGATTATATTTCAATTAAAAATCCAGATCATCCTACAGAAAAGATCCAGGTTCAGAAAAGACTGCTATTATATACGCTCAAAGAATTATATGAGAATTTTAAAAACGACCATGGTGGAGAAGGGATAATTCCTAAATTCTCATTCTTTGCTTCACTCAGACCTCCTGAGTGCATTTTCGCTGGGGCTCCGGGGACGCATACCATTTGCGTTTGTCAGGAACACGAGAACCTAAGACTTAAGCTATATAAGCTGGCCAAGGGTTTAAAGTACAAAGAACTGATGAATGCAAGTGTTTGTAATTCGGACAACCCTGATTGTATGTTGCATCGGTGCAAAAATTGTCCGGGAGTTAAGGGTATTGAAAAGGAACTCGATTACAACGAGATAACTTGGCCTAGTGAAAAAATAAAATATCAAAAATGGCAGGTTGATAAGAGTCGAGCTTTTCTTGTTGATAAAGAAGAAACTGTAGAAGATTATAAAAGAAATTTATTGAATGATTTGTGGGAATTGACCAAACATCATTACGTATCCGAATCTCAGAAAAAATATCTGAATCAATGTAAAGAGTCACTGACGTCAGATACGGCGATCGTACTCATGGACTTTTCTGAGAACTACTCATTTACAATTCAACGTTCAGTACAAGCGTTCTACTACAACAACAGTCAAGCGACTCTGCATCCATTCGTTCTATACTACAAGGATCCGAATGTCGATGAATCCAGTTTACTAGAGAAGAGTTTTTGCGTAATAAGCGATACGACTGATCATTTTGCTTACACAGTTTATTCATTCCAACGAGAATTTGTGAAGGCGATACGTCAACAATATCCGTGGATAAAATATATTCGTTACTTCTCAGATGGTGCTCCAACCCAATACAAAAATAAGTAAGTTATAGAAGATCTGTAGGACCAAATGTATGCATAATCATTGCCTTTTAACTAACCAGAAACCATTTTTTTTATAGGAACAATTTTGCAAATATGTGCCGACACCAGCAGGATTTTCAATTGGAAATCAAGTCTTGGGATTTCTTTGCGACAAGTCACGGGAAGAGTCCCTGTGATGCCATTGGGGGAACGATCAAGAGAACGGTAATGAGACATTGTTTGAGAAGGGAATCAGACCAGCAAATTACAACACCAAAAGCGATGTTTGAATTTGCAAATCAAACGATAAAAAGCGTGAGGTAAAGAAATAATTGGCGCAAATGTGGTAAAAACATTTGAATTTCAATAATAAATATTTTTGTGTAGATCCCTGTGGGTTCCAGATACGCAAATCCAGCGGGATAAAAAATCATTAAATAAAAGATTTGAGGGAGCCAAAGCTGTACACGGCACAAGATCATTCCATCATTTTGTGCCTATGAATGGAAATTCAATGGAAGTCAAGGCAACAGCATATGATCCGGTCACAAAAAAAGTGACCGTATCGGTCAGCAAATAGTCGAGAATAATTATAAATGCTTAGAATTTAATGCTTTATGTAATACATTTGATCGATAAATAAATGATTTTTTTCTGTATCGATTGCTTTAATTACTCCCTTTGGTGTCTGGCAAAAATATAAATATGTGTATGTATCTGTGTGTATGCGCGCGTGTGTGTATACGTGTAAGTCCTTTTTTTGTCTGTTTTTTTTTAAATATAAAAAGGTCCTTTTTTTTTAAATTCGGTGCATCGATTATACCTAAGAACCAAAGACGAAACCTATTTAAGATTCTTGTTTTGGAGTAAAAGAAAACTTCCTCCAATTTTGAGACCGTTTGGGAATGGTAGACCCGAGATACAGGGGGTAGAAAATCAAGAAAAACACGATTTTAACAAAAATGACCACTTTGAAATATCTGTATCTCCGGAAGTTTAGGTCCAAATCGGACCGGTGAGGACTCATTTTTTCCCTTGAACGGTCTACTTTTTGATAAAAAGGGGTTTGCAGTATCCCCGGCTAAGTCCGGTTGTTTCGTGCATCTACAAACCAGGGCTAATTTTCCGTTTATAAGGTTTCATAAATCAACATGCTCAGTAATCGGACTTAGCCGGGGACATTACGGACCAGTTTTATCAAAAAGTAGATCGTTCAACGAAAAAAATGAGCCCTCACAGGTCTGATTTGGACCTAAACTTCCGGAGATACAGATATTTCAAAATGACAAAAAACAGCATTAAAAAAAAAATGAAAAATTAATATCTCCGGAGTGGGGGGGCGCCAAGGACCAAAAATTGGGATAACGTTCTTTTCCATCACCTCCTTCAAGATCATGAAATTCGAGCGATATCGGGGAACCTAGCCAGCGCGAATCTTGTCAATATTCGTGGAATTACTCTTATATATTTTCCTACACCCAATAAAATAAACTACACATCCCAACAGAAAGGTATGTATCATTTCTGTACATTTTTATCTTTACTCAAAAATGAATTTAAGATTATTTAAAAAAAAATGTTAGCAACAGTATTGCATACATACCGGGTGACCCAGGGATCTGTAAAAGCCCCATAACTTATTTGCTATTTGAGATATCGACTTCTAGTTTTCTTGAACTGGTACCCACACTTATTCTGCATATTTTAAAAATATATATCTTTTTATACAGGGTGTCCCAGTATTCATTACGGACCAAAGTTATGTTTTTTTAAATGGAACACCCTATATTTTATACTTTATTTTCAACCCTCTTGAGAAGCTGATAAAAATAGTATAAGATACCATGGGTCTATAATAGACGGTTAGTTAGTTATGGGCAAGTTTGTGACAAAAATAAGGACACATTGAAAAAATTGCAGAAGCGCTCCTAGCAAAGCTAGCGTCATTTTTTATACACTAAAGAATTTTCCACGTCATGAAGAATAATACAAATCGGCTTTGGTTCTTTTTTGTTCATACTGCTATACAGGGTGTCAACATACGCAAAACAATGGATAACTATTTTTTTTCAAATGGAACACCCTGTATATCTTGCCACCAATGCATGGAATTTTTGATAAGCTTTTCAATAATGTACAATTTGTATAATGAAATATTAAGGATTCTTGAGATTTATCCATAAAAACATTTTTCTTTTGTCACCTCCTGCTCATTTTTGGATTTTCAGCCAAAAGTATCCATTTTCTGAAAAAGTAATAGAAGACCAAAATTGTAGAGCGGAAAATTTTAGATCGATATCGGTCTTTCGACTTTTCCAATAATTCGTGCTTTGCCCGCCAGAGTGCGCAAAATCGTGACCGTATATGCATTTTAGCGTTTTTTTCAAATTGTTTATTAATTAATTGCACTATACTTTATTTTCCACGCCCTCTAGCGGAAAAACGGGTAATTTTAGAATAATTCAAATGACCTACATCGATTGAAAATGTTCCGCTCTACAATTCTTAATAGAAGCAATTTTTGCTCTAAATGCATAGTTTTCGCTGAAAATTCAAAAACCATTCAAAAACGCGAAAATTGATACAAACATTTTCAATTTGCATTTTTAGAGAAAACTATGCATTTTGGGCAAAAATTGCTTCTATTAAGAGTTGTAGAGCGGAACATTTTCAATCAATATAGGTCATTTAAATTTCCCTATAATTTCCCGTTTTTCCGCTAGAGGGTGCGGAAAATAAAGTATAGTGCAATTTATGAATAAAAAATTTGAAAATATGCATATACGGTCACGATTTTGCGCGCTCTGCCGGGCAATGTACGCATTATCTGAAAAGTTGAAAGATCCATATCGATCGGAAATTTTCCGCTCTACAACTTTGGTCTCTTATTACTTTTTCAGAAAATGGATACTTTTGGCTGAAAATCCAAAAATGTGCAGGAGGTGACAAAAGAAAAATGTTTTTATGGATAAATCTCAAGAATCCTTAATATTTTGTTATAAAAACTGTATATCATTAGAAAGCTTATTAAAAATGCCATAGATTGGTGGCAACGTATATAGGTGTTCCATTTGAAAAAAAATAGTTTTGCGTATGTTGACACCTTATATAGCAGTATGAACAAAAAAGACCAAAGTCGATGTGTATTATTCTTCATGACGTGGAAAATTTTCTAGTGTATAAAAAAAAATGCTATCTTTGCTAGAAACGCTTCTGCAATGTTTTCAATGTGTACATGTTTTTGCCACAAATATGCTCATAACTGACCAACCGTACATAATAGACCAATAGTATCTCATACTATTTTTATCAGATTATTAAGGGGATTAAAAATAAAGTATAAAATATAGAGTGTTCCATTTAAAAAAACATAACTTTGATCTGTTATTTATACTGGGACAAAAACATACATATTTTTAAAATATGTAGAGTAGGTGTGGGTACCAGTTCATGGAAATTAGAAGTCGATATCTCAAATAGCAAATAAGTTATGGGGCTTTTACAGATCGCTGGGTCACCCGGTATGTAATATGATGTATAACGGAACTAACAGACATTTCAAAAAGAGTTACCTGTGTCACACTTCCTTCTCCCTGAAGTCGATGGTAAACTCGGGATTAGGGGTGGATTTAATCCCAATTCCGGAACTTCGTTGCCGGTGACTGCTTCCATCCCTATGATGCCAAGCACACGCAATTCAATGTCGAGCAGAGGTTCTGCCCGAACTTTAGCTGCATGCTTTTTCACACGCTGTTTATAATCTGACCACATCTAAAATAATATCAATATAATGAATTATATAAGTATTTACATAATAATTGTATCCAGAATCAAATGGTTATTTTGCTCAATTTATTAATATCTTTTATCCGGGATTATTAAATATGTTGTATAATATTTTACATATTGTTGGGTACACCGTTAACAATAAGGTCATTGTATTAGTATTGCACATGTTGTAAAATGCTTAGGTTAGCGGTACGGTTTCGCGCTACTGTAGTTGTTTTTAACAGTAATAAACAAATAGTGTTTTTAAATAGTCATCGATTCTTTTATCGAACACCTTTCACAAATCGTTATTAACTACGAGTGAAATAGTGACCATTTGGGATTACCTAAAGTGACTAGCGAACCTCATTTGGATTATCATAAATAATTGGCTGGGATCCATAACCAACTCACCCTGGTGTCAGAAGTTTAATAATAATAATAATAATAATAAACTTTATTCTCACATGGTGGTGATACACACATATATACAGCGAAAAATTACAAAATAAATTAGAGAGAATCGTAAGGTGGGATTCAGCTTTGGGTAACAACCCAGCTGTTCTTCCATCCAAACCTTCAGCATATAGAGAAAACTAAAAATGGAGATTTGAACAGACAAAAAATAATAATACTAATAATAATGACGTTGAACTAACACAATAAATATATCAAATCAATATATCAACTTGTCCAACTCCGAAGCAACAACAATATATACAGGGTCCGGCAGAAAAACCACCCCTATTAGGGAAGCTAATAAAAACAAAATGAAGTAAGATAGGAAGTTTTTATTTTTATTAACTATAAGTACAGATTGTGCCGTTTAAGAATATGTACAACTACTAATTTGTTGAGTCGTTGACACATTGGTTAAGTCGTTCTCTGAAGTTGGCCATTACTTTACGAGTCATGTCAGGTGGAATGGCTTCAACTTCTCGTGTTTTCGCTTCTTTTAGGGTTTGTAAAGTTTGAGGACGATGTTTGTAAACTTTAGATTTTAAATAGCCCCAGAGAAAAAAATCACAAGGCGTTAGGTCCGGCGAACGTGGTGGCCAGCCAATGTCACCACGCAAAGAGATAAAGTGTCCAGGAAACATTTCCCTTACCAATGCCAGTGACCGCCGCGCTGTGTGGGCTGTAGCGCTATCTTGTTGGAACCACACGTTCTCAATTTCATCAAAAAGCTCCCTTAGTTTAGGCTCGAGGAACTCGTGGAGCATGGCACAATACCGTTCACTGTTTACTGTTACATTCTCGCCATTTTCTTCAAAAAAGTACGGACCTATCACTCCAGAATTAAAAACAGCAAACCATACTGTTACTTTGGGGCTATGGAGCGGTCGTTGATGGAGTTCTTGGGGGTTGTGCTCAGACCAGTACCTGCAGTTTTGTTTGTTCACTGTTCCGGAAAGATGAAAGTGTGCCTCGTCAGAAAAAAATCACAATCTGCTGGGCGAATATTCCAAACAAATTCTTGGCACAATGTTATACGGACACCACAGTCTCGTTCACTCAGTTCCTGAACAACAATTTTGTAAGGATGCATTTTTAAATCCCGATGCAAGATCCTTCTCACACTTCGATCAGATAATCCTAATGCTACCGCATGATTTTTCGCGGATCGTCAAGGAGATTGTTGAATTGACGCTCTTACTGCATCAACATTCCCTGGGCCTGTTGCAGTCCGTGGTCGACCGGGTGGTTTCCGTTTTAATGCGGAACCTGTCTTACGAAAGTTAGATACCCAACAATAAATTGTTTTCTCATCGGGAACAGGGTCCTGTCGTCCGAGCGCAAAGCGAACACGGAAGGCGCGTTGAGTATTAATAGGCGATCCGCCATTTTGGAAAAACTGTTCCACGACGAACGCACGGTGTTCACCCGACCACGCCATGGTGTTCACTAAAAACGGCACGTATGCTGCTACTCAAGGAGACGTCCCCCACTACTCTACTCCGTCTCTTGTCTGCGCAATGTTACTTTCTAATCGGGGAGTTATTTCTGCCGGACCTTGTATAAATACATTGAATAAAACATGATTGCATTATTTATAATAATTATAATATATGTTATTTAACGTAGACATCTACGTACTAAGTACACCATGCTAACGGAATAATGACTTTGTAATATGGGTAAATAAAGAAATCTTACTTTTTGCCACTTGCAGACTTCTTTATCTCACATCCGCCGTTTTTTCAAATTTCTTTTAACTGACACCACAGCTCCACACTCTTCTTTTTCCCACCCTTAGGGTTCAGTTTTATAGTTTAAAGTTTTCAAATTCAAGTTAGTTTTATTTTTCAAGTTAGTCCTGTGGGTAGAAATAAGGGATCTTAAACCAATGTTATTTCACTAAGTACTTAGTACTAGTAATAACGCAAATTTCTTTTATATCATTCAATATCCGGCGTGGCACTAGCCAGGGAAGTAGTTGTTTCAATAAGTTATTTGTTTATAGTCTTAGTAAAACTTAATTTTGCTTGCAGAGTTACGAACAGGTTGAATATTTATATATTCAGGCTATATTTCGTTTTTTGAATTTATTTAATACTTTCTGCAACAAGTAAGGTTGTTTCTATTTTATTTAAATGGTTATTGTATGACACTTAATAGAAAGTGGAAGGCATCTTCATATTGTCACAGCACATTTATACAGAAAAATAATACATGGTTATCGAAACAACTTGAAATCATAGAAGATATTCACGAGAGTGAAATTATAAATATTGATTCAGCACAAGCAGCAGCAACTGAACCAGAGCCTATTACATCATTTGAAGGGCTTAGTAAGAGTAGCAGAAAGAGAAAAATTAACTCTTTGGTGAAAGAAAAACACGCAGCAGAAATTTTAGGTGCAGCCAGTGAATTATTAAGAGAGCAAGGATATCCCGCGGTGGCCCAATTGTTAAAAACGTCAATTAAATCCCCCATAACAGCCAAGACTTACTTAAAGTTGTATAAAAATTTTACGAGAGAAGAAAGCTCTACGAGACTGTCAGAAGAAAAAGCCTTAGCATTAATGATAGATTCGAGGATAAATGTAAGAAGCTACATAAATTTAAGAAAAACCATTCAATTGCATGAAGCCAAAGACCTTTTTCCCCCGTATTCAAAAGTAAAAACAGCCAAATTGATGTGTTACCCTAAAAATATTGTAATAAATGAAAATGGGGCATCTGTACCTCTCCAGGATTTATTAGAGCACACGATGGTAGTTCGGGACATAGTCAACACATGCAGAGAGTAACTGATGACACCTCTACTGACGAAGAAGAAGAAATCAGTGATAAAAGTGTTTCATGTTTTCGTTAGTGCCATTACAATTAGAGTCTTATGGAAAAATGAAAAACCTTCCTCCACTAAATTACGCAGGCCGATAAAATTTATGTATGCGAAGGAATCAATCCAGTGTATTAAAACTAAAGTGGGGGTTATAGAAAGTAAAGTGAATAATTTAAAACCATTTAATAAATACAATGATAGGTAAGCAGAATGCTGAAGTACATTTTAATTTATTGTTCACCATGATAGATGGAAAAGTTATAAATGCACTAACTGGTACTCCCAGTTCTAATTGTTTTATTTGCAAATGTAAACCAACGGATATGTGCGACATTAACAAAGTAAAAAGTATGCCGATTTTAACAGAACACCTGAAATATGGAATTTCTTCGCTTCATGCTTGGATCAAGTGTTTAGAACAGTGGTGGGAAAACTTTTTTTAAGACGGGCCATTTGTAATAACTAGACAATCGTAGCGGGCCAAAGAATAATGCTTAATCGTTAACTAATTTATGTGTTCTATAAACATATACATATATTATTACATACACTTATTATTTTAATAGTAAAAAAGCAAAAGGTAACAAAATTATAAGCACAAAATATAAAATGAATTTAGTGTAGTTCTTCATGTGAAGTATTATCACTTTATTTTCTGGTGTCATTACTGGTTGATGGTGCATGAGAAAAATGAAATTGAGACTGTTTCATCAAAATTTCATCATAGTCCGGTTCCATTTGCGAAACAGAAATTCTTAAAACTGATGAAAAGTGCTCATCTGTAATTTTGTTACTTAAAGATGTTTTCCTAAGCTTCATTGTTGAAAAGATTTGTTCGCATATATAAAATGAGCCGAACATTGTCATTATCTTCATTGCATGAGTAATTAGATTTGGGAAATTATCTGGACTTAAATTTTTATAAAATTCTAATAATGGTACTGTATGAAAAGTTTGTTTCAGTAGAGTATTACAGTTCAGTTCTATTAACTCAAGTTGAAATTTTGCATCAACTTCTTCGTAATTAACATTGAATGGGGTCGCAAAAATACTAAACTCTGGTTCCATTTTTCTAAAGTCCTGAAATCTCCTTTCAAATTCTGTAGATAGTTTTCTCAAATTAATTTCGTATTTTTTAATCTTATTGTTTGATATAGTGAATTTTAAAGATTGTATTTTTGGAAAATGAGAAAAATCAGATTTAGAGATCTGATTAGCAAATAATAATAACTGTAATTTGAAACTTTTCAGGTATTGCCAAATATTGTGAAGAAACTGATTTTTTCCTTGCAATTTGAGATTAAGTTTATTCATGTGTACGAGGAGGTCTGTGAAAAAAGCGAAATCAGAAAGCCACGTTTCGTTTTCTAAGACGTCAAATTGATTATAAATGTCTTTATCAAGAAGAAAATTCACAATATCGTCTTTTAAATCCCAAATTCTTTCAAATACTTTTCCAGCACTTAACCAACGAACTTTTGAATAATACAGAATATCGGAATGCTCAGCATGTACGGACTCCAAAAACTGTTGAAACTGGCAATGTAATAATCCTCTGGAACGAATCATATTTACTAGTTTCACAACAATATTAAGTATATGGTCAATATCTAAAGCCGATTTACAGAGAGCATCCTGATGTATAAGGCAATGCAAAAAAAACAACATCATTTTCCGGATACTTAGAATTAAATTTCCCAACAAATACTTGATTGATTCCAACCATATTAGGAGCTCCATCTGTAGTTACATTACATAGCTTGTCAATAGGTAAACGAAGTTTATCGATGCAATTTTCAAATTCACAAAATATATCGGCACCAGTCGTTGTTCCTTTCATTGACTGCAGCCCTGCAAGTTCTTCTGTAATTTCAAAGTGGGCTTTGATTCCTCTTACAAATATGAGTAACTGCGCAGTATCGCTGATATCTGTACTTTCATCCATGGTAATTGAATGAAAAATAAATTTTTGAGTTTTTGTAGTCAGTTGTGGAATTAGATTTTTATCAATATTTTCAATTCTCTCGGTGATTGTTCTTCTTGAGAGAGACAGTGACTGAAAATCCTTTTTCTTGTCAGGGCACATAATATCGCACACATCTATCATGCACTGCTTTATAAATTCACCATCTGAAAATGCTTTATTATATTTAGCAATATTATAAGCCAACACATAACTGGCTTTCGTAGCGCATCTTTGAGAATGATTAGCTCTCTGAAATAATTGTTGTTGACTTGATAATTTTTTTATTAAATCTTTCGATTTAATTTTTTTCACCTCTTCACTTAACGATGAGTAGGAGTGGTTTTCATGTTTGCTCTTGAAATGGCGTAGAATGTTATATTCTTTTAAAACTGCAACAGTTGTATTGCAAAGTAAGCACACAGGTTTTTCTTTAAATAAAGTAAAGAAATATTTCCACGTCCAATCTTCTTTAAAAACTCGACATTCTGAATCGACTTTTCTTTTTTTAACATCCATTTTAGACGTTACCTACTACGGAGAACAACACACAGAAACGCAATTGACGAAAGCTTACTGCTAATTAATGCTCTTACGCGGGAGTTTGTTGAGGCACTGGGAGTTTGGGGGATTACACGAACAATTACTCGAGTCACAGCCGGTCGTTGCAGATGACTGACTAAGTCGCTAACTAACTGATCTTCGGGCGGCCTCGCTTGTATTTATACCTACCTGCGAGAGTGTCTGGAAGTTTCGAGCGAAGATGAGTCATCTGTTTAGGTCGGATGGATTTGTCCAGAATACTATTGTGTTTTGAATATCGCCGCAGGTAGTTTTTATGCGGGTCGTCACACTACGAAGTAAGAACGCGTTCAAACATTCTCACGACGGCACTCTTAAACGGGCCGGATTAAACCTTTCCGCGGGCCGGACTTGGCCCGCGGGCCGTAGTTTCCCCATCACTGGTTTAGAATGTATACTCCATATTTCATATAAGTTGGATTTAAAGAAAACAACAACCCACGGAGCATCTGCTGAGCAACGGAGTCGGATTGCTGAGAAAAAAAAATATGTCCAAAGATTATTAAGAAAAGAACTTGGCATCAGTGTCGATATAGTAGTACTTGGGGGTGGAACATCAAACACTGGAAATGTTACGAGAACTTTTTTTAAAAATTCTGAAAAAG
Source organism: Ocypus olens (assembly GCA_910593695.2). Classification (NCBI taxonomy): domain Eukaryota; kingdom Metazoa; phylum Arthropoda; class Insecta; order Coleoptera; family Staphylinidae; genus Ocypus; species Ocypus olens. The sequence continues at coordinate 34,434,988 of OU343056.1, forward strand.
TAGGATAATAACCGGTATAAATGCAGAATTAATTGGTAGATTCCACACGATTTTAACTACGCCAAGTAGTGGACATAAAATAAATGCGGGAGAATTTAATAAATATGCACTAGACACAGCAAAACTCTCCGTTTTACACTACGGGTGGTATCGAATGCCAGTTAGCGTACATAAAATATTAATTCATGGCAGTTTTTCTATTAACCAATTTTTATTGCCCATCGGCCAATTGTCAGAAGAGGCTCAGGAAGCCAGCAATGAAATATATAAGCGATTAAGAGAGCAGCATACAAGAAAAAACTCACGAATAAACACAATTACGGATTTGTTCAACATGCTGTTGGTATATTCGGACCCGTTAATTTCGTCAATAAGAACAACCTCAAGAACAAAACAAAAAGAAATTTGTCTTTACAAACATTAACACTTTTAAATCTCTGTGATAGTGAAACCAGTGAAACTGATGACTATGAATCTGATGAGGATATGGAATATTTCACTATTTAGGTAAGAATGTATATGCTATTTTTTCGCAGTGTGAAAGTTTTATTTTTGCACTCCTTTAACAGATGTCAGAGAGAATCAATTAGTAATCAAACAATGCCTCTAATTTTCCAAAATCTTGAATAACACCTTTGTAATGGCCAGCATTACATTCCTTTCCGAAGAAATCAAATTATAATTCTTTAACGGGGACAGGTACGAATTTTATTTCTGCACACTGCGATAACTGACACCATAGAGAATGAATTAATTAATTATAGAACCATTCCTCTAATTTTCCAAAATATATATACAAACATCTTTATTAAAGAACAGTTACATACACAATAAATATACATATAATACTCAATTACAATGTAATGACAGTTCTTTATTAGGCTATCGACCTGAGGCCTTTCGGCCGTTTAGGTAATTAATTGATGAAACGATATATGGTATGATAAAATGAATATTAATGAACATGCGCATTAAGGTGATTAAATTATGGGTGAAAAGATGATTTGAAGTCATCTATTGTTTTTTCGGGATGGATGAATTTAGGAGTAATGTTGGGGTTGCGGAGAATACAAAGGTGATTTATAGTGTCGAGGATATGGACATTTAAGCGAATTTTTTGGATAGGTGGGCGAGTTGGGCTTCAATGGGAACTATTTGGATTTTTTGGTATAGTAGGGTGTTTGATGGATTATATAGAGGATTGGTGGGATGCCTAATTTTGGTTAAAATTCTAAGTGCTGACCTTTCGCATACTTGAAGATTTTTTATTACAGAGGGATGGAGGCTGCAGTATAGGACAGCCGCGTAATCAAGAAGAGGTCGGCAAATCATTTTATATATGTTTACAGCATTTTGTAAGGTTATACCTTCACTTTTATAAGTGAGTGACCTGAAATACCGAGCTCTCTTCTTGATCTCGGTTTTTAGGTTCTGGGAGTGGATTTTAAAATTTAATTTGGGATCAAATGTTATACCTAGGTATTTACATTTTGGAGAAGGATTTACAAGAATTTGGTTTATTGTGATACTAAATGGGGAGTTTTGTGAACGTTGATATGGTATAAAGAGGTAAGTTTTTCTGATATTAATTGTTATTCTCCATTTGTTAAACCACACTTGAGTATCATCAATAAGCTTTTGGAGGATATCAATAGCTTTGGTTAAGGTTTTAGCATGCGTAATCAAGGCAGTGTCGTCAGCAAATTGTAATATGTAGGCAGCAGGTATTTTGGGTTAGGTTGGTAGATATCGTGGACAAATATGTTATATAAAAGAGGAGATAGGGGCGAGCCTTGGGGAACACCTTGCTCGGGAGTAACGGTATAGGAAAAGGCATTTCTAATTTTAACTTGTAAGAGTCTGTTATTTAGGAAGCTGAAAGGAAGATTAATTATATGAAGTGGGATTTTAAGGATGTAGCACTTATAGAGCAAACCTTGATGCCATACTGAGTCAAACGCTTGTTTAATATCTAGAAAGGCTACTGCGGACTTACGACCTTCAAGACGTGCTATTTGGCAATTTGAGGTTAGTATCGCTAAGGGGGAGGTAGTGGAACAATGCTGCTGGAAACCAAATTGGTATGGTGGGATGTGTTGGGAAATGTGGGACATAATTTTGTCTTTGAGTATACTCTCAAAGAGCTCAGCAAAAACTGATAATAGAGTAATAGGGCGATAACTGGATACATCTAGTTTATCGTTGTTTGGTTTGTGGATGCATGTTATAATCCCCTGCTTCCATTCCGTTGGAATAATTTGAGTACTATATATATAATTAAAAATGTTTAGGATGTGTTGATGGATACTATCGGGAAGGGATTTAAGGATCATTCTATGGACGTTATCATAACCGGGCGAAGTATTTTTACCCTTGTACAAATTTGTATAGTACTCATCCTCCTTTATGTCATCATTCGGGACATAGGAATTTATATTATTTTTTGAAAGGAGTGTACCAGTCATTAACGTCATTAAAAAAAAATTCGTCATAGTCATTGTTATCTATCACGGAGTAATTGTTTTTAAAATGGTCTGCAAAAGTGTCCGCTATCGTCTGGTCGTCCGTAATATTTACATTTGTCGTAGGATGTTTAATATTGTTGAGGAAGTCTGTTTGTCTGTATTTTGAAAGCTTTTTAATTTCATGCCAATATTGTTTTCCATGCTGGTCATTAATATTTTGGCATGCTTTGATCCAAAGGTCTTGTTTATATTCTAAAATTAGTCTATGAATGTCTTTATTAAGTCTATTGAATGTCTGTTTTAAATGCATGTCTTCTGTTTGTCGTAAGTCTCTGTAGAGTTGTCGTTTGTACTTGATCAGTCTTAGGATGTATTTGGGTAAGGGATATTTATAAGGTTTTTTTGTGATAAGAGGGGTATTATTTTGAATAGACAAGGACAATTTATTGAGGAATAGGGATATGAAAGTGGGGTTGACTTCTTGCTGGGATTCAATGAAAGCTGTTATTTCATCTGCTACTTTCTCGACATTACATTTTTTAAAGTTATAGATGGTTTTTGGGGGGGTTGGGATAGGAGCAGTTGTGAGGAGCGAAAACTGGATACTTAAATGGTCTGAACATAAATCTGGGACAAGGGTGATGTTTTGGATCAGGTGTTGGATATTGCTTGTACTCAAAAGGACATCAGGGGTGATGGATTGATTTTGGGACTTAATAAACGTTGGGGGAGTGTGTATACGTACAAAGTTTGAAGTCGAGATAAAGGAGGATAGTTGCTTTGTTTTCGTTTTATTTAGGTTAGTCTCCAATTATGATAGCGTGGTCATATAGGGAGGCCTTAGTTAAGATTGTATGTTCTATTTTGGATGTATGATGGATGTAGGTAAGGAAAATGTGCAAGGTAAAGGATGACAGTTCAATCTCTCTTAATGGTCGAGAGAGAGAGTCGAGCGATCCGAGCGAATCTGTGTGCACAAACGCTTTTCTAGTGCTTTTTATCCGAGCTCTCGACAAGTCCGAGAACGCCTCCATGTTGGTGAGAGTCGGGCAACGTGTGGAGGAAATTCTATAAACGCTATTCCCACACGGCTAAAGTTCCGGGCGGAGTTGCTGGGCGTGGACGAGTGTCCTTTTCAGGACGTACCCAGCGGCTCTTAACTGTCCAATTGGACTAAGGACACAATATCTGTCCTCTACCCAGTATAAATTATTATTTTAATTTTCCTTATATACTTCTATCTCATATAAGCTGGGTAGGTTGAGCTATAAATAGCTCTAATTATTTTATTTACTAAGGTGGATTATAACCTTTTTATTCAGGGCCGAACGAAAACTACGTCCGGTACCTCCACCTCCCGCTGTAGCGGTTATATCTAAATATCATTATCAGACAATCTTTTCTTTAACATCTAATGGGCGATACAATCAGATACCACTGCCCTTGTGGCAAAAGCTACGCTACCAATTCCGGTTTAAACCACCATAAACGGAAACAATGTCGACAGGCAGACACTCATTCATTACATTATTTATTCCCGGTGGGTTCGATTTTCCCAGTTTTATTTCCGGTCTTGCAGCGACTACTGAACCACCAGAACCACCACGTCTATTGTGGTTTGGTATGGAAGAGGGAATTTGAATACATGGCCAGTTATTAAATGAATATGGTTTTTCCGTTTTGGTTTCCAGCATCATGTTGATATGTATGGGATTATTGGAGAGGTAATTTGAAAGGAGATGGGATTTTCTAGGAAGGGAGTTTATGTTGGTGTAAAGCAGATTGATTGAGTTAGCCATTTGTGGATATTTGTGTATGGGCTGTTCGTATTCCTGAAGTAGTTATGACTGGGGGATGATGTTAGGCGAATCAAGGTCAAACATAACGATAAACATATGATTACCTGAAAAGTTTGCATGGGTGTAGATGTTGAATGCTTTAATGAAACGTGATTGTAATTGTTTTAATAATAATTGCCTGTCAGTATTTGTAGGTGAATTAACTTCAGTTGTATAAACATCAATAATTAAGTCGTGTTTCATAATTGGCGAATGAACTCTCGAATGTTTGGTAAGATTCGGGTCGATTTCAGCGGATTTTTTATTTACATTTTTGATTGTCACATTTGGTATTCCTTCGATAGGTTGGAGGGGCCATATATCGGCTGTGAGCGTACGTAGTGAACTTCATATATTTTGTTTATTGACATAAAAACAAATGTCGGAAGACAATAAAAGATCGTTAACGGTTACAGTGCAAATTTATACAAGTAAGTACTAAACATAGTCGCCGGACATAAAATAAGGGCGCTATTGCGCAAAGGTGAATCCACTTTTTGAATGTTCCGCCTTTAGGTTAGGTTCGGTTAAGTGGCGGCGAAGCCGTCACGAATGTATAAAAAGTAGGGGCGAAAACGGAACTGACATTTTTTAAACGAGATCCGAAACGAAATAAATCATTTTCTAATACTGGATTTTACCGTTCTTATCAAATTTTAAAAGTATCGGAAACTGAAGGTAAAAAATCTCTTATTAGGAGTTGTTTTCCAAAAACGAAAACTATAAATTTGTGTGAGAACATAAAGAACGAAAACTAAAAATTGTGTTTTCGTTCCGATCAGAAATTAACGAAATATATTTCGGTTTTAGTCTCTAAAAATAGTAAGTAGTTTTGCGGGCTCGCCTTAAGTATGACAGGTTAAGAAATCGAGATTTCAAAGTTAATTACTTTACTGAAAAAATAAATTATGCTCATTTTCGTATCAATTAATAGCCTCGAAAAAACATTTACTGCACATTTCTTGAACAAACATTTCAAAAAATAGTGGGTGCGCCTTTGTACAATAGTTTCAAAGTAAGAAACACTTATAAATACAGTATAAATACACTTTATTATAGCAGTTTAAAATAATAGTACTAAAGAATGGATGAAGATCCAATCGAGCGCCAACGAGAGAAAAACAGAGACGTTGGAAAAGTCAACAACGGCAGAGCATTGGGAATGAAACTTCACAGCAATCGCAGACCAGACGAGCAGCAAATGTTGCATCTCAACGGCAGCGAATTGAAAACGAAACTCTACAGCAATCTGAAGCTAGGCGAGCAGCAAATTTGGCATCTCAACGGCAGCAAATTGTAAATCATATAGCTGAGTAAAGTCAAATATTTCGAAATGAAGCAATTAATTTCAATAAAGATAGTGTTGATACCCATGACTTTGGAGCCTTAAATATTATTTGCCATTTCTGTAAATCAAAGAATTTTTCCAAGGAGCGTCCAACAGATGGAAAGTTTACAAAGGCAAAATTAAGTTGCCACACCCTATCGATGAGACTGGTGCTGTACTTGAATATCCTGAGTTCTTGCGCAAACTGTTGTCAGATCCAACTGATTCAGATTACACCAATTTTCGGGAGAATATTCGATCCTACAATAATGCGGTATCGTTTGCTTCGTTGGGTGCCAAAATTGTCGGGATTCCAGGTCGTGGCCCTTATGTTTTCAAAATACAGGGCCAAACATATCATCGTACTTCACATATTCAACCACTTACAGAGATAGCACCACAGTACGCACAACCGTACGTGATTAACATCACACTGGCTTTGGATTTTCGAACAGAACACCCTGCTAATGAACAGTGCCCATGACGCATCTATGAAATAATTGACCGTTTCTTTCGGCAACACAAAAGAATTGCACCGTCATATCAAATGATGCGTGAAGTAGAAGATGAAGCAAAACGAGCAGCAGCAAATGGAGCAGCCATTCCTTTCGTTAGCATGGCGTTTCGTCGAGACCGTCAGTCGGACCAGCGTCGCTACAGTGCTCCAACATCAAATGAAGTTTCCATGGTGTTTGTAAACGAAGATAGTGAACCTCTATTTAAACGTGACATTCGCGTTTACCCTCGGAATCCTATAGATTCAACGAGCCAATTTATTAACATCAATATCTTGAGTCCAAACTTGGATCCGTTCACATATGCTTTTTTTTCCGTATGGTGAGCTCGGATGGCAGCCACACTGGACATGCGAATCATATGAGGGAGCACAGCAAAATAGAGTTCGCATCAAAGTCAGCATGCTTCAGTATAAAGCGGCACAGACCGCAATTCGGGATGAGTTCAGTCCCATTATGAGAGCAGAAAACTTTCGCAGCAGTGGGTGGTCGATTCTTACCTGCAAGTAGAAGCCAACAATCTGAATTACATACGCAACTACCAACAATCACTTCGAGCTGAAAATTACCAAGGGCTTGCTGATCATATAACCAACTTAGCAGAAAATGCAAACATATCTGCAGGAATTCCAGTAATTTTACCATCAAGTTTTGAAGGATCTCCGCGGAATATGCGAGAACGCTGCATTGATGCCATGTCTATTTTTAACAAGTGGGGTGCTCCAGATATTTTCATAACGGTTACTGCAAATTCTAATTGGCCCGAAATAAAAGACAATTTGCAGGTAAGCGACCGTTTTGATTTGGTAGTTCGAATGCTCAAACTCAAGCTAAAATCGCTGATCGACGACTTAACAGTTAATGGGATCTTTGGTCAATCCAAGGCATTTGTTTACTCTATTGAATTTCAAAAGAGAGGTTTTCCACATGCCCACATTTTAGTGTCATTCCGAGCAGAAGATAAATTCAATACAGCGAATTGATTAATTTATTTCTGCAGAAATTCCCGATTTCGACTTCATGAGATTGTCACTCACTGCATGTTGCATGGTCCATGCGGAAACAGCAATGCTTACGCTCCATGTATGGTAGATAACTGCTGCTCTAAAAAGTTTCCGAAGCAGTTTATTGAACAAACTGTCCCAAATGTTGATGGGTATCTATTATACCGACGTCGAGGCAATAATTAAGTAGAAGTTAGATGATCACCAATGGACAATCGTCATATTGTTCCATATAGTCCATATCTGCTTTTGAAGTATAACAAATCAACGTTGAAGTATGCACATCACTTAAAGCAATTAAGCACATATATAAATATATATATAAAGGATATGATTGCGCCAACACTGCAATTACATCTGCACCTGCACAACAGGAGACGCGAAACGATGAAATTAGCAATTTTATTAATGCTCGCTATGTTAGTGCTCCAGAAGCGACATGGAGACTGCTTGAGAACAAAATGCACAACCGATCGCATGCTGTCATACGTCTCCTGTTGCACCTACCAAAACAGCAAAGACTTATGTTTGAAGCAGGACAGGTAAAACAAAGCTTGAGTCCTGGTTTCAACTAAACATTCAGGATTTCAACGCACAGCAATTTCTCGACACAGAAATTCCAAACCATTATGTGTACGTTCGTGGAAAATGGCAGCCGCGCCAACGAGGTGGAGAAAAAAATGTTCCAAGAATGTACACAGTTAGTCTAAAAGACGAGGAGAGGTTCTTTTTACGTATGCTTTTGCTGCATGTTCCTGGTGCAACCAGTATTGAATTTATTAGAACATTTAAAGAAGCAGCAGCATCACGTGGTCTTTTGGAAAGCAACGACGAATGGGATCGATGCATTGCTGAAGTAATCGCTTTTAATATGCCGCCACAACTTCGAGAGACTTTTGCCTATATTTGTTGCTTCTGTCATCCATTAAAACCACTTGATCTATGGGTCAAAAATGCAGACCATATGGCTCTAGACTACAGTCAAAACAATACCGAAGATTTGCCTCTTCACGACATCAATGAAATTCTAATTCAACATGGACTTGATTGCCTACGCTGTGGTTTGCCAAATCCGACTGGAAATCCTTGAGAAGTTTAGCATTTGACCCCGATCAAGAAAGGCTGAATGCAGAACAAGAAATTGATATGCTAAATGAGCAATAGCATAAAGCTTTTGACAAAATAGTTGCTGCTGTTTATAGTAATGACTGAGAGCCTAGATGCTTCTACATCGATGGCCCCGGTGGTTCTGGTAAAACTTTTTTGTATAACACTTTGATGGCATTTATTCGTGGAAATGGAAACATTGTGCTTCCGTATGCAACAACAGGTATTGCAAGCACGTTGCTTAAAGGACGAACAGTACATAGTGGGTTTAAACTGCCAATTCCACTTTTTGAATCTTCAGTTTCACAAATGCGTTTGACATCACCCTAAGCAAGAATTTTACACGAAGCTTCTCTAATTATCTTCGATAAAATAACAATGCTTACAAAGCATGGAATAAGATGTATCGACAAACTACTGCGAGATATAATAAGTAACGAGAGGCCCTTTAGAGGTAAAGTGTTTGTAGTAGGTGGAGATTTTACACAAACACTGCCAGTTGTTCCAAGAGGAAATCGAACCGAAATTGTCGAATGCTGCATCAAATCGTTTAATTTGTGGAGATTTTTTTGTCAAGTCCCTCTTACCACAAATATGCGTAGTGCAGGTCAAGAAGAGTACAACAATTGGAAGAAGAAGAAGTACGTATAAAAATCGAAAACACAACGTCTGACACTAAATCATACATACTATTAAACAAAATCCAGTTTGTGCCAAAACCGTAGAAATATATCTAAAATAACATATAGTCAACTGAATTTATAAATCGTCCTTTATTGCCATTACCGGGCAATTTTGCCGTGATTTTCACGGGCAATCACTAGTTAAGCAATAGCTGGGCTCGTGCACGCCGCGCTCTCCACTTGCGACTGCGCCTGTGGACGATGTGTCTCGAAATATGTGGACAATTCCCTCCAACTGGAGTGTTTTGTGGTTATTATCGATGATAACCTTGTTTTCATTGGATTTTAATATAAATCCGTGATGTGTTTTGATGATAACCGTGTCTGCGTTGAATTTGTGTTTCAGCCAAATGGTCACTAGATCGAGTCGCGCGAAATCTCCAGTAGTGGCGAAATTGTACATGTGTTTGTAGTGTTTTTGTGTTTGTTTCTGCATGCTTGAATTCCGTTGAACATGAGGTGATGTTTGCGATTGCGAGTGAGCCTGTTGTGGATGTGATTGTTGAGGTTGTGGTTGTTGTGATTGTTGTGGTTGAGTTTGTGATGTTTGTTGTTGGCGAAATTTACGTGAACGAGTGCTTGTGTTAGAATTTACCTCAGTAGAACTGCTGTCATTCTCGGGGTATATTCTTTTCGGCCTGCCACGATCCTTCGGCTTCTTAGGGGTGATGAAAACCTTCTCATCCATCGGCTCTTCGTCTATGCCCGCGTCCTGGGACGCCATGGACACAGTGGGTTGTTTATTAAAACAGAACACTCTGGAGGTCAAATCGAACGTCTATGCAGTACGGATTCTCGCGAGCGAGTGACCTTTTCCAAAATATTTACTAATTAAGTGTTTATAATATTTTACGCAGCAAACCGCGCGTGGACAAGCGCGGCCGCGCTCCGATTTCTAAAAGGCAACGGCATCCGCGCGCCTGCCATCGCATTTGTGACATGACTTGCGGAAGAAAAAAAATCGTAACTATCGAATGGGGACCGATATTTAAATATTTTTTACACGCTCTTCTAGAGGAGACTGCGGTCGATGTTTTGAAGTTAACGCCATACCTCTAATTTTTGTTAATATATATATTTCGGCCTCTGTAAAGTTAAAATTTAATAATAAAAATTGCCCATCTTTCATTAATTATAACTACTATCTAAATTAAGATAATCAACTAAAACACGTTTCATTGAAAAGAGCGAATTATGTTTATGATTGTGTCACAAAATGGTTACAATAAAGTAAGTGGAGGTCAGCTGGGAATTAATTAAATATGCACATTATTTCGCGCTGAACAACTTTCAGAAATGTTCGACTTTGATGGTTTATTGTACCATTACGGGTGCACCTAAAAATCTAGGAATTCAGTTTGATCAGTTTTGAAGTATTCTTAACAATATGCCATACTTAATTTTCTTTCAATATCAATTTGACTTTTGCCTACCCCCACCACGTCTGAACCTTTGCAGCTCCGATAAACACACTGCGCCGCACGTGGGATCGAAAAATGGAAAAACTTAGGCTAGGCGCACATTGAGACACGCGACGCAGCCAACATAAGCCATGCAGTGCATACAGTTCAAGAAAAATCCGTGTGTAACGCAGCATGATCGCACATTGTCAGACAGTTTTGTATCGGTTGGGCGTGATAAGTGTCTAAAATTTTTGATTTCAAACAAAATGACTACCTATTCGATGGCAAAATTGTTAGATTTAAGTTCTGAATCCGATTCAGACGTAACATTTGAAACAGAAGTTTTAGTTTACAATTTGTCAAAACGGAAAAAATCATCACTACATGAAAAAGAGAAAAACTCATGGAGAGTTCAGTTTGTCATCTGAATTTTCCGAGTCTAGATTTACCAACTATTTTCGATTAAACAGAATTCAGTTTAATGAAGTGCATGACATGATAAAAAGTTCAATTTATTCAGACGGTTGCAATGCCCAAAAACCAACAGGAACTGAAGAAAAACTAGCTGTATTTTTAAGGTAAGTTATTTATTAATTTCTAAAAACTCATATAAAATGTAAACATTGAAATAATAATATCAAACGGAAAAGTTTTGCACAAAGTTTCTATCACTGTCGTCATTATCAGATTGAATATTCGTAGTATCAAATGGAGACGCCACAGGTGTTATAACAGTTGAGTAGGGTGGTGAATGGGATAGTGGAGTCTCGGGATTGGTGTGTGTTAATTCGTAATTAGTTGTGTATTGCGACTGGTGATACTCAGGTTGAAGTTGGGGAAAGTTTTTAAGGTTGTTGTTACCAGAATTCGATGAAGGTATAAATGCCATATTGGTACTGTCACTTGCAGATGAACAGGAAGAATGGGATTGGGGAGTGCATGAAGACTGCAAATAATGGTGTGCTTGTTGAACGCATGGTCGTGAAGTATGAATGTTACTTTGTAATTGTTGAGAGTATGGTTGTTGAAAGTATGTTTGTTGGAAGTGATTGCTATTAATATGTAAATATTCAGCTTCCACTTGCGATACGGCTTGGAAAACATTACTTCGTATAATATGTTGAAGTGGTAGTGAAAATTCTTTGGTAATTTGATACATGGACATAAAAAAATGGTATAGAACATCATCTGCAGGTTTTTCCATTTCTTCAAGTTTCTTCCTTTCGAATGCTCTTTCTTGGGCTCTTTTCTCGCGCTGTGTATGGATTCCTTTAATATGTTACCTATGTCATCTTTCTTAAATCGCTTAGCCTTTGAAACAGCAGCTGAAGTAGTTGGAGTGGATGAAAATGCACGTGCTGATTTGTTGATTTTGGAGTATTCTTGGCTGCGCTCTGGAGTACTTTTAACAGGAATATCAGACTTAGTTTCTACACTGATTGTTAAGTTTTCAGTTTCTCCACTATTTTCAGTATTTTTCGACGCGTTTTCCGACAAGATATCAAGATTTTCAGTATCCATGTTTTTAGTCCCAAAATCTACAGTATCTGTATTTCCATACTGCTCTTGTGTATTGTCATTTTCGCTGTCATCTTCTTAATTACCTTCACGTACTCTGTTTGACATGTACCGTTTTAAAACGTCCATTTGCTTTTGATATTTCCACCTTTTTATGACGATCGCAGGAGCTCCACTCTTTAAACATCTTTTCTGCCTACGTAAGGCTTCACGGTGGCAATTTCTTAATTTTAACCAAATGTCTTTTGCTTCATTTCCTGTAACCAAGTTTTTTATTACGAAGATTAATTGTCAGGATAAACGCTCTGGAATATAAAAGCTTGAACCAACAGAACAATCTGAATAGAGATTATTCTGAAAGAAATGAATTTATAATGAATGTAGACGTCTTTTTGTATGTAGAGTAAGATTTAATATTTTATACATTTAGGAAGAAATAAGAACTGGGTAAAAATAATTAACTTTTTTGCAGATATTTAGCTTCAGGAGATAGCTACAAAAGTATTGCCTACAGCTATAGGATGGGAGGTCGAACAATATCTAAAATTGTAAATGAAGTATCAGCAGCTATCTGGGAAAATATGCAACCTTTGTATTTACCACAACCTAGCCCTGATATGTGGGAAACCATTGCATTGGAGTTTGACAAGAAATGGCAATTCCCACACTGTGTTGGAGCTGTGGTGACCGCCTGGGTCATGGAACGGAGAAATGGAAACGAGGATCACGGGTAGCCCGGAAAAACGCGGTTACCAGGGAGGCGAGAAAAACAATTAATAATAAAGAAAAGAAGAATTTTGCTGGAATACAGAAAACACACTCATTTTTGTAATTCCTACCAAAAATAAAGTAATCACCTTATTCGTCGACCTGCCTCTCTTTTTGAAGTTAAATTATATTGTATCAAGTCGATAACGACTGATCTACAAGTGTTGAATTGTTGGACCAACGAGAATCATCAACCACAACAGCTAGTTCACACGACGTGATCCTTCAATTACAACATCTGGTGACCCCGACAGAAGACGCCCGAGAGCCGCTGAGCGACACCTTCCAAACTCCACGAAAAACGCCGCGCGGAGCCCCACTGTCATTTTTGACGTTTGACGCTGTACAACCGACGCCGTTGGAACCACACACCCGACGTCGACCGTCCCACGTCCAGCCTCCGCCCACCGACGTCCTCAACCCGTTTTTCTGTTCCGTGCTCCAGGTGATTGCTAACCATTTCTCCGTTTCCCTCACTTTTCCTCTATCCTATATTCTCTCACACATACACGCACATTTTCACACAAATCCATGGAGGATCAGATGGAAACGACCGTCAATACATTTAATTATAAACTTCCGGTCTATTCAAAATTTGACCCAACGATATGGTTTATTCAAGTAGAATCCACCTTTCGGAATAACCGCATTACCAACTCGTTGCGCAAATTCCACGATGTGGTCTCGGCACTCCCAGCCGAAGTAGCTTTGGACGTCCGTGAAATGTTAGTGAATCCCCCGGAAATCCTTCCGTATGAAACACTTAAGACGGAAATTATCAGACGTACCTCTATCTCATACAAAAAAAGGATGCAGCAACTCCTTTCTAAGGAAACATTGGGTAATCAAACACCATCCCAGTTGCTTAGGAGGTTGCAGCATCTTTTGGGAGATACTGCCATCGACGACGGCCTCTTACGAGAAATTTTTGTTAGCCGCCTCCCAACAGATGTGCAGCGCATCTTGATTTCCGCAAACACGACTCACCTGGCTACGCTCGCCGACATGGCAGACCAAATTCTAGAGATATCAGGCGCTCATAACATCTGCGCAGTATCTTCCACCCCGACAGCGGTACCAGCAATTCCGGTCGACCGACAAATTCTGCTGCTGCAACATCAAGTTGCCACTTTGGCTACCAAAGTAGCACAACTTGAAATATCTGTTTCACGCCAAACACGCAGCAGAAGTCGGTCTAAGTCAGCCAACCGACAACCGGAAAACAGGTATTGCTGGTACCACCGTAAGTTCACGGGTAAAGCCACCAAATGTGTACCTCCGTGCGAGTGGGGAAACGGGCAGCTGCAGGGCTAATGTCGGCCTATTGTCCTGCTAGCGCTCCAGGTCAGCTATACTTTGTTCGCGACACAAATTCAGGTATCAAATTTTTAATTGACACGGGTGCCCAAATTAGCATTTTGGCGGTAGATCAAAATTATGCCAACACTCATCACCGCGCTAAATTTTTCTTAACAACGGTGAATGGGAATTCAATACCCACGTTCGGTCAAACAAAATTAAACATTAATATCGGCCTGGATGTAAATTTTACATGGCACTTTGTTCTTGCACAAGTGAACCATTCCATTCTGGGCGCCGACTTTCTCAGGCATTTCAACATCACTGTTGATATTGCCCATAATAAATTATTGAGAAATGCTTTCGGCCCATCAGAACTAAATTCATTGCTGATTCAAAATTCACCTTATTCAAAATTACTTCAGCAATTTCCTGGCCTAACAACCCCATTTGACCTTACAGAACCCGTGAAGCATGATGTTGTGCATCACATCACGACCACGGGTCCCCCTGTTTTTGCTAAGCCCCGCAGGTTGCCACCACAAAAGTACCAGGCGGCTAGGAACGAGTTTGACAAACTCATCAAACTCGGTTTCCTACGGCCTTCGGCAAGTCCCTGGGCTGCGCCATTGCACTTGGTTACAAAACCAGACGGTACTTGGCGTCCCTGCGGAGATTACCGTGGCTTAAACAGGGTAACAACTCCAGACCGGTATCCCTTGCCTCTTCTTCACGATTTCGCAAATAACTGTTGTGGTTGCACGTTATTTTCTAAAATCGATTTGGTCAAGGCATACCACCAAATTCCAATTCATCCTCCTGATATACCGAAAACGGCAATCACAACACCTTTCGGACTATTCGAATACACCAGGATGAGTTTTGGCCTAAGAAACGCCGCTCAAACCTTTCAAAGGTTTATGGATTCGGTTTTACGCGGACTACCATTTTGTTTCGCGTACATTGACGACATACTCGTCTTCAGCAAAGACGAACGCGAACATGATCGTCACCTTTTCCAAATTTTTGAGCGGTTGACATCATTTGGTATTAAAATTAACCCTGAAAAATGCGTTTTCGGCCAACCTAAATTGAGCTTCTTAGGACACAGCATTAGTGGTGAAGGGATAAAACCTCTGCAGTGCAAGGTGAATGCCATCTTGTCTTTCCCTCAACCCGCTGACCTAAAAGCACTTCAACGTTTCCTAGGCATGATTAATTTTTATCACCGTTTCGTAAAATCATGCTCGAGCATATTGTCACCGCTAAATCAACTTGCTGCAACAACTCCACGCAACAAACCAGTGATCTGGAATCAATCTGCATTGCACGCGTTTTCGGCAGCTAAGGCCGCCTTGGCCAACTCTGCCATGCTCGCGCTTCCAGATCCTGTTGCGGAGTTAAGCATAATGGTAGACGCAAGCTCCTCCTCTGCTGGTGCGGTTTTGCAGCAGAAGGATAAATTTGGCGTTCAACAACCGCTATATTTCTTTTCAAAATCTTTCACTCCGACAGAACGCAAATACAGCACGTTCGGCCGTGAATTGTTAGCCGTATATTTGGCAATTAAAAAGTTCAAATATTATCTCGAAGGTAGAGAATTTACTGTCTTTACAGACCATAAACCTTTGATATCTGCTATCTGTTCTCACTCAGATCGTTTTTCAGGACGAGAGCACAGACATTTGAACTACATCGGACAATTCACCACTGACATCAGGCACATCCCTGGAAAGGACAACAATGTGGCTGACACACTGTCGCGAGTCGAAATTAATGCTTTAGACCTCAACCAACTGGCAAAATTACAATCTGAAGATGTGGAACTCAAATCCCTTCTGGGTAGTGGCACTACAGCACTCAAACTGGAACAGTTCATTCCGGCCGGCTCCAACACGTCCATCTACGTAGACACGTCTCTAGCTGCACGACGACCCTATGTTCCTCCTGCAATGCGACAGGAAGTTCTTTGTTCGCTTCACGAACTTACACATCCGGGTACTCGTGCAATGAGACGTCTCGTAGCAGCACGGTACGTGTGGCCGCGGATGAACCATGACATTGCACTTTTCGTCAAGTCCTGTTTGAAGTGCCAGAAGAACAAAATTCATCGCCACACTGTGTCACCCATTGTGAAATTTCCAGACCCGGATGACCGATTCACCGACATCCACATCGACATAATCGGCCCTTTGCCTATTTGTGACAATTTCAGATACCTTCTGGTCTGCATTGATCGCTTTACGCGTTGGCCAGAAGTAATTCCTCTTACCGAAATTACTGCGGATTCCGTTGCACGAGCATTTCTGAGTGGTTGGATTGCACGTTTTGGAACTCCATCTACGATCATTACTGACCGAGGTCGACAGTTCCAGTCCAACACTTGGAAGGAATTCTGCAGGACTTTCGGTATACAACACAAATCCACAACCGCCTACCATCCGCAATGTAACGGCCTGGTAGAGCGGCTCAATCGCCAAATAAAAGACTCAATCCGAATGAGCAACGATCCTAAGAACTGGGTAACCCAACTCCCTTTAATTCTCCTAGGGCTCCGGACAGTCTTCAAATCATCTCTTTTGGCAACGACTGCAGAGTTCGTCTACGGCAAGACATTACGCTTGCCGGGCGATTTCATATTTCCAAATTCCGCGCGTAAAAAAATTCCTTCTGGTTCAAAATTTCTCGACGACCTGAGGGACAATATGCAGACACTTGGTCCTGCAGCGGCGCGGCCATCCGTTCGCAGGAATTACGTTCCTGCCGACTTAAACACTTGCACGCATGTTTTCGTCCGTCGGGATTGCGTAAAAAACATTACACATCCATGCTACGACGGCCCATTCAAAATTTTAAGTCGAAATTCAAAATTTTACACAATTGAAATTGACGGTAAACAAGACAACGTTTCCATTGACCGACTGAAACCTGGATATTTTTCCACTATTTCGGCCACTTCAGTTAAAAACACACAAAACACCACCAACCTTTCTGTTTTTCCACGTTCAATTTTAAAATCTAACAAATCTTCTACAAAACCTTTTATTTCTCGCAAACACGTATCTTTCTCTTGTTCTGTTTCCTTCCGTAGCCTCTTTTAGACGGGGAGTGGTGTGGTGACCGCCTGGGTCATGGAACGGAGAAATGGAAACGAGGATCACGGGTAGCCCGGAAAAACGCGGTTACCAGGGAGGCGAGAAAAACAATTAATAATAAAGAAAAGAAGAATTTTGCTGGAATACAGAAAACACACTCATTTTTGTAATTCCTACCAAAAATAAAGTAATCACCTTATTCGTCGACCTGCCTCTCTTTTTGAAGTTAAATTATATTGTATCAAGTCGATAACGACTGATCTACAAGTGTTGAATTGTTGGACCAACGAGAATCATCAACCACAACAGCTAGTTCACACGACGTGATCCTTCAATTACAACAGAGCTATCGACGGAAAACATATGGTCATAAAAAAACGTCAAAAACTGGCTCCTCTTATTACAATTATAAGCAGACTTTTTCGGTAGTCTTAATGGTTAGTGTCGATGCTAATTACAAGTTTACAACAATTGATGTAGGATCAATGGGAAGATTCAGTGACGGAAATATTTTCTCTAGTAGTCCATTAGGAAAGAAAATGACATATTAAACTTTACATCTTCCACCACCTGCAGAACTACCTACATTTGAAGGACATTTGCCATACGTTTTTTTGTGGGAGATGAGGCGTTTCCTTTAGCAGAAAATTTAATGAGACCCTACCCTAGAAGAAGCGTCATGGGTAATCATGAAAATAAATTTTTCAACTACAGGCTGTCACGAGCCCGTCAATGTGTTGAGTGTGCTTTTGGTATTCTAGCTTCAAGATTTCGTATTTTTAGAAAAGCATTTGAAACTGAGGTTGATAGCGTTGTGGTTGTACAAAAGCAGCTTGCGTACTACACAATTATTTACGAAATTTTCATTATAATAACATTAACAACATAAATGAAAAAGTTGACGATATGCCTAAAAATCAGCTATTTTCAATGCAGCGAACAAATAATAGAAGCGCATCGAATACTTTTTCAATTAGACAAAAGACGTATGTCAACACGGTAGGAAAAGTACCTTGGCAAGATGATAGAGTTTTGAGAGGTCAATTTTAATATTATCAAAATAAATAAGTTCCTGTTTTTATAGCTTAACCAATAATAAACAATATTTTTTACAATAAATATATATTGTTATATATTCCTGGATTTGTATGTACTTACCATGTTTTAAATTAACTTCTTTTGCAATCTTATTCCATATTTCATCTTTTAGTTTGGATTTTAAATATTCAGGATCACTTGTATTGTATAAAACTGGATGTGTTCTCACCAATTCAATAAGCTGCTCGTGCATTTTTTCAAGACTCGAAGTGAAGAACAGTGGTGCAAGTCACGACATGTACACGAAATTGTGTCTCGAACACTGCGCAACGCACGGCTTGAGTGGCGCATTCGTGTGTTGCCCTGCGCTGCGTCTGAATATGCGGGCGTGTATCGTAAACTACAAAACATTGTAATTAAATCAATCAATATATGCATCTTGAATACTTATGTTCCTGGTGCATGAAAAGTAGCCAAGGTCATCCCAGTTATTAAAGCCGGAAAACCACTTATAAATCCAACCACATACAGACCTAGGAAAAATACTTGAACGTGTTATCCTAGCACGCATGAATAAACATACCCAAAAGCACATCATCCTCGAACAGTTCGGGTTTTGACCTGGGCACAGCTTCGTGCAGCAAGCAGCACGAATGGTCAACGACGTCTGGTTGAAATTCAAAGAGAATAAGGTGACTACCATGCTGCTTCTGGACTTAGAGAAACCTTTCGATCGGGTGTGGCTGGACGGACTGCTTCAGAAGCTCATAAACTACAATTTTCTACCTTATTTGTTTCGCATGGTGCAGTCATTTACTACACAGAGATCGGCATGCGTTGCAGTCGGAAAAACGTTATCACAAGCCAAAGCAATCCAAACTGTCCTGCCCCAGGGTGGCGTCCTGGCGCCTTCACTTTTTAATTTGTTAATGACATCTCTAGACTTCCTTAATCTAACCTCGCGATGTTTGCGGATGACACCGCGGTATATGCTGATTCTTGGTGCGCACAGGTGGCGATGCGCAAGGTGCAAATGTACGCCATGTATGCGATTATTTCGATAAATGGAAAATTAACCTCAATCCAGCCAAGTCGGAAGTGACAGTTTTCCATAAGAAAAACTCGCAGATTAAGGTGTTCACCCCTCTACGCCTCAAGGAACAGCTTGTCAAAAAATCCGCCAAATATCTCGGGGTTATACTAGATTCCAAACTCCTGTTCAATCACCACATAAATCAAGTAGTGGGAAAGGGAAACGGTCCGATACGCGCGCGTTTTCCCTATTTGCGAAAAATACACTAGTGGGCAAAAAAATGCGGACACCGAAGTAAATGTCTCTTAACATATTTTTTTTATGTTTTTGCAGACCTGAAAAATAATCAATAAAATAAGAATTAGAAAGAAAAAGAGGTAGTTACCATTTTATTTATCAAGACAACAACAAAAACAAACATAATGCAAAACTCAAAAAACCTGGGTGTGCTGTTTATTCAGCTTTTATCAGTTGGCGTGCTTGTGTTGAAAGAGTATTTGAACTGTCAGTGCTGGTACTTATCTTTTAACAAAATGCTAGCAACAAATGTAGCCAGAGCAGTAGCTTTGAACAAAGATGGACGCAATATTCGATAGATCGCAGCTGTCTTGAATATTCCCAGGAGTACGGTCCAAGACGCAATACAGCGATATCGCCTAACTGGGGAATATACAAGATCGCCAGGATCAGGCAGACCTCGCATCACAAACCGGCGAGAAGGCCGTTTTATGACATTGTCTACACTACGCGATCGTGGTTTACCATCAACAATTTTGTCTCGCCAAGTGGAAGATGTTAATGGTACTGCAATTTCTGCACGAACTGTTCGCCGAAGATTGAAGGAATACGGACTGAAGTCAAGAAAACCTGCTGCTTGCCCACTTTTGCTCCAAGCTCATCGTATTGAGCGACTACGATTTGCTCGTGAACATAGAGACTGGACATTGGAATAATGGAGTTCCGTATTGTTCACGGATGAGTCTCGTTTTTGTCTACGTTCTCCAGATGGACGAGAACGTGTGTGGAAAAGGCCGGGTGAACGATTTTCAGTGTGTTGTATATCTCCGAGTGCCATTTGGGGGTGGTAGTATAATGGTTTGGGCTGGTGTGTCACTGTGCGCGAAAACTGAGCTTATTCTCATTGAAAATGGTGACATGACGGCTGTTAGATACATCAACGAGTGTTTAGCTGATCACGTCGTACCATTTGCTCCATTCGTAGGTGAGAACTTTACTTTAATGCACGATAACTCGCGACCACACATCGCATAGCTGGTTGAGCAATGAATGTTGACGAATGTTAACCTCATCCAAATGGATAAGGTTAACATTCGTTGTTTGCAATGGCCAGCTAGAAGCCCAGATTTGAATCCTATCGAAAATTTCTGGGATTCATTAGGGCGACGTATTCGGCACCGACAACATATACCAGGAACCATTCAGGATCTTCGAATAGCTCTTCGAAAGGAGTGGGAAAACATTACACAAGAAGAGGTCTCCAACTACATTCAAAGTTTACCGATCCGTATGGCAGAAGTCATTAAAGTTCGCGGAGGTAGTACACACTATTAATCACTTAAATTATGTGACAACGTAGATGTAAAACCTAGCCAATAAGACCAAAGGAATTTTGCAATTTTGTATGACTCACTGTTTCCTAACTTTTTCTTATTGAATAAAATGTTTAGTACCTCTTTCTTATTTTCAATTCTCAATTTATCGAGTATTTTTCACGTCTGAAAAAAAATAAAAGAAAAAAGTTTTTTATGCTTAGAGACATTTACTTCGGTGTCCGGATTTTTATGTCCACGAGTGTAGTAAACTTTCCCCGGCCCACAAGGCTAGAATAAATGCAAACGTCATTAGCCCTATGATGATTTATGCAATTCCCGTCCGGAATCACGCACAAATCGCCATCGTCTACAAGTCATCCAGAACAAATGTTTAAGATTAATCCTTGGCAAGGGGAAGTACGATTGGCAAGGACGTATCCGTGATCTACACGAGGAGGCCGGCATTCCGTTACTCGAGTAGTACTATCTGGCCATGACTGAGCGGTTTTACGCCGCTAAACTTGGAATCAACCCCCTGATGGTCGGGATCAAGCGGGCGAGACGGAATTCACTTCCTTTCCGTCTCAAACACCTGCTGCCGCACACGCACATGCCACTGTGCCCGCGATGCGACACATATGCAAAACCGGCCTTGTGCAGTGTGCAGTCTCGATTTGCACGTGTTGTTTTTACGCGCTATTTCTCGACTGCGGCAGACAGTTTAGTCACGAGATAGTTTGAGACTTTTCTAGACTCGCTCACTTGTAATATAACACGCACGAGACTGTGCTACGTAAGTTAAGTTACATTATATTATTTTTATAGGGATAACAAAAAAAATCGCGTTTTATATTTCCTAATTTTTTTATGCTGGGTGGTCATTTTTACTTTCTCCGTAGGAAAAGTTATTCTTTTCATGCAAAACCAGAAATATTAACACAAATATCTGTTTTGAGGTTCCCCCAACTAATCCGATCATTTTTGGAAAATGTCTCTTTGTGTGTAGTATGTGTCCACCCAGGCGGAGAAAGTTACATGATAGCCACCTCAAAATTTTTGAATAGACACAAATGAGATTTATTTTTCAGGAATTACTATACATACGAGGAAAAGGGGCCGAGACAGTAGCAGTGGAAGCGGAAGAGATCATAACCATGGCAACACTGAAGTGCCACGATTATTTAAAGGTCACTGTGGCACCGGACAAGTCAGGCAACCACCAAATTCTACGGCAGTACCTGTCAACATAGATGCTCCTGTCGATTATTCTCCATCAACATCTCAACAAGCTTGTGTCAATCCCGAACTTACAATAAACGTCACGTAAATGATCTTGGCCGTTATGTTGGGCTGGCTACCTAGTTAACAGCGGAAAATAAGAAGGATTTGTTAGAAAATCGCTGGGTTCCCCTAAGGAATTACGATTTTGGAACTGACGCGTCATTTGATAAGAAAATTCAATCATACTTAAATCAATATGAACCTTGGCTAGTATATTCCAAGCGACTAAAAAGTGCTTTTTGCAAGCACTGTGTACTGTTTCCTCCCGTCACTGGCACTGTTAGAGGAGTTTTTGGATCACTTGTGATCAGGTCATTCACAAAATTCAAGAATATACACGAATACTGCCGAAATCATGCCCCCACCAAATTCCACCTATCTGCAACAGCTACTGCAAAGGCTTTTCTTCAAAATATACCTGTGGATGTTCAACTGCAAAGTGGCCACCAAAAAGCAATCAAAGAAAACGTGCAAATATTGTCATCAATTCTTTCTTGTATAGTATTTTGCAGGATACATTATATGCCTCTTAGACAAAAAGAAGCAGATGGAGGAGTTTTATTAGATTTATTGAATTTACAAATCGATTCTGGCGATAAAAAACTGAAGACTCATCTGGAAAAATGTTGTCGTAATGCAGTTTATATGTCGCCAAAAATACAAAATGAATTAATTTCTTTATGTGGCGAAGTTATTAGGGAGAGTATAATAAGTGATGTTAAAAAACGCTGGCTTACGCGGTCTTAGCTGATGAAACAGCGGACATAGCTGGGAAAGAACAGCTATCAATTGGCTTGCGGTTCTACGATGAGTTCAAGGGGATAATCCGAGAAGAATATGTAGGTTTTGTGGAACTAAAGGCACAAGATGCCTCATCAATCGCTGAAGCAATTGACAATATTTTGATTAGCTGTAATCTATTACCAGAATCTTAGGATTGGGTTTCGATGGCTGCTCACATTGGCAGGCAAAGAGGGCGGTGTACAAGCAATTTCAAAGAAGAAATATTCTCGAGCATTATATTTTCATTGCTCAAGCCGCAAACTAAATATTGCAGTGAACGATTCAAAAGAGATACCGGAAATTAGAAATACTATTGCCACTATAAAGTACACAATAAACTTTTTCAGAGAATCGACGGCTCTTAGGAATTGCGCTTCCAATCTATCACGAATGTGTGAGACGAGATGGTCGGAAAAATATAAATCAATCCGAAAATTTTCTCAAAATGTCCCAGAGTTTGTAAAAGCGCTAGAAAAATTATAAACAGAAGGAAACCATGCTACAAGAAAATCTGCATTTCAGATTCATTCAGCGGTTACAAAACGTTTATCGTTGCCTTAGTTACAATAGCAAAATACTAGGCAGTGTTGGAACCAGTAGTTAACTCCTTGCAAGCAAAGTCCATGGATTTAATTGCTGTAGGAGAACACATTACAAGAATTCTTGATGTACTCAAAAGAGACCGTCAAGAAGCAGATCAAATCACCAATTACTAAAAAAAGACATTTCAATGGAATTGGAAATATAAATTTCTGTCCCACGTTTTGCTCAAAAGCAAAAACACAGGAGCAATCCTCCATCAGACAATTATATTGAATACAGGCGACGTTCACTTATTGTTCCTTTTCTTGATTCATTTACGTCATCTTTAAATATTCGATTTTCCCAAGAAAATATTCCAGCTTTTGCTTTAACAAAACATTGTACATGACGGAAACTAGTATTACAGACATACAAAAAAACGCAGAAATGTTTCAACATTTTTATGATTTGGATGACATCACAGGAGAACTTGACCTATGCTATAATTTGAGGACGAAGAACGATTTACCTAAAGACAAATTAAAGGATATTGAAGTCACTGACCTGTTTAAGGAAATCAATATTTTCTTCCCCGCCTTGAGAGAAGCAGTCTTAATTTTGAGCACTATTCCATGCACTAAGGCGATCGTCGGACGATCATTCAGTATGCTTTGAAGAGTGATGACCTGGCTTAGGAGCACTATAGGAGAGACAAGGCTGGCTGGATTATGCTTGATGAGCGTACATCAGAATTTTGTGAAAGAAAACCGTGAAACGGTGGAAACGAAAGTAATGGGTAAATTTGCAGCAATTCCGAGAAGATTATCATTAACATAAAAATTTAATTAAGTACAGTTTATTAAAATACTTAAATTTATTTTATTTTTTTTTTTATAAAAACCGTTTCAGTTGTAGCATGGCATGTCTAGTGATTAATAATTCTCGGTAGTTTTCAGTTCCTATCCTTTCCTCAAAACAAATATGAGTTGCCCCCGATAGTTCAGATCCTGGGTACGCCCTTGGTTGTAAATTTAATGAAAAAATCTAGTTTAAGCTTTTATTCGTAGGAACTATTGTAAATGTAGATTTAAGTCGTACATATGTATATTTCTCTCTCAAATGTTATGTAAGATAATAGATAGTTATGCATTAAGGGAGATTAGTATATACTTCGTAAAAATATTCAGTATATCGATCTGCAATACGTATTTGCATGGTTGCTATGACTTTATTTTAAATCAAACCGCACGCATTACATGAACTGACGTTTATTTAATTTGATTTGATTTGGCGTTAATGCTTTTAATCAAACGTACGGTTGTAAATAAAATAGTGAACAAACCTGGGAGAAAACTTTAATTCCTGTCTCGTTATAAAGTTGGTCGTGAGCAGACGCATAACTGTCTATCTTCAACCATCATCTTGAGCGGAGAATTTGGAAATTGTACATAATATTTGTCAGGTAAACACGAGCAGACCTCATAACTCCCTCGGGAGATATAACTCATAAGACCCAAGGGAGTTATGAGTACGTTATCATGCCTTGTACCCTGACGATAACAGTAAATAACATACTACTAAATATATAAATATAAATAAAGTTTAAATAGTATTCGCAGTGGGAAGGTCCGGGGGTCGAGTTCCAACTGTCGGAGTATATTTTTCTTTTATATGGTTTTTATAAAGCCGTGTGTATTTAAACATGTTTGATGTATTTTACCGGAAAATTTGTTCGATCGTTTTTCAATAATGTTTTTTTTTCATTTTTTTTTAATCACGCAATTATCATTGAGGTATTGTGCGTACGTAAGAAAAATTTGAACATCAATAATAATTGAAACACGGTTGTAAACAAATTTATTGTTAGCTGTTGACACGATACCGAGGAAGAAGCGCCGGCAAGTTTTGGGCGTGGAGAATATTAAAGTAAAGATTAAGAAGAAAGAAGACGAAAGGAACTGTAAGTACGAGTAATATTAACTGTACGTAATTAGTCCCGCAAGAAAAATGTAATTTTCTTAAGGGACTAATGAGTAATTCCGCATAATTATAATATAACATTTTATCCAATATCGTCTGCAATTGCATTATATATTGAAATAGAGGTTTATAACATTTTGACGAGAAATTTTGTACGTACCTAGTGTCAATTTGAATTATTTTAAAATTGTAAGGATTACGAGGATGTATTCCGTCAATAAAACAATATCGACCAAGTGGCATATTGGTAGGGTGACCGATTCGTAATCGCAGGGTCGATGGATCGAGTACGTTTGGTTAAGTTCTTAATTTTTTTTAAATACTTTTTATAAATCAATTCATTTTAAAAGAAATTATATTAATTTCAATTTTACGAGAAGATTAAACAGGACATTGAAAATCAATATATATATTCCATTACCACCATCAAAATTGGAGAAAGTAACATGATGGCCACATCACCATTTTTTAATGTTCACAAATGAGGGTTAAAAATCCCACAGATTTAAATATGGCTTTTAACAAATTGACTGACGATTTTCAACATGAAACTTCTAAAATTCCTGAAAATTCTAACAATAGTAAACCTTTGGTTAGAAATCAATTTCAACAAAAGTTGTGTTGCCGCCGATTTACGACGGTCTCGCGATTCCAAGCAGAGGAAAAAGGGAGACCCTTATACTGCAGCCGGGCGGAGGCAAGCCAGCGGGTGCCTTTGTGTAGGGGCACGTTCGACCTTAATCGAGGGAAATAAAGTTTTGGCAAGGACGAACCGGCCTTAACTACGGGGCAGTACAACGCCACAGGCCAAATCTCTGGTGCTATTGTAGCGGGCACGTTTGACCTGAATGTACAGGCCATAAAATTTTGGAAATGGATGAGTCGGTCTTGGAACCTGATGGTGGGTGTTTTGGACCTCAGCAATAAGGAAATTTGTTGCTCCCAGCAAAAGGACCAATCAAGCCACCAGGACCATCTCCCACCCGTAAACAAGGGAAGGGGGAAAACGTCTCCAGAGGAAGGGCCGCGGGGAAGACGAAAACAGTCGACCTCAAGACGTCGCGATAGACAATTATCTTGTTTACATTCTATGTACGTGCCTTTACGATAGAGTTATATTACATTTTGTAATAAATAGTGTTTTGAGTAATTCTACCTTTCTTTTGCGTAAATTAAAGAACAAGTTGCCTGTTAATAATTTTAACAAGAAAAAACCCACTTATAATTTACACATGAATTATTTTCCTATCAATTTTAATAATAACAATAATAATCCAGGTAATTTTAATACTGGTAATCCAAATAAAACATTTAATAAACCATACAAGCCAACGGCAATGTCTGTCTCTACTCAAGGTACTTCTAATCCCCAATTTAATCGTCCAAATAATAATTTTGCGAGTAATAGAAACAATTACTTTAATCCTAATAATAGAGACGATTTTTTTAATGCGGAAATCGAGGATATGAAATTCCCTCTTCCGATATTTTTTTAGGTCAGGCGGTCTCGAAATATCAAAACAATTAAATCATTATTTTTGTGGCATATTAAATAATATTAAAAGCCACCTACCTAGAATTTATGATTAGGAACGTAATTTATATATCTTAATTGATACAGGTAGCTCTAGTTCATTTATTAGTCCAAAAATTGCGTATAAGGATACAATTGATGTTAGTACTTTTCATGGTACATCGCGTGGTAGACATAGCACTACTGCTTCTTTAAAAAATTTGTTTCGTACAAATTATGCTGCAAAATTAAAAATGTATTTACTTAATTTCCACAATAATTTTGATATGTTAATCTTAAAAAAATAAAAGCTACTGTAGATTTTGAGCAAAATAAACTCATAGTTAATACGGTAGAAATTGATATTATCAATGATAATAATTTTAATAATTCAAATGAACCCGGTCTTAGGTCAACGAAATGTGTAGTAGTTCCCCGCGTTCAGAAAAGGTAGTTGAGGTAAATATACTCAATGTAAAAAATTGAGATGTAACAATCCCAAATATGAAATCATCGTGCGTTGAAATACCTAGTTTTGTAACACACATAAGAAATAATAAAGCTTTTTGCTCAGAAATTAATTATTCCGATGCGGAATTAAATCCGTCTTTGTTTAAGCCGATAAAGGTATCTTTGTATAAAGATTACAACCCAGCTGTCCATTCCAATGTGAATGAAAATAGTTATGCACAAGTTGTAAAAAGTAATAATAATTGCGGTCGCGCTCCAGAACCAGCGAATATGGTCAATAGCCGAACTTGCATTAATAATGTTGAAATGGGTTATGATAATAAATATTATTTTGACGGATTAAAAAATAAGCGTACGCACGTAAATAATCAAAAGTTTGATTCAAAAAATATTAGAATGTCTCATATGAATAATTAGGAAAAACAAAGCATAATTAAATTAATTTCTGAATTTTCAGATATTTTTCATGTGGAAAAGAATCCACTCAATTTCACTAATAAAATAAAATACAGTATTCACACCAATGACGAGGTCCCTGTATATACTAAATCTTATAGGTATCCCGAAATACACCTGGATAAAGTAAATAAACAAATTAAAAGTATGTTAGATCAAAAAATTATTCGACCATCGTTTAGCCCATGGTCGTCTCCAATATGGATCGTGCCAAAGAAAATAGACGCTTCCGGTAAAAGAAAGTGGAGACTTGTCGTTGATTACAGAAAATTAAACGATAAAACAATTAGTGATCATTATCCCTTACCTAATATAACGGATTTATTAGACAAACTTGGTAGATGTCAGTATTTTACGACATTAGACTTAGCCTCTGGTTTCCACCAGATTGAAATTGAAGGAAAGGATAAATCCAAAACTGCATTTAACACACAGAATGGGCATTACGAATTCCTCCGTATACCCTTCGGATTAAAAAAACGTCCCTGCAACCTTTCAACGGGTTATGGACAATGTTCTACAAGGATTGCAGTATGATACATGTTTAGTTTATATGGACGATAAAGTACAAATTTACAGAAACACATTGAAAATCTCAGACAAGTTTTCAATAGCTTAAAAGACTCCAATTTAAAAATTCAAATCGATAAGTCCTAAAAAAGGAAATATCGTACTTAGGACACGTTGTCACCCCAGAAGGTGTCAAACCTAATAAAGAGAAAAATAGGGCAATTCGCGATTACCCTATTCCAAAAACCACTAAACAGATAAAAAGGTTTTTAGGCCTTTTAGGATATTATTGCGAATTTATAAAAAAAATATTAATGAACTAACTTCATTGTATCAAAACGCTAGTGAATCTGTTCAGCAGTTCACTATTAGAATAGAATCAACTTTGAAAAGAACAATTAGAGCCGTGCAACAAAATACTCCAGATCCCGCTGACCTTTCAGGTAAAATCATCATGCTAAATGAAATTGCACTAAATAGATTAGTCTATTATTGTATACCCGCGATATCAAATCATTTACGAAATCGCGAGTTGAAACATTTAAACGAGGCGGTATCATTTGCACTCAATGAAGAGCAGATATTAAACATGTATAAATCAAATCCATATGGCAAATCCGAGAATGGTTCAAAATTTTATTACAAGCCAAATAACAATAAAGAACCAAATAAATTTTTCAAGAAACAAAATGTATATCATTCCTCACAAGAATCGGGAAGTGCTTCAATAAAAAAATCTTGTACATTTTGCAAAAAACCCGGACACGTAATTGAGGAATGTTACAAATTAAAAAATAAACAAAATCCAAAAAACGGGAGACAGGCGTTCCCGGTCTCCAAGTCCGAGGAACGTCACGATTCTCAAGCAGCGTTTCAAATAACAAAAGTATAAAACAAATCTTAAGCGCGCAGGCTTCGTCCTACATTCAATTAGATAGCAACAAATCGAAAACAAATACATTTAAACTTCTAATTGACACAGGCGCAAGCATATCAATTATAAAGGCACAAAGTCTATTGCCAAAATTAAGGTTAAATACGAAAAATAAAATAGAAATTCGCGGCATCAGTAAAGATAAAACTAATTCAACAATTGGTAGCTTAGATTTATTAATTCACAAAAAAGCTCACACGTTTCATGTAATTCTCGAACAAACCAATATTCCATACGACGGAATATTAGGGGAAGACTATTTTAAATCGACTAATTCTATAATAGACTTTAGCGCTAAGTTGGTTAGTAACGATAATTTTTCGATGCCTATTTTTCAAATACAGCACGCGGATACGGCGGCTAAACAAGTTCTCGCACCTCGAAGCGAAACCTTAATTGAAATTAAAATTTCAAATCCTGAAATAAATGAGGGAATAATTCCCGATATTAAAATCTCGAACGACGTTTACATACCGGGTGACCCAGGGATCTGTAAAGGCCCCATAACTTGATTGCTATTTGAGATATCGACTTCTGATTTTCTTGAACTGGTACCCACACTTATTCTACATATTTTAAAAATATGTATGTTTTTGTACAGGGTGTGCCAATATACATAACAGAACAAAGTTATGTTTTTTTTAAACGGAACACCCTATATTTTATACTTTATTTTTAACGCTCTTGAGAATCTGATAAAAATAGTATGAGATAGTATGGGTCTATTATGGACGGTTGGTTAGTTATGGACAAATTTGTGGCGAAAACATGTACACATTGAAAACATCGCAGAAGCGTTCCTAGCAAAGATAGAATCATTATTTATACACTAGAAAATTTCCCACATCATAAAGAATAATACACATCGGCTTTGGTTCTTATTTATTCATAGTGATATACAGGGTGTCAACATACGCAAAACAATGGATAACTATTTTTTTTTCAAATGGAACACCCTATATACGTTGCCACCAATCTATGGCATTTTTAATAAGCTTTTTAATGATATACAGTTTGTATAACAAAATATTAAGGATTCTTGAGATTTATCAATAAAAACATATTTCTTTTGCCACCTTCCGCTGATTTTTGGATTTTCAGCCAAAACTATGCATTTTCAGGAAAAATTATAAGAGACCAAAGTTGTAGAGCGAAAAATTTTCGATCGATATGAGTCATTTAACTTTTAAGATAATGCGTGTATTGCCCGCCAGAGCGCGCAAAATCATGACCGTATATGCATTTTAGCGTTTTCTATTCAAATTTTTTATTAATAAATTGCACTACTTTTTTTTCCGCACCCTCTAACGAAAAAACGGGAAATTATAGAGAAATTAAAATGGCCCATATTGATTGAAAATGTTCTGCTCTACAACTCTTAATAGAAGCAATTTTTGCAAAAAATGCATAATTTTCCCTAAAAATACAAATTCAAAATGTATGTATCAATTTTTGCGTTTTTCAATGGTTTTTTGTATTTTTAGCAAAAACTATGCATTTTGGGCAAAAATTGCTTCTTTTAAAAGTTGTAGAGCGGAATATTTTCAATCGATGTAAGTCATTTGAATAATTCTATAATTACCCGTTTTTCTGCTAGAGGACGTGTAAAATAAAGTATAGTGCAATTAATTAACAAAAAATTTGAGATAAACGCTAAAATGCATATACGGTCATGATTTTGCGCACTCTGGCGGGCAATACACGTATTATTGGAAAAGTCTAAAGACCTATGTCGATCTAAAATTTTCCGCTCTACAACTTTGGTCTTTTATTATTTTTTCAGAAAATGCATAGTTTTGGCTGAAAATCCAAAAATGAGCAGGTGACAAAAAAAATGTTTTTATGGATAAATCTCAAGAATCCTTAATATTTCATTATACAAATTGTACATCATTGGAAAGCTTATTAAAAATTCCATGCATTGGTGGCAAGATATATAGGGTGTTCCATTTGAAAAAAAATAGTTATCCAATATTTTGCGTATGTTGACACCCTGTATAGCAGTATGAACAAAAAAGAACCAAAGCCAATTTTTATTATTCTTCATGATGTGGAAAATTTTTTAGTGTATAAAAATTGAAGCTAGCTTTGCTAAGAGCGCTTCTGCAATTTTTTCAATGTGTCCTTGTTTTTGCCACAAATTTGCCCATAACTAACCAATCGTCCATAATAGACCCACACTATCTTATACTAGTTTTATCAGCTTCTCGAGAGGGTTGAAAATAAAGTATAAAATATAGGGTGTTCCATTAAAAAAACATAACTTTGTTCTGTTATGTATATTGGGACACCCTGTACAAAAACATACATATTTTTAAAATATGTAGAATAATTGTGGGTACCAGTTCAAGAAAACTAGAAATCGATATCTCAAACAGCAAATAAGTTATGGGGCTTTTACAGATCCCTGGGTCACCCGGTATGTCGTGCGATCGTTAGAGTTAATGAAAATAATAAGGCCTATGCCACAATATTACATACCTCCGAATTTAAATACGAATTAAAAAACCCTGTGGTAAAACTTGATTCAATTCCTTCACAAAGTTTTTATTTCTCGGAATTAACAACCAACTCGGTTGATAGGCAATCCTTATTATTAAAGGAACTAAGATTAGAACATTTGAATAAAGGGGAACGTAATGCTCTCCTCAACGTCTGTCGTGACTACGCGGACATATTTCACCTCGCAGGTGACTCATTGTCTTATACAACTTCAGTAATACATGAAATACCTACTAATTCACAAGTTCCTATATTCACAAAAACGTACAGGTACCCCGAGGTACATAAAACAGAGGTAAACAGACAGGTAGAGAAAATGTTAAAAGAGGGAATTATTAAACCCCCCGTCTCTCCATGGTCGGGTCCGTGACGTTTTGCCGACACTACCTGCTCACCCCTCATCGACGGAAGGGGGGTGCAGACCCAAAGTGTCGTCCTTCGCCCACCAATCGTGGCTCGGGTATTCCGAGATGGTATTTTACATTGCCTGGTAGCCATTTATGGAATTTATGAATGGACTGAAACCTTATCCTTCCTCAATTATTGATCTCCGTTTAAATCCTGATTAATTTCGTTTATTTTTGTTACAAACAACATATTATATCGCTTCATATCTTTTTATAAAATTTGTATTTACCGTTCAGGTAATGAAAAAAAATTGTGTAATTGTTCCGAGCACCAACACACATGCTTCTTTCGACAATATGTCCACAAATTCTACTTTACTCCACAGATTAAAATTATCAAGGCACTTTTTTGGCCGACGTGGAGGATCCACAATGTCCATAAATAGTAATAAACCTTGATTAATAGATGAGTTCACATCATTGTGTTGTCTATTTTGACTTTCTCCGTTACGAAGTACGAGAAAGTATTGTGATCGTGAACATTTTTTCAAAAATTTTGAATACGGGAATATCCGTTTTGGGGTCCCTAGATGCTGTATCTCAAAAACTAATTGAGCAATTGATACAAAACTTTGAATATAGGTCTTATTTAATAATCCGAAGAACTGAAAAGCTTTTGGTAAAATTTTGTGTGGGTGTTTACCTTAACTGTTTTTTGTTTTTTTTTTCAATATTTTCTTAAATTTGAAAATATCACAAAAACATTTAAACAAATATTGAAGAGAATAAAGAAATGAATATCTTTCATTTGAAAATATTATACATTGCCTGGTAGCCATTTATGGAATTTATGAATGGACTGAAACCTTCTTTATATTGCACAATACACTTTCGTTGTTCATACACTGTTGCTGTTATTATTTAAAATGATAATGAAATTAATTCGACACTATATAAACACCTGTGCTTTGTATAAGTTGCACATAAACTGTAAAGGTGGAAAAATGCGCGAAAAGAAACAATCGAATGTGAAACATTATTTATTATTGTCATCATTTTAATAGTACATTAAAAAAAATTAACAAAGTTGTGAAACTGAAATAAAGACCATATATTAAAGAATATAATAAAATATTCATCTTAACTAATAATGCGATCAATAAAACTGAAATGAAATATTTTAGTTAAATATATGAAAAAATATATTATTTCAATAGAAATAATAAATATTTCTATAAACTTAGAGTAGACAAAGCAAATATGATTTTTTTTAATAATAAAAATAAAATAACCACAATGGTAACAGATTTAAAAGGCAATATGTGTTTCGACATATCATGGCTCATCAGTATGGCTATTTCACACTTGAATATTTACAAGTATGGGACATATACTTGCAATTTCAAGGCAGCATGAAAAAATAAATTCAAGCATTGTAAAGCATTGTATAGTGCATTGTACAATGGTTGTACCTATTTTGTTGTGTGACTTTTATTTACAAATATATATCTTCATCCATAGACACATATTGTTTCTCAAAAATTTGGAAAATAGAAGTTAATAAAAAATAATAAGGAAATGACATAGGACTTTCAAAATGCTTTAAAATGAACAATTATGTGTCGCCCATTAAATACAATAAATCCAATAAACTACTTGAAATCAAAAGTTAAAAGTATAACAGAATTATTAATTCTTAACAGGAAAAAGTTAAAACAAATACAGTTTTAATTAAATTCAACGGTCAAAGAGTTTTATAAATGTTGTACGTAAAATAATTAAGGAGGCGGATGCTGAGGACATGTAGGTAGATAAGCGGGAGGTTGATGTTCAGGCAGGTGTGGGGGATGTTGGTATTCCGGTTGGAGTGGTGGAACTATATACACATATTGGAGCGGTGGATGTGGGTACAAATGTTGAAGAGGAGTATGGTGGTATCCAGGTTGGAAGGGAGGAAGTGTATATAATTGAATGGGTCCTGGATGCTGAAGGGCATATTGCGGTGGTAGCACTGGATTTACTGGTGGATTTAAATAATCGAAATGGAGCGGTAGAAGTGGCTGAGGGGGCGGAAATGTATTGTCAAGTTGCGGCGACGGAGGTTGAGGCGACGGAGGTTGAGGCGACGGAGGTTGAGGCGACGGAGGTTGAGGCGACGGAGGTTGAGGCGACGGAGGTTGAGGCGACGGAAGCGGATCTTCAAATTGGGGAAGCGGAAGTGGATCGTCAGGGTCAGGATCATTCATTTCTGCATCGGGAATCTCTGTAACAAAAAAAAATGTCAACAATTCAGGAACAGATTGTAATGTCGATCTATATCAGATAAATTCAATGTTCGAAATTATATAATTTAATGTAAACATGTTTAAGCATATTTTACACTGAAACATTCTTACCAAATAAAGAGATAAAAGACTTACGTGGTCCAATAACATTTTCCTCTAAGCCCACTGTAAAATAAGTGGCTCGCTCCAAAAATTGGCGAACCCCCCCGGCATCTTCAAGTATCATCTGTTCGTTTTCTGAAATAACAATTAAATTTTGTAATCAATAGAAAATTAAAAAGCATGCTAATTATACATACGTATAGGTTGATTTAATTCCTCGTACTGGGGTTTTCTATTAAGCGATCTGCCGAATCTTTGGATTCGCTTAAGATCGATCGCCTTGTCATTCTCAAACTTTTTGATATAAGTTAGGAATAGCCAAAATGTGGGATGAGCAACTTGAAGTGTTGTTTTTAAAAAATTGTGTAGCGACTCCACGCTATTGTTGCAACGCGTGGATGCGCCCCACACGCTAATATTTTCACCACCCCATTGCCTCCGCCAATAATCAGCAAACCTTCCAACTCTTGCACCTCTATTATTTTCTTCGAGCTGTTGCAGGGCATATTGAAAACCCACCTCCTTTAACTCTTCGGGCATTAACGCCAAAGCGGAAAACATCCTTATATAGCGCTCGTTGTGTTTGTAGATGCCTATAGAGCGACCTGGAATAAATAGTGTTTTGTTAGGCTAAGAATTTAACACTATTATAGTTACTTACTATTTAACAAAATGGCCCTCGAATAATGGAACCAACACCCGTACAGGCGGGTGTTGGGAAATCTCCTCCTGAAGGAATTCCGGAGACCTCTTTCATAATCAGAAATAGCCTCCGCCACTTCCACACCTAAGTAAAATAATTAACAATTTAATAAAATGTTTTATAAAAATTATTTTTTCACCTAACCTTCCAACAATTCATAAATGATGTTGAATATGTGATCGTATTCCCGCTCCGTCCTCAATGTCATCAAAGCGTAAATAAATGGAAATGCCTGAAAATATATAATTTTTAATAAAATATATTTGTAAATCAACACTTACTAATTGTAATTTACCGTATTATTGTGGATACCATGTACCATAAACAATTGGCTTGCTCCGCCAACTTGCGGAACACAATGAAATGTTCCATCCATTGCCAGGATGGTTCTGCCTTCCTCGCGAATGGATGCAAGCATTCGATGGGATGCAAAAAGGATCGTCGGGCCTGGCAAAATATCCAAAAAGAAATTGTTGCCCTCAATATCTTTATTGTACTTTCCATCATAACTAAAATTAAAAAAAAAATTATCATCCAATTATTTTTTTCCAGTAATGAATTACCAGACTTAATACACTTACCGTGGATTAATAATGATATTAGCAGCTTCTTCCAGGGAATTAGGTAGTGCAGGGTGTGCAAATCTGCGCGCCCTTCCCAATTTACCCTTCACTGAATTGTAACTCTTAATTTCAGAAGCTCCTTCTATATCATCAGCGGCGTTGTCCATGAAAATTTTCCGCGGTTTGTCGTGTTTGTCTTTGCAATCACGTGCGCATTTAATTTCGAATTTTAACTTTTTCAAGTCAGCCGGATTTGCCTCGTGATTATGATCCCTGGTGACTTGCAGCAAAACTTCATTATGAAGAATTGCTCTGGCAGGACACATTCCCCTACCACGGCATCTTAAATAATTCTTCGTATTACGTTTCCTGTCCGAAATGTAAACATATCCCTCGTGGAGATAATAAAAATTACCATAAATACTACTGATAATTTCCATTGTTAACTCCAACCTAAACATTACAATAGTCTTAGCTAATTACATCAATGTAATAAAATGGAAGTATTGCATAAGATTGCTACTAAAAAACACAAGTTATACCCAAACTATGATAGCTACTTAAACTGTGACTGTTACTTCAAACGTGAATGGTAATCTATATGCGACTGTTCCTGTACCGGCTGGCCCAAATATGTTTTTATAGGCTATCTCGGTAACCTCAAGAGTTAGAAAAAATCTGATATACATCCTTTACAACAATCCCCATCCCTAGCTTTTATGGTTGCCTACATACTCCTATAATTTTATTGAAATCCATTCTGTGAAATCAGCAAAAAAGAATAAAAACTAAAAAAAAAACAGTTTTGCACTATTGCTTTAAAATATAAATAAATAAAAAAAGTGCCTTGTTAATAAAATCATACAAGATACTTATTAAATAAGGTCTGATAGTCCCGTTAACCAATTTTGATTGATATGAATTATACAGGGTGTCCAAAATGTAGTGTCAAACATTCCAAACTTTAAAGCACGTAATTTTTCTTATTTTAAGTTGGAGCCCCTGTATATTTTTGTCATTCCATGCGGAATTAAAAAACAAACATTTTTCCTAATTACAACCATATCGAAATTCCTAACGCATTAAAAGAGTTATTTGTAGAAAACTCGTTTTATCGACCATTCCAATAGCCACATTATTGAATAAAAATCGAAGGTGGCTTTGAAAAACAATTTATTGGCATTAAAATTTAAAAAAGTAACAAGAGACTATTTTGACTTTAGTAATGTAAAAGTTTAAAGCATTGTTAGCTTAAGCTCTTTATACTTAAGAATTATATTTTGTAAAGGAGAAACTAAATCGATTTCAATAAAATTATAGGAGTATGCAGGCAACCATAAAAGGTATCCAAATAAGCAATAAAATATACAACATGCAATCTAAAAAAAATATATCATCATGACGTCACACTTTTTTGGGACACCCTGTAGGTACAATCAGAAATATTTTCCTGACATGCATTCTAGGATGCAAATTTATTCTGCAAAATATCGAAATCCTAAATTAATTAGTTACTGAACTATAGAAGACGGCAGGTGAAATACAGGACCATGTATACAGTGTGGAAATTAAGTAGCGGATAAATTCGGTAACTCCGTTAATGTGTACGATAGAGAAAAAATCTGAAAGATGTATAGCAATTTAACCGTTTAAACCGTTTTTCGGTTTTCTCAGATATTTTTTTAAATATGACAAATACTATAAAAGCACTTAAATAAAACTTGAAGACAACAAAGAAATTAACATCTTTTGTTTGAAAATATTTTTCGTAAAATGTCTGGTTTTTGAAAAATAATAGTTATAATTTTTTTGTCATTTTTGGTTTATAATTATGAAACAATAATAGTTACAGCAAATTATTTTAATAATAATTTCAGTGAATGCCAAAAAAAACTTATAAAGAATAAGTATTTTTCGAAATCTCTTTGGTTTTTAAGTAAACTGACTATTATTATTATTATCATTTTCATCTTTCATAAAATTGACGTTTTAAACGTCAGTTTCATCCGATTCTACAAAACGCTGTATGTGAATTTGAATTGAAACTAAACCATGAAAGCGTACATATAAATGATACCATCAAGGATGGACAGGATTACTAACCATATATAAATAAAGTACCGATTTCCAAAAAAAAAAAAACTATACTGAACTCGATGAAAACTCTTTAAAGAAATACATTCTAAAAACTAAAATAATTGTACTGACCTAAAAAAACTTTCAGAAAACGCAACCATAATTACACCCCTACAATATTTATGAACCCAAAACTACCTATCCTGCATGGCACATTTGAAACACATCAACAGAACCACCCAATAGCCGAAACAGATCGCAATATAAATTCAATAAAGGGAGTACCTAGTATTTCAACAATGTAAATTAAGGGAAAATTAAAAATATTGACGATTTGATTTAAAAATATATGAAAATAATGTTAAATAATTTTTTGCAACACCATATCCTTAAGTTGTCATTATTTGATAGTTTTCAGCCTCTAAAATATATCATTTTTTCATAGTGCAAAATAACTATGCAACAAAAAAATAACTATGAAATAAAAAAGTAACTATGAAATTAAAAAGTAACTATACAATAAAGAAGTAACCAAGTAAAAGTAACTAGAAAACCATTTATTTAATGAAATTGTATTTTAATACTACTATTGTGCACATTGTTAATATTGATTACGGGGAGTGCGTTTTTCGCAACTGGCAAGCTTTCTATATCAATATCTACTTGACGCTCTATAGATACTGCAGAATTTCCATCATTAACCTGTATCTGTCGTGTTTCCATGCTCTCAGTACATACAGCTCTATTATTATGAATATTTTCACCACCCAAAATCTTTCTTGAAGTTCCCGCCTTCATTTCCAAACTTTCTTCAATATAAGTTTCGGCCACGGCGGATGATTTCCAGCCTGCCGTGACGCTTAATGCTTAATATGTCTGCCCCAGTTCCAGCTAAAATGGACGCAGAGGACCTCCTGAATGCATGTCCCGTGTAAGACTCAGGTTGAGGAAGTCGGAGATATTTTGCAATCGTGGATGGCATTGAAGAGAATTGATTTATACCCACACGTTGCACAGTGCACTTTTCCTTGCGGTATTGCACAAAGAAGCTGTCATGGTTTGTATGGGCAGGACGAAGAGCAGTATATTTATCAATGATCTGCAGCACATTGGTACCTTTGATTGGCACATCCATAACGGTAAAAATTCTTTCAATATGTGTCTTCGTATCTGGAATTTTAATAATCAACATTGATTGTTTTCTCTCTATATCCTTTGTTTTAATATTATAAAGTTCCTCGCGACGACAAGCTCCCGCCAAGCCAAGTATTAATACAACTTTCATCATTAAAAACTGCTCATTTGGTGCTCCATCGATGAAATTTTCTATGTCTGCTCTCTCAAAAATCTTGGATTTCTTCGGTCTATAACCTGTACCATGTCTCTTAAGAAAAGCTTTTAATTTTAAAAACTTGCTGATATCAACGTTTCTCTTTGCGTATAGGACGGCCTTTAGCATGGAAAATTTTGCCCACATGCTTGAATTTTTATACTTTTTCGAAAGCTCACCCAGGTACGCTAGTAAGACAGATTCACTAATATTGGCCACCCTGTTTTCTTTGCACCAAGCCGTAAATACCTCGAATTCGGCTTTATAAATCTTACGAGATTTGGAGGGCAACAAATCCAAACTCGCCGCTTCCGCCGCTGCTCTTATCTCCGGTGGAGTTCCGCACATTTCTTCATCGCTACTAATCAAGTTTTCACTCATTGAACTGAACTTAACTGAACAAATTAAATTAGAAGTAGTTTGACATAGAGACAAGTGTAACATAAAAAGCCGACTGTGGCGTGTTTTTTGTTTCCGTACCAACATGGATTTTGACGTTCCCACACACTCGATTAAATCGAAATTTATAATCGCTGCGTTCGCTAGCGAAATTTCAAGGCCCGAGACAGAGAAATTCAACTTAAGAATATGGTGTTGCAAAAAATTATGTATACAACTGGTGGCTAAACAGTGCTTTATTTTACTCGTGAGCTTTAGAGCACTCGCTATCGCTCGTACTCTAAACGGCTCACGCGTAAAATAAAGCACTTCTTTAGCCACACGTTGTATAAAATACTATAAATATACTTACGTAAACTTGTATAACAACTGGTGAAGCACTAATGAAACTTACGTAAACTTGTACAACAACTGGTGAAGCACTAATGAAATTGTTAGATGAGGAACTCTTCTTACATCTACTAGTCAGGTAATTAGTGAATAACAGTGGCGTAGCATGGGTCATAGGGCGGCGGGGGGAAACTTTTCTAGGGCGACGGCCGCCATTGAGAAGTGTTATTAAAATATAGGTGTCCGTTATATGTCTAAAGGTATTAATTAATAATGTTTAATAGTAATAATAATATTCTTTATTCTCTAACAGATGAGCCAAAAGAGGACATAATTCGAAATACAAAAAATATTATTACTAAAATGAACTTAAAAACATACAAGTAATCTAATAAATAAGGTTATATTTCCTAGAGATGAACACAAAATTATAAATAAACAACATAACTTAGAAACAATGCATTTCTAAAAATTCCATCTGTAGTTAAGTATTTTCTTTTTTAAACTTCAACATAAAACTGCAAAACAACTTATATTCATCAACCATGTCTATTGTCAAATCATTTTTATAAAGTAAAACTGAAGCCATTAAACTTTTAATACTATTGTTGTATCCAATTTTCAAATATCAAACTATTAAATTTCTGCGAAACTTCTACAAAGTCATTTAACCTGATTTTCAAGGTTTCAATAAGTGTGTCCAATACTACATAAGACACACTAACTTTAAATTTTATTTGGGGATTTTCATGTTATTTCAAATGATTTAATTGTGCTTATTATACCCGACACCTCTGCCTTTTGTTTTGCTGTGGCATTTCCTTTTTCTTCCGAAATAATTTTCTTCTTCAATGGCTTTTACATTATGAAAACAAAAATCAACGGCTTTTTTGTGACTACCCCATATTGTAACAGATAACTTTCTTATTTTTAATTTTGTAATGTCTTCGACAATTTCGTTTTGAATTGTTTGAAACAATTAGTTAGATGAACCCCTAAACGCTACGCCTCTGGTGAATAGCCCAGATGCCTAATTGCACCGGCCTCCAAGAACTTTGTCGGAAAAAACCCGGATTATTGAATTATGAGGAAGACTGGCCTAAAAATTCAGATAAGTAG
Source organism: Ocypus olens (assembly GCA_910593695.2). Classification (NCBI taxonomy): domain Eukaryota; kingdom Metazoa; phylum Arthropoda; class Insecta; order Coleoptera; family Staphylinidae; genus Ocypus; species Ocypus olens. Next base: position 34,475,840 of record OU343056.1, read on the forward strand.
TATTTTCTTCCAATATGCAAATTATAAACCGACAAAGTACCTGATGACCTAGCCCGTCTTTGATGATCGGATTAGACGGGAAGTCCAGAAAGCTAGTTACTTTAGAAATTCTAAAATTATGTAACATTAATCCTCGGGCAAATATACTTCAAAAATATCTAGTTCCGCCGAATTATGACGTCTTAAAGAGAATTTTTAAATAAATTTATTGACAGAAATATACATAGCAACAGATTAACTTATGGAATACTACATTTAAGGCCGGTTTTTCAGTGTCGGCTTAAGCTGTGGATTACATAAACTGAAGTTTATGTTAAGCTGCGTTTTTTAAGCATTACATAAACCAATCTTGCTTATCCGATCAAACTTTGTGTTGGCATTACAATATTACTACATATTTTTGTGAAATGTGACTATTGCGACTATCTTCGCATCTAACATTTTCCCTTGTAATTCCTGTAATAATAAACAGCTGATTATCGTACATGCTTCCTTAATTATTGATCTCCGTTTAAATCCTGATTTAATTTCATTTAGTTTATTTATTTTATTGAGATTAACAAGAACAGAACAGCGTTTATAAATTAAATTGACGAAAAATATTAATGATAATAACTACCGAACAAAAGAAAAAAAAAACAATGATTGAAACGGAAATAAAAAGTAAGCAAGTTTTGAAATTAGAATTTAAATAATATGGTGGGGAATATAATAAATTATTTTGTTCATAAATAAAATCACTTAATCACAGAGCCCGCTTCTTTCTACGATTATCAGCACAAAGACTGATTATACGATTCTTGATTTTTGTTCACGACTTCCAATTCAGGTATTTCCATCGCAGAATTTAGCAAAAAATGCGGTTTTATGAATTGTGTGCACAACGGAACATGCCTCCATAAGAAAAAATCACCTTTCGATGAGTCATAAAAAATTGCTCTTGGAATTTTTTAACAACAATTGTTAATGTTATTACAACACTACGACTGTTACTTATAAATTCTTAAAATTGAAATAGACTTGTTGCTGGAATAAATTAACGTTTTCAAAGGAATTCCTTTTAAAAGTTTAAAGGGTCGGTCGGAATGCAGTTATGGGGTCGAAGAATACAAACGTGGGATAAAAGCAGGTACCTACTTGGGACGAAGACACATCTGTTAAACGTATTTTTTACATTAAGATTTAAAACGAATAACATTTTAACATTTAACATTTTAAAATAGAATTATTTTATTTAGAATGACCAAAAGAATGTTTCATGAATTAAAAATGATTCTTGAAATATTCTTCTCAGACATTATTTCTATTTTCAACTGTTGTAAACTATATTCTTAAAAAAAAAAGATTTTGCATTCTTAATGAAACTATTAAACTATTCACTCATAAATACAGTTCGCTTATGAGCATAAGCGTATCCAATTCATAAGCGAGCTGTTTTAAACGTTAAACAAAAGTCAGAATAAAAAAGTTGAAATTCAATATTTTATTTTAGTTAATTAAACAATAATAACTTAGTTCTTGGATATGGGCGGCTGCGTTTATTTGGTGGCATATCTTGATATTATTTCGATGGGTTCACCACCCTTTGCTGGCAATAACATTTACAATCTTGGCGTCTTAATCAATTTGAAAAATCCGACGAAAAACATTCTTTTGGAGAAGATGTACTTTCGGTCGTACATCTTGCCAATAAAGGTCGTAAAATAGATTTACTGGAATAACTTGAGGTCATTATGGGGGAAATACCTGGATTAGTGTTCGCTTTGTGCAAATATACTCTGTTTCATTTTTATTTTTAACTAAGAAGGGCTGTGGTTTCATTTTATAAAGTTTTACTTTTTGGTTACTTTCGGACTACCGTTTTCAAGTTTCTGGTCGGCAACTAATTTTGAGGTAAAGAGTTATTTTAGGAGCTGAAAATTGCAAATTAATTTAGTTTTCCTTGATTTTTCAATTTTTTGGTTTGAATTTTTTATTTTTAGACCAGATATTTTATTTTTTGGCCTATATTTTAGATCTAGGGCCTGTATTTTTCATTTCTTCGTTCCAATTTTTTTTTTTTGATTGTTTTGTTGAAATTTTCTGCATTTTTTACCGCGAATTTTCGAAAGTTTCGATCTTTTGGGCGTATATTTTAGTTTTTTACTTTAATTAAGAGCGTATTTTTTATTGGTCTGTACTTTATATTTTTAACGTGTGTGATTGATTGTTATGTGCAAATTTTTGATTTTTTTGCCGGTATTTCATTTGTATAATTTGTCATTTCCATCTTTCATAATTTTGACGTTATAAACGCCAGTATCATCCGATCCAATAAATTGTAAAAGTGGCTCTACCATCAACATGTCCCACGAGCCGCCACTGCCTATGACAAGGGCATCTAATATCACTATAGCAACTATATTTTATATTGTAATTTCACTGATTTGCTTTCGTTAAATAAAAATAGCAAATAAATTATGTAGAGAAGAAGATGTAAAATTTGATAACCCAGAAGCGCTTAATGTATTTGTATTAGCGTAGGCAGGGAAACTGTAGAATGTTTTGTCAAAAACTTTAGGGCGTTCAACTTCTAATTGCACGTTGGATGCTGTTAATTAATTTTAAATGAAATAAGAAAGTTGTTTGCAGATTAGGTCCACCTTTTACAGAAAATGGTGAAGCTGTAATTTTTTTGTAGTGTCTAAATTCGAAACTTCTAATTATGGCAATATATGACATCATTCGTGTTTATAACAAGAGCATTTTTTGTATTTACATCTATAAATTATATAGCTTCGTTTGTTACTTAAAGTTTAGATATTTTTTCATAATATTTTAATGGATAGTTGAATACCTTTGCACTAATTTTCTAACGGTTCTATTCAATTTTTGATTTTTCAGTTCATCTTTCGAGTATTGTGGATTTAATATAAGTTACAAATGGAAAAAATTGGCTGTATTATTTGTCGATCTATTTCTTTAATTCTTTAATTAAATTTGTTTTCTTCTATAACTATATAGGAATGCCGCGCAATTTTTCCTTTTTGGAAAATGTGTCGCGAGAATAAAAATACTAATCTATCCTATAAAACAGATTTTATTATGTCTTGTCGGCCTGCGAGTCGGTTGGGACTCTCTACCTAGACCTATGCACCATCGTCATTGGTCGCTGGGTGGCCGGCCCTACATCTTCGTTTTGAAATTTACTTTTAGGTGGGGATGGACTGCGACTCCATTTTTTCCAAGAGTGTCGGCGAAACATACTAGACTCTCCATGGTCCTCACCATTATGGGTGGTACCAAAAAAACTTGACGCCTCTGGAAAAAAGAAATGGCGTATTGTAATTGACTATAGAAAGTTAAACGACATTACTGTCGGTGACGCGTAACCCTTACCCAACATAGCCGATATACTGGATCAGTTAAGTCATTGTAGATATTTTACTACACTCGATCTAGCCTCCGGGTTTCATCAGATCGTTAATAAATCAGAAGATTGTGCCAAAACAGCATTCACAACCCCTGCAGGCCACCACGAATACGTGCGTATGCCTTTCGGGCTTAAAAATGCTCCGGCCACATTTCAAAGGCTTATGAATAATGTATTAACGGGATTACAAGGCCTACAATGCTTTGTATATTTGGACGATATTGTCATTTACGCTAATTCAATTAACGACCATAACGACAGGTTAAAAGCTATTTTCGATAGACTTCGATCTAATAGGTTGAAATTACAACCGGATAAGTGCGAATTTATGCGACGTGAAGTTGCATATTTAGGGCAAGTTATCTCCGATAAAGGAGTAAAGCCTAATCCAGACAAAATTATAATAATCAAAGACTTTCCGACGCCCAAAAACCCTAAGGACATTAATAAGTCATTTTTAGGCCTTGCAGGTTATTATAGGAAATTCATTCCTGAATTTGCAAAAATTTAAAAACCATTAACAAACTTGTTAAAGAAAGATGCAATTTTTAATTGGGGCACGGAACAACAACAAGGATTCGAACAATTAATTCACATTCTAACTAGCGAACCTATCCTTCAGTATCCTGATTTTACGTAAGAATTCGTACTTACTACAGACGCTTCAGGTTTTGCAATAGGCGCGGTCCTTTCACAAGGCGAAATTGGTGAAGATTTGCCTATAGCGTATGCTAGTCGCACATTAAACAAAGCTGAATGCAATTACTCGACAACTGAGAGAGAATTATTAGCAATAGTTTGGGCAGTCAAACACTTTCGACCTTACTTGTACGGAACGAAATTCAAAGTCGTAACGGACCATCGTCCACTAACCTGGTTATTTAATGTAAAGGATCCAGGCTCTAAATTAATTATGTGGCGATTAAAATTATCGGAATACGAATATGACATAGTCTATAAACCCGGTAAAATAAATTCAAATGCAGATTGTCAAACCTTACGTTTTGCGATTCATTCGAAGATTTTCATAAATTCCACCAGACCTCAATGAAATCAGAATTTAATAATTTACATGAAGTAAATTTTCCTACAGCAAAGTCTGTTAATATAACTGAATACTGTTCTCTAGATTCCCTAACAAACGAAACAAAAATACCTGAATTATATACCGTACATCAAATCGGTAATATTTTCCAATGTCACATTAAGACGAAATTTTATGATCCAATTTCGTATAAGAACTTCTTTTATGTCCAACAAAATTTAAGGGAAAACATTTAATAAAAAATAATATTAAAGAAATAACTATCTCAAATCCTGAAGACGAATTTTCAAGATTAGATTTAAATAAACTCAGGAAAGTAATTTCGTATGTATTCAGAAACAATAACGAAATCCAAGTAAATTTATGCACTAAGAAACTGATCACCCCAACAAAGGATGAAATTCAAATAATCTTAAAAGAAAATCACGATTCATTAATCGCAGGGCACTGCGGTTTTCACAAAACCTATAATAGAGTTAGGAGTAAATACACATGGGATTCAATGACTAATGATATCAGAACCTATGTAAAGAATTGTGAAAAATGTCAAGTTAATAAAAAATCATGCAAACCATTTAGGGCCCCTATGGAGATTACCTCCACGTCATCGCAACCTTTTGAAAAACTGTTTATAGACACAGTTGGTCCCCTACCTTTAACGGAACAAGGAAATAGGTTCATATTAACTATGCAGGACGACCTCTCAAAGAATTCTTTTGCTTTACCGATTCCTAACCATGAGGCTGTCAGAATCGCGGAAAAAATTGTAAACATTATTATCCAATTCGGAATCCCAAAAACAATTCTCTCAGATTTGGGTACTGATTTCACTTCCAACTTAATTAAGGAAGTGACAAAACTATGTAAAATTAAGCACGTATTTTCCACGGCTTATCACCCCCAAACTAACGGTGCACTAGAACGCAGCCACTCAACCCTGAAGGATTTCTTAAAACATTATATTAACGATAAACAAACCAATTGGGATGAACTTATTAAATTCGCGATGTTTTCGTACAATACGACTGAACACACCTTAACAAAATTCACTCCCTACGAACTTTTATTCGGGCACAAACCCGTTATCCCTAGTTCCTTGACCACGGAACCCGAGTTTAAGTACACTTATGAGAATTATGTGGACAACCTTCAACTCAAATCTAACCAAGCACATCAATTAGCGAAAAGAAACATTCTACAGTCAAAAGAAAGATCTAAAATTAAACGGAAAAGCCACTAATACAAACTACCAAATAGGAGATATGATCCTCCTGCGCAATGACGCTACTAAACGCGGAACTTCCAGAAAATTAAACTCTAATTGGAAGGGTCCCTATAGAATTGTAGAAATAATTAGCCCTGTCGATGTTAAAATTCTCGTTAAGAACCAAGCGAGTAAAGTTCATATTAACAGAATTAAACATTTCTTTTCAGGTGCGGACTCCTCGGGTCAGCACAATATCAACAAATAGAATATATAAACAAAACGTCTGGACTGTTTTATGAAAACTTGGGCCATGCCAAGATTTATTCTGACTATTGGCAAGTATTATCATATCTAAACATTTCCTCATATGAAAGCAAATTAAATTACTTTTCTAAACTCCACGAATTAGCACAAAATGTTTGCTATTATGCAAAATTCCTAACCACAATGGAATGTAAACAAACAGCAACATTAGTAACTTCACAAATAGAAACGTTTAAAATAAAGGATGTTTCATTAAAACATCTATTGAATCACAGAATTAGTAAACGGGGAATATTCAACGGTTTAGGTACAGCATGGAAATGGCTCACTGGGTCTTTGGACGCAGATCATGCCGAATACTATGATAAAATTCTCAAAGAAACCGACAAGTCGGATAAAGAACTAAGACTATTGATGAAAGATCAAATTCAAAATGTCAAAACCATTTCAAATTTTAACGAATCTGTAGAAACTCTTAAAATCAATGAACAGACATATAATTAAAATTTAAAAGTTTTCAACAAATGTATAAAAGCTAGGAATAACGAAACCGAAGTCATACGGGAAAAAGCAAAAATAGCTGAAAAATTATTACTCTTAACATATTTCGTAAATGATCTGAGCGAACAATACGACGTATTAATAAATACTATACTTTTCGCGAAACAAAACGTATTACATCCCGCTGTAATCACTCCAATGGAGTTAATAAAACATTTAAACGAAAATACAAAATTATTGCATAACGGAAAAGATTTTCCTTTTGATTTAACCGACGCTAACGCAGCTAAATTGATCGAAATTAGTAAATTAGCAGTATTTTATAGCAATAAAAAAGTCGTATTCATTATCAAAATTCCTTTGACCAACAACATGTTATTCAATTTTTACAACTTGTTCCCTTTACCTGTCCAGAGTGACCTATCGAACACCTTTTTGTTCATTAATCCTGCATACAAATATCTTGCCATAACGTCAGGTAAAACGAACTACGTCAGACTTCACGACTTATCAAGTTGCCAAATTATACTACAAGGTGAGTACATATGCCAGGAACAGGCGATATACTCAACCGCTCAGGATGAAACATGCGAAACCTTGTTAATATCTACATATAGTCCAAGGATACCTAGTTCCTGCAATACTCAAGTAGCCAAAGGGTCGTTGAATATTTGGCATCAATTAAGAGGAAACAGTTGGATTTTCGCGCTAACTAAACCCACCATGGCCACATAATGTGCAACGATAAGCAGGCAATTGATATTACAATTGCCTCACTGGGAATCCTCACCCTCCAAAAAGGATGTCGACTATACGGAAAGGATTTCCAACTAACGGCTTCTAGTAGTCTCCACTCCAACTACTACCATTTAGTACCAGATCTACCCATTATCGAGGATGAATGCTGCAATACCAAGAGAATCAATAGGACATTGCAAAACTTCGTCTTCAAACCAATACACTTCTCGAATATTAAAATGGATGATATGAACTTCGCTTCACACCGGTTGAGTAATTTGGATCAACGATTGACCGACTCATTGAATCACCATCATATAATCAAGTATTCAAGTTGGTACACAATCATTTTATCCGTAATAGGAGGCTTCTTAGGATTGTTTATCCTTTACAACCTACTAAGTTATTTCGGGATTATCTCCTTATTGAAGAAATGTCTATGTACAAACAACGGACCTTCCAACCGCGGATGTTGCGTCCAAATCTACAACCAGTGTCACAATAAGAATAGCTCGTCATCGGATACCTACAGGATGTCCGAAATTCGGGAGGCACAAGAACATTTAGAATTAGTAGCCACCGCACCGCCTAATTATAGGAATACCACAACAAGGAAATACCACCTTCGGTCCAGTTCCCCGAGGCTGTACGATGACCAATGAAGAAACAGCTTTACCCGCATCTTAATTCTTAGGAGGGAGATGTTATGTGTGGTGTAATTGTGTTGCGCATAGTGCCGGGCATACTTAGTAATAATGAACTCTAATAATAGATTTAGTGTTTAATATTCTTATAATCATTTTTTCTATTTTACTAGTATTAATCATTCTTATTATATAAAAGACGCTCTTATATTAATTTCATGCACCTGCATTCCAGGTAATATTATACAAAGACGGAGCGAGGGTAGAATCTCTCCCACGCTCCTTTTTCTTAGAAACCTCCCCGACCAAGGGTAATAAACTTCACTAAAAGTCAGATCATGGAATGCAAGGTCCTGGATTTTGTTATGTAATGTTCCATCTTGTCACATTTATTGCAATTTATTTTATGCAGGTGGTAACCAAAGCGTTGGTTCCCACCCTCTACCAGTATAAATAGTTAAGGGCGCCGAATGTAGCCCCAGTCTTGATTCATACTTTAACCAACAATAAGTATATTTGTCAAACCCGATTTTGTACCAATTAGTTTAAATAAACGTTGTTGATTAACTACAAGATCGTATCAGATGTTCTACAAACAGTAGAACTGGTGTAAGGTGACATTAGACATCCAATTCCATTACAATGTTGTTCAATAGTATTAAATAAAGGGTATATTTTGTATAATACGCGCCAATGTTTTTGAGAATTTATGTTTTAATTGTATTGAATGCAAAACGCCTGTATTAGGATGTAGGAAAAGGCGATAAGGATTTTATTTATAGAACGTGCTTGTGCGAAGTGGGCCAGCTCGATCCTTACGTTCCCTCTCCTCTCGCAGCGCAACTGCTGCTGCAGCCCGCGTGTACTGATGTTAATTCTTCTGGGTGACTGGACGACTGCGACCGTATGTGTATCGCCGGCCGACGTCTTCTTGTGCAATTGTAATGCAATCAATGACTGCTGATGCAATCCGTTCGTATGGACCAAAAAATGTATGTTTTTCTTGTATCAGTTTACCTTTGATACGTTAGAGTAATTAATAAGTGGAATGTAATTTTAGGGTGAGAAATAAGAATCGCACGTCTGCTTGCTACGCTGTTTTATTCTCTTCTGTTCGGCGGACCGGTACGGTGCCGCTGCCGACTCCCCACTCTCTGGCGGGCATAGCAATACAATAAAAACAATACATACGGCATCTTGCATGGTGCCATCCAAAATATAATTGCGTGCACAAATATAAATTAAACAGGAACTAAGATAGAAATTTTGGAACTTTTGGACGAAGACATCGTCGACAAATAGTTGAAGTTGAAGGCTGCAAATCATCTCCTTACATAGCCACGAGCGGGGTGCCTCAAGGATCTAATTTGGGACCAGTTTTGTTTCTAGTTTTCATAAATCGTGTTTCTTCGATTCTAAATTGCAATTTTCTGATGTACGCTGATGATATTAAACTACTCAAGATAATTCATTGTGAAAATGATTGCGTTGATTGTAACGAAATTATTTCGTTACTTCTATAATCAAACTTATTAATAGCAATTTTAAACTATCACCCTAGGCAACCGAATGAACTATCCGACCTTTACTTTTAAAGTTGGAGGGGGGCGCGTGAAGATGAAGATGAGGAATAATTAGGACGACGGGCGTGACCCGCTCTCTCTTCTTCGGTGCTGGTTCTAGGGTGCAGAGCACGCAGCACGTTGGTGTTGGCCCGGTGTCGTTTTGTCCTGTTGGTTTTGATATGGTATGTAGAGTAATTGTAATTATCTAATTAGGTGATCGGTCGCGTATTAGCCGTTTTTGAGTGTACATGGTTACAATTTCGCCGAGAAGGTAATTTGAGGCGTAGATTGCAGTCGGCCATTTGGGTATTGTATCCCGCGTGGTTATTTTTTTGAGTGTTGATAACGGGCGGTCATTATAGGGAGCGGATGCAAAAGCATCCACTCAGTATTTAGGCGGTGTCGGGTGGCGAATTCGGCCTGCGTTGAGGCAATTTGGCGTAGTGCAACCAGACGCATTTTTTTGGGGGCCGCTCGGAAATTGGTGTAACCACGCGGTGTGCACAGGTTTTTTTGTGAGGTCGGCGGCTGAAATCCGCGTAGTACGGTGAGGCATACGCGTACCGAGGCATAGATCGTGTTAGATTAGATAATTACAATTACGCCATTCGTGTAATTAACTTCATTGTTTTGCTAACGAGTCATATTTTTTTGGTCTGTCTTTTTCTTTCTTTACTTTCCTATTGCGTGAGCTCCCTTCCGGATAATTTTTTTGCATTTGAATTGTATAACCAGTCAATTACTTGAAACTTTGTTAAATTTTACTTGAATCTTGAATTTTGAAATCGTTACCACTCTTGGTCACACTATTATCACAGAGGGCTGAAATATTACTGTTTGCATGTAACTCTTGCTGGCCCCGGGAAGAGGCTAAGAAGAACTGGCCACCGATGGAATAGGACCGAGGGGAAGCCAAGCTACAGAGGGCACGTCCCACCGCAGCAGCCCCGTCAATACCAACACACGACTGGAGGCGTAGGAAGCGGAGCAAGACATGCAGCTGGACGGCCTTACCACCAACCCCGTACCCGGTCCGCCAGTAGCCAGCCAGGGCCAGACAAGGGCGCAAAGACAATAGCTTGCCATTTATAAGTGTGCTAAGTATTCGTTTTTTTCTTTTCATTAAATTGATTGTGTTAATTACCAATTTACTGTACTTCTTTTCCCTCGCCTCAAAAGCAAATACCATTAAGCAGCCACTGTTCTTTGTTTCTTTGTGTACGTTTTTCTGCCGTTCTCTTACGGTTGGCGCCCATAACCGACTATCAACGAACCACGCCCGCCGAAACAATCTGAGCAGCTGATCCCACCAAATTGTGAACAAAAAGTGTTACATGATTTACAAAACAATATACATAATCTTACGAGGTGGTGCTCAGATCAAGGTCTTGATATTAATATTAGTAAATGTAATGTTATCACATACCATCGGAAGTTATCTCCGATAATATTTAATTATAAAATTAATAATATTAGTATCTCTAGAGTAAATGAATTTAAAGATTTAGGAATTTTATTTGATCATAAATTAACGTTTTTGCCTCATATCTCATCAATGGTTAAATCATGTCTTAAATTGCTTGGGTTTATAATTAGAAATTGCAAGAAATTCTCATCAATTAGCAGTATCATGAAATTATACAATTCCTTTATTTTGAGTAAAATGAACTATTGCGCATCTGTGTGGAGTCCTAATTATTTAAAATATGTTAATCTGTTGGAAAAGGTACAGAAAAAATTTGTTAGATATCTATATTTCTTTAAACATGGTGTATATCCCTCACTTACCATTTCATATGTACAGATATTATCAGAATTTAACATGCCATCTATGCTTCAAAGGCATAAGTACATACTAGTAAGTACTTTATATAAACATGTTCACCATTACTTAGATAACAAATTTATTCTAGATCTCCTCGAATTTCATGTTCCATCGTATAATACCCGCCATTCTCGTACATTTTGTCACAAACGCCCACGCACCTCTCATTTTGCCCATTCGCCACTTCTAAATATGCTATCAGCCTATCATCATGTGCAATATGATATTGACATATTTATGTCTAACTATAGTAAATTTATAAAATCTTTAAAATCATGTATATATATACAGTGCGTTTTTTTTATAGATGCACCATAAGGATTTACATGTTAAATTTTGTATGCCTGTTAATGGTTGTCCTATTGAGAATTTCGTTATCATTTTTGGTACACTTTAAGTTTGCATTGCCTTTCATAACTTCAATCAGTTTTTATTTAAAAAAAAATCGGAAATTTTAAAGAAATTTAAGAAAATATTTTTCGGTGCTTATTATTTGTTTTATCAATAGGCGCGTTTGTTGACAATCAACAATAAATAACTTATAAAAGTTGTAAATACGAATTAGAATATGAAATACAACGTAATAAAAATTGCTCTGGAAAATATTTAAATTTATTCACTTCATAATAAATATTAAAATTGTTTGCCATAATAAGCTGAACAATAACTTAGTGAAAATGTCTTTTCAAGTTTTGCAATTGCCTAACTATAACCTGAAAACAGTTGTTTTATTTGGGATCGGCGGGTCGGGATAATTCATCGCAAAGTGATCGACAACAAACACACCTACTGATAAAACTAAAATAATATTTAAAAACAAAACTAGTCACATATTTTCTTTAATTTATTCAAAATTTACGATTTTTTTATTATAAAAACTATTAGAAGTTGTTACAGACTATGCAAACTTCTAGCATACCAAAAATTATACTGAAATTCGCAATGGGAAAACCATTAACAGGCATACAAATTTTAACATGTAAATCCCTATGGTGCATCTATAAAAAAACGCACTGTATAGTGTAGCGTGTTTGTTTTCATCTAAATCAAAATGCGTGGTTTTGAGATCGGCAACACAATTAGCGCGAAAATAGAAAGTTATTAAGGAGAGGAAAGCAATCGAGTGAGGTAAACGATGCGGCGTGAGAGAGGGGGCTTAAGAGAGCACTCTCGCGAAGACTTTTTGGGAGAACGTTCTTTTGCGATCTGAGGTGACGAGAGAAGCAAGGACGTGAATAACACACGGCGACGAGAAAGTATTGCCTGAATAAGAGTCTAAGTTCGTTTATACCGCGAGGAGGGTTTGATTGATCACCGAGAGTCTGTGTTAGTGCAGATTCTTGTATGCTTGATTATAATTGCGACATAGGACTGAGGGTTGGTTTTGGAGCAATCGAGGTCGGGGTCGTTATAATCCGAGGTTACGAATTTGAAGAAGCGAAGTTTCAACCGGCAGATAAGGAGCTGGGAATCGTATCCGGGAGTAGTACAGAAACGGGTTATTGGAGGCACGGAATCGTATCCGGAAGTAGTACAGAAACGGATTATTGAAGGCACGGAATCGTATCGGGAGTAGTAAAGGCGATCAGTTGAATTGGACGGACAAGAAATTGCCGACATCTTGGATTTCGCAGGAAGTTGAAAGATAAGTTTTCTATTTTGGTATTGTGATAACCTAAGACATACTGTTTGAGTCTAAGACATACTGTTTGAGTATAGAATTATGCGACATTGTGATTGACGTTTAGTGTGTATTAAGTAATTCTTGGAAGTTGTTCCAAGTGGCGCCCATGTTTTGTTTGAGAATTTAGGTTTAAGTTACTAACCATAGTAGTGGATTTAGTTGTACTAGGAATTAAGGAAGAATGTATTATTTTATTATTTTCAATCAGAATAAATTTTTATTTTAAATGAACTTCAATCGTTGTTATTTACAATTGCCAAGCGAAAAGTAGATTGATTCACGACCACTCTCCGAATTGAGTTAGCGGGAAGAAGTGTGATCGCTTTGTTTAAAAAGCAGGCCACAATAGTATAAATTAGGTATAAAATTATGTATATGTGTGTGTATGTATGCACATTTGTATATTTGTATATGTTGTATAGACGGAATCTAGATTATTTTATTCTGTATTTTAGTTATACTCTGTATTATGTTTTATGTGTGATATTTCCCCTTATATTGGGATTGTCCTGTTGGGAAATAAATAAATAAATAAATTACACAATATGTCAGAAGATGATCCAGATCGCCGTATGGAAATGTGTTACTGGTTTCGAACCAAAATGGAAGATAATGCACAGTTTTTATCAACCGTAATGTTTTCAGATGAAGCCAATTTTTATGTAAATGGCGAAGTGAACAGACAAATTTTACGTTACTGGTCCGACAGTAATCCACATTGGTTCAGTAGCAGCAAAGAACAAGGAGCTACCCGCATAATGGTTTGGTGTGGTGTGTGGAAAGGCCGTATCGTTGGCCCGTACTTCTTTGACGGAAATGTCAACAGTGAAACTTAACTGGCAATGTTGGGAGATTCATTATTGCCCGATTTGGATATCATTGGTTCCCGCCCTGAGTGGTTTATGCAGGATGGTGCACCACCACATTACGCCATTCAAGTACGGACTTGGCTGGACGACAATTTTCCGCAGTGGATTGGTCGTAGAGGACCAGTGGAGTGGGCACCACGATCACCTGATTTGAACCCAATGGATATTGGCCTGAAGGCAAAAGTGTACGAGAAGAAGATCAGGGATGCAAACCAAAGCCGTGCTATTACACCAAACTTCGTGTCCAGTGTTATACAGAACATGGGCGACTGTTTACAGACATGTTTTGAGTTAAATGGTTCTCATATTGAACACATACTATAATCTCCCTATGGTGCGTGACTTTTGGGCCACTCTGTAGAAGATAAATATCCGATTCCTAATATTGCAGATATATTGGACAAATTAGGTAGATGACACTATTTTAGTAGTATAGACCTAGCTTCAGTTTACCACCTGGTAGAGATGGACCCAACTGATACTGAAAACCCCGCTTTCTCAACTGAGCAAGGACATTTTGAATTTAAAAGAATGCCCTTCTGGTTAAAAAATAATGCACCCGTGACTTTCCAGAGATTGATGGACAACATTCTAAAAGGATTATTAGAAGACACATGCATGTTTTATCTAGATGATATAATTATCTATTCGGTATCAATACAAGAACATATGTCAAAATTGAATAAAGTTTTTGAAAGATTAGAAAATGCTAATTTCAAAGTCAAATTGGAAAAATGCGAATTCTTTAGAAGGGAACTTAAGTATTTAGGTCATATAAGACGGAAAACGGCCTAAAACCGAATCCAGAGAAAATCGTTGCTATCAAAAATTACCCATTACCTAAAACGCAAAAAGAGATCAAAGCATTTTTAGGCCTTGTTGGATATTACCGCAAATTTATAAGAAATTTTGCTGAAATTACTAAACCACTTACAAGCTGTCTGAAGAAAGGATCCTAAATTAAATTAGATAAAAAATATGTAAATGCATTTGAAACATGTAGAGTGTTGTTAATGAACGATCCAGTACTTCAGTACCCCGACTTTACCAAAGAATTTATTATTACAACAGACACCTCAAACATAGCGTTAGGAGCTGTACTCTCATGAGGTAAAATAGGTCAAGACAAACCAGTGAGCTAAGCTTCCAGAACTCTGAGTGCAACTGAACAAAAAATTTCAGACCTTACATTTACGCCAGACATTTTAAAATTTATACGGATCATCGACAATTAGTATGGTTGTGGTAAAGGGAAAATATAACACTAATGCAGATGCGTTATCAAGAGTTACCCGAGAACAATTATACGCAATAGAAGATGATATAACATCAATGATGCCTAACCCAGACCCTGAAACGCATCAAATGGAAATGAAAATAAAATAATCGAAGTAAAAATAGGAACACAAAATATAGGAAACGAGATTACAAAATTAATGAAAGAATATTTAATCGCACCCGGAAAACATTATTTATATTTAGAGTTCAAATTTTTAACGATAAATGACCAAAACTAGTTAAATATACGAACAAGGTTACTGTAATAACCAATAAAGCTGATGAACTGGATCAGTAACAACTCATCATAGAGGTAAAATAAATCACAGAGGAATAGAAGAAACTCTGACGCAACTAAGAAGAAAATATTACTGAAAAAATATGAGACAAATGATAACAGATTACATTAATAACTGTTTAATTTGCAATACAAGCAAATACGACCGACAACCCACTTTACCACCTTTGCAACTTACGAATACTCCAGACAAACCATTTCAAAAGCTATTTATGGATACTTTCACAATAGCTAGTTCAAAATTCTTAACTATAATAGACACGTTTTCTCGATTAGGTCAAGATTTAACCTCTACAAATTCAATCGAAGTAGCTAGGAAAATTAGAATATTTCAAATATTATGGAACACCATCAGAAATAAGCTGTGACAGTGGAAAATAATTTAAGAACTATTTAATAATGAAGTTACTTGAAACTCATAAAATCAAGATAGAGGGTGGGCCATCTAACGTTTGGAATTTGAATCGGCTATAAAAAGTAAACTTATGATTTTTTTTTTCAAAATTATGAGTGTATTAGAAAGATTGGACATTTTCATGTAAGAATGAAACACAACATCATTCAAATGACTGCTAAGGTTGGCTTGACGGTACCCTACCCAATCAACACAATTTTTCAGTACATTTTCGATTGTTTGGGCTCCAATCGCATGAATGCAACTTCGATTTCGTGTTTCAAGGCATCAATAGTCTCTGGATGGTTAGCGTAACACTTATCCTTAAGGACTCCCCACAAAAAAAAAATCCAACGGGGTAAAATCACAGCTTCTAGGCGACCTATTCACATCAGCATTTCGGCTGTTTATTCGATTTCCAAAAACAGTGCGCAAAAGATCGATAGTTACGTTGGCTGTGTGGCAAGTGACCTCGTCCTGTTGAACCCACATGTCAACCATGTCATACTCGGGCCAACTGAAAACACATCGAGTCCATTTCTTGGACTAATTGAACTTTGTAGGCCTTCAAACCTTAGTCTTTATGCAAAATTCTCCTCAGAAAAGTGCGAGAAATGTTCAGTTCCTGAGAACGATGACGAGTTGATGTTGATGCACACTCTGAGCAACAGCATCAATGTTTTCGGCTGAGCGCACTGGACGAGAACGCGAACGTGTTGTTTTATCCAGTAAAGATGCCGGTTTGAATTTGTTTCGTAAATTTCCTACAGTTTGGAAGTAAATTTTCAATATTTCGCAATTTTTTCCAGTATAAAACGTCCCATTTCGTAAATGTCAAACATAAA
Organism: Ocypus olens; assembly: GCA_910593695.2. Lineage (NCBI taxonomy): Eukaryota > Metazoa > Arthropoda > Insecta > Coleoptera > Staphylinidae > Ocypus > Ocypus olens. Next base: position 34,492,409 of record OU343056.1, read on the forward strand.
ACTAAATATCTGTCAACTCATGATTGTCATAATACCTTTCAAAATTAATATGAATGGTAGTTCGAATTCCAAACGTTAGATGGCCAACCCTTTACATTTTAGGACACCTGCAAATCCCAGTTGTCAAGGAAACATCGAGCGATTTCATTCAACACTAATTGAACAGATCAGATGTCTCGAGCAGAGAAAGAAGCATCCTATAGAACAACAAATGAAATTAGCTGTTATAGCCACTATATCGAAACCGACTGGCTTCATACCGTTAGAACTCATTTTTGGTCATACTTGTTTAAGAGACTCGATGGATCTACTTTACTCAGAAGAATACTATCATCAATACGCAGCAGATCATAAAGAACGACTTCAACATCTTTACAAATCCGTTCAGGAAAAGAACATGAAACAAAAAGAAAAATATGTGGAAAAATCTAAAGAAAAGGCAAAAACAAGACGCTTCAAAATAAATGAGTTAATATACATCATATATAAGAGTAGTCTAACTGTATGTATGTATGTATGTGTGTATGTACAGGGTCTTTTTTTAACTCAGAACATATGATTGTTAATGTCTATGTTCTATGTCATAATAATCACCTCAACGCATTGGAATGTATTGACAATGTAGGCAACCAAGTACACAAAGGTCCCGTCGACCTGTCACAGTATAGTAAAAGCTTAAAATTATTACGAATAAAGTGAGGTTAATGAAACAATGATAAATCGTAAGTAATTATAATAAATATTCAAAATGACCACCATCACGTTCTAAGCAGTAGCCAAGTCGATTATAAAATCCTTGAATAGCATTTCTAATGTGTTGCGGATTTCTTCTTAATTCATCGCAAACAGTAATTATACGATCTTTTAACTCTGAAGTATAGTTTATAATAATATTATTATAAACATTGCTTTTTAGATACCCCCACAAAAAAAAAGTCGTTTGGAGACAAATCAGGCGACCGGGGTGGCCAAGGTATTGGGCCAAATCTACCTATTCAGCGATCAGGAAGTAATAATTCACTTAAATAATTATTAATGGCAGCTGTAGAATGTGGAGACGCTCCATCCATCTGATAATAAGGAGCAGCAATGTTTAGTGTATGAATTTCTGGCATTATACGAGTTCGCAGAAGATATAAGTAAACATTACTGTTTAGATTTCCATTAATAAAAAAAGGACCAATAAGGGTATCATTAATTAGTCCAGCCCACACATTAACTCTCGCATTGTATTGTATGTGCATAAAATTTTGTAAGCGAGGCTTATTGCACGCCCAAAATCTAAAAGGTGAAGGAATAGATGTAAGGAATGGGTATCGATAAGGAATGAAGAATACTAACCTATAATTTTGTGGATTAACTTCACCATTTAAGGAAAATGATAACTCATCAGTAAATATTATTCTGTGTAAAATTTCTTAATCATTATTAATTAAATTGAATACGATTTCGCAGAATTCTGTTCGTTTGCCTTTGTCCTCATTTGATAGTTGCTGATAATTTGAAAACTTGTAAGCATTGTATTTAAAATTCTTTTAATGTCTTGTAAACGGAAGCTGAATTTATTTGAAACTGTGCTGTGATAACTCTTAACGATGATATGGGGTTCTGCTCTACGTAACATAAAATGTTGAGTTTCATCTCTTCCGTTCAAATGTGATTTCCTTTAGCCCTTTTAATGTGAAAATTACTCACGCCGCCAGTATTGTCAAAATGATGGACAATATTACAAATTGTTGAGATGGATGGAACTTGTCTGCTCGGATACTCAACCGAAAACAAATCTCTAACATGTCGTATGCTGTTCCCACTCTTGTACCAATTAATTATCTGTATTCTTTCTTCGGTGGTGTAATACATTTTTATTAATAACACAATTTTGACAATTAAATAAAACTGAGTGAAAGTATGGTTGCCTACATTGCAATGCGTTGAGGTGATTATTATGACATAGAACATAGACATTAACAATCAAATGTTCTGAGTTAAAAAAAAGACCCTCTATGTATGGATAACGCTGGCCCGTCACTGCGCCGCATTCATTGCGCCGTATATGTCAGAGGCCTGCATGGGCCGCGCCGTATTTTTCAAACTCCGGGCCGGGCCGGGCCGGGCCGGGCTTTCCGATGGATAATTTAACCCGGGCCGGGCCGGGCCGGGCTTGGGTAAATTTAATTTTATTATAGTTTGGAAAGTAACAACCAAGTGCAGTGAAAAATAAATTGGGTTATTTTTATTGACATGCATTTAATGTATTTTAAGGATTGTAAGGAGTGAAGGGTCCAGTAATTTTATTTATTTAATTCAACATTTTTCGGGGACGGGCCGGGCTTTGAATATTCAGCTTCGGGCCGGGCCGGGCCCGCAACACATTTTCGTTTCATCGGGCCGGGCCAGGCCGAGCCGGGTTTTAAATTTTCACTGTCGGGCCGGGCCGGGCCGGGCTTTCAAAAACCCGCTTCTGCAGGGCTCTGGTATATGTACTGAGTCTGGTTCCCAGAATGAGGAACGAGTTAAACAATGAACTAACCACTAATTTTACTTCAGTATTATGAAAAAAAAATTATCGGCTGTGAGCGTCCGTAGTGAACTTCATATATTTTGTTTATTGACATAAAACAAATGTCGGAAGACAATAAATGGTGTTTAGCAGTTATAGTGCAAATTTATACAAGTAAGGACTAAATATAGTCGCCAGACATAAAGTAAGGGCGCTATTGCGCAAAGGTGGGTCCATTTTTTTAATGTTCTGCCTTTAGTTAGGTTCAGTTAGGTGGCTGCGAAGCCGTCACGAATGTATAAAAAGTAGGGACTGAAAACGGAACGAAAACGAAATAACGAAATTAAGCGAAATATTTACAAGAACGAAAACGGAATTGACATTTTTCAAACGAGATCCGAAACGAAATAAATGATTTTCTAATACCGGTCTTTACCGTTCTTATCCAACTTTAAAAGTTTCGGATACTGAAGGTAAAAAATCTCTTATTAGGAGTTGTTTTCTGAAAACGAAAACGATAATTTTGTGTGAGAACATAAAGAACGAAAACGAAAAATTTCGCTTTCGTTCCGATCAGAAATGAACGAAATATTTTTCGGTTCTTAGTGTCTAAGAAGTAGGAAGTAGTTTTGGGGGCTCGCCTTAAATATGACAGATTAACACGTTCGCTACCGAGTGTCTCGTATATGAGCCGCAACAATTTCTCAACTAGACCGCTGTCTCATATATGAGCCAGCAACTACGTCGAACTAAATGCGCATTTAAAAATCAATTAAAGGAGGTAGCGAGTTCAGATTTTGTCAAGGTCTATAGGAAGGGGTGTCTAGTATATGAACTGCATGGTTTGTGTGTAGCTAGTAATTGGTGCGCAATATACATGTGTTCCTCTGTGTTTGGTTTATTATAAGTTGATTCTACAGGTAAGTTGTTTTTTTTATTGTTTATTGTTAAAATAGTATATTTTAGTTAGTTATATATTTACTATCATATACATTGGCGAGCAAAAAATAGAGGTCACTTTAAAATTATGACTTATTTTTGGAATTTTTTGTTTTAACTTTGTTTGCGAATTGTAAACCAAAGTAGGCGTTTAATAATACATTTCCTGACAAATGTTATCTATCTGTCAGTTACTATCATCGGGTAACAGACTTTTATGAAACAACATTCATTTCGCTCTAATTAAAAACGTTTCGTTGTGGTTTTCTTACTTAGTGTTGACTTTTCGCTGCGAAACTTGTCATTCACACGGTGTATTGTACTTAACAAGTTATAATGACTTTAGGCCCTATTGTGGCAAGAATTATAGCGTCGATTGAAGATGGACGTTTAAAACGTGCAATTGCAAGGATTGTTGACAAAAGCCTTTGTGCTACACAAAAAGTGTATCAGCGTTACTTGGATACTGGCCTGATACCCAGAAGACCAGGATCCGGACGAAAAAAAGTCACCACGATCAGAGATGACCGTTTTTTGGCGTCTACAAGTTTGCGGAATAGAACAGCTTCTGTAGTTTATCTACGAAATCAACTCCATCAAGTTAGAGATGTAAATGTTAGTGAATGGACCATTAGGAGAAGGCTTCGGGCTGCTGGATTGTCTTGTAGAAAGATGGCTACAGGTCCACCTTTACAATGCTGACATCGTCTTGCAAGATTGGCTTTTGCCCGAAATCACCGGGCATGGACCAATGAGGACTGGAGCAGGGTACTGTTTTCAGATGAGTCGCGGTTTTGCCTCAATGGATCAGACGGACGTCGGAAAGTATGAAAAAGATGCGGAGAAAGATACGCTTCAGTTTGTATTGATGAGCGACTTCCATTTGACGGTGGGTCGGTTATGGCTTGGGCAGGAATTTCTACCGAAGCACGCACAGAGTTGATCTTTATAGAGAGTAGCTCCCTGACAGCTCACAGATAGATTACGGAGGTTTTCGAAGATCATGTTATGCCCCTCATGACAACTATGGGCGAGCGCGCCATTTTCATGCAAGATAATGCTAGACCTCACGTAGCCAGAGTTTATTATCTGGATGAAGTGGAAATTTCGCGGTTCGATTGGCCAGCTTTCAGCTCTGATATGAATCCCATAGAACATTTATGGGATGAGTTAGGATGACGTATCAGAAAGCATACACCTGCTCCAAGAACTGCTCAGGAGCTAAGACAGTTGCTATTGCAGGAATGGAATAATATCGACCAAAATGTGATCGTTAATTTAATAAGTGTTCCTCGTCGACGTCAAGCAGTCATTAATGCAAGAGGGGGTAATACTCGTTATTAGTGATAAGTTTTTTTTCATTATGTTTTGTTCCATATTAGTCCTTGGAACAAAAATTCGAACTTCGTCTGAACTGTAAATTTGTGATATTTCCAAAATAGGCAATAAAAACAATAGATATGCTTTACGATTCAACATTGCTTTTTTTAATTTAGTGTGCAAAATACAGTACAATTGTTTATAATTTGCAAACATAAAGTTAAAACAATAAAAATAAAAAATAAGTGATAATTTTCAAGTGACCTCGTATTTTTTGCTCGCCAGTGTATAAAGATTAAATTAAAACGCAAAAATAAATTTATTTTCCTACCTATCTAAACGCGGGCTTTACGCGTCGTTTACAAACGTCTAAAAAAGCAGGAATATCATAATTTGTAAAGTAGTGAGCTTATTTTTTTAAATTTTTCAATCCTAGGAAAACTTTAGTATGTATGCGGCTTAGCACAAAACTTTCGACTTCACGCCCAATACTTCATGTTTTGTCCTTGATACATAAATAACTATTCTCACCTGGGTTTGGTAAATTATAAATGTCAATAATTAAATTTTATATATGTTGTTATATGTTGGTAAATAATTAAGTAGATTTTATTAAGTGTTGTATTTTTTTTTCATATAATAGCAGACATCTTAGCTCCTTATAATATACCTACTACTTTTTCAGATTTTGAAAAGTATGGCAGGGCATTGGAATTTAACACAGAAGGAGCTTGAAGAAGAAGCTACTCGAATCATGAATCGAGCCGGTGATGAAATTTTGTCAAATACTTCTGAGGAGATCCCTGAACGTTTCTCTGATTCTGGAAGCTCCTATAAACCCTTAAGTGCATCAGAGTATAGTGATCAAGAGGAACAAATCTCGTCTGATGAAATCGATGAACAGATTGCAAACCCCAGTGAAAGCCACGATAAAAAATTAAAATTTAGCCACAAATCTAAACGATGGCGATTGGGTAGATATAGATAGTGATCCGAAACTTTTTGATTATTCTGAGCCTGACCGCTTGAAAATCCAAATTCCACCTACAATTACTGCGAGAGAAATATTCGCCTTATTATTTGACAACTCACTTGTTGACAAGCTTTGTGACTGGGTGAATTATCGAGCACAATCTATTATAAACAAAAATTTGTCAAAATATTCAACAATGAATAATTGGAAGCCAACGGATTCTGACGAATTTTACCGTTTTTTGGGATTATGTATACTTATGGGCTATATAAGTATGCCTACACTAAAGAACTATTGGAGTACCAATTCAATTTATTATCATCCAATCTTTGGAACAACAATGTCCCGGAACCGATTTGAGACAATTCTCCGGTGGTTATGCTTCTACAAAGGCGATGATGATAAAACGTCTAGGTTACATAAAATATCACAATATATATATTTTATATCCTGGAAAAAATTTATCTCTCGATGAAGCATTACTACTTTGGCGTGGACGATTGCTGTTTTGTCAGTACATTCCCATTATTTATCACAGAAAAAATTTTAACACTACCTGCAATTTTTATACTAAATTATTTAGATTACTTCACTTTTAATGCTGCAAACTATTGCACTCATGAAGATATTCATACCCACAATACACGAAATAGATCGAATGTGTTAACGAAATACTCTCGTCTTGCAAAAACACAAAATAGCACCAACTATTTTTGTCCAAAAATTTTCAACGCTCTTCCTGGAGAACTCAAACATCAGCCGCTTCATATTATTAAGAAGAAACTTAAAAACTTGTTGCTTGTGAATCCTATTTATAAAATAGAGGATTTCTTTCTGCTTAGTTTGGATAACTTGTAATTTTTATTATTGTGCTGTGCCAACTTATACGATTTGTTCTCTTTATTATTTCATTTATATTTATTTTATGTTATTTATCTTTTATTTTGACTTGTGCAACAAACTGTAGTACCTTTTGGACGCATCAATAAACTTATTATTAATAAAAGTGCGAAATACGGAATAAAGCTTTATGAGCTTGCCACTCCAGATGGGTTTGTGTTAGATATTCTCATTTACGGTGGAAAGGGAACAGTTGACAATGATATGAGCCATTCTCAATCTGTAGTCACAAAATTAGCACAACAATACTTTGGCAAAGGTCATACCCTTTATTTAGGCAATTATTATAATAGCGTTCAATTATCTGAATTTCTTTATCAAAACAAAACCCATGTTATAGGAACCCTTAGAAAAAGACGAAAAGGTAACCCAAAAGCAGTTATAAGTTCGAAACTAAAAAAGGGAGAAATTGTATTTAGAAGAAAGAAAAATGTATTGGTGCTCAAATGGAAGGATAAGAGAGAAGTCCTTATGATATCCACAAAACACACTGCTGCATTAGGCAAATGCACTAACAGAAGAGGTGTAGAAAAACAAAAACCAGTTTCTATTATTGATTACAATGAAAACATGTCTGGTATAGATCGAAGTGACCAGATGGTTTCATATTACACCACTCCCAGAAAGACCATCCGATGCTACCTAAAAGTATTTTTTCACCTAAGGGATATTTGTTTATGGAATAGTACTTATATTTACAATAAAGTTAAACCCAACAAAATTAGTTACTTGGAGTTTAGAGAAGTGGTGATATTGGATTTCTTGAAAAAAAGAAACTGAATACTGAATATAAACTGATATTTTTACATGTAAAAAGCAATCACCAAAGGAAAATCATTACCCTAAGAAAATTTAGAAGAGTTCGGTGTCGTAATTGTTCTTCCAAAAAACAAAGAAGTCAAACATATTTTGTTTGCGAAATTTGTAAAGATAAAAATGGACAGAACATTGGCCTTATGCGTTGATCCCTGCTTGAAGGAGTATCATTTAGGTTAGCTTTTACTACCTTCAAATCAAAATTTTGTTGTCCTTTTATATTTGTAAATATTTATAAGTTTCTTATATTTTCTTAAGTACTTATTGATGTTTTTGTATTCGAAAGAATCCTAAAAATAAAAACTTTTAATTGAAATTGCTGCTTTTCCTTCCGTCTCATATATGAGCCACTTAGTCTATTTGTTAAATTTGGCAGTTATAGACCAGTGTCTCGTATGCGAGTCGGACCAAAATATGGCACAGGAACACCTAACCGTCATTTTATAAGTATAGATATCAAAAAAATGGCGATTTACTTTAACTTACGTTAAAAAAAATTCTTGCTCTGTGGGGTCGATACTCAAAAAGTCCTTTGGTAGCGAACGAGTTAAGAAATCGAGATTTCGAAGTTAATTAATTTCAATCCAATATTGGTGAACTTATGCTCATTTTTGTATTAATTAATAGCCTTGAAAAAAAAATTTCTGCAGCCGTCCCGAAAATAAAACTTTCGGTATAATTTATTAAATTTAAAGTACCACTTTACATAAATCGTACCGAAAGTAGTTATTTTCGAGACGATTTTGTTTCACTTTCGGAACGATTTCTATACTTTCGGGACGCTTTTTGTTACTTTCAGGACGATTTTGCGTATAAATGTAGGCGGCCTTGACAAAAACAACAACTTCGCATTTAATTATGACAGCGCTTGTCATATAACATTCGTGTGTGTTTTCGCTTTTTTTTAAGATAAAAAACTGCTTCAGAAAAAATATTGTACGTAACACGTTTGAAAAGTAATTTTACGGGACTCGCAGGATTCCAGTACTCGCCCACGGCTCGTCCTGGAAACTTCCTACTCATCCCGTAAAATATCACTTTCGGAACTTGTTACGTAAATTACAATTACTGCACATTTCTTGAACAAAAATTTCAGAAAATAGGGTGCGCTTTTGTGCAATAGCTTCAAAATAAGAAACACTTATAGATACAGTATTAATACACTTTATTCTAGCAGTTTAAAATAATAGTACTAAAGAATGGATGAAGATCCAATCGAACGTCAACGTAGATTAGCAAGATAAAGACAGAGACGTTGGAAAACTCAACAAAGTCAAGAGACGCTTGACAGGCTGCATAATACAAATGCTGCATCTCAAAGACAGCGAATTGCAAACGAAACTGAGGAACTCAGGCGAGCAGCAAATGCTGCATCTCAACGGTAGCGGATTGGAAATGAAACTCCTCAGCAATCGCAGACCAGAAGAGCAGCAAATGCTGAATCTCAACAGCAGCGAATTGAAAACGAAACTCCACAGCAATCTCAAGCCAGGCGAGCAGCAAATTTGGCATCTCAACGGCAGCAAATTGCAAATCATTGAGCTGAGCAAAGCCAAATATTTCGAAATGAAGCAATTAATTTCATTGAAGATAGTGTTGATACCCATGACTGTGAAGCCTTAAACATTATTTGCCAATTCTGTAAATCAAAGAATTTTTCCAAGGAGCGTCCAACAAATGGACAGTTGTAAACTGTCCATTTGTTGGACGCTTTGCTGCCACAAAGGCAAAATTAAGTTGCCACACCCAATAGATGAGACTGGTGCTGTACTTGAATATCCTGAGTTCTTGCGCAAACTGATGTCAGATGCAACTGATTCAGATTACACCAATTTTCGAGAGAATATTCGATCCTACAATAATGGTGTATCGATTGCTTCGTTGCATCTGACAACAGTTTCCGTGATTTTTCACGGGCAATCGCCAGTTAATAATAATGGTAGAAATAAATTAGTAAACCTATATTTCGGCCCTTATAGAATAATAAAAATTAATGATGATTCAACTATAGAAGTTAAAACAAAAACAGAAATCAGAAAATTCCATACAAGAAACCTGAAACATTCTGTTGTTTCAGATATATCGGATATTGTATCTCTCACAACAGATGCGACATTACCTTAGAAGTTATCAAGGACGATACAGGTCTCTTCCCAATAAAACAACTTTAAATGCTACGATTATTGGAGGGAAAAAAGGTATAAGTCGACTTATACTAGTTTAACGTAACAAAATGTTGCATAATAAGAGACTTATACTATTTGACGCCGGGTGGGGCATGAAATATATAAATGCTGTTGAAGTTGTCAGTGTCGTTTTTGTTTTGACGTTACTGGAATTCAAAATTGCAGAATTCTTTCACTAGTATATACTTTTATGACTAGCAAATCTGAAGAAAATTACAAACGATTATTCCAAGACTTAATTGATTTCGCTGAAGAAAATAATGTTGAACTGAGGCCACCCAGAAGCATTAGTGATCTAGAAAAGACCGCTATAAATGCTTCGAAATCTGAGTTTCAGAACGTTAATAAAGCTTGTTTTTTTTTCCATCTGTGTCAATGTGGATTCAGAAAAATTCAATCGATTGGCTTCTCGCTACGGTACAGATGAACCGTTCCGTTTAATGCTTCGTCATTTGTTTGCATTAGCCTTTATTCCAGCTGACGAAATTCCAGCAGCATTTGACACATTACTTCCTCATTTGCCACCCGATGCTCAAGAGGTCATTCAGTGGTTCGAAGAAAATTACGTTCTTGGAAGAATGAGGTGTCGTTTGCATAATGGTATTGCCGTTCGGGTTCCGCCATTGTTTCCAACGACACTCTGGTGCGTGTTTGATTCAATACAACTATGAGTCCCGCGCACTCAAAATGTTGTCGAGGCTTGGCACAGAAGATAGGAGACCTTAGTTGGACGGGCCCATGTTGGTGTTTACAATATCATTGAAGAATTTCAAAAAGAACAGGAGCAGGTGGATTATAAAGTTGAATGCATTCTTCGCGGATAACAAAAGCCAAAACGCAGCAGAGTAGATGATGACAGGGAGATGAGAATTATGACTGTTGTAAAAGATCGTGAAAATCGAACTGTAATGGAATATCTTCGTGGCATCGCTCACAATGTATCACTGTAATTGTGCTATTTTAATGTATACAGATTGTGTATGTATTTTTTTACAATTAAATTACCTAAATTTTTATTTCAATTTTTGATTACCATTTCAATTTTTCAAAATTCATTTTAATAATGACATGACTTTTAAAACTATTAATAAAATAAAATAATAAACTATTAATTAGTGAAATGTCAAATTTACTGAAACATGGTATTTAATATTATTTTGAATAATCTAGAATTAATGATTTGTCGGGATTTTGGGTTGTCCGGATTTTGGGTTGTCGGGATTCTGGCTTGTCGCGATATCGGCTGTCGGGATTTCGGCTGTCGGGATCTTGGCTGTCGGGATTGTGTCCGGATCCCCTTTATAAGAACTCCTTGGTATTGAGGAAAAAGGACTCCGAGGGTAATCCATTTAAATGGCATGACGCTAAGTGGTTTCGCTACACAAAGGAGTCTGGAACGGTATATTTTAAGAACTCTCTTAATGAAAACACACCGTTCAAAAAATTGGATTTAGCAAGACGTGGAAAAGGTTTGGCACTTACACCTAACAGGTGTTATTTTGACACGGTCCCAATATCTGTGGAGAAAAAGAATAATTTATTAGAACTTCTTCCACTAATATCAATCCCATTTCGAGATATTTATCGCAATTTAAAAACATCTGCTGATTATTTATACTAAAGCATAGTTGGCGCTGTAGTTCGAACCTTTAACCAAACAATAGAAATGATTGTAATGGTTTAACGTCAATCACTGGGGCAAATATAAAATTTCACCTGTACCCTTCATTTCAACAAATCTTTAAATATTTCGAAAACGGCAAACAATAGGTATAGGGAATATTGAAGTAACTCACCTTTATTTGTTCACTAGAATTCAAAAATGACAAAAAATACAGAGTGTTCCATTAAAAAACATAACTTTGATGTGTATCTTTTTAATGGGACACCCGGTATAACTGGTAATAATTTTAAATTGTGCATACAACGATCCCACATCTATCCATTTGAAAAGAATAACACGAAGTTGCATGGTTTTCCATAAAACGACCGTGTCGTATGAGGTGCCCCACCCTGTATAACGTCGAATGTCATTTGTTTTGTCTTTTTTGTATGTTTAGGATTAAGCACCAACGAGAAGAATAAAAAATAAAATTTTCTGAGAAATGAATAATAAAAAAGTTTTCCAAATGTTGCATACTTACGTGGACACGTTGTATACCACCCCTCAAAATCTCAAAATCTTATCTACGAGCTAAAACAACTAAATCAACTTCTCGATAAGAAAAAATTACCACGAGAACCCACGACAGAAAATATTCATATTCTTGAGAAAATAATCAAAGTAAGAGCTTGCGTCAAAAGAAATTCAATTATATTCCTTGTATCCCTCTCATAGAAATCTCCGAATATTCATACAATAATTTATATCCTTTACCAATTCATGGAAACAACAACACTTTCCACTATATAATACCAAATTATGACCTATTGGCAATCAATGGTGAACGATTTGTACCAATCACCGAATCATGCCAGGAATTAGAAGTAATGCAGTTCTTATGTCAAACTTCAAGTAGTCTACAGATCTCCCAGGACTCACCCCGTGAAGTTCAACTACTATCCCATACTAGACATTATGAAAAATGTGTGCACAATTTCGAAACACTCGATACAACTTGGATCAAGAAAATTAATGAAAATCTATGAATTATCGTCTCGCCCTCTACTCAGAAGATTGAGAAGAAGTGCAATAAGCAGACCGAATTGGACGCAATCAGCGGTACCTACATCGTGAGAGTGACACCAGGATGCTCTCTACAAATACAAAATCATTCACTGATCAGTTATCAAGAAAAGAAAATTTCAAGGAGACCGAATATTCCCCAATTGACGAAGCTCTAGCAGCGAAATGGAAGATGCAGTTTACAATGTTAAACGAAATTCATGCCACTTAATAACAACTTAGTCAAGCTCCAGGAGGACCTTAGAACCATTATGTAAGGATGATTCGAGAATTTCTGGTGCCACAACTCAAAGAAAACGATTATGAGACAGACACAATGTGGTTTCAACAGGACGGAGCCACTGCACATACAGCTAGACCATCCATGCAGGTCGTACGCACTCTGTTTCCTTGGCATGTGATATCGCATTTTGGAGACATTCCTGGGTTGCAACGTGGACATCGCACTTAAAAATCCGTGTGAATCAGAGTATTGATCAATAGTGTTGTCGGAACGTGCGCATCAAACGATTACGAGTTATATCGTGCTCTTGAGGGAGGATTTAGTTTAGCGAATGGGGTGGATTTTGTTGGAATTAGTTTGGCTGATGCTTTTTTGGGCCGCCACATTGCGTCGTCGTTGACGGATTTCAGTCCACTACACTGTGATTAACCCATGGGTTGTTCATGTTTGAAGTTTCGTCCCTGGTTGGAATCAATGTCACCGATGTCAACGAGTCGGCCACTCACAGGCCCTCTGCCGCGCCACATTTTTCTGCGTCAAATGCGCTGGCAACCACCCTTCCGCAGAGTGCTCTGCAGCGAGCGACTCAGAGCCTAGATGCTCCAACTGAGACGGCCCTCATGTGGCCAGCTTCCAAAGCTGCCCAGCCTTGACCAGGCTCCAGAGGCAAAGACCTCCCCCTGGGCCCGCTCCCGCACCGCTGAGGCAATCCATCAGAGTTCCTGGCACCTTGTACGCAAGTGCCACCAAGGGGCCGACACCTCAAACTCAGAGGGCGGCTTCCTCCCCTCAGGCACCCGCCCCTCAGGCTCCCGCCCCACAGCCACCCGCACAAAACACCACTGTGCCGCCATACGACATGAGTAGTCTTCCCTTAAACAGGAATCCGAAGCTAGCCACCGCGCTACGCGAACTCCTAATAACTGCTACCAACCAGGAAGAGCGCCACTGTAGCATCCTACGCTTCCACGTAGCATAAGTCGCATTCCCGAGAATCCCCAAAATCCCAAAATGTACACTCAACTCTCCCATAGATTTCGTTCGCATTGCTTTTTGGAAAACGAACGGGTTACGCGACAAGATACTCGAATTGGAACACTTCGTTCGCCAGCACAAGATACATATTGTGCTCGTGAGCGAGACTCTTCTCAGTGCAAGTCAAGTTCCAAAGATCAATGGGTATCAGATACCTCTCCTCACCAGAAATGCTACCGGGCGTGGCATCGCTATCTACATAAAAAAGGGGACTCGACCACTCACATCTCCCCATAGACGGCCTGACCAACCTTGAGTCCACTGCCTTGGTCCTCAACACCATAAACGGTCCGCTAAAAATCGTTTCGGGGTACCAATTCCCCAGTAAGTCGCTTCTCGATGCTGATCTCGGCATCATCTTCAACGATGTCATGCCCACCATCTTGGCAGGAGAGCATGCCTACCTTCGTGGCAGGAGATCTTAACAACAAAAGCGCTGCTTGGAAGAGCAGAGTTGCCAACAGACGCGGTGGAGTCCTTGAAGCCTACATCGCAAACTCGCCTCATGAGATAGTTGCGGCGGCTCCAGATAGCCTCACATACTTAGATCACAATGGCTTCCGGCCTGATATTCTTGATATTGCGCTGCTAAGTAACGTAAACGCAGAATATGATATTTGGGTCGAGAATGAATTAGATTCCGACCACAACCCAGAAATAATGCATGTCGCGTTGGGTGTCAACAACTCAGGAATACGGACTGGAAGCTTTTCGGGCAAAAGGTTGACAAACTCCTCTCTCCTCTTCCAAGCATTAAGACAATAGCGGGCCTAGATGCCGCAGTCGCCAGCTTCACTACCGCTATTCTCAGCCGGTGAATAATCCTCAACCACAAGAATCTCGACAAGTCCCGAGCCTCTCAATATCTCGCCGGAAATTCTCGAAATGATCCGCAAGAGCAAAGCGGCCGGTCGGACGTGGCACAATACGCACCTACCCGAGCACAGGATTGAGGCCCACTCCCTTGCAGCTCGGGTCAAAGAAAACCTCCGCGTCCTACGTAACCAGAGCTGGGAACGTAAAATCGATGAGGTCAATTCCTGCTCCAATATCTTCTGGGGCTTGACCAAAGCTCTAAGACGCAAACCACCTGACCGGGCCGCTATCCACAGTGAGAGAGGTCTCGCATACTCAGATGCTGAGATGGCTGAAGCATTCGCCGACTCCCTCGAACATCAATTCACCCTTAACCCTAGCGAGGATTTTGACTTCAAGGATGAAATAACATCCGCAGTTAGTTCATATCTAACAGCAGACAATGGCCAGTGGACCATAGTCCCCGCCACCGAAACCTAAGTCGACGACCTCATAAAAAGTCTTCAGCTAAAGAACGCCCCGGGCCCTGACGGTATCAGCACCGCCATGGTCCGTGAACTCGGCAGAAAAAGTAGAGTCGCTATCCCAAACATCGCGAACGCGACTATGAGGTTAGGATACTTTCCGACCTCCTGGAGGCTGACTAACATAACCAGCATCCTGAAGCAAGGGAAGTCTCCTACCTTTCCGGAGAACTATAGACCCATCAGTCTTCTCAGCACACTGTGTAAAGTCGTCGAGAAAATAATTCTCAAACGCCTCCGCGATTTCACGGAGGACAAGATCGTCCCGGACCATCAGTTCGGCTTTCGCAAAGGTCTCTTCACCACTCATCAGCTGGTGAGAGTCACAGAGTTCATCACCAATGGTTTTGCCCATAACAAGGATACGGCTGCGGTCTTCTTTGACATCCCCAAGGCTTTTGACAAGGTCTGGCCAGAAGGTCTAATCTACAAAATGATCTAGCGTACCCTGAGTACTTAGTACGACTAATCCACTCCTTCATGAGCCAGCGACGGTACAGCTGTAAAGTAAATACTGCTCTCTCCACAGTGAGAAAGGCTGAAGCCGGGGTTCCTCAGGGGTCATGCCTCTCCCCGACACTCTTCAACATCTATGTGAGCGACATGCCGGATTTTTCCCCCTGCATGGTCGCCGAATACGTAGACGACACGGCTCTCCTGTACCAAGGTCGCAGTTGCAATCCAGCGCTTGAGCGAAGCAGACGTGTCTAATCCCTTGACCAATTACCTGGCGAGCACTTTTAAGCCGGCCACTCACGTTCCGGTACACCTGTGCAGGTATGTCGCAACGTGTGTGTGAGCAAACCTGTGCGGTTCAAAGGACCTGTGCAGGCGACCGGAGCAGTATTGAAAATCGATTCGGTCGACCTGCTCCAGACTGCTGTCGTACGTTGGACCGGAATGTGTGTGCCGACAGGCGTGTACAGGTCTCAGTTCTCTATCAAATTTTGTGATGCATGCACGTGTTTGTACATAGATTCTGTTATAAAATGGCGTTAAGTACTGAAGAGCAACGTAGAGTAATAGCCGAGTTTATAGAACTTTATAAATTTGAGCCCTGTCTATGGCGAATTAAGAGCAAAGAATACCATGATCGTGGAAAAAGGGAGGCTGCTTATAGAAAATTGCTAGAAAAGCTGAAAGAAATAGACCATACAGCCAATAAAGATGCAGTCGTTAAAAAAATTAATAATTTACGAAGCAACGTTAGAAAAGAAAAGAAGAAGTATGACGATTCTATTAAGTCTGGAGCATCGGCTGACGAAGTGTACCATCCTAAGCTGTGGTACTACCATTTATTTGACTTTCTTGGTGACCAAGAAACGCCAAGAACTTCCGTATCGAACTTGGATCCAGATGAGGAAGTTAATAAAAGATGTAGCAGTTTTTATGTATTTACTATATATTTTAGCACATGTTTACTTTATTTAGTAAAAAAATAAACAATTTAATTAATAAAATCATTTTGCCATGGTACTTTGCCCTCGCCACAAAAGTAGTGCATAAAATTTTCTCTAACGTTTTTTGCGGTAGCAATGATGTTTCCCGGGTTTCGTTGCTCTAAATTTTCCATGTTAGAGTTTTGTGAATCGTATCCATCGGTGATGACGGTTCCTTCAACAGTATTTTCTTGGTGAACGCATCTTTGTGGAGCATAAGATGTTGGTGAATGTTGGATGAGAAAAAAAAACACAACTGCTGCCATTACTATTTATTTACTATTTTAATAATATTCACAGGCTCTACATTAATTTGAGTATGAAATATACGAAATCTCGAAGCCAATATTCCAAACGCATTTTCGACTATACGCCTTGCACGAGACAATCTGTAGTTAATTTTTTTTTCTTGTGAATTCAAGTCTCTTTGTCGAAAGGGTTTCATCATATCAGTGCGTAAAGCAAAAGCGTCGTCTGCGACAAAAACATACGGAAGATTTCTACCGCTTTCTTTGACCTGTTCTGCGCTTGGAATATTTAATTCACCTCTATTTAACACTTAAATTTTGTGTTTTGGAGGACACCACCGTCTGAAATTCTTCCATTGGTTCCAAAATCCGCTAAAATAAATTGATATTTGGCATCTACAATTCCCAAAAGAACCATACTGTGCCGGCCTTCATAATTGAAAAATTCAGATCCGCTACCAGCTGGTGGAATAACATCAATGTGTTTACCGTCGATTGCGCCCAGACAGTGTGGAAAGTTCCATAGTTCTTCAAATTGTTGTGCTATTTCTTTCCATTCGTCTTGGCTGTTGGGAAACTGAAAAAAATAACAATGAATTAATAATTTTTAACAACCCATTTTAATGTTTTATTGTTTCAGATTGGATCAATACAAGAAACTCAAAATTCGCATGTTGCCGATGCTCCGGATTCCCCATCCCGCCAAGGACCGTCTACAACAGACAACGCCGGTCCGTTAACAGAAAATCAAAATATTCCATGTTCCTCACGAAAAAGTACCACTGGTACTTCGAAAACCAGACCAGGCAAACGAAACCAAGATTCTTTGACCAATGATGTTTTGACGACTGTGCTAGAACACTTCAAGCGTCCTCATATACAAGACGACCGTTTTGATATTTTTGGAAAAAGTGTTGCCATAAAACTTAGGGAAGTGGACAAAAGACCAAGCCTAATTGCAGAAAAATTAATTAACGATGTTATATTCGAGGCCGAACTTGGTAACCTTACACTACAACATACATGCCTTAACATGCAGGAAACATCTGACGCAAGAATTCGTAATATGCAGCAATATCAGCCAGCTATGTTTTCACGCCACTCAGTTCCGTGTCTCTCATCACATTCCTCCAGTTCTAGCCTTATTATGACCCCTGCTCCAAGTCTAAGTGCAAATTATATGCAGTACAACCAATCAGAAATAGCACAACTTCAGCCTAACCCACAACACACTTTTCAGCATTCTCAATCCCAGCAGTTCTCTCCGACCAGTCCCCCACAACATGGTTCTCGATTTCAAGAAAACCAACAACCTTCTGAAAATGTAGTGCTTTTGGAGTCTAGCAAAGGAGATGCTGCTACTTATCTTACAAACTTTAGAAGTAACATTTAATATTATTACAACTATGATTATGAATAAATACGTATTGCTGAATAATACTTTTTTGTCTTATTAGCTTACCTTTAAGTATCTTGGACAAAGAGCTTTGTACAAAACACCACATGTTTCAGGAATTATTTTCCCAATAGCTTGAGGGGAAATAATTGCAGAGTATTTTATGTCTTCATAACTTCTTCCTGTGGCTAGGAATCTTAAAGTTACACTTAATCTCTGATGAGGTGAAATGCAATTTCTCATTACTGTATCCTTCTTTGTAATAAAAGGACCAACTATAGAAAGTAATTTGAAGTAAGTTTCCTTGTCCGTTCGTACATAGTTAGGTTCAAATTTCAACTCGTTCAATAAATTAACATGACTGTAACTTTTTCGCTTTAGTAACCAATCTTTGCACCATTTTTCCCGTTTTTCTTGGGTTTCGCACGTTTATTTATAACTAATAAGATGCCCAGAACTGCCAATGCGTCGTCATCTTTCGATGCCATCATCAAACTAAATAAAATCTAGAATTTCACCTTAGCGTGTGTGGACTTTTCAGGTCTTCGGTATACCTGCACAGTTTCCCCTGCACAGGTCTACCGGAACGTGAGTGGCCGGCATTACGAGCGGATTATCCCAAACGACCCGAGCGATTTTACCTGAGTTTTTCTGTGTGCGGTGAATTTTATTAATTTTCGTTATGACGATGAAAGGAGAGGAGTTTGCGGCGACCGTGAACGAGTTCAATGAGAAGGTGCTGAAGTTAGTGCCCGAAATTTCATCGACAATTAGCGTGTCGGACCGGAAGGAAGTACGGTCATGTGTGAACGGCATGGCAAACACCATGATGCTGATGTGCGGGATGTTGGTAAACATGCGGGAGCTACTGAACGAGGCGGAGCAGAAAATGGACGACCTGAAGAAGACGGTGACAAATAAAGTTCCGATGGAGAATACGGTGGCAAAACCCATCACCAGAAAGGAAATTAAAAACACATACGCCAGTGCACTGCGGAAAAATGAGGTGATAGTCAATTGTGGCGAAGAAAAACTTACGAGTGCGCAGATAAAGTGCCGTATAATGACGTGTGTGGATCCAGTGGCGAATGAAATAGGCATCGCAAAAATGACCATGCTGAAAAACGGAGGAGTGAAAGTAAATTGCCCGGACGCCAATGACCTGGAAAAATTTAAGACGCAGGTGAAGAAATCCGACCTGAAAACGAAGATCGTGGAAAAGCGCAAGCCGTGGATGCGTCTTTTCCGCATTGATGTTAACGCTACTGCCGAGAACGTAATGCAAACGACCTGGCAACAGAATTAGTTTATCCGTGATATGTTTAAAACCATGGACGAATTTACTCAAAACGTAAGTGTACGACGACGCATTAAAAATATCCGGAATAAATACACAAAATCCGTCATCCTGGAAGTACCAGCGCTGCTGAGGAAAATTCTATTGGATCGACCACTAAAGATCGAGTACGAGTGCATATTTGCAGAAGATTATCGAGACATCTTACAATGTTACCAGTGCCACGCGTTCGGTCATAAATCAGCGGACTGTAAGGTTAAAGACCAAGTATGTGGAAAGTGCGACGAAAATGGCCATGCCTTTAAAGACTGTACGAGCCGGAAAACGTGTTGTGTGGTGTGCCGACGGCAAAACGACGCGGCCAAGGACGGGCGTAAACTTGAAACCGACCACGACGCAAAAGACGCTGCCCGTCGATGAAGCGGTTCGAGGAGAGGTTCATGGACAGCATCGACTACGATGGCCAATTCAGCAAATAATAACCACGGGGTATGTGGATCTGTTTCCTTGGTGAAGTGCGCGCAGATTAATTTAAACAAAAGCATGTCAGTGGTAAATTTATCTTCCGTGTGCAAACAATAAGAGGGATGAGGATTTTGAAGAAGCTATTAGTGAGCTCAGGCAGGTAATAGGGTCATTAGAAAACAAAGGGGAGATTATAAGGTATCGACGCAAATGCGAAATGCGGATTATGGGGCAGCCCTACGGAGGACAAACGCGGCAGAATTTTTTCGGAACTGAAAGACGAGCGCGAATTAATTATACTAAATACGGGAAATATACCAACATATGCCGGCCCGGGGGACCGAACAAGCTTCATTGACGTGACAGCTTGTTCTGTTGACATCGCGGCTACGGTGTATGGCTGGTCGGTAGACACGGAAAACGAAATTTCCGATCATAGGATAATTAGATGGGAATTAGGCGGCGCGGCGAATAACAATGATACATTTAAAAAACGTGGATTTTGCACAAAACGGGCGAACTGGGACATTTTTGACGAGGTATTAGAAAGTAACAGGCATCGGATTATTAGGGCACTAGATGATAGATCGCGGGAGGGTATTAATAACGCGGCGGAATTAATTAATAATATAATTATCGAGGCATGTGAAGCAGGGATTCCTAGGGTTAAAAAATTTGCAAAATCGGTACCATGGTGGACGAGGAAGATAAATAACGCGAGGGCGGAAGTTAGACGTTTTAAAAGGGCGAGGAATAGGTCGCGAGGGGACGTAGAAAGGGCCGACAAAAAACGCGAATACTATGAAAAATTTACGGCTTACAAGAAATTGATTATCCCCATGGGGATGCGCGTATAAAGTCATTAGGGGTAGTAAACGGCGGAATGTGATTTCAAATGTTAGATTGGCGGACGGGACTTATACTAAAACGATGCGGGAAACGGTGACGGTTTTACTTGATAAAATCTTTCCGGAACTAGAAAACGCGATTAGAGGAAAAGGCGCGAAAAAAGCACCAGGGCGCGATAAAATCACGATTGAAATAGTTAAACGGGCAATGTTCACAATAGGCGACGAAATTCATAAATGCATGCGGATGTGCGTGGGCGAAGGTGTCTTTCCAGCTTGTTGGAAAGATACAGATGTTAGATTAATTCCGAAAGCGGGGAAGGAGGACGTCGCGGACATGGGAAGTTATAGACCGATTTGTTTGCTACCTTGTCTCGGGAAGATTTTGGACGATATTCTAATCAAACGGATTGAATACCATTTGGAAAGCATAGGCGCAACGGCGGACAATCAATACGGGTTTTCAAAAGGCAAATCTACAGTGCACGCGGTACATAGGGTGATAGACTTTGTTAATGACGCGAAACGGGACGGCGAATACAGCGCGGTTGTTTCATTAGACATTGCGGGGACTTTTGATCACACGTGGTGGCCGACGATAATTAACGAGTTGGGCAGAGCGGGCGTACCGGGTAACTTAATTAAATTAGCGAGGGATTTCTTAGAAAAACGCACAGTGCGAATTGATTACGCGGGGCAATCGGTCACAAGAGAAACAAAAAAAGGCTGTCCGCAGGGGTCAAAATCAGCCGGGATTTTGGAAAATGGTTCACGCGACACTTTTGAGAAAAAATATTCCGGATAATTGCGAAATAATTGCGTTTGCAGATGATACGGTTTTACTGGCACGGTCGAAACAATATAAGGGGCTTAAAGACGCGATAAATTCGGCTTTAGAAATTATTAATAACTGGGGCAAAGACGTCAAATTAAAATATAACGCGGAAAAAAGGACAGGGCGTTTTTTCGGGAAATTAAAACAGACGAGGCCAAATTTTAAAATGGGAGACACATTTGTTCACTGCGCGGAACTCTGCACCACGCAGAGGAAACGCATGTTTTCGAACCGCTAGTACACGGCGACGGGAGGGGGTATTGACCTTGGACGAATGTTGGCAGACGGCCCATGCAATGCCGTTTCAGTCGCTATGGAGCGTTGGAGCGTACAACATCGTGTGTTCGTTGTCGAGCAGTTTTTTAGAAACAATGATTCTGTAGTCACAGTGCAACGTCTTTTCCGTCAATATTTTAGAGTTGGACGTCGAGGTGCAGTGCCTGATCGAAATACCGTACTCCGATGGGTTGCAGCGTTTAGAAGTTCTGGTTCTGTGATGAAAAAGAAACCACCTGGTCTTCCCCGTTCAGTTCGTACTCCGGAAAATGTAGACCGAGTGAGAACGGCAGTTGTTACTAGTCCTAGACGATCGACTAGACGACATGCTGTAGCGCTGGGTATGTCACGTCGTTCGCTTCACCGCATCTTACATGATGACCTCAAGTTCCATCCGTACAAAATAATGATTGTCCAGCAGCTTAATGAAGGGGATTTTGTACAGCGCAGAGTTTTGTCGCATAATGGATGAAATGTTTACGGAAGATCCCGATGCTACAGTCTTCATGAGTGATGAAGCACATTTTCATCTTGACGGTTACGTCAATGTTCAAAACTGTCGGTATTGGGCATCGGAGAACCCACAAGAATTACACCAAAGACCTCTGCACAGTTTAAAGGTAACAGTGTGGTGCTGCATTTCAAACTTGGGGATTGTTGGACCCTATTTTTTTGAAGAAGAAGGAGTTGCAGTTACTGTTACATCAGCTCGCTACGATGAAATGTTAAACAATTTCCTTCGCCCAGAACTTGAAAGGCGTCAAGTGAACATGAGAGACATTTGGTTTCAGCAGGATGGTGCCACAGCTCACACGGCGAGAGTATCCATGGAAGTGGTTCGACAAATGTTCCCAGGACATGTGATTTCGAGATTTGGTGATGTTCACTGGCCCCCTCGCTCACCCGACCTGTCGATATGTGACTTCTTTTTGTGGGGATATTTGAAATCAAAAGTGTACATAAACAAGCCTCGCACACTCGATGACCTTAACGGTAGGGTATCCATCAAAAGTACGGTAAACGCCCGCGAGAGGGGGATTAAATCAAATTGGTATGACTGTGGGCAACCCAGCTTACAGCGAGGGTAAATTAACTCAGTGCTATTTCCGTATATCTAATACATTCAAGGTTGCGCCTGCGATTCTAAAAGAGAGAGGCTATTATACGTCTGCACCCCGCTACAGCGCGAGCGTGAGAACCGTATTAGAATATGTATTGTGGTTATTTTTTTTTCGCATTGGTGGCGGGTGAGAAGTTATAAAAAAACACTTCTGCTGTACCGTTTACACTAAACCCCGCCCAACCCAACCATTTCACGGTCTAGCGAGCGTCGTCCAAACACAATTGAAGGGCGACATAATCGTAAGCAAGTAATTCCCAAGAAATAATCTCTTGGGGATTATAACTTGAAATTTTCATTATTGTCATACAACAAATCTCCAAAAGCTACCAATAGATTTTATAATGTAGTTTGAAACCATATCTGTTGTATGGGCCCATTATATAAGTAATGCGCATTTTCTGGCAAAAATATATTTATTGATCGTACCGGTACAAATGCTTCCAATTCTTCAAAATACTCTCTCTCAGCATCAAAACACTTGAGGAGACGTGTCTAGCATACCTGGAAGGCACCCTGAAACTACTCGACGGGAATGTCTCTTTGTAACATGCTTTTGGATGTTTTCCACGGCCAATTAATAATCAAATAAAAAATACAAAATGTGTGCAAAGTAAAACCTCGCCGACATAACATAACCTCATCTGCATTGAAATTCAATATGAACTACAGTGCGGCTGGGATATTATACCCCGAAATCAGGCCAGGGTCCCTCTAGACCCGGGGTTCGGAGGCAGTTCCCTCCTCTGCCTCATTACAGTTACGCCACTGCACAGTGGTCCAGCTGCACTCAAAATCTGGCCAAAATCCTAAATTGCACAGTCGAAAAGAAGCTTCAAAACTAAGGTAGTTTGAAAGATAAACGTGGATAGCATTATAAAATATTAATAATTAAAATAAAGTCGTACCCCATAGTCCATGACGAGCTGTTAAAGTCGTAAGATGTAGTGAGTGTTTTGAATGCATAATAATACTGCTTGCGAATATAAATGTTTCATATTTGTGTACAAAGCATACAGGAGGCCTATGTGGAAAATTATATTGCATTATGTTTCTTACAATATTAAGCTCTTCCAAAAAATAATTTTATTTCTAAAATACGAAGTTTCGTTATTAAGATACCCACAATAATCATCATTTTTTTATTTCATTTTTGAGTAGCTTTTCACCTCCCAATATTAATGAAATATCATACTTAACACTAAATTGTTTGCTATAGCAGTTATTTGAAGTTTAAAAAAATTGAAAAACGCGCTGAATGAAAAATGGATCATCAATTTTGTTTAAATTCATTTTGACTTTAGATTCGTAATCTGCGACCTCGAAAACCCCCATATACTAATTTTCATCACTTTACATCATTTCCACATATGTTGCCGCCATATTGGATCCGCTATTTTGTTTAGAATAATTTTAACTTTAGATTTGTAATTTGCGACTTCGAAAACCCCCACATACTAATTTTCATCAATTTTTTATGTCATTTCCACATATTTTGCCGCCATATTGGATCCGCCGTTGTGTTTATAGTAATTTTGAATTACGACTTGTAATCAGCAACGTCAAAAATCCCTATATACCAATTTCTGCACGAATGTAAGTTCATTTGGGATTTTAGCCAGCTTTTTAGGGTAGCTGGACCACTGTGCTGGGGGTATCGGTATTTAATTGGCAATATAGTGGGATACCAGTAGGGAAATACTTTTTAAAAAGAAGACCTAAAAATGTTTTCTATAAAAAAAATTGTGGAATAGATAATAAACAGCCGAACGTTAAACAAAAACAAACAAAACAAAAAAACAATTTCCAATTAATACTCTATAAATTATCGGACCAGTGACGGCTCGCGGGGTGACTCTGGTACGGCCGAGGTAGCAGAGATGGTAATACTGATAGATCACGCCGCCAGCCGTCTTTGCAACCGACCCTACCTATCTGTATTGCTACCTCGACCGTACCATGAGTCACCCCGCGAGCCGTCACTGTATCGGTCTTAAATTATTTACTAGTAAATATCTGGAATTCCCGATTATGTATTATGTGTATATTCTTATTAGCTTATATACTTTTCAAGTTAGTTTTGTACTCTGCAATGATGAGGGGATCAACAACTTCTATTTATCAAAAATATACATGACGTAATTAATTTATAAATTCTATTGAACGCATTACTAGTATGTACATGTTATAAATCGGAATCGTCGCAGGTACCCTGCCCTCCGGTCCCTTGTTTATTTTTTTAGTGCAGTTGTAACTCGATACACTAATATGAGTAAGTGCCGCCGTCGCGAGTGACGCAGAAATATGAATAACATGCGATGTTATTGGGCATGCAGGTGAATATCATATGGCATACGAAATCTAGCACGGAAGAACGATTTGAACGTCGCGCTAAATAAACTCCCCTATCATAACGTATCCCCTAATCCCCGCGCACACTACCATCACGCTCAAGTGGCCGAATGCCCGTACTAGGATGAAGAGCAATAGACTCGCTGCAAGAAATATCTACATAACTTTTTTATTTCTTTCTGATTGACTATCTCAAAAAGTTGCCACAGGATTATTTTGAAATTTTGCACATATGTCAATTATGTTCCTGTCTAGACAGTAACAAAATTTTATCAAGTTTTGACCAATACTAATGGAAATAGACACAAAAAACATCATTTTATTATTCATTTGTCTCCTAATTCCTTCATAATTTTTTTATTAACTATGATTTTGCCTTCAAATTACTTCATTGCCTAGATGTATGTATTGATTGGCTACAAGTCTAATTTCACTGTTGTTGCTTACTTGGTTCTGCAGTTTGTCTGTTTAAAGTAAAATGTTGCTAACTTTGTTAATAATAAAGATGAAACCAAAACGTAAACACAGAAATAATAATCGATCTTTATAGAATATGTTATCGAAATAAACTTTTCGAAAAAGTTTATATTTACAACTATATATTCGATTTCTTGAGCGGCTAATTTAATGGGTACCCTACCCTTAAGAATTCCATTCGTCAGGAAATTGAAGCCGTGCCGAATGAAATGTTGGAGAGAGCCGTCCGTAATTTTCAGAAGAGGATCCAAATTTGTATCCAGCAAGAAGGACGTCATCTCAAAGGCATTATTTTCCGAACCTAAATATGGTATGTAATTTCAAAAACTGCATTAAAATACCTATCATTTAATACTTGTTTTTATTATTTTCAACCCATTGTGTCCCAGTAATTCAATATTGAAAAACATGCGTTTCCTCTGCACCACCCTGTATTAAATATCTCGGTATCATAATAGATGAAAAATTAAGCTGGCGGCAGTACGTGGATTATATTTGTATAAAGGCGCGGAAAATTTCACAGCAGCTGTAACGAGATCATTTTGTTACTTTCATAATCAAACTTACCCTAGGCAACCGAATGAACTATCCGACCTTGACTTTTAAAGTTGGAGTAGGGGCGCGTGAAGATGAAGAAGGAATAATTAGGACGACGGGCGTGACCCGGCTCTTTTTGGGGTGCTGGTGCTGGGGGGCAGATCACGCGGCACGATGGTGTTTGCCCGGTGTCGTTTTTGTCCTGTTGGTCTTGGGTATGGTATGTAGAGTAATTGTAAATATCTAATTAAGTGATCGGTCGCGTATTAGCCGTTTTTGAGTGTACATAGTTACAATTTCGCAGAGAAAGTAATTTGAGGCGTAGATTGCAGTCGGCCATTTGGGTATTGTATCCCGCGTGGTTATTTTTTTTATTGAGTGTTGATAACGGGCGGTCATTATAAGGAGTGGATGCAAGATCATCCACTCATTATTTAGGCGATGTCTGGTTGCGAATTC
Organism: Ocypus olens; assembly: GCA_910593695.2. NCBI lineage: Eukaryota > Metazoa > Arthropoda > Insecta > Coleoptera > Staphylinidae > Ocypus > Ocypus olens. The sequence goes on from OU343056.1 coordinate 34,519,076, forward strand.
GGCCTGCGCTGAGGCAATATGGCGTAGTCCAACCAGACGGTGTGCACAGGTTTTTTTGTGAGGCAGGCGGCTGCAATCCGCGTAGTCCGGTGAGGCATACGCGTACCGGGGCATAGATCGTGTTGGATAATTATAATTACGCCGTTCGTGTAATTAACTTCATTGTTTTGCTAACGAGTCATTTTTTTTCGGTCTGTCTTTTTCTTCTTTTTTTACTTTTCTATTGCGTGAGCTCCCTTCCGGATAAATTTATTGTATTTGAATTGTATAACCACTCAATTAATTACGTGAAACTTTGTTAAATTTTACTTGAATCTTGAAATCATTACCACTCTGGGTCACACAATTATCACAGAGGGCTAAAATTATTACTGTTTGCATGTAACTCTTGCTGGACCCGGGAAGAGGCTAAGAAGAACTGGCCCCCGAGGGAATAGGACCGAGTGGAAGCCAAGCTACAGAGAGCACGTCCCACCGCAGCAGCCCCGTCAATACCAACACACGACTGGAGGCGTAGGAAGCGGAGCAAGCCGTGCAGCTGGACAGCCCTACCACAAAAACCCGTACCCGGCCCGCCAGTAGCCAGCCAGGGCAGACAAGGGCGCAAAAACAACATCTTGCCCATTAATAAGTGTGCTAAGTATTCGTTTTTTTCTTTCATTAAATCGATTGTGTTAATTACCAATTTACTGTTATTCTTTTCCCTCGCCTCAAAAGTAAATACCATTAAGCAGCCACTGTTCTTTGTCTCTTTGTGTACGTTTTTCTGCAGTTCTCTTACTGCTGGCGCCCATAACCTACTATCAACGAACCACGCCCGCCGAAACAATCTGAGCAGCTGATCCCACCAAATTGTGAACAAAAAGTGCTACACAGCTACGGGTGGCTTGTAAACTAACGTGGGGTTTAACGAGGGACGCGATGCGAACAATTTACTTAGGCGCGATTGAACCGGCAATTATAATCCGTCAATCTCAACTAGAGTGGTTGCGCACTGGCAAATGGATGGGCGTAGGGCGGGAGAAGGCCATCGGTATAATACGGAGTGCGTTCGTTTAGGACATTCAATGACAAAAATGATTATAATCTGTTGAAAACGGTGTGCGTTCCCTGCGGGAGGCCCGCACGTGTCTAGCGGCAAGCGTATCAACCCAACGACCTTCTCTAGACTGGTAATAAACCGCCCAATTTTTGTCTCTGATTGTACTCGGGGAATTGTGTGTTCCTCTCACTTGGATGCTCGGTGCGCGGCCCGCCTCCTCACCACTCAGATTGAAATTGACGGATAATACGTATGGCTCGGCGATTTGGGGAAATAATTTAAAATCACGCGAAATAAAAAACCTGCGATCGGTGCAGCGAATTATGGCGATAGGCGCGGCAGCGGCGTATAAATCAATATCCGGGGATGCGGCATTAATTATTGCGGATTTAATACCGGTGGAGGAGAAAATCTGGGAAACAAGCTCGCGATGGCGGACGCGAAACTCGGGGGTTTTAAACCGCGGCGGCGAAAATATAGCAATTGAACAGAGAGAACTAGTTTGTAGGCATCCAGCCGAGAATCGCGGAATAAATTTTAATGTAGTAGACACGGATTTTAAAGAATGTATGTATGTATGTATGTATGTATGTATGTATGTATGTATGTATGTATGTATGTATGTATGTATGTATGTATGTATGTATGTATGTATGTATGTATGTATGTATGTATGTATGTATGTATGTATGTATGTATGTATGTATGTATGTATGTATGTATGTATGTATGTATGTATGTATGTATGTATGTATGTATGTATGTATGTATGTATGTATGTATGTATGTATGTATGTATGTATGTATGTATGTATGTATGTATGTATGTATGTATGTATGTATGTATGTATGTATGTATGTATGTATGTATGTATGTATGTATGTATGTATGTATGTATGTATGTATGTATGTATGTATGTATGTATGTATGTATGTATGTATGTATGTATGTATGTATGTATGTATGTATGTATGTATGTATGTATGTATGTATGTATGTATGTATGTATGTATGTATGTATGTATGTATGTATGTATGTATGTATGTATGTATGTATGTATGTATGTATGTATGTATGTATGTATGTATGTATGTATGTATGTATGTATGTATGTATGTATGTATGTATGTATGTATGTATGTATGTATGTATGTATGTATGTATGTATGTATGTATGTATGTATGTATGTATGTATGTATGTATGTATGTATGTATGTATGTATGTATGTATGTATGTATGTATGTATGTATGTATGTATGTATGTATGTATGTATGTATGTATGTATGTATGTATGTATGTATGTATGTATGTATGTATGTATGTATGTATGTATGTATGTATGTATGTATGTATGTATGTATGTATGTATGTATGTATGTATGTATGTATGTATGTATGTATGTATGTAAAAACCGTTCTTCAGAATGTGTTCAAATAATATGAGGAACGATTTTAGTTCAGCATCATGCAAAAAATATATCGGCTGTGAGCGTACGTAGTGAACTTCATATATTTTGTTTATTGACATAAAACAAATGTCGGAAGACAATAAAAGGTGTTTTTCGCGGATTGATATGAAATGTGAGATTTTTCGGACTGCTTTTAGGCCGTTAAATATCACTTTTGCGGACTAGGCTTTAAAAATGCTTATTTATGCCTAGGCTGTAAAAGTAATGAGCCAATCAGGTGAGACTACGTCATGTTATTTCGCCAATCAGATGAGATACCGCGTCGACCAATAGAAGCCGCCCGGAAATTTGTTTGACATTGCAATGTATTTTTCGCTTAATTGAGAGTTGCCTTCGAATTTCCCGTACCAAAAAGGCCAAAAAAAGGTTCCCCGAAGTTTTAATACCACCGCGTGTGATTTCCCCGACCCCCATGCGAGTCCCTAGCTTATCCACGCACAAAAATCGAGTCGCCGAACGATGGCGAAATTTGTTTGCCCTGGCCGGCTCCTAGTGGCCCGGCGTTTGACGTTTAAACGTCGTCTACCGGCGCACTTATTTCCCGGCACAGTAGAACGAGAGACTTTCCTTCAGATATTGCCTGTGAAAGAAGCCCAATAACGGCTTCTCCGAAGTATTAACAACCCGGCGTAAGTTTTCTCCGAGCACCGTGTGTTTACCTAACTTTCCCACATAATTGAACCCGAGTAGCAATCGGAAAAATGATCGAAAAGGATTTGGAGGTTACGTATTATGTAAGTTTTATTTTAATTTAATCATTGAATAATAATAATATGAACATAATGACTTTAATATTTTTAATCGTAAAAAAATGTGTGTGATACCAAGAAAGTGCATTTTATTGAAAAGCTCCTGGATTCCTGAATCAAAATGTATCACAAAGTAATGGCTTCCACCATCAACCATATCAGTAAAGAAATGTATTGTAGAGTTTTACTCGAAATAATTAGACGGTCCGTCCGATTCAAATATTCATTGCATGTCACTTACGAAATCATGATCATTATGATTATAAATGATTAACCCACACACACCGTCAAAATGCGGACACCACAATATCTTTTATAAATGTCAATTTTTGTTTTACTTGGGTACCAACGAAATTTTTACAAAGCTACCTGCGATATGTTGATAAAATAAAATATATTGAAAATTATCGCATTGCAAGTTGCTAATTTCTCCTGAACAATCCGCGAAAAAATTATGTGTTTAACTCGGCAATAAAGCAGATTTTCTTACTTGGCTGGATTCACAGCCTCGCTCGCAAGCTCGCTCGGCGGTGAAATTCCAGCCGCGTCCGTAAATCTGTCACTTTATTGCCTTGTTAAACAAATAACTATTAGCAGTTACAGTGCAAATTTATACTTAAACATACCTTTATCTATCGGCCACGGTGTTTAGCAGTTACAGTGAAAATTTATACAAGTAAGTACTAAATATAGTCGCCGAACATAAAATAAGGGTGCTATTGCGCAAAGGTGGATCCACTTTTTGAATGTTCCGCCTTTAGGTTAGGTTCGGTTAGGTGGCGGCGAAGCCGTCATCAATGTATTAAAAGTAGGGGCTGAAAACGGAAAGAAAACGAAATAACGAAATTAAACGAAATAGTTACAAGAACGAAAACGGAACTGACATTTTTTTAAAACGAAAATAAATTAATTAATTATGCTCATTTTCGTATCAATTAATAGCATTGAAAAAACATTTACTGCACATTTCTTGAACAAAAATTTCAAAAAATAGTGGGTGCGCTTTTGTGCAATTGCTTCAAAGTAAGAAACACTTATAAATACAGTATAAATACACTTTATTCTAGCAGTTTAAAATAACAGTACTAAAGAATGGATGAAGATCCAATCGAGCGTCAACGTAGATTAGCAAGAGAAAGACAGAGACGTTGGAAAACTCAACAAAGTCAAGAGACGCTTGACAGGCTACAAAAAACAAAAGCTGCATCTCAAAGACAGCGAATTGCAAACCAAACCGAGGAAAAGTCTCAACTCATGCGAGCAGCAAATGCTGCATCTCAACGACAGAGAATTGGGAATGAAACTCCACAGCAATCGCAGACCAGACGAGCAGCAAATGCTGCATCTCAACGGCAGCGAATTGAAAAAGAAACTCCGCAGCAATCTGAAGCCAGGCGAGCAGCAAATGTGGCATCTCAACGGCAGCAAATTGTAAATCATAGAGCTGAGCAAAGTCAAATATCTCGAAATGAAGCAATTAATTTCATTGAAGATAGTATTGATACCCATGACTGTAGAGCCTTAAACATAATTTGCCAGTTCTGTAAATCGAAGAATTTTTCCAAGGAGCATCCAACAGATGGAAAGTTTACAAATTGTTGTCACAAAGGCAAAATTAAGTTGCCACACCCTACCGATGAAACTGGTGCTGTACTTAAATATCCTGAGTTCTTGCGCAAACTGTTGTCAGATCCAACTGATTCAGATTACACCAATTTTCGGGAGAATATTCGATCCTACAATAATGGGGTATGGTTTGCTTCGTTGGGTGCCAAAATTGTCGAGATTCCAGGTCGTGGCCCTTATGTTTTCAAAATACAGGGCCAAACATATCATCGTACTTCACATATTCAACCACTTGCACAGGTAGCACCACAGTACGCACAACTGTACGTGATTGACAGCACACTGGCTTTGGATTTTCGAACAGAACACCCTGCTAATGAACAGTGTGAACGACGCATCTATGAAATAGTTGACCGTTTCTTTCGGCAACACAACAGAATTGCACGGTCATATCAAATGATGCGTGAAGTAGAAGATGAAGCAAAACGAGCAGCAGCAGCAAAGGGAGAAGCCTTTCCTGTCGTTAGCATGGCGTTTCGTCGAGACCGTCAGTCGGTCCAGCGTCGCTACAATGCTCCAACATCAAATGAAGTTGCCATGGTGTTTGTAAACGAAGATGGTGAACCTCCATTTAAACGTGACATTCGCGTTTACCCTCAGAATCCTATAGATTCAACGAGCCAGTTTATTAACATCAATATCTTGAGTCCAAACTTGGATCCGTTCACATATGCCATCTTTTTTCCGTATGGTGAGCCCGGATGGCAGCCGCACTGGACATGCGAATCATATCAGGGAGCACAGCAAAATAGAGTACGCATCAAAGTCAGCATGCTTCAGTATAAAGCGGCACAGACCGCAATTCGGGACGAGTTCAGTCCCATTATGAGAGCAGGAAAACTTTCGCAGCAGTGGGTGGTCGATTCTGACCTGCAAGTAGAAGCCAACAATCTGAATTACATACGCAATTACCAACAATCACTTCGAGCTGAAAATTACCAAGGGCTTGCTGATCATATAACCAACTTAGCAGAAAATGCAAACATATCTGCAGGAATTCCAGTGATTTTACCATCAAGTTTTGAAGGATCTCCGCGGAACATGCGAGAACGCTGCATTGATGCTATGTCTATTTTTAACAAGTGGGGTGCTCCAGATATTTTCATAACGTTTACTGCAAATTCTAATTGGCCCGAAATAAAAGACAATTTGAGAGCAGGCGATCAGGTAAGCGACCGTTTTGATTTGGTGGTTCGAGTGTTCAAACTCAAGCTAATATCGCTGATCGACGACTTAACAGTTAATGGGATCTTTGGTCAATCCAAGGCATTTGTTTACTCCATCGAATTTCAAAAGAGAGGTTTGCCACATGCCCACATTTTAGTGACATTACGAGCAGAAGATAAATTCAATACATCTGAGCGAATTGATCAATTTATTTCTGCAGAAATTCCCGATGCAGCAAGAAACCCCCGACTTCATGAGATTGTCACTCGCTGCATGTTGCATGGTCCATGCGGAAACAGCAATCCTTACGCTCCATGTATGGTAGATAACTTCCGCTCGAAAAAGTTTCCGAAGCAGTTTATTGAACAAACTGTCCCAAATGTTGATGGGTATCCATTATACCGACTTCGAGGCAATAATCAAGTAGAAGTTAGAGGATCACCAATGGACAATCGTCATGTTGTTCCATATAGTCCATATCTGCTTTTAAAGTATAATGCACATATCAACGTTGAAGTATGCACATCGCTTAAAGCAATTAAGTACATATATAAATACATATACCGAGTGTCTGGGATAAGGGGCGAACATAGGGATTTAACATGTAAAATTAAATATGTGTAATGATTAGCTCTCCTATTCATTTTAGAGAAAAATCGTAAAGGAATATTTTTTAGATAATTCAAAATTGTAAATGAATCATCCATTTAATTTACGTTTGTACTAGAATTTACCTCAGAAATAATAAAAATAAGTTGAACAATCTACCATTAAAAAAAAAACCCCTTGCCATGAGTTTGACAAATGTCATGTTGTGGTGAGAATAATTTTTCTAGTCAGATATCAATTCACGCATTGTAATTATTATGAACAATAACGTTGGGCTCGTTGTAAAGTGTGAACTAGCATTCTTCGGTAAAACAGACTGCAAAAAATTAAGCTTAGTTTAGTTTTTAGTTAGTTTTTTAATTCGCAGCAAATGTTGCTATTTTAAATATGTAAATGCAAATTAATGTAAGTATGTTGTTCTCCTTAAATGAACTACGGCAAGTCTCCAATCTAATTTTGTTAAAAATAAATTTTAACATTGTTTTCTGGGCTATGAATATCCTTTGAATATGACTTCTTTCTCACGCTGGTATATTATAGGAGAGATGAGGATATACCTATGAGTAGTAGAGAGTTATGATTGACTCTGGTGGTAAAATTGGTTTTTGTTTAAGAACTGCATAGTATGCAGTATTTAATTTACTACACACATAATCAAAATGACAACACCAGGTGAGTTGATCGTCCTCGGCAATCCCAAGAAATTTAGTACTCTGATTTAAATTAACAATTGGTGTCTTTTTATTAAACAACTGAATGTTTACTGTTTTATTGTTATATGGAAGTACATTATTAGCATTCATTATGGTCTGTATTTAATCGATCCTGCATTATTTCGCAGAATACACGGCTCCTTTCTTCATCAACTAACAGAATCTCCTGATGGCATTGATGTTTTTAAGAATGATAACCATGCTTCTTCGGAATTTTCTGCACAGAGAATTTAGACACGTTGCACTCACGAGCAATGCATCGTATGCTAGTTGTTGGTTCAGCATTTATCGAACCCAAAACTGTTTCTTCCAGTTCATCGTTGTTCCTTCTGTTCCGTTTGCATGTAATGTCACGAACTCTGAGTAAACTCACGCCACTGCAAAATGTTTTGATAATGAATATGCTCTCTTCATTGGAATAATTCAGATTATTGTTCATTGTAATTACAATGCGTGAATTGATATTTGACTAGTAAAATTATTCTCCATAACATGACATTTGTCAAAGTCATGGCAAGGGTTTTTATTAAATGGTAAATGGTTAAACTTATTTTTATTATTTCTGAGGTGGATTCTGATATAAACGTAAAATAAATGGATGATACATTTACAATTTTTAATTCTCTAAAAAATATTCCTTTACGATTTTTCTCTAAAATGAATAGGAGAGCTAATAATTACACATATTTAATTTTACATGTTAAATCCCTATGTTCGCCCCTTATCCCAGACACTCGGTATAAAGGATATGATTGAGCCAACATTGCAATTACATCTGCACCTGCACAACAGGAGACGCGCAACGATGAAATTAGCAACTTTATTAATGCTCGCTATGTTAGTGCTCCAGAAGCGATGTGGAGACTGCTTGAGAACAAAATGAAGAAGAAGCATTGCTGGCAGCAAGGACAGGTAAAACAAAGCTTGAGTCTTGGTTTCAACTAAACATTGAGGATTTCAACGCACACCAATTTCTCTACACTGAAATTCCAAACCATTATGTGTACGTTCGTGGAAAATGGCAGCCGCGCCAACGAGGTGGAGAAAAGATTGTTCCAAGAATGTACACAGTTAGTCTAAAAGACGAGGAGAGGTTCTTTTTACGTATGCTTTTGCTGCATGTTCCTGGTGCAACCAGTTTTGATTTTATTCGAACATTTAATGGAGAAGTTCACTCATCGTTTAAAGAAGCAGCAGCAGCACGTGGTCTTTTGGAAAGCAACGAAGAATGGGGTCGATGCATTGCTGAGGTAATCGCTTTTAATATGCCGCCACAACTTCGAGATACTTTTGCCTATATTTGTTGCTTCGGTCATCCATTAAAACCACTTGATCTATGGGTCAAATATGCAGACCATATGGCTCTGGACTACAGTCGAAACAATACGGAAGATGCAGCAAAAAAATTGGCTCTTCACGACATCAATGCAATTCTAATTCAACATGGACTTGATTGCTTACGCTGTGGTTTGCCAAATCCGACTGGAAATCCTACAGAAGTTCAAGCATTTGACCCCGATCAAGAAAGGCTGAATGCAGAACGACAAATTGAGATGCTAAATGATCAACAGCATGAAGCTTTTGACAAAATAGTTGCTGCTGTTTATAATAATGACTTAGAGCCTAGATGCTTCTATATCGATGGCCCCGGTGGTTCTGGTAAAACTTTTTTGTATAACACTTTGATGGCATTTATTTGTGGAAATGGAAATATTGTGCTTCCGTATGCAACAACAGGTATTGCAAGCACGTTGCTTAAAGGAGGACGAACAGTACATAGTGGGTTTAAACTGCCAATTCCACTTTTAGAATCTTCAGTTTCACAAATGCGTTTGACATCACCCCAAGCAAGAATTTTACACTAAGCTTCTCTAATTATCATCGATGAAATAACAATGCTTACAAAGCATGGAATAAGATGTATCGACAAACTACTGCGAGATATAATGAGCAACGAGAGGCCCTTTGGAGGTAAAGTGTTCGTAGTAGGTGGAGATTTTAGACAAACACTGCCAATTGTTCCAAGAGGAAATCGAACCGAAATTGTCGAATGCTGCATCAAATCGTGTGATTTGTGGAGAATTTTTTGTCAACTCCCTCTTACCACAAATATGCGTAGTGCAGGTCAAGAAGAGTACAACAATTGGCTGCTTCAAGTGGGTATGGGTCGTACTCCTGCAATTGAGGGCATTAACAATGAGTATACAATTCAAATTCCTGAGCCAATGATCGAAACCGGAGATCTTATTTTATCAATTTTTGGAAACGAAATTTATGCAATAAATATTGACGAAATGGCAAGGCGTGTGATTATTGCTCCCACAAATCAACAAACTCTAGAGATGAATCGTAGGATTATTGACATGATACCAGGAGAGGCTGAAGTATATCACAGTGCCGATTCTGTAATATCAGAAGACCCGAGCGATATTCAGAACTATCCTATGGAGTTTCTGAACGAACAGACTCCATCTGGCATGCCACCACACGTTTTGCTTCTCAAACCTGGAGTAATAATTATGCTGTTGCGGAATCTAAATCCGAATAAAGGAATGTGTAATGGAACCCGCATGATTGTCAGGCAGTTGCAACGTAACTTTATTGCTGCGGAAATGATTTCTGAGTGCAGACGAAACGATATTGTCATCATTCCTAGAATAGATTTGCAACCATCTGACACTATGCTACCATTTACTCTTAAACGTAGACAATTCCCCATTATCCCAGCAAACGCCATGACAATCAACAAGTCACAGGGTCAAACTTTTGATCATGTCGGCATTGATCTACAAACTCCAATATTTTCACATGGTCAACTTTACGTTGCATTGTCTCGGTCGAGAAATCCAGCGAATGTAAAAGTTAGCATAAATGGAAATTCTCTACAAGGAAAGCTGCTAGACGATGATCGACAATTTACACAAAATGTTGTCTACCAAGAAGTCTTTGGTCCACAGTGAATATTAATTCTCAAGACAATTTGCCGGGTTTGGCTTCATGATCAGAATGCCAGATTTGGAATGGTTGTAATCAACCATCCTTAACATTTTTACAGGGAATGCTTTCTCTTTTGCCAATTGAATCAAGTTCAAAAAAGTATTCCGTACAATAACACAATTAAAATGGAAGCTGTCCAATAAAATTCTTGGTTTGCTCCGGATAAGGAGAATTGTTATATTTTTGTAATAAATTTTGAAATGAGTTTGTTCTACCCAATTCAAGGATGTTGTACACCCACTGTATATAAATGTATTTAAATCGTGTAAATATCAAACTAGAGACCGACCAAATCAAGTTGGCCGCTGAGGAGTACATTAGCACACGAAGGCAGTCGCAGTCAAAAAATTTACTTGAGTTTAAAAAATTCAAGTACACTAATAGAAAAATAATACAAATATGCGGACATGCCGACCATGGCAGCAATCCACTCCTGAACCTTCGTGATTGGCACCAGAAGTTCGGCAGCATCAAGCTTCCTTTGCGTAAACTTAACTAAATCGTTAATTACTTCCTGCCATTGACTGTTAAGCGGACAATCCAACAACATACTTCTAAAATCCATTTTCACTTCGATTGTACAATGTGAATGGTTCACGAAAACTAACGACTGCAATTATCCCCGCTGCTAGCACGTTTATGCTTCTCTGCAACCGACCAGCCAGGTGAATTGTGCGTTTTATAAATTGTTTAATTTCTGATTATTGCTTTCATGTCGATCAAGGGCGGAATTGGAAAATGCCTACTCTGTACATCTTCCCGAAATTGTAATAGAATTATGATTAAAATAATGCCTAATAAAATATTCTTACAAAATTGTAAAACATTTGCATTATTTCCCAGCTGTAAAAAAAAATTTGTACCAATAAGAGATTTTTTTCACAGACTGGAGAGAAATTTGAGTTCTCAGCTGTCGAAATTGTGAGAGAAATAACAATTCACGCCCAGGAGAGAGAAATGATTACTTCTTTCGCAAGGAAGATATATTATTACTTCTCTCCCAAGGGAGAAAATGGATTACTTCTCTCCCTAAGCTGACGTTTCTTTCTATGTTGGGTTTTAAAAACGAACGTCTTACACTTAAAATATCCCGTTTGTGAAAAAAATAGTATATTTTGGGAGAGAATGCTACTTTTCCCTCAGCACGTTATACAAATTTGTACCTCAGAAAAATTAAGCATTTCTCACCCTTGATATATAATCTACTATTATTTAATCTTGCCATTGAAAGTTTGTTTCTTACGCAGATATATAGATAGATAAAAGAAAGCTTTGCTTTTATTCATTCATTCATAAAAAATAAAATAGAAACAACCTTACTTATTGCAGAAAGTATTAAATAAATTCAAAAAACGAAATATAGCCTGAATATATAAATATTCAACCTGTTCGTAACTCTGCAAGCAAAATTAAGTCTTACTAAGACTATAAACAAATAACTTATTGAAACAACTACTTCCCTGGCTAGTGCCACGCCGGATATTGAATAATACAAAAGAAATTTGCGTTATTACTAGTACTAAGTACTAAGTGAAATAACATTGGTTTAAGATCCCTTATTTCTACCCACAGGACTAACTTGAAAAATAAAACTAAATTGAATTTGAAAACTTTAAATTATAAAACTGAACCTAAAAATATGTAAAAATTAAGTAACTAGCCATCTGCAGACGCGTTTCGAGATTTATCTCTCATCAGTGCAGCTTCGCATTTAAATTGAATGTTAAAGAATAAAATACACTTACGTGAAAGTGACCGTGACCGTGAAGGAGTCGTAAACAAATGAGGAGATTATAGAAGGGTTAGTACTTAGTACTAGTAATAACGCAAATTTCTTTTGTATCATTCAATATCCGGCGTGGCACTAGCCAGGGAAGTAGTTGTTTCAATAAGTTATTTGTTTATAGTCTTAGTAAGACTTAATTTTGCTTGCAGAGTTACGAACAGGTTGAATATTTATATATTCAGGCTATATTTCGTTTTTTGAATTTATTCATTCATTCAGTTGCTTAGGAAATATTACAAAAAGTGTTCTTATCGTGTTATAAATACCATAAATTCGTCATCCGTTTTATATCACCAATCCAAAAACTACTTGAATTTATATGTATAATTTTGGGATTTGTGATGGGGCCCGTACATTCATTCACACTCAAATCCTTTACTTCAACCAGATGGTTTTACTTTTCAGTACAGTTGACAATTTTAAAGAACAGCACCGACTCACAATTGCAGCATCATTTCTAACTGCATCCTCGCTCAAACTTCATGAATAGTCGTCTCACAATATGGTGAAAGTCGTAGCAGTATTCTTTGGCGTGTTAGCAGACACTTTCACTTTAAACACACTAATAGCACATTGAACACAAATAGAAATAATAGTAGCAGTCACTACAACGTAAATAAAAGAGGTCTCAAACAAATTATTAAAGTTATTGTGCCTGTGTGTGATTCAAACGGAAATTATGTACATGATAATTTAAATAATTGTTAATTTTAAATGTAAATCTTGACTCTAATGAAAATAAATCTTTCATATTTATAAACTTCAGCAACTTTTTTTAAGTGAGGTTAAGTTCCCCCATAGAAATGTAATCTAGGTGGAGGCGATAGGACATAAAATATTTTTGTCCAAATTCATTACATATATCCCAGTATTGGTCTTTATTTGGGCAATAAATCAATATTATTATTACTATTTGATGGATATAAACATATATTTAAAAAATAAAATCCAGGAGATGGAAAACTGTACATATAAAAATCGAAAACACGTCTGACACTGAAGCATCAATACTATTAAACAAAATCCAGTTTGTGCCAAAACCATTGAAATATATCTAAAACAACAGATAGTCAACTGAATTTATAAATCGTCCTTTATTGCCATTACCGGGCAATTTTGCCGTGATTTTCACGGGCAATCGCTAGTATTGTATAACAAGCATGGAATGACATACATTTCTCGCGAGTATGAAGTTTGCAGCATGAGCCGAAAGGCGAATGCTGCAATTCATAAGAGCGAGAAATAGTCATTCCATGCGAGTTGTACACTATGCTTTACCTACGACAACTTTGTTGAGTTTCATTGTGATTGTTAAGATAATTAAAAACCGAGAGAGGACAATTCGTACGCGATAACTTTTATCAGAGGCACCTGCTTAACGTTACCGCGGAAACAAATGTCAGTCAAAAACCACGATGCCAGCCGCAACATTATTTATGGTTCATATCATTTCTCGAGTTTATACATTCTTAGTGTTTAAAAGTATATATAAATAGTATGGAGACAAACATCGAAAACAACAAATTTGCCGAGGTACTACAACTAACGCCCCATGTATGTAGAAGAGGCGAAGGAAACATCTTTAAATCTACTGCGTCATTTTGACACATTGATGCGAGAATGAAATGCGTGAGCAATGCACTACATACACTAATCATTAACAAGCATGTAATGAGCATATATCCAAGTTGTCGTAGGTAATAGTATATTGTATAACGAGCATGGAATGGCATACATTTCTCGCGAGTATGAAGTTTGCAGCATGAGCCGAAAGGCGAATGCTGCAATTCATAAGAGCGAGAAATAGTCATTCCATGCGAGTTGTACACTATGCTTTACCTACGACAACTTTGTTGAGCTTCATTGTGATAGTTAAAAATTAAAATAATAAAAACCGAGAGCGGACAATTCGTACGCGATAACTTTATCAGAGGCACCTGCTTAACATTACCGCGGAAACAAATGTCAGTCAAAAACTAAGCCGCCATCGCCAGCCGCAACATTATTTATGGTTCATATCATTTCTCGAGTTTATACATTTTTAGTGTTAAAAAGTATATATAAATAGTATGAAGACAAACATCGAAAATAACAAATTTGCCGAGGTACTACAACTAACGCCCCATGTATGTAGAAGCGGCGAAGCAAACGTCTTTAAATCTACTCCGTCATTTTGACACATTGAAGGTTATGCTTCACGCGTGACAGTACAGTGTTGGAATATATTCTAGCACAGATAATCGATGCGAGAATGAAATGCGTGAGCAATGCACTACATACACTAATCATTAACAAGCATGTAATGAGCATATATCCAAGTTGTCGTAGGTAAACGTAATTTACACAGACGGATCAAAAACGGAACATGGCATTGGCGCGGCCATCGCGGATTATAAGCAGGGCGCGGAAACGGACGTTCTTAAATTAAAATTGGGTAATAAATGCACAGTCTTTCAAAGCGAATTAGTTGCAATTAGGGCCGCGGTAGAATATGTGAAACAAAAAGAGGACAGTTTATGGCACATCGGACTCTAAGGCGGCACTTCATGCACTTAGATCAATGCGGAAACCAACAGAGTTAATGCTAGAGATAGATCGACTAATTAAGGAGGCGCGAGGGAAAACAATCAGATTTCACTGGACGCGGGCGCACGTAAGAAACGAGGGTAACGAAAGAGCGGATGTACTCGCGAAAGAAGCCACAACGGGGGAATTAGATTTGAACGTTTACGATAGTAACCGTTTTCACACGCGAAACGATTAATTAGAGCCGACGCGATATTCAGATGGAATCAGGGATGAGCAAATTCTGTAAATGGGCGTATTATATTTAATTTTATTAAAACAGTACATGAAAGGCGCAAAATTATAGTTAACATCACACCGGAAATGACTCAATTAATGACAGGGCATGGGAACTTTGGTAAATTTCTTAAACGGATAGGTAAAACGGAGATAGAAGACTGTGCATGCGGTAACGGAGTCGACAGCGCGGAACACGTTATGTTCTTCTGCTCGTTTACGCAGGAGCAACGAGATAGGGCACACGTTAAGTTTGTATCGGCTGGATCAAGATGGCCAGACAGCTATGAAGAGCTGGCTAATATTATGCGCGAAACTAATTTTGGGAAGTATTTAAATCATTCACGGGCGATGTAGAGTCATTAAGAGCGGGTTAAATTAAATTAGATACATGCTTTGTGAGAATTGTCTGTGCGCGCACCGTGAAGCAGATTCACTTATCAAATACGGCGTAACACCAGGATGGAGGCAAACGGGCAGCAAGCGGAACACAACATCGGAAGAAAGAAGACGACGCATCACCGAAGAAGAGGATCGCACTTCGTAGAAGAGGACTAGAGGACTCATCGTCACTGAAGAGAAGAGGATTCGGGAAAACGCGGACGACTAAAGAAGAGGAGAAGAAGAACGAACCGGGCGCGCGCACTATCGGCCGGCGCGAACCTGTTAATTTTGTATTTCCTGTTAATTTTAAGCGGAGACAATGTTGAGGGGTCGAATAAAGTGTTTACAAAACGAGGGAAATTTATTTCATGTCCAATTTTACCTGCGGGAGGCTAGTTTTAAGTTTTAGATTAAGTAGAATATTTTGCTATGCATTTCTTGTAATGCAACAATTGAAATAAATCTGTACCAAGGTCGCATCTGAAAAGCCACTAGATCAACCTTCGCGATTACATGGAGAACACGCTTCAATCAGCTATCGATTCCTTCGAGGAATGGGCCGACAAGTGGCGCATCGCGATCAACCCGAAGAAGAGCGTGAAGTGCACTCACACGGCGTTAACGCCCCAAATCCGCGATCCCTCCCTTGAAATTTACATTCGGTGAGTCCCCGATAGCCCTCAAAGATCACGCCCGGTACCTGGGGTGCACTCTTGACCAGCAACTAAACTGGTCTAAGCACATTGAGACCGCCATCGGCAAAGCTAATGCTACACTGCACGACCTGTTTCCAATAATAAACCAAAAGTCCAGGTTATCCACCAAGAACCGGGTTAACCTTTACAAACTAATCATGAGACCTCAGATTCTCTACGCATCACCAGCCTTCGGTTACTGTTCTCCAACCACGCTAAATAGGATCCAAACCCGTCAAAATGCTATGTTGAGGCAGGTGCTACGAGCACCCCTATACATGCGTAACTCACAGCTGCACAGAGACACAAAAACGCCCAGTGTCCTGGATCATATCAAAGAGCTCTCCAGTAAATTCTTCGAAAGGCTGGATAACGACCCTCCATCGGGAATTTCTTTCCCACGGTACGATAGGCCGTCCAGGTGTAGTGAAGCCGAACACCTCACCCCAAGAGACATCCTAAGGTAAAACTTAGAATTTCTCAACCTCTCATTAATCTAAATTAATTGTTTCGCCACCATAGCGTTATACCCCCTGTCCCTCCACTGCCCTCACAGTCCAGGGTGGCTGGGTTCGGACCGCCGGTAGCTACTCGCTTCTCTGAGATCCAACATCTCGACACGCTAGAACAGGCCTCCGGTCAGACTAGCCCTAGCACCGAGCATATGAGGAGAGGTTTTAGTTGGTAGGCGCGATCCCGGCGAATCCAACACTACCCCACTATAGGGGTGTCTATGAAGATCTCCTCTCCTCACATAGAAAAAAAAGACGCTTCTTTCTATACCGAGTCGTCAGAGTAGTCAGACATAGCTCTCTCTAATACCAAACGGTTTGTCTTGTTATCCTACAACAGTTATTTGTGCTTGCAGAGAAAATGGCGCTGAAAAACTTCACCAAACATGTAGAAGAAATTCGCGAGCGTCTTCAAGAAGCCACAAATAATCCGGCGGTGTTGGAGGTCGCAATCAAGGAATGCGGCCGACAAATTCGCGTGCTGTGGGCGGCTTTGAAGGGTGTTAAATCAGTGGGACAAAAACAGCATATTTTATCCTGCATCAGCCAGTATGATGGAATGAAGACGATCATGAAATCACATCGAGGAACCCTCGGATCAGTATATGCGCCCACACATCCTCATCGTCAAAATTATGCCAGCATGCGCGTGAAATGGCTGGATCAACAATCAGCCCTTGCAAGCAGGCTCCGCACAGCCATAATTGTCAATTTATCACACAAAGAACCAGCCACATTTTTTGATGACTGTACAAACTTGTTTCAGCGGCGTGTATGCAATATACTAAAAAATGAGGCCGCATTAAAAGTTAATGTATCATTTTGTGGTGAGTTCGTTATTGTGAAGGGGGTGTTGAATTGCGGGAAGAATTATTAGTCGCGTCAACCCTTGCGAACCCCTGGGAAAGTGGTGGCAAAGGTCGGATCGGGATGCGGTTTTCTGCATTCTCTTCCAAAAGGATTATCTCGGAATGTGCCTGGGTAGAATTTCCCCGGGGACCGAAAATTGCATCGCTGCAGGCCAAAGTACACGCCCCTCCCCCCCCCCCCCCCCCAGATCTCCAAAGCATGCCGAGCGGGCCTTTCACTTTCTCACGAAGCGTAGATCGAGTAGCTGCCGGCATCCACAGTCAGGAGAAACACGTGTTCATTTTTGGAGCATTTATGTTGCCACGAGATATATTTAATAATAACAAATAGTTCTGTGAGTGATATTTTTTGTGCATATCAGTGAGGGACATTTTTCGTGCATATCTGTGAATGCTTATTTATTTATCATCTATATCTCAGTCAACGATAACTCGTAGCTGTGCATCTCTCTTGATTAGAGAGGTAATTTATCAGTGGAAGTCTCATATAGAAACATATCGATAATCAGGGTGAGTTCTCCATAACTTTTACAATTTACTGGAAATTTGGTTTAATAAATTGGATATAATTTAACGTTTATAACCTGTAATGATTCCTGTAAATCAGTAAAGTACGTTGTGCTGCTTCTCCAGGGGGTCAGGACACGGGCGCCCAATGCCATTACAGTTCTTTCACAATGTCTCACAAATTTCTTACAATCTTCAAATTTACTATTTTTGCATTTCTAGGATCATGGATAATGCTGAATCGTGCGTTATTTGCGACCACGTGGAAGGTTGGGTGAATTATTCCCCAGACAAATCGATCACCAAAGTGCAGGTCAGAGGGATCGCTAACATGGTCTACTTTTCACGTACAATACGGGAAGATGGTTTGCATAATGTTATTGAACATCTTGATTCCATTTACGTGCACGAAAAGTGTCGTGCCAGATATATTAAGGCTGTGAATCCATTCTCAGAGCCCGAAGCCAAGAAATCAAGAGTAGCCAACAATTCAGATGATGTTCAACCTGTTGAGGACCAGGCTGACTTTGATGTTTCGAAACGTTGTGTTATATGCACCAAAAACCTTGAACGTTACGGTCCATACTCAAAATGTACTACCGAGGGTGCAAAACAAAAGATCATCAACTATCTCGAGACAGAACAGTCAAATTTGCAATTATCTACGCGAGATGAAATTTTAGACAAGCTCTCGGACCCCAATTATTTAAATGAAAAGGATGGGGCTATAAAATATCATCGAGCTTGTTATTTTCAACTACGTCCTCCCCGCAATTCTAAAGTGGGTGGCACTTATGAAAAAATTCAAGAGTCTATGAAACAGATATTCGATCACATGGATGCAAATCCAGAGTTGGAGTTCAACACTAATGATTTTCGTAAGCTGTTGCAGGAAAAAGATATGCTCGTACCAACAGAAAAGACTATTTGGCGCCATATAAGAGGTCACTATCAACAAGAATTAGTTTATGAAAGTAAGAAGGGGTCAGGGACATTCTGCTGCTCAAAAAATCAGGCGTTTAATGTTCTGAAGCGAAACAGTAACCAGCGGAATGATAATGAGAGTACAGATTTTGACCTTCTTGCTAAAGCAGCGAAAATTCTTGTAGAAGACATTCGCGGGTATCAGTCGAGTAACGAGTTTTATCCTGCAAGTGATTGCATGTTAGAAAAAGCTAAAGTTATCCCAGATAAACTAAAATTTCTCTTACAACAGGTTTTTCTCAATCACCATGAAAAAAAAATTGAAAATTGTGAGTCCGAAATTATTTCAATTGCTCATGCCATAATGTGTGCGACGTTCCCCAACAAGATATTCTCTCCACTCCAGATCGCTTTCGGGGTGACTTTACATCGGAAGTTCGGTTCGCGAGAGTTAGTGGATATGTGCAACGCCATGGGATTCTGTTGCTCTTATAGCGAAGTTCAGAATTACGAGATGTCAGCTACTATGCAGGGACAACTTGAGGTCGAAGAAAATTCTTTCATTCAATTTGTTCACGATAACGCGGATTGGAACGTAGAGACTTTGGACGGAAAAGGGACATTTCATAGCTTAGGTGGCTGTGAAATTATCACACCTGCATCGTCTTTGGTGCCCAGAAAGCCTCTGCCTCGCCGCACACGCATAAGTCGTCAGGAAATCACTGAAGAAAGTACAATCACAATCATGGATTACCCACACCACCCAATGGATGGGATGAAATTTTTTAAATTCCCCCAGCCGAATCCACGTTTAAACCTAAAACTTACAGACTCTTCAAAAATTAATTGCTATTGGATGTTTCACAAGTACGTTAACCCCAGTTTCGAAAAAGGTTGGAAT